>CAWUFW010010324.1:42500-705993 GCA_963921515.1 Calotriton arnoldi | reverse complement strand
AACCATCCTATGCACTATTCACACAAATGTATCACAATAAACACACTAATACACCATACTTGCCTCTGTTGTGATTCCAACGTGGGTGCTGTCATGGGGATGATGAACTGCAAAATTACACTGTGTATGCGAACTGCAACAGCAAGTACAACACAGGCATGTGAGTAAAGGCAACGTGACACATATGAGGGAGACACACCACCAGGGCTACACAACACATACACACCTAGGCCATCTGACTCATTGCCTACACTGATGTTGCCAGGGAAGACGGTGCAATGCTCAGACACCACACCTATTCCCAGTTGTAGTCAAGTAGCCCACAGGTGCAGTAAGCAAATGGCAGTCAAATGTGTGACCACAGACAACGCACATCACAAAGTGAAGCACAGGTTTATTACACAGTTGCAACATGTCGTAACCACTACAGATGCAAGGTAATCCCACCTGGCAGCGGGCACACAGTCAACAACTGTAGAAGGAAGGAAGTCCATGGGTGTGGCGCATATCACCTGTAGGGACACAACAGCTACCACCCTGGAAGTACAATCACGTCGTCGGTGGACACAGTTGACCAAAGAATCTGAAAGTACCCTGTGAAGGACAGAAATGACACAGTCAAAAGCAATGGAGAACAGGACAGAACAGCAAAACTCATGCACAATACATGTTACAAGATACCCACCCAGAACCAAGTTAGCATGTCAACACTGTTGGGGAGTACAGACCACCTGTAAGCACACATCGCTACACACATCCAGTCAAGTAGCCCATGGACACACTCCAACAGCACCAGAGCACCACCTACACATATCATGCCAACTCACATCATTGACATGACACCTCAGGATACTCCCATTCAGCTAAAGAAGTTGGTGATGAGCTGTGTGCGGACATCACCATCACCATCATCATCATCATCGTCACTGGCATCGTGGTCCAGGCCAGGATCCTCCACAGGTGGCGGATGTTGGTCATTGTCATCCTGGATGAGAGGCAACTCCTTCCGCACTGCCAGGTTGTGGAGCATGCAGCAGACGATGATAATCTTGCACACTTTCGCTGGGGCATATGGGAGGGACCCTCCTGTCTTGTCCAGGCAGCGGAAGCGGCTCTTCAGGAGACCAAATGTCCGCTCAATCACTCTCCTGGTCCGACCATGTGCCTCATTGTAGCGCATCTGGGCTGGTGTCACAGGGTTCCTGAGGGGTGTCAGCAACCACGGCATGTTGGGGTATCCCGAGTCACCTACGGACAGACAAGTGCACATTAGCTGACTTGGAAAAGTGGGCGGAATACTACAGATCAGATCACACACAATGGCACAAAGTCAGTACACACCGACAAGCCAGGCACGCTGGTTCTGCATCTGTGCCATCATCCTGGGGATGCGACTAATCCTCATCACAAAGGCATCGTGTGCTGAACCAGGGAAACGGGCACACACGTGTGTGATGGTCATATCTGCAAGACACACCACCAGTGCATTGACCGAGTGGTAGTGCTTGCGGTTACGGTAGGCCTGCTCCTGGGCCTGTGGTGGTACCAAAGCCACATGTGTCCCATCAATGGAGCCAATGACATGCGGCATCCTCCCCAGGGCATAGAAGTCACTCTTCACGTCAGTGAGTCATTGCAGTCTAGGGAAATAGATGTACCGGTTCAGGAATAGCAACATTGCCTCCAAAACATCGCGGAGCACACGGCTCAACATGGTCTGTGACATCCCACCAGCAGTCGCCACAGTATGTTGGAAGGTACTGGTGGCAAAGAAGTGTAGGGCTGCCATCACCTTCACCTTGGGGGTCAGCGCTGTAGGATACGGCCGGCCAGGCTGCAAATGTGGGGCCAACTGCACTGCCAAATCCTCAATCAGCTGCCTGGTGAAGCGGTACCGTCGGATGCTGTCCCGTTCCACCATCGTTGCCAGGTCTGGGAATGGTCGATGGACAGCAGGAGCCCTGCAGTGCAGAGGAGAAGAAAGCAAGATTGTCAGTCACCCCACATATGCGGCATTGAACACACTCAATATCACAACATACATCATTATGAGGCACAACTACATGAAGTGGGCAGTTCCGTAAGGACATGTATGGTACATACATGGCCAACATCTGTCATCACGGTTCAACAAGTGGCATCAATAAGTCCCAGGTTGGCCCATTGGATATCATGAGGCCGTGTCACAGTTCCCATCTCCTGCTGCCGTGTCACAATCACCCCCCACAGTGACATGTGAGGACAGATGTGCCCCAGGCATCACAGCTCAACGACAGGTACATTCCCAGGGACCCTGTATTGCCACATGGACACTGGCATTACATGGAGTATCATGTATACACCACAGCAAAACAACCATGACCCCCACAGGTAGTGGTCCCACTTGCCACTGCAGGACAGACATGGACGTCTGTGACACACACACGGACAACATCAAAGTCCATGCACACACAACGTGGATGTGGAGACTGTCTCCCATTCTGCACATGAAATCAGAGACATTGTAAACACTACATGCACACAGACTGTGGAGGACCATCACTATTGTGCCACTGGGACACCCTGGCTCAAACATACCGTCCCACATGGGACTCACGGGGTATGTGACATGACATACACATACACCACCGTGAAATGTGACCATGGCACATGCACAGATATGAACAGTTGCACATCACAGTGGTCATGTACACGTAACACCCAGGATCCTGTCCCCATGAACACGTGCACAGCCTGGGGGTGGCTGCCCCCAGGTGACACCCACAGGACAACATGTACACCAACATACACACAATAGGAAATGCAGCCTTACATGCCTTATGATACAGTTTGGACAGGCTGTCGTGTTGTAGGTGTGCCCCTCACTCCCTGGGAGCTATCTGTGGCTGGCATATGTTCATCTGAGACAGGCATGGTGACATATGCCAGTCACTTGTACAGGGATGCGTTGAACAGCAATGGACCGATCGGTGCCCCCGGCCGGCCCATTGCATTCAATGTGTGCGGGTACGCGTTGTACCCCTGTACGCGTTGTACCGCAATGGACCGATCGGTGCCCCGGCCGGCCCATTGCATTCAATGTGTGCGGGTACAGCGTTGTACCCCTGTACGCCGTTGAACTAGCAATGGACCGATCGGTGCCCCGGCCGGCCCATTGCATTCAATGTGCGGGTACGCGTTGTACCCCTGTACGCGTTGAACAGCAATGGACCGATCGGTGCCCCCGGCCGGCCCATTGCATTCAATGTGTGCGGGTACGCGTTGTACCCCTATGCAGCGTTGAACAGCAATGGACCGATCGGTGCCCCGGCCGGCCCATTGCATTCAATGTGTCGCGGTACAGCGTTGTACCCCTGTACGCGTTGAACAGCAATGGACCGATCGGTGCCCCGGCCGGCCCATTGCATTCAATGTGTGCGGGTACGCGTTGTACCTCTGTACGCGTTGAACAGCAATGGACCGATCGGTGCCCCCGGCCGGCCCATTGCATTCAATGTGTGCGGTGCGCGTTGTACCCCTGTGCACGCTGTTGTAACCGCAATGGACCGATCGGTGCCCCCGTCCGGCCCATTGCATTCAATGTGCGCGGGTACGCGTTGTACCCCTGTACGCGTTGAACAGCAATGGACCGATCGGTGCCCCCGGCCGGCCCATTGCATTCAATGTGTGCGGGTGCGCGTTCTACCCCTGTACGCGTTGTACCGCAATGGACCGATCGGTGCCCCGGCCGGCCCATTGCATTCAATGTGTGCGGGTACGCGTTGTACCCCTGTACGCGTTGAACAGCAATGGACCGATCGGTGCCCCCGGCCGGCCCATTGCATTCAATGTGTGCGGGTACGCGTTCTACCCCTGTACGCGTTGAACAGCAATGGACCGATCGGTGCGCACCCATTGAGAATGGCCTAGCCTGGCAACGGACGCGTTTTCGAAATTCGAACGAGTCGGTTGCTGGAAATTCAGTTGGTCACCCACAACAATGTTGCAAAATCATGTATGTCATGAAGTTGAAGATTTGAAGGATGCTGTGGGCGTGTATTGGTGCTGCTATTCCATGGATTGGCCAGATTCAGAAGATGCAAACGACTTGGACCTATCACTTTGGACACATGGGACAGTATCTGCCTCTCCAGCACATATATATTGCTGGCTGTTCCCCTGAGAGCTCACTTGCCTGCACTACATGCTCCAGGACGACATCTGCCACTGCACTGCTGCTGTCTCTGCCCCCTCTGGACCCTGCAATGGCACGTACTGTGGAGAGAGCCCCAGCCTTCAGCCTTGAGGAGAACCAGGCCCTGCTGGACAGCCTCACTTCCACAGTACAGCAAGCTGTATGGGACACCAGGGGAGCAGGTAGGTGTTCTGTGCACTGCCTTTCTGAATGTGCATTTTGTCTGACTAGCAAGGCTGAAAGTCTGCACGCCACTGGCTAGCAGGCTCACTGAGTAGTTGTCACCCCCCATAGTGTGTAGTGACATGCACTGGACAGGTATGGTGCAGTGACAGTGCATTTGAACAAGGTTTTACCTCCCATGCAATGATACCATGTAGTGACGTCTGGCAAACTGTCCATGGGCAGCGTTGCACTGCCTGTGTACATCATGTGCCCCTGTGATTGAGACATGTATATACAACTGTGTCATGCATGGATATGTTGCATGTGTAGTAATGGCCTTTTCACTTTGTCATCCTGACAGGTTAATGCCCATCGGAAGCAGGAGATCTGGAAGGATATCGTCCGGGCTGTCCGGTCCGTGGGTGTCTACAAGCGCCGGATCCGCAGCTGCCAGAAGAGGTGGCAGGACCTTCGGGGCTGGACCCGGAGGATTGCACGGGTCCAGCTGAAGCTGTCGCCTCCTCGCAGGAGGGGCGGAACACGGACCCTGACCCCCCACATGCTCCAGATCCTGGCGGTGGTGTTTCCAGACCTGGCTGGGCAGCTGAAGGCCAGACAGCAGCAAGGAGGGGGTGAGTCAAAGACTGCACTGTGAACTCTGTATTACATGCTATGTGCCCTCCTCTGGCCTGGTTAAACTGCCACAGTACAGCAGTCATGTTGTCCAGGAGCCATGTCCCTCTATTGTGCACTGCCCACTCCTCATCTGATACCCAGGTGTGGCCCTTACATGCAGGGAATTGTGTCACTTGGGACTGTGTCCTTGCAGTTTGCTTCACTAAAGGTGGAGGACAGCATCTGTTTCCCTAACTCTGTTGTGGGCATCATGGGTGGGTCCATTGTTCACACAACGCCTGTGTTCGGACATGTAATCTGCGTGTTGCTTTGATATGCGGTCCACTAGCTGAGCTGAGCCACCACATGTGCCTGGGGTATGTGGCACACACCCATGCAGCGGGTGGGAATAATGTTTGGGCCCCAGGAGTGTGCAGATTACGTGTGTCACACATACATAGCCAGCTATCCACTGTCCAGGGCTCATCCCTCATTCATGTGGGGCAGGACAGTCATGCCTACTCCAGGCCATGCAATGCACTCTGTACTCCCACTACTGTGTATCAGCTGACACATTGTGCGCAGTGATTTGACCCCTCAGGTGTCTGCCTCTGTGTCAGTGTGCTGTGGATTTGTTGCCAGGACTGCTGGGGTGTTTCTCGGTAGGGGCTCAGCATGCCACTGGAGATGTGACCATAGGAGACGATACTTGTGTGTCACATAGGTGTTTGATCAGCTGCCCGTGCAGACTGGGGTATGCGAATGTGAAGTTCAGGCAGCTGTTTCCCATTCACAGCAGATTGTGAGGGGCTCAGGTTCAGAGGGTAGTGTCACAGGTCTCCCATATGTCCAATCGGTATGACCTGGACAGATGAGGGTTAAGATGATGTGTTGTGTGGGGGATGTACATGTGCACTTGTGCAGCTCCAGGACTTGCATTCCCCATGACCTACTATTGTGACACAGTGCAGAGTGTTGTTGTCTGGCTGCCAAGTCATACATCACTGAGACAGTGATGTATGACTTAGCAGTCATGCCTTCGCCATGGCATGTGTCTACTTATTGGTGATCGTGCAGGGGAGTGACATGTGCTACATGCACACCATTGTGGCGATGGCTATCAGGACATGGGTGCATCATGGTGTCTGTCGCTGGTATGCATCACATGCATTTCCTATTTGACTCTGGGCATCCCTTTCATCCGGAAACCTGTACTGACTCAGTGGCAAGAGTTGTGATGTGTGCATGTCCACATGCTACACCGTGTCCTCTGCACTGTCCAACTACTGTGTAGGTGGTGCATGTGTCCACACTGGGGTGTTGCTATCCAACAGACACCAGACAGATGGGTGCAAGGCCATGTGGGATGTGAGTGCCATGGTTGGCATCAGACTGACAATTGGCTTCTCCTGTTCAGTTAGGGCACTTTTAGCAATGTTCAACTAATGATGCCAGGGCTTGCTCTGTAATGTGCTGTGCTCACAGTGGTGTGTGCGTTTGGTGCAGGTGACTGATGTCTGTCTGTTTCCCCATTGTTTGCAGATACATCCACGGCCACGGAAGGGGACAGCTCCACGGACCAGGAGGAGCCGGAGAGCCAGACTGGGTCAGCAGCCGAGGAGTGGTCGGAGGGACCCAGTGGCACGGAGGGCGAGGGGAGCCACACCGAGGAGTCCTCAGCACCATCCACCTCAGCTGAGGACCAGAGCAACTCGGAGGATGACTCCCTTATGGAGGCGGGTGTCAGCAGCCACCACACCCCAGCTAGTGTTGCTGTCCCCGCCACCACCAGCACCACCACCGCCCTCCCATCGGCTCCCATTCCCCAGGTCCGTGGAGGCTCCCATGTTCGGGAGCGTGTCTCCTTTGGGCCAGGCACCGCACCCCCTGCCCCTGTGTCCCCTGCTGCCCTGAGTGAGGAGTCTGTGTACCTCCTTCGCCAGCTCCATGTAGGGCAGACAGCCATGCTGAGTGTCCTCCATGCGCACACCGCTCTGTTGACTCAGCTGGTGTCGTTCATGGAGGGCATCTCATCGGGCATGTCTGACCTACAGAGGGGCAATAGGTCCATGGACTCCTCCCTGACGGCAGCAGTGTCCCTCCTCAGACAGTCCCTCACCCCTCCTGCCTCTGCTCCATCCACACTCCCCAGCACCTTACCCGTCCCAAGCACACACACCGGCACAGGCACACACCAGCACACACACGTCCAGCACACAGACACACACGCCACAAACAAAACGCACACGCACGCACAGTCAGGGGACTGAAACCAGACTCACAGGGGATGGGGCCCTGGAACACACACACGCATCCACGAGCACTGCGCAGTCCTCAGTTGCCTCTCCCTCCAAAGCACCCTCCCTTGCCTCACCTGCAACCCCAAAGACCCAGCGGCTCTTCCTCAGTGACCTCGGCCTCTTCCCCTCCGATCCAGCTGATCCAGCTGATACAGCATTCAGGGGGAAGAGGAAGCCCACCCACACGGAGCAGAGTGCCCCTCGCCCCCGGACACCCTCCCCCAGGCGCAGACAGACTGAGGCCCCCACCCGCAAGTCCCCCCGGGGACCAGGTCTCCTTCCTCCATCCCTCAGGCCCCCACTCCACAGGTGCCCCCACCACACCCTGCCCCAGGTTCCCCCACCCACAGATATACCATCCCCAAGAGGATCCGGCCTTCTCCCCCTGCCACTTGCTCTCCCGGCACTACACCCCCCGCTGCGCTTGTCTGTGCCACTGATGTGGTGAGGGTGTCCTCCCCTCTGTCCAGCCCACCTTGCCTGTTCCCCATTCTCCTCCCCTGGTGGTAGGCACTGCAGTGGAGTCCACTACCACCCTGTCTGACTTGGGCACTGCAGTGGCGGACCTGTCCACTCCATCTGCAGGGTCCACTGCAGTCGTGCCGGCACCCACAACATCTGAGTCATGCCCCCAGTTGTGCCGGCACACACCATGTCAGACACCTCCACTGCAGTTGTCAGTGGCTCTCCAGCACCCACCACCCCTTCCCTGCTTCCTCCTGGTGAGCCCTGATCCTGTCCCTGCGGTGCCTGGCCTGCCCCCCGGTTGCCCCTCCTAGTGGATTGTCCCTGGTTTTGTGCAGTGCAGGCATGCGTAGGGTGACATCTGCCACTGTCACCCTGTTTGGACTTTGACAATGGACTGGCCATTGGCCTTTGTGTTTTTTCTGGACTTTCAGTTTTCAATACACACATATGCTGAATAAAGCAACTTTCTGTTCTCTAGTGCTTATGCTTCTGATGTACATGTTGTTGATGATGCTAACCATGCCCTTGCTGCAGTGATGGTGATATTTGGTCTCATGATAAAGAAGTGTTACTGTGCAGGAACCCATGTGGTCCAGGGGGAATGTGTCCTATCCTGTGGTGTATCCATGTCATCCATAGCAGCATCTGAGGGTGTCATGTGTTCAGTATTTGGCAATGGGATTTCCTACTTACATTAGCAATTTCACATCTGTGGCTTCCACCCCTGCACATCTGTTGTGCCTGCCATTGTTCAATTCGTCTACTTCCCTGACCGTGTGGCCATCTCCACTGGACATGCAGGTTTGGGCATCAATGGGGAAGGACTCATCTGTGTTGTCAGTGCAACATTGCTATACAAGTGTGTTGGATCTGTGCTGATGATTTCGTTGGCACTTCCATGACCAGGCTGATGTGACAGGAGCCTTCATTTGGTGCTAATTGTTGATTGTGTGACCAAGTGCTCAGCTGACATGATGGGGCCCTACTGAGGCAACATATGGCACAGCTTTCCTCACACAGGAGTGGAGTCCCCTCATGGCAGTGTGTACTCCTGTGACATTGCCTGCGCCCAAGGTGTGTGTTGTATGAGCATGTCTGTGTGTTCACTTCCGTTTAGCTGTGCATGCTGTGATCCCTAGTGTTGTACCTGTTTGTGATGCTTGCTGAGTTGACCTATGTTCCCCCAAAGTCTTCTCCCTGGGTTCTCTGTGATGTGGGTGCATGGCACATTACTGGTCATCAGGGAGTCACCCATAGGTGTGTTTGCTGTCAGGGCTGAGTTTGTGTGCAGACGCAGATGGGTCACAGTCAGGTTTCCCCTTGGCACTTGTTGTTTGCCCCTGTCCTGTGATTTCCAGTTTGTGTTATCTTTCAGTGATTGTGACACGTTGTGTGTGTGACTGCTGGCACTCCTCAGGGTCCGGGCTGCAATGTTGGTTGTTGTCTATGTGTGTTCTTTGTGGGTGACCTTGGCTTCTTCATTGGTGTGTGACTGTGGCTGGGATCCCATTGGTTGGTGTGGTATTGCCGTCATGTCCATGTACAGCGTAGTGTGCAGTGTGTCAGACATTCAGGAGTCTTGTTGAGTGGCCATGTGTGATGTGTTTCTGCACCTTGGTTCCCACCCACCACCCTGGAATAGTCATGGGTGCATGTGCAATGTCACCAGTGCATGTGTGCTTCACTGCTGCACATTGTTGGAGGTCGAGGGGTGTGGTGTTGAGTGTGTGCAGATGAGAGTTGTTGCCCGGCTAGGCCCCTGCCTCCATGTTGGCCTTGGCTTACTGGCCGTGCTGATTGATTTGTGCTTGTGTAGGTGTGATGGTAGTTTGTTGCTCAGGACACATGACTGTGGTTCACAGTGTGAACGACATTTAGCTTTGTCATCACAGTGGGATTGTAATGCAGCCCAGGGTCACCACATTGTGGGGGCCCTGGGGGTAGTGCTGTGGTGTGTCTGTGTCTTGCTGTGTCAGTTGCTGTTCCTGCGTGCCTGTGTGACATGTGTGATGTGTGCTCCCTCTCATCTGACAAAGCCTGCTTGCCCACATAGGGGATTTGGATCCATGAGTTACCTTTGTGTGGCACTGTATGCACATCTGTATGATTGGTATTCAGGTCTCCTCATGTGTTGTGTGGTTGCCTGGGGACACTGGCACCCCCCCCTCACCTGTTGTGTATGATGTGCAGTGTGGGTCTGCCTGTTTGTGTTTGTGCATCTGCACCACTGCATTGGCATATCTTGGGTGTGCCATTGGCTGTATGTAGTTTGGTGGGTTTCCCCTGCTGTCCCTGGGACTCCTAGGTTATCGGTCAGCACAATGATCATGGTTTGTGTGTCCCATTGCTGCCATGGTATGGTATCTGTTCACCTCACATCTACAGTCTCCACAGGGTATCTGCATTTGTGTGCCCATTGGTGCAAATATGTGGGTCTGCATTCTGATGGTCACTTCTGTCATTGTGTCATTGATGAATGTTGACAGTGTCAGCCCCCATGGGTGTTGTTTGTCTGCACATGGCCAAAGGTATGTCTTATTTGCACTGCAGTATTTGCCTCCCCAATTTATGTTGCAATGGGACACATGGACTACTTTGCCACTGATGTGTTTTATGTTCTGTGACCAGGAATCATCCATGCAGTTTGGCAGTTGCAGCTTTTTCTTTGTCAACACTTACATTTTGGTCACTGTGATGATGGGGGTTTGGACCCCATTGCCACAATGTTCAAAATGTGCTTCAGCTATGGACCCCACACTTACATTTTGGTCACTGTGATGATGGGGGTTTGGACCCCATTGCCACAATGTTCAAAATGTGCTTCAGCTATGGACCCCACACTTACATTTTGGTCACTGTGATGATGGGGGTTTGGACCCCATTGCCACACTGTTCAAAATGTGCTTCAGCTATGGACCCCACCCTTACATTTTGGTCACTGTGATGATGGGGGTTTGGACCCCATTGCCACAATGTTCAAAATGTGCTTCAGCTATGGACCCCACCCTTACATTTTGGTCACTGTGATGATGGGGGTTTGGGACCCCATTGCCACAATGGTCATGGCCTGCTTGCATTGTGGGGGCCACACACATATATGTGTGGCACATGTGATAGGGGGTCACATTGTATGTTCAAAGTCATGTTCAGTGTTGTAGGCATTTGACACAGTCTACACACGCTTGTCATGGTGTTGGGGGGATGTCTTTTTCGTGCATTCCCTAGGTTGTGGTGTGCTGGTTGTGTCATGCATTGTCCTTCCTATGAGTGGGGGTGGTGTTGGTGGTAGGCATCCAGCCCCCCATGGGTAGAGGTGGTAGTAGTGACAAGCATCCAGCCCCCCTGGGTAAGGGTGGTAGTAGTGGTAGGCATCTGGCACCCCCCTGGCTAAGGGTGGTAGGCATCCAGCCCCCCTGGCTAAGGGTGGTAGTAGTGGTAGGCATCTGGCACCCCCTGGCTAAGTGTGGTAGTAGTGGTAGGCATCTGGCACCCCCTGGCTAAGGGTGGTAGTAGTGGTAGGCATCCAGCCCCCCTGGCTAAGGGTGGTAGTAGTGGTAGGCATCTGGCACCCCCCTGGCTAAGGGTGGTAGTAGTGGTAGGCATCCAGCCCCGCCTTGGTAAGGGTGGTAGTAGTGGTAGGCATCTGGCACCCCCATGGCTAAGGGTGGTAGTAGTGGTAGGCATCCAGCCCCCTGGGTAAGGGTGGTAGTGGTGGTGGGCATCTGGCACCCCCTGGCTAAGGGTGGTAGTAGTGGTAGGCATCCAGCCCCCCTGGGTAAGGGTGGTAGTGGTGGTAGGCATCTGGCACCCCCTGGCTAAGGGTGGTAGTAGTGGTAGGCATCCAGCCCCCCTGGCTTAGGGTGGTAGTAGTGGTAGGCATCCAGCCCCCTGGCTTAGGGTGGTAGTAGTGGTAGGCATCCAGCCCCCCTGGGTAAGGGTGGTAGTAATGGTAGGCATCCAGCCCCCCTGGGTAAGGGTGGTAGTAGTGGTAGGCATCTGGCACCCCTGGGTAAGGGTGGTAGTAGTGGTAGGCATCCAGCCCCCCTGGGTAAGGGTGGTAGTGGTGGTAGGCATCTGGCACCCCCTGGCTAAGGGTGGTAGTAGTGGTAGGCATCTAGCCCCCTGGCTTAGGGTGGTAGTAGTGGTAGGCATCCAGCCCCCTGGCTTAGGGTGGTAGTAGTGGTAGGCATCTGGCACCCCCATGGCTAAGGGTGGTAGTAGTGGTAGGCATCTGGCACCCCCATGGCTAAGGGTGGTAGTAGTGGTAGGCATCCAGCCCCCCCTGGGTAAGGGTGGTAGTGGTGGTAGGCATCCAGCCCCCCTGGCTTAGGGTGGTAGTAGTGGTAGGCATCTGGCACCCCCATGGCTAAGGGTGGTAGTAGTGGTAGGCATCCAGCCCCCCCTGGGTAAGGGTGGTAGTGGTGGTAGGCATCTGGCACCCCCCTGGCTAAGGGTGGTAGTAGTGGTAGTCATCCAGCCCCCCTCGCTTAGGGTGGTAGTAGTGGTAGGCATCCAGCCCCCTGGCTTAGGGTGGTAGTAGTGGTAGGCATCCAGCCCCCTGGGTAAGGGTGGTAGTAGTGGTAGGCATCCAGCCCCCCTGGGTAAGGGTGGTAGTAGTGGTAGGCATCTGGCACCCCCTGGGTAAGGGTGGTAGTAGTGGTAGGCATCCAGCCCCCCTGGGTAAGGGTGGTAGTGGTGGTAGGCATCTGGCACCCCCGGCTAAGGGTGGTAGTAGTGGTAGGCATCTGGCACCCCCGGCTAAGGGTGGTAGTAGTGGTAGGCATCCAGCCCCCTGGCTTAGGGTGGTAGTAGTGGTAGGCATCCAGCCCCCTGGCTTAGGGTGGTAGTGGTGGTAGGCATCTGGCACCCCCATGGCTAAGGGTGGTAGTAGTGGTAGGCATCCAGCCCCCCTGGGTAAGGGTGGTAGTGGTGGTGGGCATCTGGCACCCCCTGGCTAAGGGTGGTAGTAGTGGTAGGCATCCAGCCCCCCTGGGTAAGGGTGGTAGTAGTGGTAGGCATCTGGCACCCCCTGGCTACGGGTGGTAGTAGTGGTAGGCATCCAGCCCCCTGGCTAAGGGTGGTAGTAGTGGTAGGCATCCAGCCCCCTGGGTAAGGGTGGTAGTAGTGGTAGGCATCTGGCACCCCCCTGGCTAAGGGTGGTAGTAGTGGTAGGCATCCAGCCCCGGGTGGTAGTAGTGGTAGGCATCTGGCACCCCCCTGGCTACGGGTGGTAGTAGTGGTAGGCATCCAGCCCCCCTGGCTAAGGGTGGTAGTAGTGGTAGGCATCCAGCCCCCCTGGCTAAGGGTGGTAGTAGTGGTAGGCATCTGGCACCCCCTGGCTACGGGTGGTAGTAGTGGTAGGCATCCAGCCCCCTGGCTAAGGGTGGTAGTAGTGGTAGGCATCCAGCCCCCTGGGTAAGGGTGGTAGTAGTGGTAGGCATCTGGCACCCCCTGGCTAAGGGTGGTAGTAGTGGTAGGCATCCAGCCCCGGGTGGTAGTAGTGGTAGGCATCTGGCACCCCCTGGCTACGGGTGGTAGTAGTGGTAGGCATCCAGCCCCCCTGGCTAAGGGTGGTAGTAGTGGTAGGCATCCAGCCCCCCTGGCTAAGGGTGGTAGTAGTGGTAGGCATCCAGCCCCCCCTGGGTAAGGGTGGTAGTAGTGGTAGGCATCCAGCCCCCCTGGCTAAGGGTGGTAGTAGTGGTAGGCATCCAGCCCCCCCTGGGTAAGGGTGGTAGTGGTGGTGGGCATCTGGCACCCCCTTGGCTAAGGGTGGTAGTGGTGGTAGGCATCCAGCCCCCCTGGCTAAGGGTGGTAGTAGTGGTAGGCATCCAGCCCCCCTGGCTTAGGGTGGTAGTAGTGGTAGGCATCTGGCACCCCCATGGCTAAGGGTGGTAGTAGTGGTAGGCATCCAGCCCCCCTGGCTAAGGGTGGTAGTAGTGGTAGGCATCTGGCACCCCCATGGCTAAGGGTGGTAGTAGTGGTAGGCATCCAGCCCCCCTGGGTAAGGGTGGTAGTGGTGGTAGGCATCCAGCCCCCCTGGCTTAGGGTGGTAGTAGTTGTAGGCATCCAGCCCCCCCTGGTTAAGGGTGGTAGTAGTGGTAGGCATCCAGCCCCCCCTGGGTAAGGGTGGTAGTAGTGGTAGGCATCTGGCACCCCTGGGTAAGGGTGGTAGTAGTGGTAGGCATCCAGCCCCCCTGGGTAAGGGTGGTAGTGGTGGTAGGCATCTGGCACCCCCTGGCTAAGGGTGGTAGTAGTGGTAGGCATCCAGCCCCCTGGCTTAGGGTGGTAGTAGTGGTAGGCATCCAGCCCCCTGGCTTAGGGTGGTAGTGGTGGTAGGCATCTGGCACCCCCCTGGCTAAGGGTGGTAGTAGTGGTAGGCATCCAGCCCCGGGTGGTAGTAGTGGTAGGCATCTGGCACCCCCTGGCTACGGGTGGTAGTAGTGGTAGGCATCCAGCCCCCTGGCTAAGGGTGGTAGTAGTGGTAGGCATCCAGCCCCCTGGCTAAGGGTGGTAGTAGTGGTAGGCATCCAGCCCCCCTGGGTAAGGGTGGTAGTAGTGGTAGGCATCCAGCCCCCTGGCTAAGGGTGGTAGTAGTGGTAGGCATCCAGCCCCCCTGGGTAAGGGTGGTAGTGGTGGTGGGCATCTGGCACCCCCTTGGCTAAGGGTGGTAGTGGTGGTAGGCATCCAGCCCCCTGGCTAAGGGTGGTAGTAGTGGTAGGCATCCAGCCCCCTGGCTTAGGGTGGTAGTAGTGGTAGGCATCTGGCACCCCCATGGCTAAGGGTGGTAGTAGTGGTAGGCATCCAGCCCCCCTGGCTAAGGGTGGTAGTAGTGGTAGTCATCTGGCACCCCCATGGCTAAGGGTGGTAGTAGTGGTAGGCATCCAGCCCCCTGGGTAAGGGTGGTAGTGGTGGTAGGCATCCAGCCCCCCTGGCTTAGGGTGGTAGTAGTGGTAGGCATCCAGCCCCCTGGTTAAGGGTGGTAGTAGTGGTAGGCATCCAGCCCCCCTGGGTAAGGGTGGTAGTAGTGGTAGGCATCTGGCACCCCTGGGTAAGGGTGGTAGTAGTGGTAGGCATCCAGCCCCCCTGGGTAAGGGTGGTAGTGGTGGTAGGCATCTGGCACCCCCTGGCTAAGGGTGGTAGTAGTGGTAGGCATCCAGCCCCCTGGCTTAGGGTGGTAGTAGTGGTAGGCATCCAGCCCCCTGGCTTAGGGTGGTAGTGGTGGTAGGCATCTGGCACCCCCATGGCTAAGGGTGGTAGTAGTGGTAGGCATCCAGCCCCCTGGGTAAGGGTGGTAGTGGTGGTGGGCATCTGGCACCCCCTGGCTAAGGGTGGTAATAGTGGTAGGCATCCAGCCCCCTGGGTAAGGGTGGTAGTAGTGGTAGGCACCTGGCACCCCCTGGCTACGGGTGGTAGTAGTGGTAGGCATCCAGCCCCCTGGCTAAGGGTGGTAGTAGTGGTAGGCATCCAGCCCCCCTGGGTAAGGGTGGTAGTAGTGGTAGGCATCTGGCACCCCTCTGGCTAAGGGTGGTAGTAGTGGTAGGCATCCAGCCCCCCCTGGGTAAGGGTGGTAGTAGTGGTAGGCATCTGGCACCCCCTGGCTACGGGTGGTAGTAGTGGTAGGCATCCAGCCCCCCTGGCTAAGGGTGGTAGTAGTGGTAGGCATCCAGCCCCCTGGCTAAGGGTGGTAATAGTGGTAGGCATCCAGCCCCCCTGGGTAAGGGTGGTAGTAGTGGTAGGCATCTGGCACCCCCTGGCTAAGGGTGGTAGTAGTGGTAGGCATCCAGCCCCCCTGGGTAAGGGTGGTAGTGGTGGTAGGCATCTGGCACCCCCCCTGGCTAAGGGTGGTAGTAGTGGTAGGCATCCAGCCCCCCTGGCTTAGGGTGGTAGTAGTGGTAGGCATCCAGCCCCCCTGGCTTATGGTGGTAGTGGTGGTAGGCATCTGGCACCCCCATGGCTAAGGGTGGTAGTAGTGGTAGGCATCCAGCCCCCTGGGTAAGGGTGGTAGTGGTGGTGGGCATCTGGCACCCCCTGGCTAAGGGTGGTAGTAGTGGTAGGCATCCAGCCCCCCTGGGTAAGGGTGGTAGTAGTGGTAGGCATCTGGCACCCCCTGGCTACGGGTGGTAGTAGTGGTAGGCATCCAGCCCCCTGGCTAAGGGTGGTAGTAGTGGTAGGCATCCAGCCCCCCTGGGTAAGGGTGGTATTAGTGGTAGGCATCTGGCACCCCCTGGGTAAGGGTGGTAGTAGTGGTAGGCATCCAGCCCCCCTGGGTAAGGGTGGTAGTAGTGGTAGGCATCTGGCACCCCCTGGCTACGGGTGGTAGTAGTGGTAGGCATCCAGCCCCCTGGCTAAGGGTGGTAGTAGTGGTAGGCATCCAGCCCCCTGGCTAAGGGTGGTAGTAGTGGTAGGCATCCAGCCCCCCTGGGTAAGGGTGGTAGTAGTGGTAGGCATCTGGCACCCCCTGGCTAAGGGTGGTAGTAGTGGTAGGCATCCAGCCCCCTGGGTAAGGGTGGTAGTGGGCATCTGGCACCCCCCTGGCTAAGGGTGGTAGTGGTGGTAGGCATCCAGCCCCCCTGGCTAAGGGTGGTAGTAGTGGTAGGCATCCAGCCCCCCTGGCTTAGGGTGGTAGTAGTGGTAGGCATCTGGCACCCCCATGGCTAAGGGTGGTAGTAGTGGTAGGCATCCAGCCCCCCTGGCTAAGGATGGTAGTAGTGGTAGGCATCCAGCCCCCCTGGCTTAGGGTGGTAGTAGTGGTAGGTATCTGGCACCCCCATGGCTAAGGGTGGTAGTAGTGGTAGGCATCCTGCCCCCCCTGGGTAAGGGTGGTAGTGGTGGTAGGCATCCAGCCCCCCTGGCTTAGGGTGGTAGTAGTGGTAGGCATCTGGCACCCCCATGGCTAAGGGTGGTAGTAGTGGTAGGCATCCAGCCCCCCTGGGTAAGGGTGGTAGTGGTGGTAGGCATCTGGCACCCCCTGGCTAAGGGTGGTAGTAGTGGTAGGCATCCAGCCCCCTGGCTTAGGGTGGTAGTAGTGGTAGGCATCCAGCCCCCTGGCTTAGGGTGGTAGTAGTGGTAGGCATCCAGCCCCCCTGGGTAAGGGTGGTAGTAGTGGTAGGCATCCAGCCCCCCTGGGTAAGGGTGGTAGTGGTGGTAGGCATCCGGCACCCCCCTGGCTAAGGGTGGTAGTAGTGGTAGGCATCCAGCCCCCCCTGGGTAAGGGTGGTAGTGGTGGTAGGCATCCGGCACCCCCCTGGCTAAGGGTGGTAGTAGTGGTAGGCATCCAGCCCCCCTGGCTTAGGGTGGTAGTAGTGGTAGGCATCCAGCCCCCCTGGCTTAGGGTGGTAGTAGTGGTAGGCATCTGGCACCCCCATGGCTAAGGGTGGTAGTAGTGGTATGCATCCAGCCCCCCCTGGGTAAGGGTGGTAGTGGTGGTGGGCATCTGGCACCCCCCTGGCTAAGGGTGGTAGTAGTGGTAGGCATCCAGCCCCCCTGGGTAAGGGTGGTAGTAGTGGTAGGCATCTGGCACCCCCTGGCTACGGGTGGTAGTAGTGGTAGGCATCTGGCACCCCCTGGCTACGGGTGGTAGTAGTGGTAGGCATCCAGCCCCCTGGCTAAGGGTGGTAGTAGTGGTAGGCATCCAGCCCCCCCTGGGTAAGGGTGGTAGTAGTGGTAGGCATCTGGCACCCCCCTGGCTAAGGGTGGTAGTAGTGGTAGGCATCCAGCACCCCCTGGGTAAGGGTGGTAGTAGTGGTAGGCATCTGGCACCCCCCTGGCTACGGGTGGTAGTAGTGGTAGGCCTCGAGCCCCCCTGGCTAAGGGTGGTAGTAGTGGTAGGCATCCAGCCCCCCTGGCTTAGGGTGGTAGTGGTGGTAGGCATCTGGCACCCCCCTGGCTAAGGGTGGTAGTAGTGGTAGGCATCCAGCCCCGGGTGGTAGTAGTGGTAGGCATCTGGCACCCCCCTGGCTACGGGTGGTAGTAGTGGTAGGCATCCAGCCCCCCTGGCTAAGGGTGGTAGTAGTGGTAGGCATCCAGCCCCCCCTGGCTAAGGGTGGTAGTGGTGGTAGGCATCTGGCACCCCCATGGCTAAGGGTGGTAGTAGTGGTAGGCATCCAGCCCCCCCTGGGTAAGGGTGGTAGTGGTGGTGGGCATCTGGCACCCCCCTGGCTAAGGGTGGTAGTAGTGGTAGGCATCCAGCCCCCCCTGGGTAAGGGTGGTAGTAGTGGTAGGCATCCAGCCCCCCTGGGTAAGGGTGGTAGTGGTGGTAGGCATCCAGCCCCCCTGGGTAAGGGTGGTAGTGGTGGTGGGCATCTGGCACCCCCCTGGCTAAGGGTGGTAGTAGTGGTAGGCATCCAGCCCCCCCTGGGTAAGGGTGGTAGTGGTGGTGGGCATCTGGCACCCCCCTGGCTAAGGGTGGTAGTGGTGGTTGGCATCCGGCCCCCCCTGGGTAGGGGTGGTGGTGCGCATTCAGGCCCCTGTGTGCATATGTGGCATTGGTGATGGGCATCCCGCCCCTATGGTGCTGCTGTTGCTGGTGTAAGTAAATTCTGCATCCCTCTGTGTGTGTGTGTGTGTGTGTGTGTGATGTGTCGTGTACGTGTTGTATGTGTTTTGTGGTTGGTGTCTGACTTACCTTCTGCGCCGTACGCGTCCGTGCCTGTTCCGGTAGTAAATGTAGAATATTGGTATGATCGGGACGAAGGGATTCATGGTTGGTTCGTGTCGTTCGTCTTTCTCGTCGCTTCGCGTCGTCCTCGTCGCTGGCGTGTTCGCCTCGTAGCCGTGGATCGTGTTGTGGCGCGAATCGGAGCTTATGTGCGCCTCTCCCGGATGCTTTGACGTGCCGTGCGTAGCGACGGGTTCGGCGCGTACGGAAAGCGCATCGTACTTGTTCGGCCGGACGGGGCTGCATTTTCCCTTCCGTGCGACTCGATTCAGCGTTTCCGGATTCGCCTCGGTCGGAGAACAGGACCTGGATTGGGTGAGTACGACTCGGCCGGATTCTGTGCTGTTGTGCGCATCGTACTTACTCGTTCGGTATGCTGTACGGATCGGTCGGGAAACAGGCATTCGCATGGCTTTTTTCCCGACCGAATGGTATTGGGTGCGCCTCCAACCGAGATCGGAATCGGCCCCTAAGTATTGACTGCTACTGTGATAGTTAATTTAGCATTTTTATTTTCTCTTTCCATGTGCTGAATTCACTGCCTTCCTACACTGTCTGCAGTTTTTCCGTTCTCCATTTTGCCTATGCCATTCATTTCTGAGTAACTTAAATAGTCAATCAGATTTGCTTTATATTCTTCTTTTTAGGTAAATGTACTGCTGAAAAGAGTACTTTTTCCAACTGTAATGTCTAATATAATGGTGGTTTTTGTCTTGGGGTGGCGGTGTTGAAAATAATGATTGATTTCACATCTTGCATACATTAATATTCCTGTGATGATGTGTAAAGTAGTAAGTTTGTTTTCCATCAGGCAGCAGAATGTCCATTTGTCCATCTTTAGTTGCCGTGCACATTGTGTCGGCCTCTCATTCTAAGTTCTGCGGTGTTACCATACCTTGATTTTTTCATTTGGTATACTTTAATTTATTAATGGGTGTAAAACGCTCCGATGTATGCAAAACCCTTTGTCTAACGAAGTGTGCCTAGAAGTTTAAGGTTGTCTGTCCATGCTTAGCTGTGGGCATGGGATGCAAAATTTATAATGGCTAGTGTGCTTTTTATTGGAATTTGCCACCATTTTAATACTCCATCACTTATCTAAAATTGTTTTTTGTAGATTTATCTGCCAGGCTATGGTTCTCCTGTGTGCACAGAAAGTGTCTTTGCCAGTTGAGGATGAAACTGGTCTACACTGATGACTACAAATCTTGGAGCATAAACAAAATAGTCAAAAAAGTTAATCTATTCTAATGCTCGTCTTAGAATAATTTGGGAAAAGTATCACATCCCCACCGCTTCCAACATAGCTAATTTGCATTTAACTTGGAATTTTAGCATCTCACAGCAATTCCTGGGATTGCTGAGCTAAAAAGCAGGTATACTCCGGACCTATCCACCCTCACCGCTCTCCAACCAGGTGAGACGAACATCCCATAAATTACGATGACCTGCTGGCCCACCATCACCTTGATAGAGACCACCGCCATAAGCTCCATCATTCAGGAGCCCCCTTGTATTTGATAGAGCAGGGTTTCTTGACTCTCAGTCTCCTAGTAAAATTCATCAAAGAGAATTCCTCACTGGTCGTATGGACCTTTGATTGTTGACTTGAAGTGTAAGAAAGGAGCTAACTGGCAATACCTTTGAAGTACAGTGAAACCAATTTGGCTGCATAAGACAGAGAGGATGGTGTCTAAACCTAAAGGGTTTTGTTAACAGTTCAGGTTACAAGTTAAATCAGTCAGCAATACTGAAAGAAAAATATTTTAAGAGCTTACATATTTAAATGATCATGCAATCTGAATTTGTATATTCTAAGGGAAAAGATGAAAAACAGAATCACATACAGCAAGCAAAATATCAACTCAGCAGGTTCCATAAAGGTACTTTCCTATTCTAAATAAAAGATTGAAAGTGGCAAAGGTAATTTCTAGGAGGAAGGTGGCAGCATCAGATGAACCAAGTTTAAGCTCCGAGAGGAAAGTATGAGTCATCAAGCATGAAGCTCAACACGGGGCAAGAGAAATAAGCAGAGTCGAGAAGAAGTTGTCTCAGCGAAGTAAGGACAGGGTCTGCTCAATTATTCTAAAGATCACACAAAGCACTAGAAGAAGATTCTAGACAGTTTCTCCATATCAGTTTCCACCAACTAAACCAATCCAAAGACAGCATTCACATGGAGCAGATAGACTCCCTAATTTCTCAGCTCTCAACAAGCGAGTAATTATCTGAGCGAACTTGGATGTAACATCAGTCCGGTCTGCCTGGTATAGGAACATCTCTCCCACTGTCTCCGTTTCCATATAGGTGGCCAACTTCTAATTAAATTTCAGTTGCCTACTAGTCTAATAGAATAAACAGTGAGCCTAATCTAACATAAAGAGGCACATGATAAGACACCTGCACAGGAGGGGAAGAAAAAGGCACTGGTAAGTCATTTAATAAAATACATTTCACGTTACTCAGGCCTAGTTATACGTTAGACTAACTTAGCATTAAAATGAATTCCAAACACATACAATTAACATGAAAATATAAGTTGTGATGACACTTCAAATACTTGTGTGGCTCTTACAAGAATGTATACAGCCACCAATTATTTGATAAATACAGTGCACACAGAATAATGTGATTATGGTATAACATGTGTATCTAACCCACAAGTGCATAGCGCACTGAAGTTATACTGGACCAGTTACATGCCCTCACTTCTTCTTCACCAAAGGACTCGACCTCTTCGGCGCTAATTCATCCCAGCACTTAACAACTCCTTCACTACAACTGCCTTTCTAGACACCTGGAAATACGCCGCCATACTACCCACCCTGAAGAAGCCCTCAGCAGACGCAAAGTCTCTGACTAAGTACCGACCAATCTCTTTACTTCCCTACCCAGCCATGGTCCTGGAAAAATGTGTAAACAAACCGACTGGCCAACCACCTCAACAACTATCCTCCTAGAGCTCTCTCAATCTGGATTCAGGCCCAATCACCCAAGACTTCCCTGATTGCTGCCATCTGCATGATCATGGACAGAGGAGACACAGCGGCACACATCCCGCTTGACCTCTCAGCTTCCTTTGACATAGTCTCCCATCCCATCCTCAACTAACACCTCCATGAAACCAGCATACAAGGACCCGCCCTCCAGAAGATCAACTCCTTCCTCAATGGACGCACCCAGTCTGTCAGCACCGTACACCTCTACTACTGCCAAATGAATATGCGGAGTCCCCCAAGGATCTTCACTCAGCCCCACAATGTTAGCACAGCACGAGTCACCAACATCGTCCATGCTCACAAAAAAATCCGCATCATCTCATATGTTGAGGACACACAGCTGAACATCTCCCTCTCAGTCTACTGATGACTCTTCCAACACCCAGATGAAATTCATTACTTATATGTCTGCATTGCCATTTGGATGAAGACGAACTGCCTAAAGCTCAACTCCGACAATCCTGAAGTGGTATTCTTCGATAAGGACACCTTGCTGTAGACCTAGCCTGCTGACTGGTCGAACTGGGGATAACACTCAACCCTTCGAACCAAGTCCGGAACCTCAGGATAGTAGTGTACAACCAACTCTCAATGACTAGCCAGATCAACACGGTTGCATCCTGTTTCTCACCCTCAGCCTCCTCAGAAAATCTTAAGATTGTTTCCTATTAAAAAATGTTACACAGGCCTTTTTTACCAGCAACTTGAACTACGGGAACACTCTTCATGTTGGTATCCCCGCACACCTCACCAGAAGACTCCAGGTCATCCAAAATACTGCTGCCAGACTTGCGCTAAAACTCCCACCCCACACTCACATTTCCAAACACCTCAAAGACCTTAATTGGCTTCCAGTTCACAAATGTGCCCTCCTCCAGCTCCTCACACACACGTACAAAGCTCTACACATTCTAGGCCCCTCTTACCTGAACAGCTACATTAGATTCTGTCCCCTAATGAGAAAGCTGCTCGGCTGGCCTCCTGCTCGCCCACTGTATCAGAAGAGCTAGAGCCAGCTGTTGTGCTTTCTAATTCCCTGGCCTTTAAAGCCTGGAACAACCTCCCCTTGCACATCAAAGAAACAGTTCAGACTTTGAATTTCACAAGGAGCTAAAAGAGTAGCTCTTCCAACAGACCCAAGCAATGGTCGGACCTCCTTTCTTTAGGCGCCAGGATACCCTGCCCAGTGAGATGGGCATCTCACAAGTGCTCATAACATACTCAGACATCAAAGAAGAAACATAAAAACGCAGGCCTCTGAGTACTGTCATTGTAGTCCTTTGCCCCGTGTCGCTGACAAATTATAATGCCCTATCGCATGATTGCCGGCTGTTCTAAATATTGCATTGTGCACATAGTTTCATACACTTTCAATGTAGTCTTGCATGTTTTAACCCATTGGCAGCATATGAAAATACTAATGTTATTCCTGAGAACGCCAACAAGGGGTCTGACCGCGTTTGCTGTGGTGCTTCGTCCCCTCACTCCAGAGGGTGTCCCACATACATAAGTGGTCGGCAATCGGAATTATGAAGACCTATGCAAAGCCTTTCGGCCCTGTACTCAGAGGCTCTTGCAATCACATACTAACTCTGTGACAGAGTAGGCTCGAGCTGTCACTCCCATATCTTCTTTGCCAGAGCTGGAAGACTTCTACAAGGACAAAGTGGTAAGACATGGTACTGTACATGTGGTGCTTAGCCCGTCAGCTGGGTCCGGACTTTTCCAGAAGCCATCCTGGTGATGCTCTTGGGAGAGATGTCCTCCTGCGAGACACTCAAAAGGGTTTTCATCTGAGTTTTCCCCAATTTCAGTAGCGATTTGCGCATGGGAGAACTTCCAGGATACCTTAGGGTTGGGACTAGTCCTTGGACCTCGCGGTAGTGAGTGGAGCAGCTGTGTCTCATTGCCGGAAAAGAGCTACACAGTAATACTATGACCAGTTGGGTTGAGGCCTGTGTCCTGAAAAGCTAAAACTTTTGTGTAGCTTGTGTGGACTACCTATGAGCTCTTCCCCCCCCCCTTTTTATTTGAGACCCTTTCCAATTAGGAGAGAGGCACACTGCTTGTTGCAGTAGGTCTTAAGGTCTAGTGGGCTGCAACCTACTTTCTAGTTGAGATTGGCACCAGAATTTTATGGCGAAGAACGGTGAGTGATCTGCTACGTATGGGGTCTCTTTTAACTGGCTTTCCCTTGCGCTTGAAGATCTTGACACCTGCTCCTCAGACGGACTGTGGCCTTGCTCAGGCCCTCGGTTGGGTGCCCTCCAACATACCCCTACATCCCCCCCAATTATCATGGTTATCTCACCTGCCCCTGGGATAGGAATTAGGGAGGTAGGCTGTTGGGACTGAGGAACACCATTCCTTACACAGCTATCGACAGTGAGAAGAGGCACCACCTGTAATTACTGGAACAATGCCCTAGGAGTGCACTCTGATCCTGAAGGTAATTGTGCCTTTGCCACTGGCACATAACCAGCTCTTGTGGTGCCTTGGAACTGTAACTATTGCAGGACTGTTTTTCTACCCTATTGAATGTACCTATGAGGCTGTACTTCTCTCTCCATCCTCCTTTAGCTCACTGCAGGACTATTCCCATTGGAGCCGGCCAGCTACTTGGTCTTCAAGGGTCCGGGAGCAACGTGCGAGTGATGGGACTCCCGAGACATATGATAGCCAAAACATGGCGATCTATTTTGAGATACGATGGCAGCTGCTCTAGGATTAGCCCCTTTTTTAACAATCAAGAGGGCGCACAAGAACCTAGTGTATTGTTTCCCTCTCCTCAACCTCCCGGTGGTTCCTCCGAGGCCAGTGGTTGCTAAACTACTTCATTATATGATACTGTCTTTCATGGCTCTTATGGTGGAAGATAAGAAGGTGGTCATTTTTCCTGACTATACTTTATCACCAATGAGCTTCTTTTACTTGGTGTAGGAGGAAGCTCAGAGACAGGGGTATCAAGTATGCACTACTATTCCTTGCTAAACCTAAGGTCGCAGATCAAAAATCCTGGTTCTTCACATCCCTTAGGACAGCCTGGGATTGGACCGAATAATTCGACCAGCCAGTGCACCCCTCTTCGCCCAGCAAATGGAGACAGCAAAACAAAAGAAACCAGTGATGGAAGATGTTAGGACAGCCATTGACCAACTCACAGCATTGCGCAGTTGCTCCCACAAAACAACAAGCTATGGAGTCCAGAGATGCCACTATTGCAGCGGCTACAACTCTGTGACTGAGGTCTTTTGACCTTTTTCTTGAGACTTATGTTGTAAATCTGGTTTGAAGGAATCCCCATTGGGCACCAGCCTTGAAGACCTTCCAAGAAATACTCCACAGACAGCAGATGACTATATTTAAGTAATGCTTCTTTCTGGAGGCACTTCTGGGTTGCTTGTGAGGGAAACTGCATGGGAATACATCTTGTTATGCCGCTGAAACACATTTTTGTTTTGTCTTACGCTGTGCTCCTCTATTAGTGCCCACTCCTTATTAGATTGCCACTGAGTGAAGGCTGAACGCCAGGCATTCTTTAATTCCAGACCTCCCTGGCTCTCACATGCTTGCCATGAATTATTGTTTTGCCCTGCTGCTACATATTTGCTCCCTGTCCTTCTCTCCAGCAGAAACTGGCACTATTGTTGTCATCCCCTCTCAGCACATAGATTAGAGTCTGGGCCTGTCCTGGACGTGCACGTCAACCGTACTACACACCCTCACACATGCACTACTTGTTTATTGATTCTGGGCATGCAGTAGTTCTAAAATTGGCCCTGCGAGGGTAGTACATGATGAACTGATTTTTGTTGATTTACTTACCTTTTATTCTCATATGCAAGTTCACAAGATGCTGACAGCAACAAAGGGCCCATATTTTATTGAAAGTGGAGGTCTTTTGTTATCTTGAAGGGTCCCTCCCAACTACTGGCTACGCACTATCCAAACCTGGCTCTGGTCATCAATACATGATAATCCAGTACATGTAGTTCCTGGTGGCCCCTGACACAATCTCCCCAACGATTAGATATATTTTCCTCTCATAGAATGTCCGAGGACTAGGCCAGCCAATCAAGACATACCAAGTATATTCATTTCTTAAACGGCGTGAGACTGGCTTCGCAATTTTTTTAAAAACCCACCTGACTAAATCTGACAGCTTGAAGATTGAACTTGGGTGGAAGGGCCAGCTATCCTGTACTACTCATTCAGTTCATGCCAGAGGTGTTTTGTTATGGGTAAAACCTGGTGTCCCATTTACTCCAATAGTGCAGAAGGTTGACCCTGAAGCTAGATATGTGTGTATCAGCGAGGCTAGATGTCAGTTAACTTCATGTATTGGCTCTGTACACTCCTTATCCAGGTCAAATTGCTTTCTTAGACATTATACCTCATTTGCTGGCTGGCTTGATATGTTGTACCCTCCATTACCCAGCACCCAGATCTGGAGTACAAAGGAGGCCACCGCTACGCGAGTGTCAAATTGGGGGCGGGTGTAACTGTGGAGGGTAGTGTAACACTTCACTGAGTTGTACTCCTTATTTTTCACACTCGTGCATTGATTTATTTTTTGCCACAATGCCAATACCTGATGTTGAATATCTCGCTGAGACTGTGCCAGACCATAATTATGCTATTGTTGATGTTACAGTGGGCTATACAACAAACATGCATACCCACTTGGCGATTTCAGCCTTCGGCCCTTTGTGACACTGTCTACAAACACACTATTGCTGAGGCAATCACTGCCTTTTTTGTTGTGAACTCAGGCTCAACTAATGATATGATTATAGAATGGGAAACATTCAGGGTTTATATTAAATGCACCTGCATGAGTGCCTCTGTGGGGGTTTGTAGAGTATTCCACACGCAATTGCAGTCTTTGGAAACAAAGTTGAGGCAACTAGAAACTGCCTTTGCTGACTCCCCTTCTGCCAACACGCCTCTTCCTAATAAACATCGATAACTCTTAGGGGCCGATTACGATCTCGTTAGGAAAGCCTTCCGGACGAGTTGGTTCCGGAAAGCTTTCCGTACGAATCGCACTCCGGGAGTCCCACTGACCGATTACGATGTGTCCGTATGTTTACGGACTCGGTTCGGTCGGACTCCCATTGAATTTCATGGGAGCCTGTGTACCCAATGGGAATACAGGCTCCCATTGAAAAAAGGGGTGGGTGGGGAAAAGCATGCGCCCTGTGGCGGGCACTCCATGGTGCCCTCCACACTGTGCATGCATGGAAAGGGGGGGACCCATGGGTACCCCCCGTGACCGATTCGGAGGGCCCCAGGTGAAGGGGGCCTGCTACGGGCCCCCGAAGTCCGATTCCCACAGCCGTTTCGTCTCAGCAAAACCGAGTCGGTACAGTTGTCAGAATCGGTCATCGTACTCGCTCGTTCGGAAACCATCCCCATTGTGCTGCACGAATCGGCTCCGAACGAGTCGGACTGCCTGAATCGCGTTCAGAATCGATTCAGTCAGCCCAGACTGCTTCCTCGCATCGTCCTTCGTCATCCCGAAAGGTGGACGATTCGGTCGAAAACATAGGCTCCGAATCGGGTTCGCTTAATCCGGATCCTGTTGGGAGCCTTTCCTGGCAAGATCGTAATCGGCCCCTAAGAGACCCGAACCAGACTAAGTTCACATGACCAAAGGAATATATAGCTTTAGTAGGCTGAGAGGGAGATGAATCCGGTAGATTGCTTGCTCGACTAACTCAGTCTATGGCCTCCCCTACACCTATTACAGTAATCAGACCCCCACATTTTAGCTTCTCAATCCGCCATTAATTCAGAGTTCGCCTTTTATTATGAACGACTGTACGCCATGGATACGACGCTGGCCCAACAGATGTCGGAAAATTACATACAGCTAGCTGAAGTCCCTAAATTGAATGGTGATGATTCCACTGCTTTAGAGGCTCCACTCTCACTGCTTGAAATTAATGTGGCAATAAGTCACTTGGCTACAGGCAAGAAACCTGGCAGTGACAGTTCACAGGTAGAGTTTTACAGAGCCTATCAGTAACCACTGCCACCCTGTTCGGTCCAATTATATTTGGCATTAGGCATCATATAGGTATGCCTCCACCCAAAGCTAAGGAAGCCATCATTCTGTTACCAAAGCCAGGCAAAGACCGGTTAGACATGTCTTCCTACTGCCCTCTGTTCTTACTAAACTTAAACTATAAGATCCTAGGTAAGGTTCTTTGTTAGATTGCAGTTTTGTCTTGCTGTAGCTAATTCATATCGACCAGAATAGGCTTATCCCAAAGCGTAATACTGCTACCAACCTCCATAGACTTTTCCCTGTTTTAGATCAGACTCCTGTGAATGATACATATGGTGCATTATTATGTATTGATGTGGAAAAGGCATTTGATTCAATTGGCTGGAACTACTTTTTTCATGTACTAAGAGTTGTAGGATTCGGCAGCAAATTCATCTCATGAGTTAAACTTCTTTATACAATCCCAATACCCTGCATTACAACATGGGGCCAGACAAGGATGCCTCTTGTCCCCATTGTTGTTCTCTTAGCAATATAACCTTTTGCCAACCACATACAGCAGATGGGGGTTTAGATTGGCTTAAATCTAAACTGACAGATTCACTTTCTCTATACGCTGACAATGTGTTATACATCTCTGATGTGCATACCGGCCTCAAATTGGTCTTGTGTGCATTTGTGGCCTTTGGTAGGGTGTCTGGTTTGGTCTTAAACAAGACCAAATCTTATATGTTCCCTTTAACAGACTCTAGGGCCCCTGAACGTGTGGAACTGAATACTGGGAGACTTGAACTGTCCCTACAGCTAATAAGATATCTGGGGGGGTTGGATATTTACAGATGACGCCATTATATAATATTAGGTAACCTGGATAAGACCCTGGCCAATCGAAAAGCTTCTGGAAAAATACTACCCCTTTCCCTGTTAGGAAGAATTTCAGTATAAAAAATTGTTTTTTTTACCCTTTTTGTATTTGTTGGAAAACGAGGCAGTATCTGTGAGGCCTGCACAAATAACATGACTACATTTGTCATTCACTGGGAACCAAACACCCCATTGTAGCGCTTGACTCTCAGAGGGTAGCGTTGCAGAGCAGTCTAAGGCTTACTCAAGGGAGGTGGCGTGTGCTAGTAATCGCCATTTACCAGTACGCAGAAATAACACTCAATAATTGATTGTCCAGTCTGTACTCTGCTTTATAAAAGGAAGAGTACATTTATTAAACACACACACTACTCAATACTATGCAACAATATACAAATATACATAAGCTGTTGGAATTACTTTGTGACATTGCATAACATTCCCACCCCTCCCGCAGGGGGGGGGTCTAGTACCACCACTCCCATGTATGCACATCATCTTGCCCCAATGCAGTAGGTTGACAATAACCTGGGGTGAGGGTCTTGCTCACTGGCACCATCCCAGTGGCGACCCACCCCATTATCTCAACAAGCATTTAAAATGGGCACACCGGCCCTGGTGACACATAACCCTAACTGAGCATCTCATACCGACCATACAGTATACACCTCTACATCTTAGGGGCTAACAGTCTAGGTTGTTCTTCACATAACGCAGCAGCAAGATTACATGTTTAGGCATCACTTTAAATGAGGTACTTATCATAGCTGATAAAAGTTATAATGCATTGCAATCACAGCCCCTAAAAGGCATCACAGTTATAATCACAGGATTAAATATATACAGCCAGACACCCTAGCAGGAATGTCCCGCAACATAACCCCACTTTGCTTATGACTTCACATTACTCATGTGACTTACTGTCGCACCATTGTGCAAATTCACCTTTCCACCTCTAGGGGGAGTCACCTCAATGACCATCCAGGTTTAACCTTTCACTCTGTAGTGAAATCTCAAGCGTCAACTTCCAGCTGCTGAACTAAAGTTCCAGCGTTGATGAAGCTTTAAAAACCATGGCTAACCCTTGAGGGGTTCGTTTTTGTAAGTCCCCCAGAAACTGAGGGTGGGACTTTTCATCTTCCTGCTGGGGGAGACTGCGTTGCTCCTGCAGCTCCCCCTGCACCTTGGCTCACACCTGGCGGTGATCCCATCCTCCTGGGGCCACCACACGCAGAAAACGATCCGCTTTTCCTTGCATGCCGGTCCGGGCCTGCAAGGCATTATGGGGCTCCTGACCGTGAATAACAGAACAGCGGCTCCCCCGCTGCTGGGGGAGAGCCGCGCTGCCGGCCTTAGTGGCCTGACACTGTTTATTCACTTTGTTGGGGGTCCGGTCACACCCAGACCCCTTGCTGCCAGGTGAGTCCATTCAGCGTGGGGAGCCCACCCACGGCTGCTCCTTCCTCTTCTTTGGGGCCCGGTCCCACCCGGGCACCCCGCGTCATGGGTACGTTGGAGGGCAGCTCGAGGAGCCCACCCCCAGCTGCCCTCGCCGGCTCCCCGACTGGCCAGCATCCTCGCGTGCGGCCGCGGGAGCCGGCACCTCTCTTCTGGTCTGCCCGCTCCTGCGGGCAGACACGGAGACTCGGCTGGATCTCGGGGGAGTGCGGCGGCACTCCCCCGTCCTCCTCCTTCACTTCGGGGCCCGGAGATGGGGTACCGGGCACCATGGCAATTTTTCACGGGGAGCGCGACGGCGCTCCCCGACTTATGCCTTTGCGTCGGGGCCCGGAGTTGGGGTCCCGGGCCCCTGAAGAATCTTCGCGCTCCCCGGCTTGTCTTCATACGCGAGGGGGATGCGCGACGGCACGCCCCCCTCCTTTTCACCGCCATCACCGGGGCCCGGAGTTGGGGGCCCTGGGCCCCCGAGCTTTCTTCGAGGGGGGCGTGGTGGCACTCCCCCTCCCCAATGCCACCGAGGGCCAGGGTGGGCTCCTGGCACCCCTCATGGGTAATTTCACGGGGAGCGCGACGGAGCTCCCTGACTTTTTACTTCTTCTGGGGGCAGCTCCCGGGACCTGACCCACCCCGGGGGCACAGTTGAGACTGGTGGCGGAGCCCCACGCGCTTCTTCGTCGGTCCAATTAGAGGTCAACGGTCGCCTACCTTCCGGGGGCGTACCTCGGCCCGCAGGCGGCCGATTTTCACCATCTTGGCCTCTTCTTGCTCCTGGTGGCGCGCCCCAGCCACCGAGAGCACTTTCTTTCGCCCTCTTGGTCACAGGGAGGCTGAACTCAGCAGGGAGCGGTCTTCACTGGCTCCCTGCGCCAGCCTTTCACCTGGCTCTCCTCCTGGGCCTCTCTTCTCCTTGCGCAGCGGCCCAGGCGTCTGCTCACTGGTCCTGGACTCCCCCACAGGCGCAATCCAGGGTCCTGGGACAGTCGGGGGGTTCTTCCTTCCAACTGCCCATGGCGCCAGGCTCCAGCACTAGTCTTCCTCAGCAGACCACACCCCAGAGAGAGCTCCTCTTCCTCTGCAAGACCTTTTAAAAGAATTTGGAGGGGGCTGGCAGGGGGCTCCGCTTGCCCTATCAGGCAGCGACACATCACCTCTCTGCCCCTGCTCCCTCCTTCCTGCCCAGGCCTCTGGGATAGTTCAAAATGGCGTCGTCCAGGGGTCATGCCACATGGTCTCTGAAAATCCCCTTCCCCCCCTTGCTGCCTCCTCTCCAGAGCAGCTTGGTGCCTGGCACCAGGTGACAGCTGCTGATGGATGACCGGCAGCTTCACCCATCTTCTCTCCCTCTTGGAGAGGAGACCTTCGCCCTTGGAATGCTTGCCGTGAAGGGCTAGGCCTCTGATGCTTCAGTTTGGGGAGAAAGGTCATTAATCCAGCCTGGCAGGGTCACACCCAGCCAGGATCTGGTTATGAGCTGAGTTAGAGGAATATGACATTTCTGGATGACCCATAAGCAGTACATATATGGTTTTGGAATTAACAGAATACTTATTTTCACACAAGTGGACTTTAGTGCGTGTCTGGAATTTGTAGGCCCTAGGGAAATGAAACTACCCCATTTGGTCCCCATTTTCATAGGAGAGTAATGGAGTGTTCCTACAGTGAAACAGTAAAGCACACTGACTTTCCCTTACATGTGTCTGCCCACATTATAAAGCCTATTCCAGGTCACCACCCAGCTCGGCCTACTCTCACCAGGGGGACACCGGTAAAATCCACATGCAGTCTCTTTCATCATGAGTTCACTGTGGGTGAGTCCCAACTTATGAGGCTCTCCCACAGTAAAAGCTCAACAAATAGGTGTTCAAAAAGCTAAACATCCGGGCGGCTCAGATGGTCAGAACCACCTTCTAACAGTATTTCACTGCTATCCCAGTAGTACTCAGTTTGAGCGGATACTAGGGGACTCCTCGATTCGGGGCACTGGTAGGCATAGAATTGCTTTGTCCAAGTTGTACCTACCCATTGAAGATGGGAATCTCATTGTTCCTCACTTTGAGACATTACATAGCTGTACAACTTTAATGGGTAATTTGTGGCTGACATCACCCTCTGCTTCTGAATTGCAGTAGATTTCCTTCATTCTAGGGGACAGTTCAATCACAGCACTTCTATTCAGTGGCTCTTATTACCTGACATTATGTAGTGCCTACTGATAGCAGATAGGCACTGTTGGTGCAGGTATGTTCCAAAGACTAAAATACGTTTTCTTTGTGCTCCTGAACTTCCTGATTTGGGCCTTGCATGGATGTCACAGGCTTCACAGAAGGTCTAACACTTATGTGTGGTCTGATGCCTACCATCCCTTAATCTAATCACTGTTTGCATCTTCACATATAGGAATTCTGAACCCTTGCCACTCTGTAGGTTTCATTACTCACAAAGACCACATTGTTCTTACCAAATTGTTTGTCATAAAGTCTGGATCTTGCACATTGATTAGTTGTCATTCTGTTGAGTAGCTCAATCACATCCAGTTTGCTCAGTGTCAACACCTGTGGACCGAGTAACATCCTTAATGACTTTACAGCACTGTTTAAGGTCATAGGATGACAGACGAGGATGTAATATTCACTTCGCCCATAACCACTATGGGAATGCCCTAAATAAACTTATTTTTACAAAAGATTTGGAGGTTTGGAGTCCCACTCCCACTAGAAACCTTTTGTTCCTCCTCATATAGCTCCTCAATTGATTTTATAGTAGCTTCAGCTAGATTGGGAGGAACTCTTAACAATAGGAAAGTTGAATTTTTGGGTTTTAGCGACCATGCGGCTGTAACATGGCATATGAACTGGTCAGGTATTCATGGCCTTAATGTTTCACGTATAAAATCCACTATAGCAAGAAAGAATGGGATAACACTTAAGTGGGAGGGCATTGATAAGACTGTTCTCATTCCCCAGGTAGTCACAAGCAGAAAGAATGAAATAGCAATATGTCTGGATCCAAAACAGGACCCCCAGTCTACCATTGAGGCCTTTGAAGCCATTCTGCTTGAGGTGAAAACGAATCTCTCAAAGAGTGGTGGGCCAGTCAAACCCAAGGGACCGAAATGGTTTGATCACAACTGCACTAAAGCATTTTCCCATCTACATCGATCCCTCAAGTCTGTACCAAAAAATCCCTCACTTGTGAAACAGGCCCGTCTAAATTATTTTGTGGCTAGGAATAATAGATTAGAGATATTGAAAGAAGCCTGGGAAAAATTACTTAGAGCATCAATTACAAACAGTGCAAGGGATTTCTGGTCAACGATTAATGCCCCATTCCTAAAATTGAACTCTGATCCTAATTTGTCACGCATGTGGATGAGGACTCGTGGGTGGAGCATTTTAGTAACATTTTTAATGTTTTTGTGAGAGGGTACCAGGACTATGGATGAAGAGCCTGCTCTATCTTCTAGTATCGCCCTTATTTTTAATAATGCGGAGATAGGTGTAGCTCTGGCACAATGCACCAGTAATAAGGCACCTGGTATAGACGGTGCCCCAATAGATTTTTTTACAGATTGCCCCGACCTCTGGGGACCCTTGCTTACTAACACATTTAATGCCATAGCAAAAGAGGGACTTCCTGCTTCCTGGCATAAAGCAGTTTTAGTACCAATTTACAAAAAAGGAGATAAACAAGACCCCAGAAACTATAGACCAATTTCCCTCGACAGCATGGCAAAACTTATGGGCAGAGTGCTATTAAATAGATTGGAGGCATGGGCACTGACAAACAACATCTTGATCCCGGCACAATATGGCTTTAGAAAAGGTAGAGGTACTCAAGATCAATGCCTGAACCTGAGTCTGCTTATAGCGAAGTATTTTATATCTGGCCTTCATGGATCTTAGCGCAGCCTTTGACTGTGTATCCCATTCCCATCTATGGAGGATCATGAGGGAAATGGGGGGTAGAAAATAATTACCTTTCTCCAGTATTGGGGTATCTTTCATAGATTCACATGCTCGAATCATTCCCCGTCGTCGGAGTGGGAGTCCCACGGTACATAAAAATAGCAATAAATATGCATGAAATAGCCATAACATAGGTAAATTAGAACCAGGAAGTAAAATAGCTAGAAGTTAATAGGAAAAAATCTTCCACTTTCATGACTCGTCCAAGTCATTATATATAGTCCAAACTACAGCCAATCAGGCGACAGCACCCTCCAGAATGTTCTCCCCAGAGGCTCAGGCTCTCAGATTTTCTACCGCACGTCGTGTGAAGGGAGTCTCCTGAGCTCTGCTCAGTACTTCTCAGGTTTCTTCAGAATTTCTTCATTTCATGATGTCTTCTTCTAAGAAATCTCTTTCGACCTTGTGAGTCTTGTGGGAAGCTCCGGCTGTTTTCTGAAGACCCCCACAAGAAGTGCATTTATTGCTTGTACCCGGACCACCAGGTGAGAGACTGCAAAATCTGCAGAACTTTCCCTCAAAAGACTCTGAGGGACAGAGAGGGACGTCTACTAATGTGGCTACAGAAGATTAAGGATCAAGACAGCCCTTTATCTGATGTTGGAAGTGTTTCCTCTGTCAGGACTGCTGCCTCTAGGAAGAGGACTAGCGACACAGATTTGACTTCTCCTGGGGCTAAGGTGTTGAAAAAACAGCACACCTCTAAGAGTGCTGAGTTGCCTTCCACTTCCAAAAAGGCTCCTCCACCTAGTAAGGGTAAAACTCTACCCTCTACACCCCCGAGAAAGTCTGTGAAATCTCAGGCGTCTAAACCTTCTTCTGACAGAGATTTACCTCAAACACGGGGTCCCTCGTCGACGAGCTCGACGACGACGTCTTCGTCGACGAAGCCTGCTGTCGCCGCGACGACGACGTCTACTGCAACCTTCTCGTCTCCAAAGCCTCAGATGATACTGTCGTCGGCTTCCTCGCCGTCGACGCTGGTGTCCGTCTCAGTGAGACCAACCACGTCAGTCACTGCCTTCTCGTCGACGAAGAGATTGAAGTCTACCGTCGACGTCCCTCCGCCAACGAAGAATAAGAAGACCTTGTCGACGATTGTCTCGTCGACGGCGATTGCCTCGTCTACGATTGCCTCGTCGACAGCCGCCTCGTCGATGGTTGCCTCGTCGACGGTTGCCTCGTCGACGCCCGCCTCGTCGGCGACTACCTCGTCGACGGCTGCTTCGTCGACGTTGCAATCTTCCTGCACTGATCTTCAAGTTTGGTCGTCATCTACAGCCACAGCATCCTCAAAGACATCTGCGGTGCTGTCTACACCATTGCCACCGTCGACGACAGCGCCTTCCTTGCTTCAAAGGCGTGGATCTTCCTTGGAGGTTCTCTCTCCAGTTCACACATCACCCAGCAGAGTTCCTCTTGCGTTGCCCGAGCAGTTACTGGATTATGGGGCAGATGAGGATGAATCTGAAGAGGATGACAGATTCCGTACTGCCAGGAGCCCTTCAGAGCTCTTCATTAAATATCAAGACATAGATCAAGAAGAAGACTACTACCCTGATACTGCTCCAGAGCCAAACCCTACGGCACAATTGCCTCTATCACTTCTCAACAATCTGCAGTACATGTTAGATGATTATTACCGCCGATTTCCACCATCTGAACCGGCTTCTTCTGTCCCACCAACACCCGTTCCTCAATCTTCAACAGTGTTGAGGTCGCCCAGACCAGTTTCTCCGGTACCTTCAATGTCGCATCATCAGGAAGCTCACACCACGGATGATGACAGGGAAGAAGGAGAATTGGATGACAGGTCACTCCTTACTGAATGGGATGACTATCAAATACAAACGCCGTCTCCTTCGACTCAGGCTCCTGTTGACTCACCTCCAGTTGACATCGGAGGTTTTCATGTTCTGATGGAAAGAGCAGCACAACGGTTCCTTCTTCCCATGGAAACAAGGAAGGATGATTGTTTCCTTTACGATTTTAAAGACCAGCCAAGGAAGCAAGTGCGTACTATCCCTATTATTGACTTTATTTGGCAGGAAGGACTGAAAGTCATGCGGACTCCTGCCTCCATTCCGGCGGTCCTGCCTCGCCTTGAAAAGAAATACAAGGCACTGGATAATTCACCAGCTTGTCTGATAGGTCAGACTAAGCCAGATTCAGTTATCGCCCAAGCAGCGCAGCGCCGAGCACGGAATCCCTCCTCTCCATTGTCAGCTCCCCCGGATCGGGATGGGAGACATCAAGACGCAATTGGAAAAAAGGTTTCGACCATGGCGGCCACTACTGTCTGTGCAGCTAACTCACTGGCCATCTTAGGCCGCTATGATAGGCAGATGTGGTCGGACATCTCCCCCTACATCGACATGTTACCTGAGCCCTCAAAGGCAGAAGCGCTCAAGATCCTCCAGGAGGGAGAACGAATCTCGGCTGAGATTATTGATTCTGCTGTGGATGTTGCGTCCACGGGTTTTCGGCAACTGGCAGGGGCTGCTGTCCTGCGGCGACAGGGCTGGTTGAAGTCCACATCTTTTCGTCAGGAAGTTCAGACGAAGATAATAGATATGCCTTTTGACGGCGAGTCTCTTTTTGGCCAGCATATTGACGATGCCCTACAAGCCATTAAAAAGGATACCGAGACAGCAAGATCTCTCGGTACTCTTCAGTTTCGAAAACCGCCTTTTCGTGGCGCTAGAGGCCGTGGATCCTTCTCCACCCGAGGAGGCTATAATCAGTCGAGGCAATACCAGTCCTATCAGGGTAATCAACGCTACTCCTCGCAACGACAACAATCCTTCAGGCAGCAACCAACTACGTCTTATGGGCAAAACAGAAATAAGTCATCCTACCGGGGAAGGAACACGTCTAAAAAACAGTGCCACCTGCTCTACCGCTCAATCTTACAAAAGTTGGAGGAAGGATCTCCCGTTTTTACTCAACCTGGTCTGCTATAACTACAGACAAATGGGTCTTGGACATTGTGGCCAGAGGCCACGTTCTAGAGTTTACCAAGCTTCCTCCGAATTCTCCTCCCAAAGGTCCGCCTCCAGCTCATCTCACAGAGCTTTTCTCCCAGATAAATTTGATGTTAAAAAAGGGAGCGATCGAAATGGTTCCAAAGTTGCAAAGAGGCACTGGTTTCTACTCCAGATTTTTTTCTAATAAAAAAGAAATCAGGAGAATGGCGCTCCATCTTGGATCTTCGTTCCCTAAACAAATATCTCAAAAAACAGTCCTTTCGGATGTTGACTCTACAAGAAGTCCTTCAACTCCTCTCTGCGGGGATCACATGACCACCCTCGACCTCCAAGATGCTTACTTTTATGTCCCGATTTTACACAGACACAGAAAGTTCTTGAGGTTCAGAGTAGCTGGCAGGGACTTCTCTGTTCAAAGTCCTTCCCTTCGGACTACGTTCCGCCCCGTGTCTTCACCAAAGTTTTGGCACCGGTGGCGGCACACCTTCGACTAGAAGGAATTCAAATTTTTCCTTATTTAGACGACTGCCTTATCAAGGCGAATTCTTACGCAGTCGCAAACATCCATACTCAGAAATGCCTGTCACTTTTCCAGTCTCTGGGTCTCTCCATCAATCTGGACAAGTCTCAACTCATCCCATCACAAACAAGAACGTTCTTAGGAGCCACCATAGACACTCTACGGACACAAGCCTTTGTCTCAAACGAAAGACAACAAAAGCTGTGCAAGCTTGCCCAACTAATACGATCAAAAGGTGCGTTTCTGTCCGACAGTTCAAGTCACTTCTAGGGATACTCTCATCCTGCATTCCTTTGGTCCCCAACTGTCGCCTCAAGATTAGACCCCTGCAAGAGGAGCTCAACAAGCAATGGCTACAGGTCTCAGGGTCCTTCGAAGATCTCATCCGCATCACTCCTCAGATGCGGAAGGCATTACTCTGGTGGACTTGCAAAAGGAACGTGGCAGCAGGCCTCTCATTCCTAGTGGAAGCTCCAAGTTTCGTCATCACCACGGACGCCTCCCTCGAAGGGTGGGGAGCACACCTTCAAGGACTAACAGTCAACGGCAAATGGGATACTCATCAAAGGACTTGGCATATCAACCTCTTAGAGTTGCTAGCGATCTTCCTAGCCCTAAAATCTTTTCGCACCATCATTCTAGGAGCATCATTGTTGATCCGGACGGACAACACAACAAGTATGCACTACCTAAACAAACAAGGAGGGACAAGATCCACTCTGCTGTCCCAGCAAGCCCAGCAAATTTGGGATTGGGCGATCCGACATCAAATAACTCTGGCAGCAGTCCATGTTCCGGGAGTATCCAACATCCTAGCGGACTCCCTCAGCAGGTCGACAGTGTCCAATCACGAGTGGGAGCTCCATCAACCAACCTTGGATCGTATATTTCAGAAGTGGGGTCGACCCGATCTGGACTTGTTCGCGACCAGTCTGAACCGAAAATGCCCATTCTACGCAAGTTGGCTTCCCCAACAAGACTCGTGCGGGAATGCGTTTTTGATGAATTGGTCGCAGATCTATGCCTACGCTTTTCCGCCGATACCGCTGGTTCCCAGGGTTCTCCGGAAAATGAAGAAGGAGCCTTGTCGTCTTCTCCTCATAGCTCCCAGGTGGCCTCGCCAGTTTTGGTTTCCCGAACTCCTCCTTCTATCCGAATGCGATCCCATTCAGTTGCAACCAATACCGAATCTCTTGTCCATCCACAACGGGCAGATCTGCCATCCGGATCCTGCATCTCTGCGTTTACCAGCCTGGCGCCTGAGCACCTTGAATTTGCTCACTTAGACATTCCTTCGGACTGTAGGGAGGTCTTCGCTAATGCTAGAGCGCCCTCCACAATAAAAACCTACATGCTCAAATGGAAGCGCTTTTGCCTCTGGTGTCAAGCCGCCAACATTCATCCAATCTGTGCAACACCGGAACAATTATTGCCTTTCTTTCTACATTTGGCAAAGTCAGGACTTTCCCATTCTACTCTTAAAGTATTCTGAGCGGCTATCTCACGATTCCGACAAGATGGTTCACATTCTCTTTATTCCTCTCGGTTCATTCAACAATTCTTCAAAGGATTGTTTCGTATGTTTCCTCCCATCCGCCCACCTCCACCCTGGCATCTTAACATTGTTCTGTCACAACTCATGCGACACCCCTTTGAACCTATTCATAGAGCTGACTTAGTTTGTATCGTGGAAGATATGTCTGCTGTTGGCTCTCACATCAGCCAGGCGAGTTAGTGACATTCAAGCCTTCACTATTAAACCGCCTTTCCTCCAATTCACTAAGGACTCGGTAGTGCTCCGCACTAACCCCATTTTTATGCCTAAAGTACCTTCTGATTTCCATCTCAATGAACCAGTGATTTTAAAGACTTTCTTTCCTGATCCTCAATCACCTGCGGAAAGGGCTTTACATACCCTTGATATCAAACGATGTCTAAAATTTTATTTGCAAAGGACATCCTCCATACGAAAATCTGATCAGCTTTTCATTGCATACGGAAAGATGCGCAAAGGGCACCCAATAACCAAACAGACCATAGCTCGTTGGATTTCTGCTGCAATCTCTTTCCGTCATCAGCAAGCGGGTTGACCGCTACAAGCCACTCCGAGAGCTCATTCAACTAGAGCAATCTCTTCTTCTACTGCTCTCTTTGCTGGTGTGCCTCTTCATCAAATCTGCAGAGTTGCAACATGGTCCAGCAGGCACACTTTTACCAAGCACTACTGTCTGGAAGCTGCCAGCAATGCAGACACGTCTGTGGGACAAGCGGTTCTCCGTAATCTTTTTAAATAAGGTGAGCCTCTGTTTGTCCCTCCTCCTCTATGATGCATTCTTATATACATATCTTTTATAATTATATATACATTTATATGTTGATACAGATATACATATGCGTATTTTATCTGGTCTTGGTTTATGTTTCTATATATATTTATATATACTTCTATATATCTATATATATATGTATTTCTTTGATGATCTCACAAGCATCATTATGGAATGTGAGAAGTTGGCCTGGTATATGCTGTCCACTTGTTAGAGTGGGCACCTTGCACCAGAACAATTCGACTCTTATGGTTGGTAGGTTTAAGACAACCTTTATAGAAAGCTATCCTAGTGGTAGCTGTGGAGAGCAGCCTTCAGGCTAAGTCTTGGAGGAATGTAAAGCAGCTTGTTTTACCACACAATCTCTTGAATCACCAAATGAAAAGACACCATATATATGTATTTATTACTAAACAACTCTCTACTAATCTCTTTATGAGATTAGAAGGCAAGAACATATGTACAAGTCAATGTTTTATCAAAATAAGTTAGCACAATCAAATATCACAGTCCTAGCTTGCCTAGACTGGGGTCTAGAGCATATAGAATCGAGGGACCCCAAAGAACCACCCCAGGTAGTTGTAGGAGACCCACAGGGGACGGACGCGGTGTTCAGACACCGGTGCGAGTCCTGTACGAGTCTATGCGCACGGACGAGATTGAGATCTCAGTGTTAAAGGTCCCTGGCGTGTTCGAGGCGAACACACCGATCGGTCAGTACGAGTCGAAGGACGCGGATACTGATAGTTACAAGGGAGTTGGACGCGATGTGTCTAACACAGACGCGAACCCTGTACGAGCTAGTGCGAGAATCGCACGGGGAAAATAGGAGTTTTAGGGCACTTCTAGGGTAGCTACAAGCAAGTCACTTACAGGGTAAGTAGTTCTAGGGCCAACACCCACAGGAGCACCGTAGTGCTGAAGTTACCTCACCCAGGGGAGCCGGGTGCATAGGTGTCCTTTGGTGTCGGGTCGCGGCGTCGTTCTCAATGGGAACCAATGAAGACTTGCTGCTTGCGACGACAGAAGAAGTGTCTGTTGGAATCCAAGCCTGGATTCGGAAGGAGGAAGACCTGAAAGCAGAGGGGACAGTGTTCAAAGTCACTTGGCAGTGACTCTGGGCAAGGAAGATGAATGCCCACCGTCGTCGACAGCTTCGGGTCGTTCACGGGTGTCTTGACTCTTCGACCACGAGGTCCAGGAGGCGTCGAGGACGGCCAGGAGCTGGATTCAGTGTGTCCCACGAAGTCTGCAGCTGACTGTTGTGTCGGCGACCCGATTGGAGCCAACAAGCCTTGGTAGCAGCAAGTCTCGTGGTGGTGAGGAAAAGTCAATGGGGCAGACCAGCAAGGTCTGAGGGACTTACCCAGCGAGGGTAGGTCAGGGCAGGCCTGGAGAAACCAGGGGAGCCCTTTGGTTTAGTTGAAAAATCTTCTGGGGACCCACAAGCCGGCTGGCAAGGGATCGCGAAGACACCTCGGGAGGATCCGCTCAACAGGGGCCCACGGTCACTCGGGACGGTGTAGGCCTCTGAATTTGGGAGGGATCTCTGTTAGAGGCTGGGACCACACGTGGTCCAAAGCACTAGTTTGTAGAACGTCGTGAAGGGGTCGCACTCGACAATAGTGCACGGTACCCAGGGGCTGCGGTTCCTCGTCGCTCGTGGGGTCCACGTGCCTCAGCTTCGCTGGGGACTCACGATGGCCTTGGAGAAGTCAGGAAATCCTCTTCCTGGGCTGCAGGGACTTCGGGCTCCGGCGGGAGCGGCGTAGTTTGCGACCGTCGTTGTAGTTTTTGGTGCCTGCCAAGCAGGGGAGTCACTCCTTGACTCCAAGGGAGATTCTTCAGTCTTCCAGAGGTAGTGGAACGTCGAAGGTCCGGGATTCTTCAGTAGAGCGTCGTCCAGGGGTATCTAGGTTGCAATGCACAGGTTCCCCCTCTTATACTAAAAAGAAGGGAGGGACTAGCTCTATGACCCCCACCTATGGGAGGGTCAGGGGAGTGGGTTGCTACACCCACTTCCCTTTGTCCAGTTTCGCGCCAGAGCGGGGGCAGGTAGCCCCTGAGCCGGTTTGAACTGGTGTATGCCTTCTGCTCCCCCAGTGCAGGACTTCAAAGCACTCTAGGAGTGCACCCACCCAGCCCCAATACACTAAACCCTGTCTGGGAGGTGGTCACACCCCCTTGGGACAGGATATCTATTGTTGGGCCTCCTCCACTGCGAGTGTCGGTCATCAGCAGGAGGGCAGCCCAGTGTCTGTGACTGGTGGCATCCATCTTGTGATGCCAGGGCTCTTCAGGATTCTACCGCATTTCCACAGTAGGTACATGTCTATCCCTCTAGAAGGGTGGAATGCTACCCCCGCCGCCAGAACTGGCGGGGGGGGGGTAGTATTCCAAGATGTTTGACACCAAACACGACATGTTTCCGTGCAGCCATCCCAAAGTTAGCATTTAACGCGAGGTTATAATGCGCCTAAGAGTATATGGTCAGGCTGCACTACAAACAGCCTCAGAGAAGGGTCTCCGAATGCTGCAGAGGGGCTCTGCTCATGCAGGGGCACCCTCTCACATAGGAACCAAGCACTCTGCCTTCAGGATTGATAAGGCCTGCCATAGGAGTGACTTATAGGTTTATATGTGTGTATCTATGTAGTGATATAGGTAGCCCATATCACAGTAAGGGGTGCATGCACCACCTTACCCAGGCTGCAGTAGCAGACCTGTGGTGTCAGATTTAGTCTGCTTCCCAGGGGTGGCATAATACATGCTTCAGCCCCTGGTAGGCCTGTGAAGTACCTATGCCCTTGGTACCTAAGGTACCATATACTAGGGACTCATAAGGTACCACAGTATCCAATCACTAGTGCACCTAGAGTGCACTCCAAGTCGTTTAGAGAGAACAGAGAGGCTGGGGCCCTGATTGGCAGGGTCCCAGCCAGACTATAGCCAGAAACCAGTGTAAACATCAGAAAAAAAGTGGGGGCAACATAAGAGGCAGATCCTACTCTCCTACATGGAATTACTGCTTTCTACTCTGATTCGAGCATGTGAATCTATGAAAGATACCCCAGTACTGGAGAAGAACAAAAGTTACTTACCTGTAAACTGTGGTTCTCCAGTATTGGTATCTTTCATAGATTCACATGCGACCCACCCACCTCCCCTCAGAGGCTCTTCTATGCTCTTTACTCTTTTATCACACTTGTGCTGGAAAATCTGAGAGCCTGAGCCTCTGGGGAGAACATTCTGGAGGGTGCCGTCGCCTGATTGGCTGTAGTTTGGACTATATATAATTACTTGGACGAGTCATGAAAGTGGAAGATTTTTTCCTATTAACTTCTAGCTATTTTACTTCCTGGTTCTAATTTACCTATGTTATGGCTATTTCATGCATATTTATTGCTATTTTTATGTACCGTGGGACTCCCACTCTGACGACGGGGAATGATTCGAGCATGTGAATCTATGAAAGATACCAATAATGGAGAACCACAGTTTACAGGTAAGTAACTTTTGTTCTTATAAGACAACTGCACTCAAAAGCTGAAGCATGTGTAAGGTATGGTCTACAGGGTGAGTGCACCAGATGGTTTTCAGTTACTAGAGGAGTTCGCCATGGGTGCGTCCTCGCCCCTTTTCTGTTCTCGTTATATACAAGTGGGGTGGAGTCCAAACTGCTAGAATCAGCCATAGACGTTCCTAGAATAAACAAGATGTGCATCCCAATTTTATTATATGCAGATGATGCAGTTTTAATTGCGCGAACGGGAAGGTCACTCCAGAAATTGTTAGGTACCTATGTAGATTTTATGAAAAGTCTGGTCCTTCATACAAACAAATCTAAGTCATTTGTTTTAATTGCAGGTCAAAAGCTGAAAAATCCCCTGTCCTTTTTTATTTCTAATCGTAAAGTGGTGCAGTGGAGTTATTTTCATATCCAGGGGTAACTTTTGACCTTAGGGCATCCTGGATGAATATTGTAGAGAATCGTGGGACCGTGCTTGAAAAGAGTACAAACGCCATTCGCTCATTTTTTTAAAAGTTGGGAACAAGAAACCCAGATATTTTAAGAAAGGTTTATGGGGCAAAATCTAGTGCAGCAGCTGCGTATGGTGCGGGAATGTAGGGCCATGTTAATGTAAAGGGGATACAAACAATAGAGGATTGCTTTTGAAAATCAATGATGAGCCTCCCTATTAATTGTTCCAACTTCAAATTACATCAAGAGTTAAGTATCCCCTATATAACTGATTTGATAAACGTAGCACCCATTCTCCTATGGCATTCAATATGCGCAGAGATACTGTGTCCCTTACCCAACAAATAATACTGGATTGCTTATCCCTAGAACATAAAGAGGATATTCAATGGTTAAAGTATGTGAAAAAACCTCTTCATACCCTAGATCTAGGGAGTTTATTTGAATTCCCAGGAAAATGTACATATGTCGCGAACAAAGCTTTAAAGATCCGTTTTATAACCATTGCTAATGATGCAAGAATAAATGTACACCGTAATAAACCGACTGTCAGGGAATACATTGAAGGCCCACTGCAGGTTGAGGGATACCCTCCTATTTGGAGTTTGTAACAATCCCTCGGCACAGATTTATTCTGTTAAGGTTTCGCCTTAATTACATTTCCTGTATGTTGGGCCACCCTGCTGGTACTTAGTCTACTAATGATCTCCCTTGTTGCCCATGTGATGATTTCTCATGTCAAACTGATTTGCACATCTTCTTTTTCTGTAAATTTTATTATAATCATCGGAAAAGGTTTTTAATTCCACTTTTGCGTAAGCATAATTTTAGACAATGTCGCCCGGCCCTATTTTTTTAACGTATGCTGCCTGACCCTCTAACCTGTTACAGTGTTGCTTCCTTTTTAGGTCTCGCCTGAGCCAGCGCATGCGCTGCTCTGGCGAGAGTTTTAGTAAGCGGGTTTTGGAAGTGCAAACAGCAGTGGCTTTTGCTGGCGACCAGCTTGCGTTCACGCGAGCGTGCAGGCGCGATCAGGCGCCATATGGCTTCCCTCGCCATCTGGCTTCCCTCGCGATTACTTTCACTTTCGCGGCCGCGAGCCAAACATTCACTCTCGCGATCGGATGGCCAAGCACTCACTCGGTTTGTGAAGCAGTTTTCCTAAGCTGTATAACAGGTTGGTTTGCTCGAAGACTTCAAAATGATGTTTTCAAAAGACATTTCTCAGGCCCCCCCCCCCACCCCCCCTCCACCGTGCCCGCTCCTAGCTAAAGCTCGGATCACATCACTTTCCCCTCCCCCAAGCAGTCCGAAACGAAGCAGTCAAACTGACTTCGTGTTGCGATCCAAAGTAACATTCGGGATAATGTCACTTTCTTCGGACCCCCTCCCAGTTAGTTGCTGCAGAAAGGCCCGTTTAAGACTTAGGTTTAGGAAATGTAGGTGACACCAGCCTGCAATTGAAATACTGACTTGGCGCTAGCTTTGAGAAGATACTGATAAGACCGACAGATGTTCAGATTTCTCGGAGGCAGGATGTAGGTTTCACAAGAAACACTGATCATCGGCCCTCCCTCCCACCCACTCAACATCCCAAAGATCTCCTGGGAAACATACATAATTCACTTGTTTTACAAGCGCCCCATTCTGCTCCAAACGGCTTTGGTTTGACATCCGCTTTGTGATTTGTGCCTCAATTTGTTTTGCTATGGTCGCTGGGAGGGAACTTTTGGCACTTCAGTCGAGGGGTACTCGGAGCAGGAGGCATGCGAGGTGGCACTGTGCACAACACCGCTTCCAAGCAGATGGCCAAAGGTGCATTTTCAGTCTTTCTATCACTTTTCTCTGGGATATTTTGTTTACACCTCCCTAAAACTACCTACAGATGCAAGCAACATTAAAAAGGCTCTCCGTCTGCGTGTCCCTGATCATGACGGCATGGTGAGAAGAGTGATGCCTATGGCTTCACAGTAAACTGCACTTGGCTGGCGTGGACAACCAGATGCCCGTATTTCAGCCCCGTAATCTCTCCTCGCTGGAGGTGGGGATTTAATTCAGTTGACTTCATATTTAAGAAGCCCCCCCACACACACACTCACTCACTTGCTTTAAACTACAGGGACTCTGTGTACTGAAACGTGTTGGGTGGGGACAAAAGGTCATATAACTTCTGCTTACGATTCTGTGGGATATTTCGTTTACAACTGCATTCTAACAACGCAAATGTTGCGTAAATCTACCTACTTACTCTGTGTACTTTCCATGTGCAAGCAACATTAACAAAAGCTCGGGACATTACCCGATGATCGCGAGCCCATGGCAAGCCCCGCTGGAGGCGGAGATTTCATTCAATTGACTGCAGGTTTAAGATTCCCCCCCCAACGCACTAACGCGCTTTAAATTTCAGGGACTTAATCGGCAAAAGGCGTATGCTGTTAGCTAGGACGAACGAGGTAAGGCTGTGTTTTTCATTTTAACATTTAAAACCAGCATTCTCCATAGCAGCTATGATTTTACAGGAAATGCTGACATGCTTTCCCATCCTCTACGATACCGCTCTGCTTTATGTGTAACTTTTTTTTATCACTGCGTACATCTGGGCCAAAAACAATACACATCGCATTGCTAACGTTGCAACCAAAAGGAACATTTATATTTCCCTAATTAGAATGTTTTCTTTTTATTAAATATTGATTGCAGCACAAAGCAACAACAGTGATCAAATAAAAACATGACATAAAGTCCCAACAGGCTGCTCCTATTCTCTCCGCCCTCCCTCTTCTGAAGCTGTGGAGTTGTTTAATTGTAGCTCTCTTTGCACCCCTCCCCCGCACCTAGGCTTCGCCTGCCAAACTCCAACAAGCATTGGCATAGCCAATAGGTCTCGCCTTTGGGACCTTATAAGTGTTTAGTTATCCAGCACAATATCCTTGGTGCAACAACATCAAGTGTTGCATGGCTAAACACTTATAAGGTCCCAAAGGCGAGACCTATTGGCTATGCCAATGCTTGTTATGTATGTCTTTGAAAACCAGGAAATCGTTTACTTGCTGATATGAATGAACTGTTCTCTTTTAAAGTTTTTATCTGTGATGTATATTTGAACTTTTATGATACATTTTTTATTAATCGAATAAAGTAATTCTGATCTGACTTGTGTACAATATGGCATGATTATACATTGACCACACAGTCCTGCGTGTAGTGCTCCACCATCACCACATTGCATTCTGACCTAAAGTGGAAAGAGAACTGTTTGAATTTGGAAAGGCTGACCGCATTGAAAAGGTTGAAGTACGCAACCTGCGGGTCTCCTCTATCGTGATGCCACCTAAGCCCAAGCAATCAAATGAAGTCCACATTTACGTAGACATGCGTCTTTCTATCCCTGCTGTCCAGCATGAAATCCCCTAATGCCTACAGTCGATGTTCTGGTTGCAGAGGTCAGGGAAGCCTGTTGGTTTTGGAAAATGGACTTAAACTCTGGAAATAATCAGTTACTCTTTGACCCTGAGTCACATTACATCACCACTGTAGGAAGCAGGCTCTGTATATACTATACCAAAGGAAGGTATAGAGTGCACAGAGTCCAGTGGATCCCCAGAGGTATAGCGGAGGCTAAAGTAGATAATACCTTACTCTCTTTTGTGGTAGTGTGGTTGAGCAGTCAGGCTTATCGGAGGGTAGTGTTAAGCATTTGTTGTACACATTCGGGCAAGAAATGATGTTGCACACTGAAAAACTGAATCCAGACCAATTGTTTGTATAAAAAGTTGTTACTTTGTTATTTTTATTACTAGAAACAAGATTTACTCAGTAGCAGGTAAGTGATACTTTCAATACAATGACAATTTTCAAGATACAGTGTGTACTGGTTTCGTAGGAGCATACAAATTACTTTGAAGTCAAGAAAATGGGTTGTAAGCTCTTCAGAATACTGATAATTACTTAAGATTACTTTTTAGTTACTTTTCTACTTTTGCAGAAAACAAACTAATCACACAGTTTGGGCATTGTAGTACATTAGCAATCAGGTTAACTCATTTGAAGACTCTGTTACTTTTGTTGCAGTACAAGACAGGATCAACACAAAATTTTCAGAGAGAAACCCACAATGCAATCCTATGGAGGAAAAAGCAGTGTTAAGTTTACAGGTAAGTAAACGGTTTTGTGTAACTGAGTTTTTGGGGTTGGAATCAAGGTTCAGTTCAGCAGTCTTGGTGCACCACCAGAGTCACTAGGGTGGCCGGGTGCAGAGTGCAAGGGTGCCAATGTTAGTCAAGGGGCACCTCGGTTGGTGGCTACTCACGGGCAGGCCACGCTTTTTTGGGAAGCAAGCTCCGGTAAGAGCAAAAAGGGTCCCAGGTCAGCACCAAGTCCACACCACCAGCTCGGCAGGGGCGGCTGGGTGCTTAGGAGGTGTCGGTAGGCCAGTGCTTTCCTATGGAGGCAGTCGGTCGAGGAAAATGACTGCAGGCTTGAGCCAGAAGACTGGAAGAAGGAAACCAACAACTGGAGGGATAAGTTGGAGGATTGCTGGACACCAGGACACCGTCGGTCGGGCACCCTGCGGATGCAGGGGTATCTTTTCATGTCGGGTTCTTCTCACTGGGTCTGGTCATGGTCGGGGGGCCCTTCAGGGGAAGGCTGCAGGTGTCAAGGAGGTCGTCCAATGCTGGATCTTAGGTCAGGATCGCCGGGGGGACCTCGCTAGGGTGTTGGGCCACTCGGGCCGTGGGCGTCGGGTACAGAGTGGTTAGGAGTCGTGGTTCCAGCTGGATCTGGAGTCCTGGCTTGGGTTGCTGTTGGACAAATCCGGTGTCCACGGGATATCAGAGTCTTTTTGGAAGGCAGGGCAGGTCACCGGGATTCTTGGAGGCTGCTGGCTGCAGGACTCACCGGTTTCACCTTGCAGAGATTCCAAAGCAGGAGACAGGACGGTAGGGCTGGGACCAAAGCAGTTGTTGTCATCCTCTTCTCTGCAGTACGGCTCTTCGGTCCTTCTTCTTGTCGAGTAAGCGTCGGCAAGCCTTTCAGGTGATCAAGGATTCCCTCTCAGCGGAGACCACTCTTTGGTACTATAACACCCACTAAAGAAGGAGAACTATACATGGATGCTAGTCCCAAAGGCCTAGAAGCTGTTCTCTTTCAATAGCAGACCTGTAAAAATGGGCCCCTGTAGCCTACACCAGCATGGTACTTACGCCCACTGTATCTAAATGAGGAATTTAGTCATTGTCATCCACTGGAAATGTTGGCTTTTCTAACTCTGTATGAACTTACCTTTAAATTGTTAACCAACCATAAACCACTGGTACCTCTCATTCAAGGATCAGCATTTAGATGCCACCAATGAATCTTTAAATGGATCATACTTAATGATTAATCAACACCTACTGACCAGTGTATCAAAAGGTGGCAGACCATCTAAAGCTTCACCCTGAACCTGTCAGCGTCCAGGAGGATGAGACTGCTGAAGAGATGGAAAAATAGTCAGCTGTCGCTATCCAACATCAAAGAAGCAACCATATCTGCCATCAGCTCTCCATCCAAGCAACCCGCTAAGGCTCTTTGAAAGCATTTATCCATGATCAGTCAAACTGCACAGCAGAAGCCTGTCCGACTCTGACATCTGTGCACCAAGTCCAGTTTTCAATGATACAAGTATAAACTAAAAGCAAGTAAATTAACATTTGCCAATCAATCACTGGATTTGTAAAGCGCGGCTAATCACCTGAGAGGGTATTCAGGTGCTGAGAAAGAAGCAGTTGCCAGAGAGATCTGTTAAATAGCCAGGTCTTGAGTGCATTCCTGAATTCTAGAAGAGAGATAGAGGTTTGGAGGTGCAGAAGGAGGTCGTTCCAGGATTTTGCTGTGTGGTAGGAGAATGAACATCCTCCACTGTTGCTTTGGCGAATGTGAGGGGTGTGAGAGAAAGAGAGGGACGCGGATCACAGGTGTCTGGAGAGCTGGTAGAAGTTCATGCGGTGGTTGAGGTAGGCTGGATCTTGGTTGTGCAGGGCTTTGTAGGTGTGGATCAACAGCTTGAATTGGCATCTCTTCTGTATGGGGAGCCAGTGGAGCTTCCTGAGGTGAGGGATGATGTGGGTCCGTTTGGGGAAGTTGAGGATGAGTCTGGCCGCTGTATTCTTAATGGTCTGAAGTCTCTTCATGAAGTGGGTAGTGATTCCTGTGTATAATGTGTTGCCGTAGTCCCGATGGCTGGTAATTAGGGCCTGGGTGATTTTGTGTCTGGTGTTGATGGGGAGCCCCTTTAAGATATTCCGTAGTAGGCGGAGGAGACTGTTGATCTGGGATTTCATGGTTAGCTTGCTGTCCAGTATTATGCCGAGGTTTCTTGCATGGTAGGTCAATGTGGGTGAGGGTCCTAGTTCTGCTGGTCACCATGACTCGTTCCACAGGGATGGGTTGCTGGCGAAGATCAGAGCTTCCTTTTTGTCCGTGTTGAGTTTCAGGCAGTTGTTTTTCATCCAGTTGGCGACACTTGCCATACATCTGCGGAAGTTGAACCTTGTGGTTGTGGTGTCTTCTGAGAGCTAGGATATGATGTTTAATCTTTGGGTTCTGACGATGTTGGCCAGGGGTGTCATGGAGGTGTTGAAGAGAGTGGAGCTGAGGGACGAGCCCTGAGGAACGCTGCAGATGATGTCCTTGGACTCGGAGGTGAACTGTGGTAGACGGACTCTCTGGGTCCTTCCTATAAGAAAGGAGGTGATCCACTTGAGGGTGTCTCCTTGAATTTCGATGTGATGTAGCCTCTTGATCAGGGTGTGGTGTAATATGGTTTTGAACGCTGCTGAGAGGTTGAGGAGGATCAGAGCTGTCATTTCTCCTCCATCAAGGAGGGTTCTGATGTTGACAGTGTCTGCACTCAAGGCAGTTTTGGTGCTGTGGTTGGAGTGGAATCCGGATTGGGAGGTGTCGAGAAGACGGTTGTTCTCCAGATTTTGCGTGAGTTGGTGATTGATGGCCTTTTCAGTACTTTGGCAGGGAAGGGGAGCAGGGAGATGGGCCGGCGGAAGGTTTCTTGAGAAGGGAGTTTACTTCTGCCTGTTTCCATCCTTTGGAGAAGTGACCGAGATGAGAAAAGCGTTGAAGAGAGTGGTGAGCTTGCCGCTGATCCTGTTGCATCCAAGGTTGAAAATGTGGTGCAGACAGAGGTCTGTGGGGGCTCCGGAGTGAACCGAGTTCATGATGGTTGTGGTGTCCTGTGTTCACTTCTAAGTTAGGCCCAAGGTACCCCCCTGGGCAGGGTATGTGAAAGGTAGATCATGAACTGTTGGGTGTTACATGTCCTGAGTGAAATACTGTGCATTTCGTTTTTCACTATTGAATGCACTAGCTCTCCCATAGGCTATAATTGGAGCTGCCCTCCCATAGGCCATCATTGGAGCTGGCGTATAACATTTTACATGTGTAATTTTCCATTGGGAACCGCTAGAGATTTGGAGTTTAGGCTCTCTGAACTTAGAATTCAATAACCCACCTTTTAGTAGTGTGTGTTTAAAAATGTCACTGTTAGAAAGTGGGCATTATTTTGTTTAATCACCCTGCATACCTCTGCCTGTTTGTGTATTCACCGTTTGGTTTTGGAATGAAAGGAGCTGGGGATGTGCATTCACTCTAGACAGTTACAAGGGGGGGTTTAGGCGTTTCCTGTCTTTCCTGAATAGACCTTTCTGCATTTAGAGTGGTGGGATGAGTTTTCACAAGCACCTGAATAGGCTGTTTGCTCTGCACAATCCTGTCGCCACCTCCTGTAGTGAAGCTGGACCAGGGAGGACAAAACTAGTTTTCACCAGTGGCGGCTCCTCCACTAAGGCAGAGCAATGCCGCCCTGCTGCTATTTGAGCAGTGCAAAAAAAGAAAAACTAAATAATAATAACAAAACGTTATCATTTTATTTTTTTGTGCGGGACTGGAGCTAGGTTGGGGCGGGCCGGGCGGGGCTGGGCTCGCCGCTGTCAGAGTGAGGAATGGTTTGCACTCCCTAAGTGCACATGTCTGTTTGGCCGGCCCGCATGGGCCGGCCAAACAGTCAAGCGCATTTAGCATGTTCTCCACCTGGCTGTGTTGCACAGCTCGATGGAGAACATGCCCAGGCTCCCAGGCACTGCCTGAGCGGCCTAACCGGCCGCTGGCTGCTTCCGGTGCTGCCATTGCAGAGAGATGATGACGGATGTGAGGCGTGCGGGGGCGAAGGTAAGTTTCTTTTTTTTATCCTTTCCCTGCCCACTCACCCCCTTCCTAGGCAGCCGCCACTGGTTTTTACTAAGCCCAGAGACTCTGGAAACAAAGACTACAAAATGAAAAGGGGTATAAGTTATGGACCTAAAACCCCAGAACTTTAGATCACTTCTGGAATCGAGAGGAACCTCTGCCAAGGAGAAGAGCTGAAGAGTTGTGAGGAGGAGTACTGCCCCTTTGCTGTGTGTTGCTTTGCTGGGTTGGCCGCCTGCAGCTGCTGCTTCTACCAAGAAGAGGACAAAGACTGGACTTTGCTGGGAAACCTGCTTGAGAAGAATCTCCAAGGGCTTGTGTGTGCTTGCCTCCTGTTCTGAAGTCTCAAGGACACAAAGACTTCACCTACAGCTTCCTTGAACTCCACTGCTGGGAGTTCTGACCTGCAAGGAGGTGCCTAATCCAGTACTGGGCCTCTGGAGGTTGTTCCTGCTACAGAAAGCTGTGAAGAACCTGAAGAAACCTGAACATTGACGCTTCGCCCTCCTTGCGGCTGAACTTTCCGACAGAGCACCGCAGTGCGGGAGAAATTCCCTACACACAGCCCCATGTGGCCGATGAAATTCACACAGCGCTTGCCAGTGGCCCGAAGAATCGCAGCACGCTGCGTCCAGTGCACCGACTTCCAAAGTCCGAGATCACTGTACCGACGCAGGCCCTGCTGTGCAGCTACAACAAACACATCATGGGACAGCGGCTGAAGAAATCGACACACACCTGTTTGCGGCCGCATCGACCTCCAGTGTACCCCGGTTTTCCATGCATCGTACCTGTGCGCCACGCATTGCCATTATTGCCCCCGCAGACCAGAACTGTCTTGGAATCGATGCTCACTTCCCCCTACATTCCGGATTTGACGCATCCCTTCTCCTGCGTGCAGCAGAATTGTCACATCGCCTCCCCAAGGATTCAGGAACTGACGTATTGCTGTGTTTTCTGATGCTTCCCTCCTCTACGGCTGTTTGCCTTGTGGATTTTGACGCAATCGGGGTACTCTGTGTAAAAATCATGCATCCATGGATTTCTTTGGACAGAATTGCTTGAAACCTTTTAAAAGTCATTTTGAATAATGTGTGTTGGATTTTTGTCGTTTTGGTATTCTTTGGTTTAGATATTTTTCTACACTGGTGTGGTGTCCATTTGTGGTGTTTTCACTTTGTTACTGTGTGATTGGGTACAAATACTTTACACCTTGCCTCTGAGATAAGCCTGTCTGCTCGTGCCATGCTACCAAAGGGGGTGAGCAGGGGTTATTTAGGTGTGCATGTCCCTTATCCTGACTAGTAGGAAGGGTCCCAACTTGGACAGGGTGCAAGCCACTGCCAACTAGAGACACCCATTTCTAACAGGATACATTGGGATTTATTCAATAATTCATTGTCTGGGCCTACATGTTTTTGGATACATTTCCAGGTTCAAGTTTAATTTAACAACATTAGTGCGATTTTAGATTGTGTTGATTAGACATTTATGAGCATTTGCGCGATTTCAGATTTTGTTGATTTGGCATAAAATGTCATCCTACAGAACCATTGTTCTATGTTCACTACTTGGGGGCCGATTCCGATTCGGGCCGGAAATCTCTCCGACCGAGCCGGACTCGGAGAGATTTCCGACCGAATCGGACCCTAGCAGCCCGACCGAACGAGTACGATGCGCACGTATGCCATCGGACTCGATTCGGTCGGACTCCCATTGAAGTCAATGGGAGCCTGTCGTACAACGCGTACGCGGGCTCCCATTGACTCAATGGGTGTGAGGCGAACAGGGGCGCCCCTACAGCGTGTACGCGGCGAAGCGACTCGCGCCGTACACGCACAGGTAAGGGGGACCCATGGGTCCCCCCTGTGTGCGACTCGCGTGGCTACGCGTACAGGGGGGTCTGACACGGACCCCCAAAGTACGGCTCCGACTGCTCCTTCGAGCCGGACGGCGCGAGTCGGTCAGACTGCTCGCGGCGCGCATCGTACTTGCCCGGCCGGGGAACGTCTACATTGCGCGGTGCGAGGCGTGTCCGAGCGAGGCGGTCGGCTTTCGCGTACGAGTCGGTCGGTGCGGTTGGGTCTCGCGAACGAGTCGGTCGGAGTTTTCGCATCGTACTCGCTCGCCCGGACGCACGTACGAATCGGTCGGGAAACAGGGCTCCGAATCGGATCCGGTAAAGCCAAATCCGATTCGGAGCCCTACCGGCCGAGATCGGAATCGGCCCCTTAGTCTACGGCTGTAGAATAATAGGCTACAGGCTTTTTCTGAACCTTGTGGTCTTGGACCTGTACCTCAAGGGCCAACCCATTGCACTCATTACAATAGGGATTAAGTGGTTTACCATAATCAGAAAGTACTACAGCGGGCGTACAGGTCAGTGCTTGTTTTATTTATAAAAAAGCTTTTAGTGCTTGTTTTATTTGTACAAATGCTTTTCCAACCTCTTAGAACACTGCAAGGGTTCACTGGCATCTTTTCTGACGTAGTCTTGCAGGGGCTTCGCCATACTGGTGTAGCCAAGGATCCTTTCCCTACAGTACCCAGCCATGCCACAGAAAGTTGACAGTCACTGAACTGGGCAACACGTTAGCTGACAAGTGGCACTTGCTGGCTGAGATTTCATGGGCAAGATGCCACACTTGGAGGGGGCAAGACTGCAGTCCTTTGAAGCCATGTGCCACTTTTTAGCCAGATCAGTAAGGAATACGACTTGTAGTGATCTAAAGTAATCACTGCCAAAAGCAAATCATCAACATACAGAACCAAAGTAGAACTCTGGATAAGACCAATGTGTCCAAGTCCTTCTTTAAAGCTTGGAAAAAGATTGACAGAGACTCAGTGTATCCTTGTTGAAGTCTCTGCCATGAAAGTTGGGACCCTTTGAATGAGAATGCGAAGAGGAACTTACTCTTCGTATGGTTTAAAGGGATAGGAGAAGAAGGCAGAACAAAGGTCCACCACAGTAAACCATTTGGTGATTGCGAGCAGGCATGAAAGAATGATGGTAGGTTTGGGGACCACAGGGAACCTGTACATATTGGCCATGCCCATCTTTTTGATAGCCAAAATTGTGGTATTACATCTGCTAACAGTATGTAACAAAACCCCCTATATCAGATCAGCGGCCTTGTGACTGCAGCTTCTCAAATGGATGGGTTGGAATGGATACAGAAAACAGGGTAGGAATTTCCTCAGGTATGTTTCTAACAGATCTTGTGGAGGGGGAAGGAAAGGCATTGTACACTCACACCCAAAGATCCCCTTGTGTGCCTAGAGTAGCTAAGAAAGGGGCAGAGGCGCATAGATCAGCTTCTCTATTTCTCTCACCCATTCATATTTGAAGCGTCTCTACTTTGGGTCCAGGCACTCCTGCCTATGTTCCCTACTTCTGCACTATTTCTAGAGCATGCTCACCATAAGGCATGGATTTGCGCATACACAATCTCCGTTTTGGGACTCCTCCCAACTAGTCTATTATCCCATCATCTCCTACTTAGGAAACACCTTTTTGTACACTTATAACACATTTCAGAAAAGTACAAGACAATACGTGCCATGCAGGCAAGCGAAACATGGTAGGCTCAGTTAGATTTTACCTAAATTTGGTTCAGCATGCTTATGCTATCCGGCCGAATCACTGGGTCCATGGCTGGGCCATGCTTCACCCCCAATTCCCCTGCAGAAATCTCTCCCTTCTGGTGCCTGAGGTCATCGTGTGGAGTCCAGTCCAGTGCTCTCCTAATGTAGATGATTCCCGGCATTCAGTTCACCAGGCTGTAAAACAAAGCACAACACTTAGGATAGCCTGCAAAGTCTAACATGCTTTAAAAGAAAAATAGCCAGAAAGCAATCAAAATAAGGCAAAGTAGTTGCCATTTCAACAGGCCATAGCTTAGCCATTGCCCAGTGGGAGCATGTAATGCTAGATCCATACAAAGTTTGTTTTTCAAACCAAGTGATTGGGAGCCAGACAACATGATAAAGTAGTAACTTAAAGATTACAGCTACTGAGCATGTGCCTGGATCTTCTCATTGGAAGGAATATGTGAGAGATTCTTGGCAATAAGATACAAGCAGAATCAGCCAGAGCTGACCCAACTACTTTCTAAAATCCTCACTTCATTATGCCAACCTCACACCAAAGCTACATTTTACTAACACAGTTCAGTAAATATGCAGGTATACAACACAGGGTTACGTGGCCACAGTACTTTTAAAATATGTATAACAGTGCAAGAATGCTAAGATTTTGGTTGTCTTCGATTTGATAAAAAAACAACATAGCAAATGATTAATAAAATACAACAGCACATGTTAAGGAGAAAAGGAGCATTACTGGTTTCATAGTAAACTGTAGTAATGGGGTAGAATGTGGATGCGTGTCATCCAGAATGTTGATTGCAGAATGCTTAGTATGTTCCTTGTACATAAGGTAAAGGCTTGGAATCTTGGGGGAGTTGGAGCTGGTAAGTACTTGTGCATGTACACGTTTACATGCATCCTACGAGGTTGTTCAGTAAAGGATTTACACAACTTACCTGGTGGTCCGTCCCCACTACATGAGCACATGTATTAAGGCACTGATATGGGTAAATACACTTTCTTGGTTCTTTTATGCCTCTACAAAACTTGTGCACCATTAGTCAGGACTAAGAAAGGCAGAGACCTGACAAGATTCCAACCTTGTACCGCCTCCAGAAGTGATGGCACGAAGCCATATAGAGGCGCTATTCCACATGATGATGTCAGTTCCTTTCTTTCTTGCCTTTCGATGTGGTGCCGAGCCTCTGCTCCTGATTTCTATTGTTTTTTTACTGACCCCAATTGCTTTTTCTCTGCAAGACAGAGTGGTAGGGGAACAAGCTCAACCCACTGGTAGCTATGGCACAGAGCAGACATGCTTAAAGTAGAGGAAATTTGTAAATGATTTATGGAGTACTAAAACAGTAATAAAGTCAAAATGCAAAACAATCAAAATCCCAAAACTAATTAGAAAAATAAAAGTCAACTTTATTAAATAAATTGCCACCAAAATGACAAAAATCCAGAAAGGGGAACGGAGACATGATTTTTTAAAAGTTTTAAGTAGAAATAGTACCAAGAAGCACAAAATGATAATGATAATCAATTTCATTGTAAAAGGCGTGAGGCTCAGGTTTTTTTTTACGTAAACAAAACCGGACCCTTTTTAAATGATCCAAAGTTTTACAGCCGATCAGGTGGATACCCTCCTAATTTCCACCAAATAATCCACTAGACAATTTGAGAAAGACAGGCTGTGCCTGAAACTGGTAATTGATTTCAGGAATAAGTGTCCAAATAATCTTTAAGTGTTTCAATGCATTTATTGTGATCATCAGGATTTGACCTTGATGTGAGAAATGCAGCCGACACATGTTTCGCCCGTTTGGCTTGCACGCCCAGTGCTTGTTCAAAGCTGAAAAATGTGTACCAAGTGCACAAAAACATTCATGTGATGAACATAAAAAACATGATGGTATCATTGTTAACCAAAAAATGGAAATAGTATGCCAACAGTAGACATATAATAACATTACAAAAACATAACATTTAAATAAGACATTATGAACAATAGTTATATACTGGCACAAAGATAGGTAAGTTCAGCAAAGGACAGGGAAAAGTGGAAAAAATATAAGAAGGGGAAAAAAGGAAAAAGAGAAAAGGCACAAAATCAGTTTTAAGTTTTTTGAGCAAAGAAAATTGATGTAGTCATATTTCTAACAAGACATTACATGCTATCTTAACGGTTTGCTAAAATTGTTTAGGCAGTACAATAATGGTAGATCACATATGGTTTTCAGGTCTCTGATATACATAAATGAAGGAAACCACAAACAGCTTTAAGCTAAAAAGGGTGTCACCAAGAGCCGAACATGAAGAACAAAAAAGATAGTGAATACATAGATCACCCGAGCCATAAAGAGAAAACAGTTAAAAGGTTCTAAAAATGTATTAGAATACCCAGGAAGGAAATCACAGAAAGCTGTAGGCCTTTAAATGTCACCCATTTAAACAGTTCCATAGGTATTACAAATATAGCCCCTTGAAATACTCACCAAAAGTCAAATGAACGGTGCAATCTGTTTTTTATATAAAGAGAGCTAAGCAAAAGGGAAAATAATGTACTGTCCAAATAGTGTACAATATCAGTAGCAAAAACAAACAACACGTCCACTGATCCCTACAAACAGTGACATTGTGAATCTAATCATATAGAGATGTAAATTATCTGAAATAGTCCAGTTAAGGTGCATCAAAAGAAGTGATCCATTTAATCATTGCATCTGACTAAGGATCACAGACACATGTAAGAAGTACCACTATATAAACTCACAAAAAACTGGCCAGATAAGATATATGATCAGTAGCAGGAGAGAGAAATTACTTCTGTCAGAACAAGAAAGCTAAGATAACGGCAAAATCGCTCCGGCTGTGATATGCCTTCGAGCAGTAAAAAGGAAGCCAAGTATGTTACCACGAGGATATTGAACGATAGAAAGACCAGCGTTCAATAATAGTTTTTCAATAATGCAGTGGCCAGTTATTAACATAAAATGTAAACGAAAGCTTAGGTAATTCATCCTAGCACCATGAACTGGAATTTCGCTTACCGCAATAATTTTTGTTTTTTGTAAACAAATTTTATTGGATTTTCAGACAAGCAATACTATAAAATATCAGTGCGAATACAACCTCAATTGTCTACTCCTTAGTGCAGTTCATAAGAGGCCCCCCCAAAGGTTACCCATTCAGTTGTATATATCCGCTTCATGGTTCAAATTATCTGCTACCGGGGCATTCATACTGTACATACTATCAGTAAACTGTGCACTTTTGCTTACTTTAAGTTTTCCAATTCCTATATAGTTACCCGAACTTACCCCAACTTTACCCCCACCCTGCCCTCCCACCCAGGCGTGTCACATTAGTCATCTATCGACCTAGCCAATGGGAGGGCATTTCACTTCTACTTTGCGAGTCTCTGGGATAAGCTTAATGGTTTTCTTCCCACCTCATGCTGGTTTATCTATCATGAGGTCATTGCGTCCGTTAGGCCTGGTACAGGGGAATCAGTTAGCTTCTTCGTGGATCTCTCCCTCCTGGTCTCTCCCTCCCATATTTTCGGGGTTCTTTAACAAGTCCAGCAACGCTGTCCATGCTCTAGCTGCCTCCAGCGATTTCTCACTTCCCGTCCGTCTAGCTATTTGCAATCGAACAGAGCTTTCACACTCAGCCCACTTAATGAACTCTTTTTTTCCACCTAAGTAAGCTAGGGCCATTCGCTTATCGCAATCATGCCTTAGTTCAGGAAACACTGTACTGTCTCTGCAGTCGTCAGTGTTGCAGGGCATTCTTTCAAAGACAAAAGTCCTGAGGGAAAGTAAGAAAGAAAGTAGAGTCATGGTCGTCAATAAGATGTAAGTCCAGACACCTACAATGAGCGCCACCATTTATAATATGCATGGTCCCATAGAGGAACGTGGTAAGGCATCAAAAGTCCTTTGTGAAATATATAAATGGCACTATTCCATTCGGCAGCACTGAGAGAAATGAGGAAAACACTCAGCGGAATAGGAAAACATGCGGAAAACGATAGCAGAAAAGGTTTCTAAAGAGAACACGGTATCTTATACACGTTCAGTAAAAATTATCAGCTATCTTAAAATGTGCAATATTCAGAATGTCTTCAAAAGTCATGATTTCGAACATAGAGAATGTGATTCACAACTAGCAAAATGCAGAATGAAAATGGTCATTTCAAATAAGGATATCATCTTTAAAAATGAAGCCAATGGAACTAACAGAAAATTACATGTTGAGAGAGCATAGTTGCAGAGAGAACAAGATTAGCAGAGAAATAACATGATTTATGTACATGTTAATATAGCCAATAGTGAATTTCTGCGTCTTTGTTAAGACCGTTGTCCACAGTACCCAGTCTCAATATTAACACACTCTACCTCCTCCTAATTGTAAGATCTCTGTTGCTCCCTTGTGAATGTATTTTGATATGTTCCAAACCAAAGAAGGTGAAAGTTTTATGGTGAGGATGATGTTCTTGATAATTTTCTGTGAGTGGGGGAGGGGGGCACCTCTGGTTTGTTGAGATTCCAATAGTGTTTGAAGATTCTTGTCTTGAGAGGTCTGATGCTGCTGCCCGTGTATAATTTTTTGCAAGGGCATATGATGATGTAAATGACGTAACAGGTATTGCAGTTGATCCAGAGCTTTATCTTAATGGTAAGCTCCGGTATCAAAGAGAAGTTGGTCTGCTTGTTTAGGTCAAATTTGCATACCCCACAGTTGTGGCACATGTAGAATCCACATGGTTTCGTCATAAAGCAAGGTTTTGCTGTTTTACTTCTATCCACAAATTCTTATTTGCATAGAATTTGTCTCAGATTCTTGGCTCTACGAAAGCCTATTTGAGGGAAATCCAATATTTGGTCTTTAATGGAGATGTTGTTTGTCAATAGATACCAATGCTTTTTGAGGATTTTCTGGATAAGATGATGACCATTATGGAAGTTAATTACAAACCTAGCTTGATTGGTACTTTGTGGATTTGGAGTCAGCTTTTTTGGTTGAAGTAACTCAGTGTGTGACTTTTTCTCACAGTGCTTAGCTGATTTTTCAAGGTGTTCTTTCTGGTAACCCCAGTGTACCAGTCTCTTTATCAGGTTAATTTATGGTTTGATAGGCTTTTATGTCACTACAATTCCTTGTCATACGTTGGAATTCTCCTCTCAGGATATTTGGAGTGTCTTTTGTGGGTGGCAGCTATCTGCTAGCAATAAGGAGTTCGCTGCTCTTTGTTTCCGAAACTGGGGTCTCTGCCATATACACAAGATATCAATATTTCGTCTCCAGTATATAATATGTGACGTGTATTCAGAGAATTTCTCGTCCATAACCAAAATGTTTCTACTTCTCCCACGAAGATGCATCCATATGGGGGCGCAAATCTTTCCCCAATCGCACTACCTTGGATTTGTAAATAGTATTCGGCGTTGAAAGTGAACACATTGTTGGTAAGACCATTTTGTTTGATTCCAGGAAGTGTGCTGATTTTGTAGTTAATGGCTTCTATCCATGTGTAAAGCAGTACAAATGGATAGAAGTCACAATCTTCATATCAGATTGAAGTGTACAGGCTCGCGACATCAATGGTTGTCAAAATGTAGTCTTCATACCAAGAGATGTACTTTCCCTCGCGACTTTTGTCTTTAAAAGAATGGCAGTATTCCGTGCCACACTGTTTCCTGAGCTAAGGCATGATTGTGGTAAGCAAAATTCCAGTTCATGGTTCTAGGATGAATAACCCACGCTTTCATTGACATTTTTTGTTAATAACTGCCACCGCCTTATTGAAAACTATTAATGAACACTGTTCTTTCTAGCGTTCATTGTCTTCAGTGGTAACATACATGGCTTCCTTTTTACTTTTTACTGCTCGAAGGCATATCACAGCCGCAACGATTTTGCTGTTATCTTAGCTTTCTTGTGCTTGCGGACGTAATTTCTCTCTTGCTACTGATTATATCTGTCCCTTATCTGGCCCCTTTTTTGTGAGTTCTTTCATGTGTCTGTGATCCTTGCTTAGATGCAATGATCAAATGATCACTTCTTTGATGCACCGTAACCGGACTATTTTGAATGATTGACATCTCTATATGATTAAATTCACAACGTCACTGTTTGTAGGGAATAGTGGACATGTCCTTCGTTTTTACTACTGATATTGTACTGTGTAAGGAGAGACCTTTATTTTCCCTTTTGCTTATTTTGCTTAGCTCTCTGCATATAAAGACAGATTGGACCTTTCTTTTGACTTTTGGTGAGTATTCCAAGGGGCTATATTTTTAATACCTTTGGAACTGTTTAAATCCCCTCGATATGGTTCGAGTGATTTATGCATTCTCTATCTATTTTTTCAAGTCTGGGTGACATTTAAAGGCCTAGTTTTCCGTAGTTTCCCTCCTGGCTATTCTAATAAATTCTTGGAACTTTTTAACTGTGTTTTCTTTATGGCGCGGGTGATCTATGTATTCACTATTTTTTTGTTCCTCATGTCCTTTTGGCCTAAAGCTCTTTGTGGTTTCCTTCCTGGCTATTCATTTATTTATGTATATCTGAGATCTGAAAACCATATGTAATCTCCCATTATGGTATCTCCTAATCAATGTTATCAAACCATTAAGATAGTATCTAATGTCTTGTTAGAAATATGACTACATTAATTTTCTGTGCTCAAAAAAACGAATACTGATTTTGTGCCTTTCCCCTTTTTTCCTTTTTTTCTTTCTTCCCCTTCTTATATTTTCTCCACTTTTTCCTGTCCTTTGTTGAACTTACCTATTTTTGTGCTAAACGAGCATATAACGATTGTTTATATTGTCTTATTTAAATGTTATGTTTTTGTAATGTTATTATATGTCTACTGTTGGCATACTATATCCATTTTTTGCTTAACAATGTTACCTTCATGTTTTTTATGTTCATCACATGAATATTTTTGTACACTTGGTACACATTTTTCAGCCTTGAAAAAGCCCTAGGTGTGCCAGCCAAATGGGAAAAACTCGTGTCGAATGCATTTCTCACCTCACGCTCAAATCCTGATGATCACAATAAATGCATTGAAACACTTAAAGAATATTTGGACACTTATTCCTAAAATCAATTACTAGTTTCAGGCACTGTCTTTCTCAAATTATCTAATGATAATCATTGGTCGTGGTAGAACAGGAACAACATGCAATTTGACAATGACTGCAATTGAGAGTGGGTCGGATACACCAACCAGGTTTGTCTTGGTCAAAGATTTTACCTTATGACTTTAGTCCTTTAAATCCCAATCCACCACAGTTGTACATTTCTAATGCCCCCAGGATTTCAGAGGAGGCACTTAGAGACTCACAGGTTGGCAAGCAGAGGCCAACAGAAGGGTCCAGTCCAGATTCAGTTCCCACTGGTCAGCTGTCTTTGCAGGAAAAGGTCTCTTGTAGTTTGTTGCCTCCCTGGAGGTTTAGCAGGAGGTCAGCCTTTCTAACCCTTTGACACTACTTCTTTGTCCGGGATTCAAGAGGGTGAGCAGGTCCCGTCTTCTAGGCTCTTCTTGGGTCTCAGACAGGAGGTTCAGTCCTCTTCTGATCTTCCACAGGTCCAGGAGTGCTCTAATGTGCTTGAGATGCCACATTTATGACTGGCACAAGCAAGTGGGTGAGAATGACCCCAGGGGATACCCTAACTAATGAGATAAATGTTTCCAGGGCTAACCCTACCCAGTTGAGCATTTTTCAGATGGCCAAAGTCTTTGGCCACACTCAACTTGGGCTCTGAGGACTGGGTGGGGGGTGTATTATGGTAATCCCAGTGCCTTCCCACATCTGACGCCAAAATCCAGTTTAAGGCAGTCTCTGTATCCACAACAACTTCAAAGACCGAAGTCTGGTAGAACAAAGCTGAGTTTTCAGCAACCAAACATGGGTTGCACAAGAACTGTTTTGGCATCCTGCCTTCATCTTTTGAAGTGCACCCCAAATGTTATATTTAAACCCATCAGACCTGTCAAACAGGCTGTGACACTGTAACATCAAAAGGAGATCCACTGTGATTGGGGCCTGACTGGGTGGGGAACAAAAGTCGGGCCCTGCCTAAGTCTCAACTAACATTTGCATTTGACAAGGGAGGCCTCTTTGAAGTGTGCCCCAAGTGTCAGATGAAAATATGAAAACCCCAGCAGACTTGTCAACCCGGATGTGACACCTGATCTGACAACTTAATGTGGAAACGGATCCTCGCAGCACACCCTGCATACTCTGTCAGATGGGTCATCTCTGCGGATTCAGATCTGCTGATTTGCTTTTGGGAGCAAGTTCGCAGCTCACTCTTATCGAAATGCTGGCCGAATTGGGAGAGAAAAATGCAGATCGAGCTTGCAGGGACTTCAGGCAGGGCAAAGGGAACGCTGTAAAAGTTACTTTTCCGTAATATTTAGAACAAAATCTGACCACTATTGAATTGGATTTTTACTAACTATTAAAAATAGGTTTTTTAATTATTTTTCTAGCTGGTCCCATTTTGAGATACAGTATTACTATTTATTATTGCATCCCATCAGTGAAAATAGCTTTGAGGGCTAGTCACTGTAAGGACATGTTTAACATAAAAGTTTTACATGCCTACTTTTAAATACTGTGCATCTTGCCTTATGGGTATAAGTCCGACTAATACATATTTAAAAGGAAGGTTTATGCCTGTCAAAAGGGATTATTTTGATAACCCAAATCTGTAGATAAAATCTGCACATCCAGACTATTGATGGCAGGCCTGCAGTCATGTTTACATTGTCACTGTAGAGGATGGCACAATGGGAACTGCAGTCCCCTTGATGCATTTAAATTTTAGTCCCTTGCTACACCCTGGTACCATTTACTAGGCACTTATAGGTAAGTTAAATATGCCAATCAGTGGTACAGGTTAGCAGGGGTAAAGTGCACCGAATTCTACAGCCAACAAAAACAGTCAAGGCAAAAATCTGAGAGAATACTGCGGAAAAAATTGTAATTTCCAATAATGATATCAAAGACAAAGTTGAGGCACAAGTTGTGCCATAAGTGAAAGAAGTCCAACTGGGACTCGTCCCTTTCTCACTACTTCCACTCTGGGGTGAAGCTGTGCATTTAGCATTCCAGTGACTGACTCAGCAAACATTGTCCAATTGAAAGCCTGTGGACACTACAGTTGAAAGAGGCCTTAAAGAAGGCCATTTTGCAATATTTCATGATGATGCCGATCCCTGTGGAGCAAGTTTGGGCCCCAAGGAACCAGAGGCCCCCCCAGTTGGACTTTTGCCAGCTGGTTCAGCCTGGCGCCCACTGACCCTGTTGGGCTTCCTCCAGGCAGCCTGCCGGCTCATGCCTCACTCCTGCATCAGAGGCCTCATCAGTTCTGATCAGCCTGGCCCCTGCTCCAGCAGTGCCAACACCGGATCCTATTATGATAAGTTTCTTAATCTGGTTGACCCCTGCTAGGCTTGTGTTTCATTATGAGATTACTGAGGCACAGCCCCCAATTTTGGAAAATTCCCAGCCTGTCCCTTGATGCCAATATTATTGCAGGCTTAAAGCCTTGTATTGTTTGGATTGGATCAAGATTATGAGGTAGATTATGATGATAAGAAGGCGGTCAATTGCTTCCGCTTCATTACACTGATGCTGGCCTATATTTAGGTATACAGAATTCCAGTGGCTTGGACGCCCCCCCCCTAAGATGGAGTTGGACTCGCACTGGAGCCCCTGCTGAGAAGAGTACCTCTTTTGCAGTAGTAGTCTGAGTAGCAGAAATGTTAGCCCCTCTACTTCTCAATATAGAGACTAAAGCTAACCTAATGATCGAAATCTTGCAGCCTGGGCCTGCTGCTACAGAGCCCTTACTGCCTTTTAATGTGGCTCTGACTGAACCATTGATGGGGACGTGGTCTAAGCCATGTTCAGCTCCCCAGTAATTTGCCCAGTAGCTAGTTGTCTTTGGCCTCCCCGGGGGACCCAGCCTTTTTGACCAACCATCCGAATCTTGAGAACTTGGTCATTCAAGCCTCTACTAGAAAGGTGAATACTAACGCACTCCCTACTGCGCCACCAGATAGGGAGTCAAAACAAATTGACGCATTCAGGAAGAGTCTTTTCTTCCACTAGTCAGGCCCTGAGGTCCCTGAACGCTGTCTGCTTGCTCAGACGTTATGCACATGCTCTGTGCCTCATGGGCAGCAAGATCATGCCGCCCGGCCCTGACTAATTTAGGAATGCCTTCATGTGGATATGCTCTTTGATTGCTCTATACTTTTTGGAGAAAAAAATTATTGTGCATTGGAACGCTTTAAGGACAGCCTCACTACCGCCCTTTCCTTAGGTCTGCTCTTTCTGGCTCATCAATTCCATCAGTTGGACCTAAAGTTCAGAGGATGGTCTCAGGAGCTCACCTACTGTCAGAGGCAGACTGTCAGGCCAGCCATGCCACTTGTCACTCGCACAGTTTCTCCACGCCTGTTAAATGTCATGCCCTCTGGGAGAAGGTTCCACCACGTGCAAGCGGGGTTTGGTCCCACACATACTTGCCCTCATCTCAGCCCCCCGGCCCGCAGTACTCTATATATTTCAGCCCCCCGCCCGAGTCAATATCATCAAGCAGCACACATCTGAGATACAATGGATATGTTACGAGTTATTGTTGTGTACATTTGTGTATTGTTAAGGGCTTTCTTGAGGTCATGGACTATGATGGATCTCAGCGTCTTCAATACTTACCAAATGATCCTGGAAGTCGCTGCCTCATCCCGCAAACCACTTCAAGAATCCAGTCTTCAGCTCAGCCATCCTCCATTATGGATGCCCTCCAGTTTCCCAGAATCGCGTGCAAAAGAGAAAAAAACATAAGAACATGTTTCTGCAGCAGAGCTTTAAGAAAATAAGGTGCAATCTTGATTATTTAATCACACATAGCTATGCATATGATTTAAAGACTCTGGACAGAAAACATTAGAGACTTAGCCAAAAAGACTCATTGTGCTATAGAATTGTGGCAAATAATTACCATTTGTATCCACGTTGTGAAGGATAACACCATAAAGAACCATGGTAACTTTGAAAAAACCCTGATGAAAGTTACAATGCAATCAGAAAACTGGAAAAGAGCTACAGAAAACCATCTGTCATCTTCATAATCTCCTTCCAGTGCCTTTCCTACACATCAAAATCAGTTGATCGCAGGTAGATATAGTAAGGAATCCTTCACAAGTAGATAATTCAAACCACCAGCAAGAATCACATCACATCAAGGGATCAGCACACTAATTAAGTCCTTGTTTTTAAGGTTCGACAACAACGCACTTGGGTAAGAAACTAAAACAGTGATTCCAGAAAACAAGACCCTCTTACCTAGTCCCGACCATCTTCCTTGTTGTGTGAATGCAATTCGCAAGTGAGAAAGGTAGGACATAAGGAGTTTGGTCCATATCATCTCCATGAAGCCACAGTGCAGGCGTACAAGGTAAGAACAGCATTGCAGTTCCGACAGAAGGCAAAGCCTACAGTGTAAGCTTCACCCAGATGATATGGATTCACAGAAGATTATGCTCAGGGACATAGCCACAATGTCGACACCCATATAGGCCGGAAAAATAGCCCTATGACAGGATGTCACAGCCCTGCAATCTCAGTTGGCATCCAAAAAGGTAAATCCTTGAATGCTACCTATCCGGTCAGTCCAAAAGAAAAATCTGTAATAAAGCCAGCTAGTTTCCAAGCTCCGGTAGAGGCGTCGGCTTCCCCAGATCCCTTTCCAACCATACCAACATAAATTCAGGTGGTTACTCCGTTGCCCACTCCTTTGCATTCCTAGGACGTTTCTACAGGGACACTATTAAATTTTGAATTTTCATGAATCGGTACCATTTATATTTTATGACTAGACCCCTTGGCTTTCCCAGACGACGCTACTAAAGTAGATTTTATTCTTTCATAAAAGGGAGGAGATGCGGCATTCTATTCAATACCTCTCGTAGAGCAAGATGATCCACTTCTATATAATTTGGTGCAATTTAAGGACGTAATAAGAAAACCTTTGCCAAACACACCTTTGTCCAGGCAGCTGATAACGAGTTTTTGAATATTAGGCAGAGTTCTTCGAACCTTTTACATTATATTTCCATGTTTAATAGGCTAGTAGTGAAAGTGAATTGGCCAGAGGCTAAACGAGCATCATTGTTTTACTGAACACTAAAGAAGGAAAGATCTATTGTCACAAATTCTCGACCCCCCCAGAAGACTGTACAAAATGTATTGATTTTGTAGTTAAACTAAACCATAGACTAATTGCGAAAAAGTCTGAAAAAGGAAAAATGTTGGATCATAGAATCCTTATGATTTGGAAAAAGGCAAAATCAGATACCTCTCCTAAAGAACCATATACCCCAGAGCCCATGTAGATAGGGACAATAAGAGGCCCTCTGTACAGGGAAGAGAAGGATAAGAGGAGGAAATAGAATCAGTGTCTCTAATACTGGAAGTCTTGTAATTTTGTCAAAGAAGTCCCACTCGACCAACAAAACCTAAGTCTGCCAAACCTACTTCCTCAGTGGTCCCAGTAGTAATCGAAGAACTGCCGGAAAACAAGGTAGCTCGGTAGGTGTCGAGGTCAGCCTGCCATGTTTGTCTTTAAGTTCGACCTCTAGAATACGCAGCTTATTACCATTTAAGTATCCTAGTAACATTAAGTTTCATTACTGAACAAACCTGGAACATGGAGGCCGTAATTCATTCAGGAGCCACCGGAAACGTTTATAGACAAGTTTGCACAACTTCTTGTCATAAAAGCCTTGTGCAAAGACAAACAAAAAATAGTACGGGCCATGGACTGGAAAGAGTTAACTACAGGCTTAATTCAATTCAACACTGAAAGATTAGTTATGACTTGCACTAACCTACATAAAAAAGAGATCTATCGATCCGCCGCAATTCCGCATGACATTAGGTCTGCTTTGGCTCACCAAGCATAACCCTCAGACAGATTGGAGTAAATGAGACATAACATTAACTTCTGGTTAGTGTGAACATCATTGTTATCTGGAACAACCAGATGCAAGGATGATCCATGTGCACAAATTTTCTAAGCATGTTAATAGAGTGCTTTACTTTCAAGGTCTTCCAGATGTTTATGCGGATCTAGCATATGTATTTGACAAAAAGAAGGCTAATACTTTGGACGAATATTTTGAAAACAGGTTAATTTGCCACCCCAAATCACCAGTGTCATCGCCCTCAAAGGAGGCAAACTCCGTACCTGAATTAATTATCAGGCCTTAAATATGATCACGGTAAAAAATTGATATCCTTTACAGCTTATTTCTAGTTCATTAGCTCAGGTCAAAAATGCAGTGATCTTCACTAAGTTGGATTTTCGAGGGGCATATCATCTGGTCAGAGTCCGAAAGGGTGAGGAATGGACGAAAGCCTTCTGAACCAAGTTCAGGCAGTTTGAATATTAAGTGAAGCCTTTCGGTCTTTACAATTCCCCAGCAGCCTTCCAATTTTTCATAAATGAGATGCCAAGAGAATTCATTGAAGTCTGTTGTGTTGCGTATATAGACAATATCCTCATCTATTCTTGTTCACTGTCTGAACACGTTCAACAGGTCCGCACTATTCTTCAACAACTGCGCAAATACAATTTGTATCCCAAATTGGGACAGAGTACCTTCAATACCACCAAGTTAAGATTTCTGGGTTACATTCTTAGTCCAAGGGGAGTTAGCATGGATCCCAAAAAGGTTGAAGAAGTCATTAATTGGCCAGTTCCTGTTTCAGTGAAACTAATTCAAAGTTTCCTCAACTTTGCAATTTTTTATCAGAGACTCACAGATAACTCTCAAAAACAGACACTCCGATCACATGATTGCGCCTCAAGGGTGCCACATTTGATTGGGATTTAGCATCCGGATCAACATTCCAAGAACTGAAAGAAAAATGTTTTTTTGCCCTGGTACTAGCACATCCAAACGCCATAGTCCCGTCTTTGTAGAAGCAGATGCTGCACAATCTGCCTTAGGAGGAATTTTGTCACACAGGAACAAACCCAAAGGCCAAATTCATCTCATAGCTTACCATTCTCACAAATTGCGTCTGGCAGAGAAAAATTACCTGATCACAGATCGGGAACTTTTAGCAATTAAGGCAGTTTTCAAAGTATTTCATCACTACCTATTGGATACTAAAAGCCCAGTTACCATTAATACAGATCACCTGAATTTGAAATGTCTACAATCAACACGTGATTTGTCTGCAGGACAACTCAGATGGACACTATTGTTCATTGAAACAATTTTATCACAAATCGCCCAGGAAAAGAAAACGCTAAGACTGATGCACTGTCACACATGGGGGCATAAATCTCGATGTCTCACAAGAAGAACCCAATGACATACTTTCAGTTTGTTTCTTTAGTGAGGACTGCAGGCTTCAAACGACACTGCAGCAAAAGCCAGCTGAGGGATCACTCTGATACTGCAGCAAAGCCCTCAGCGGAATAAAGCACAGCAAGATCTATTTCAGTTTGTGTTTTTAGCTGGCAGGGAAAAACAACATGCCTTTTCGCTCAACACTTCACCGGAGCGTGAGCCTTCTCAGACTAGGCCCCATACTCTTGGTTGCAACAGGCTGCTCCCTCTGGTTTTCCGTGGTGCCCCTCCCCTCACACCCCCTTGCAGCATGGCATCAGTAGGTTAATGCATTTGCTACTGAGATCCTTTTGTTATTTGCAGTTCAAAAGTTACAATCCTAATATAGCACAGTGAGCTATGAACTGTCATCAAAGAGCTGCATGCATTGTGAATGGTATATGATGTTCGAACATTATTATTTTCCCCCGTCTTACATTATCCTAAAGTTGCTAAAAAGGATTTGTTTTGTAGAAATACATTCTTGTTAGTAAAGCCAACCCCAACTACTGTGGTATGTTTTAAATCCTAGTTTGTGCTTCTCCAGACCAAGCACTTAAAATATACTGCCTACTAGTATTGTTGACATGTGACTCCTGCACTATGTAATTCTCGTTTTCTTATGAAACAGTTCCTATAGACTGATTTACTAAATTGTGATTCTTTGTCTCTGTATAATAATGTGTGATGTAAAGTGCTCTGACCCCCTACACTGGTCTTAGTAGCACTATAAAACCAATGTAATGCATGTGATAGAGGAGCTATGGAGAGATAAAAGGCACTTTTGGAGGGTGGTTGTGAGGAAGTCCACAGGGAAAGAGAGCAAAAAAAGAGTATCGCCACGGACACCAACAATGCCCTGTTTCCAGGTGATGTACCTTCTTTGTTCCGGATGCTTGATGTACTGCAACTCCTTCTTGCCAACAGCCATGTGAATAAATAACTTCACAGCTCTTTGTCCCTTTTAATGCCTTCTAAAAACAAGGCATTTAGTGCTCCGTGCCAAGCAGATGTTGGGCAAGAGGCAGACACGGCAAAAGCCCTCTGTACAGCTCCCATTCCCCGGCTAATTGTGAAACAAGCGGTGTGAGAGAAAGCTGCCTGCTTGGTCCCTCAGTAACACCCCTGTGTGCTCTGCACGCCCAGGCTAATTGTGCAGCTTTCTCCCACCACATTTGACACCTCTGACTCTCTTCCGTGCTCGTTGCCTTATCTCCGTCACAGAGTGCCAACAGACAAACTACCTTTCACACTGATTGTCATTTTGAAAGACAAGCTGTAGCAAAAGACAGCCTCTAAGACCTGTGTACTCACAGGAAACCTCTGGGCGCTTGGGAAAGGCTGTGTATGTGCGCGTGCAGGCGCACATTCTGGAGGGAACATAGCTCAGGCACTAATAGTGTACCAACTAACTGTGCAGATAGGAACACCCAGAGCCTAATATCTGCCACAATACCTGAACTCTTTAGAAAGAGAAAGCAAAGCAACACTAAACCTAAACCTAAGCTATCCTGTTTTAGGTTTAAACCTATAATAACTGATAGAATCCCACCGAAAGGAAAATAGCCCTCACCAGTGTAAACATATAAACACTGAAAAAACACCTTCGCAACCACAAACTAAATGCCATGAAAAGAAAGGAAAAGGTGAGTGAAAGAGTCATTTTTATTTCTTCCTGACGGGGCCAATACAATGTAACTTTGTTATACATGGCAGCAGCAAGTAAGACTTGGCTAACATTATTCTGCTTGAGTTTTGTTGTTTAAATATTGTTTCTTCTTCATTTTGCCTTTTTCAGTTTTGTGGTCTTTGGTCTAAAGATGCAGGGGTTAGAAGCATGTTTTAGGTCTTATTTAATTATTTTATAAACTGTAGAGAATCCGGAAATATCAACATCATATTTGATATTTTGGCTACGTTTGATTCGTTGACTGATAGGTAAAATGCCTGGTTTCATAAGAATCTTTCTTAATATGTACCATCACATTTACCCACAGACAGAGAATGGGTAAAACCCTTTGATACATCACACCCCTTTTCTTGCGAGTCAGTATTGATAGTAGATGAATTGCCAAGCACCCCAGGCTTTGACCATTCACTGCACGTTGTAGTGACAGGTATATGTGATAAGAGTGCTCTCACCAAGCATCTGAGGTAGTGGTGAAAACATGACACCAGCCATTTGGAAAATATGGAATGCAGTGTCACTTGGAATGCTGCTGCAATAAGTTCTTACCAAGTTCAACAAAGATTGGAGTGATATTGTTTGTATTTGCAGTAATTTCAGCTACGTATATGAAAAAGTTGTATGATGACCTGTCAAAATCGATATCTGAGCTGAATTGCTTCCCTGTAAAGGTACTTGCCACTTGTTAGCTGGTATGCTGAAAGCATCTTTACAATCTTCAGAGTTAATGAAGAATGCCATAGACTTTGTAGTCCATTCTGGTGCACTGTTTCGTTATGCGCGGAAACTAAAATGCAAATATTTCTCATTTTGTGTGGCATCAAAGAAAGGGTCATCCCAACTGTGTCATTTAGCCGATGGTTCTTAGTCCTAGAGGCCTTGAATGCTACATTATCCATGTGGCGACCGTTTACAGAATTTTTGCTTAGTGATGATGCCAAAGGCAAGAAATGTGAGGATCTCTGGTCGCATATTGATAGTGATGTGAAAAAAAGTACACTCTACTTCATTCTTGGATTTTTACAGGAAAACATGACTGCTGCAGTGGACATAATCAAAAAACGAAAGTCTGAAAGCACCCTTGTCTACCAAGTGTTCAGCGTAATTGGTGTATGTTAGAAATGGGATCTCTGGTTGGCTAAGGCTTGCGCCAAAGCCAGGCAGAGACCACCACTCTAGTCAGGGCAAGGGAGTTACACGCCGAAGATAACCCCTGCTCACCCCCTTGGTAGCATGGCACGAGCAGTCAGGCTTATCCCGGAGGCAATGTGTAAAGCGTTTGCGCACGCACACAGCAACAACATACCAGGCACACTACAAAAAGAACTCCACACAAGGTTATATCAAAAATAGCCTTTGTATTATCATAAAACACATTAGAATAGTACTCACATAATATACATCGTGCCACCTGGCACGGGGTCATATTTACAAGGGATTATTTACACCTGACAGGGCCAACTGAACCACTGTCAGAACCAGCACAAAGCGAACTTAGTAAAAGTAAGACATATAAACGTACAACCAGTAATCACTGGTAACCACTGTACTCAGCATCATCCTGTAACATAAACCACAGTATGCACAGTATCACATTAGGCGCGAAATACATTCTGCACCAACCTCATAAGCCTAAACGCATTAGATCATAACCTCACCAGCATAAACATATTACGCATTAGTCCTCACCAGCATACACGCAGTATGCAATAATCTCATTAGCATAAACATATTACGCATTAGTCCTCACCAGCATACACGCAGTATGCAATAATCTCATTAGCATAAACATATTACGCATTAGTCCTCACCAGCATACACGCAGTATGCAATAATCTCATTAGCATAAAGCCACATCTAGAGGCATAAATCACATTTAGGGCCTGGCGCCCTATAAACCCACCAGTCCCCCTGGCCAACTGGCCATCTCAAAAAGGGGCTCAAATGCCCCGTGTCCGGAATGTCAGGGCTGCTGCCTAGCAAGCTGAATCAAAAGTGCGCCACTGCCAAACCTAAACGTAGCAGCTGCCCACTAATTGCTGGGCAGCTGTGCAACTCACTGTGCCTCTGGTCCCTCTCAGGGACTCTCTCATTTGTGCCCCGTTCGTGGCACTTTGCATAAAAGGAGGGGGGCCCGGCACCTCTGTGCCCTCTGGACCCCCTGTAGCACTACAACATGTGCCACCATCGTTGGGGCGGCCCGCTCTCTGGCGGGACCGCCCCGGCACCGACAATGTGCCTCTGGGGCACCGACAATGTGCCTCTGGGGCTCTTTGATGCCCTGAAAAGAACTTGCCCAAACGTTGCAGCTGCCCGCGCTGGTGCGGCGCAGCTGGGGATAAGGCAAAGGGGCCCCGGCACCACTGTGCCCTCGGGACCCCCACGGCTTGAAACAAATATGCCCATCGTTGGAGCGGCCCGCTGCCAGACGGGGCCGCTCAAGAAGGCTAAACACGGTGCCTTCACTGGTACCACACCGCTCGCTCCCCTTCACTCACCGGGTCTGGTCTGGGGAGGATCTCCATTCGGCAGGTTCTCTTCTCTCCGTGCAACATCAGGCGGGGCTCTCCTCTTCCTCCGGGAGCCCCGTGCTGCCATCTGCGGCCTCGGCCGCACCGCCTCTTTTCACCCGGGCCCCCTCCTGGGACCCGGGACTTCTGCACCGGCCGAAGAACTCTGTCCGGCTTCGCCTGGGCCCCCTCCTGGGGCTCAGGACTTCTCTCCGGAGCCTGCGAGGCTCCGGGCAGCTTTTCCGGCGGGCAGGATTTCCTCTCCCGGCCCCGCCGGACGTCTCTGAAGCCCCGCCTATGTCTCAGCCAGAAGTGCCTGACTTCCGGTTTTGCCGCGGATCGGGCCGCGGCGGTGATTCCTTTCCGGCGGCAATGAGGGGTAGGCTCCCTCCAGAGTTAAAATATAAAGCAGGGTGGGCTCCTGCTATTAAAATAAAGGCGCAAGTGGGGTGGGCACCCGCAAAAGGGCACCACCATGCGGGGTGGGCACCCGCTCCTCTCCATCTCCTAAAGGGGGGGAATCCCCTCGCCGGGATTCCCTCGACCAGCTCCGTGCCGCTAAGCCCACGCTCTTTTCCTGGGGAAAGTAAAAGTAAAGTGGAGCACCCACGAGGCGCTGAAAGCAGGCAAAAGGTCCTGCAGTAAAAGGATCAGTCCTTAGATGAAGGGACAATGCAGGGCCCAGGGAGGCAGCCCCCCCTGGCCCCCCAGCAGCAGCACGCCCTGCAGGATCAGCACCAAAGTACAGAACTGGTATCAGGGGGATTTGGAGCACTTTGTTTTGGCAAGCTCCTCTCCCCTTTGACAAGACAGGCCAGGGACATCAGACGCACCACAGGAGGTGGAGCCAGCATTGTAGAGGGAAGGCACAGCCCTATTCAGATCCCAGGTGCAACTCCTCCCACCCATCTACATGGAGATCTCTCCATTCAGCCCTGCGCTGACTCACCCTGCCCCTCCTGGAGCCACACACACCTCCCAGCCCCTGTCACTCACAAGCCAGACATGCAATTCACATCAGGCAGGCAGACACAGAGCACACATAAATGCCAACTTCTAAAAGTGGCATTTCTACACTAGTCATAATAAATCTGCGCACACCATTGCGCAGCATTTATTCTCACGAGTTCGCACATACTAAACTCGACCCTGCACTCCCCTCATACCAGGAATTACCATTGACACACATATCCCCCATGCATTCCTATGGGAGGGCAGGCTAATCTCACCACACGCACTCAGAGCGCGCACGCACTTTACACTGGGCCACAGTGCTAAAGTGCACAGAGGCCAAAAATCACTACCACTATGTCAGAGCTTAAGGCAAAAAGTTCAGGGGTGAACCTGCCAAAAAGGCCCAAGTCCAACCGTGTAGATGTGAAACATCTCCTTGAGAGTAGGCTGGGTGACACTTTTAGTGGCTTTGGCACTGCAACATGTTCCATGTTAGAATTCTTGCCACTTGGTAAGCAAGGATTTGTTGAGGAGCTGTTCAGGAAATTTTATTTTACAGTGCACGAGAAATGGCTTGCAATGATGCATAGAATTATCCCTTCACCAACCATGGCATTTGAAGTCAATGAATCCTCACTGAGGTACTCTGCACAAGTTCTATATCCCTTCCCGTAAAGGGAAATTTTCTCCGGACTTACAAAACTACTGCTTCATTTTTGACTGCTTCAATAACTGAGGGCATATGCGCCCAGTTCAACACATATGTTGCAGAACCTGTCCCAGAGAATTACGATGTGCAGGTGCACCAGTATTAGCATGGAAAGCTATGTCAGAGGCCAGAAAGCAAATTGTGTAGTGGCTGTTTTGCCATTGCCCGTCTCAAGTGCCAATGTTGAGAGGGGCTTTTCACAGATTAACGTTTACATGGGAAGGAAAGAGTGAGCGCGCATGACCAAAGACTCACTAAAGAAATATTGTATGGTGTACTACAATAAGTTTGATTTATAAAAATATATTTGGACCTCATATACCCTGTATGTACACTGTCTATACACATGCACCATCGGTGCAGAAAGCAAGCAATAATAAAAGCAAAACATTCCATAAACCCCCGGAAAAACACCGTGTCTGTTGTTTTTAATGGCGCGAAAATCTGTAACCACTGATAACCACTGTTTTTTTAAGGTATTGAAAACACTGAAAAAACCCCATCAGAATTTACTAAAAATAGAAACTGAAAACAGGAAAGCCTACCTAAATCCAACGCTCCCAGGCTTGTGGTTGAAACCCTGGTTGCAATTTCAGAGAGATCCCACTTGGCCCTAGTCCACCCGGATGCTTCACTTACCGGCACGAGTAACAATATTGAGTTCTAAGTATCTTGCTCGAACCGCTATGAACTGCTTGCTGTCCTAGACTTGGAGCTGAGTACCATTGCCAGTGTGCACCATGAGGGTGAAACCTCTCTGCAATTGAACCCCCTAATAGACAAGTTGTGGGAGATTAGAGACTTGAAGGTCATGATGGCCGCAGTATCTAATTCACTTGCTGAAGTAGTTGTCCTGCTAAAACTGGCACGTCCTAATGTATGGGAGAACACTAAACCACATCTCTCTGAAGCAGTGGTGGCTCCTCCGCTAAGGCAGAGTAATGTCGCCCCACTGCTGCTGTGCAGCAGTAAAAGAAAGGAAAAATAAAATGATAACGCGATGTTATTATCATTTTATTCTTCCCTGCTGTGGCAGCATGAGGGCGGGGCTGCTCTGCTGACAGAGCAGGGGAGGAGTGGTGGGCACACTAAAGTGTGCATGGTGCTTTGACCGGCCCTCTCGGGCCAGCCAAACTGTCATGCGCACTTTAGCATGTTCTTCATGCAGGCTGCATTAAAGCCTGCATGGAGAACATGCCCGGCCCTCAGTCCCCGTCTGAGCGCCAAACCACGGCGCCCAGACCGTTGTGATTGGCTCAGGAGAGCCTGGCTGCTTCCTGTTCGGCGGAGGAGAGATGACGGACAGAGCAGCGAGGAGGTGAGTTGTTCGTTTTTTATTTTTTTTACAATTACACCTACCCCCCCCCCCCCCCTCCTGCTCACCACCCCGGATCCGTGCTGGCTGCCACTGGTCTGAAGGTAGTGCTATGGGAGGAATGTCTGACAACCTACCCAGTTGTGCTAGCCCACCAAGCAGTAGCTCACTGCAAAGAAGGAAGCCTGGGGGCTTATCTAAGGGGGTAGTAAGATAATCATCCACAATGAGGAGCCCAAGGAACGAACTAGCAGCTCCTACTTCTATTGCTAAACATCATACCTCCAGGTCGAACATTGGAAACACATCCAGTGCTGTGAATTTAAGGGTTTGGTCCTCTTCTGATTGTACTGGAGTGCTGTAAATACCCAGCAATATAAATAATTTTGAACTATCCACTTCCCCCAAACTTGCAAAACATATGGGTGGTGCTAAGGCCCCAGGGTGTTCATAAGATTCCGCCCACAGATACGAAGTGTTTTTGGTTTTTGTGCCAAAAGGGGGGTATGAAGATGAGAGTGCACACATCAACAAATGTACCCATTGGTTTAGAGCAATTCAAGACTGTAAGTCGATCATAACGGAGGACATTGTTAGTGCAGAAAGATTGAGCTGTCCCTCTGAGGTGGCTGACTATATACTTATCCACTTAGCAAATAGGAAGCTAGTGGAAGGCCTAATTGCTATGGAATTAAGAACAGATATTTCCAACACAACACAGATCTGTTGCAACCTTAGTCCACCAGCCCAGCATCAGCCAGCTCGCCATCGGCCCTCACTAGCTCAAGACCCTGGGTCAGCACAAGCATTGATCAATCCTGACTCCTGTTTGAGGAGCCCGGTTTGACTTTGTGTGCAGTACCCTGTCTTTGGGCCCACTTCCCCGCCTTCTGGTAGAACTGGGCCATTGGTCAGCCCGGGAAACAACCTTTACATCGCGGATTTTACACCGCGATGCAATCACAACGCGGTTGTTGCAACGACCGCGTTGTTACAACGCAGTGCCATTACTACGCAAGTCATTACATCGACTTTCAGTAGATGGCGCTCTAACATAAGGAATAGTATAGTTTACTATTCCAACACCTTCCCTACTGTTACGTAGGCTGGAGTTGGAATAGTAAATTATACATTTCTAATGTTACAGCGCCATCTAGTGTAAGTCGATGTAATGACTTGCGCAGTAATGGCTTTGCATGGTAGCAACGCGGTCGTTGTAACGACCGCGTTGTGATTGTATTGCGGTGTAAAATCTGCGTTGTTAAGGTATATATTCGTCAGCCCAGAGGGTAGACTCAGAGATCGTGGGCTGGGTTTACCATGTGGGAATTGCAAGGCCCATGGCTCAAGTGCTGATCCGATCACAAGGATAATAAATATCCTCTCCTGGAACACTGCAGGTCTGAAGTCTAAGCTTGATCATCCGGACTGGGCTCAGTTCATAGAAGGCTTTGACATTTGCGTGTTCCAGGAGACATGGAGCGCCAGACTTGTCCATAAGGTAAGCTACGCCAACATGTGGGTCCCGACAATACCTACCTCACATGGTCATCACTCTGGAGGCCTTTTTATGTGGATAAAATCAGCTGCCAATGTAACTGCCAAACACCAGATAATATGGGAGTTGAATTGAATTACTCTACTGGCAGAAGGCTGCAACTTTATAATATTTACAACGCCTTCCCATGGGTAAAGTTGAATCACATACTTTGCGGTCCCTAGAGGAACATCTGGATACCAAGAAATATTCAAGCCCAATTGTTTTGGTGGGGCACTTTAATGCTACATTCGAGCCACTCGAGTGCGTGGGGGCTGAGCTTAACGAAAAGGAGGTCGAGCAGTGGAGTATCTCTCAGCTTGGGATACGCCAGGGCTGCGGCAGGTTGCCAGTGGCACTGCAGCTATTGTCACTTACTTTGTCTATAGGCTTGAGAGCATGTAACGGCCACTCCAAGTCTGACCCGCTAGGGGCAGTGACCTTTAATCGAATTAATAAAACAGCAGGATTTATTACATTTTACTGGAAGTTCAGCTTTGGCCACATGTGTTAGACATGGAGGTAATACTGCGGGGTGATAGCGACCATAATGCCCTACACCTATCCTTGAAGGTGGTTACTAACATAATCCCGGGGCCTCATAATCTGTTATGCACAAGGGAGGTCATCGCTGCAAATAATCGGCACACGCTCAAATGGGATAAAGTTGTTCATAGCGCAGAGGCATTATGGCTGCTCGTCTGGACTATTTTAACCCCTTAGTATTACAATTTAGGGGGGACACTGGGCAGAGAGTTTAATAAAAAGATCAGGATGGCCAAAATAAAACTCCTTTAAACAATCAATTCCAGATTTCCACCTAGTGTTGTACTAGCTAGGAAGACCTATTAGGCAACGCTGCGGGAAGCCAAAAAAGAATTATATAACACCATTTGGGGCAACCTCTTAGAGGTAGCCCGGAGAAGAGACTCATGAGCTTTCTGGCAGACTGTGGCCAACAACCATTCAAACCAGTATGAGGTAGCTGGAAATTCCACCCAACTGACTGTCTGGTACTAACATTTTTTCACTCTCTACTCTATTGAATATACCACACTTGACTCTGTTTGACTGGGCAGATTTAGCTTTGACTCTGGGAAAATCTGAGCTCCTACTATTTGACATAGCAGATACAACCAGGGCAATAAATAGCATTAAACCCGGAAAGTCAACTCGACTAGATGGTATCCCGGGGGGCCTGTATCGGCATGAAATAAACAAATGGATGCTTTAGATAAATTATATCACATATGCCGTATCTAGGGGTGTCCCATTCCTGCGTTGTAGCAGGGCGCAGAAATAATTCCAATCTTCAAGAAGGGGTCTTGTGATATTCCATCTGCAGACCGATCAGCCTGATTGCAAAAAATATTTTGGCGCCAGGTCCTGGGCAAGCTTTGTAGTTGAGTTGAGTACAGTAACATCTTATCTCCTTGTCAGGCTGGTTTCGATGTTGTACCAGCACAATCAATCAGGTATTGAGATTTTTTTACCCTATATTGGAAAACTGTTAAACTGGGAGCAGGCCACCTTTATGTAGGCTTCAATTTGATCCCCCGGCGAGACGTTGTGGTCTGTTCTTAGGAACTTGTGTTGGAGATTGCGGACAATATCCTATATCTTACCATGCGCTTTCATCAGAATACGTATGCGCGAGTACATTGGGGAGTGCAGGGTCAATTAACTGAGACTTCCCTCATCAATGTGTTTCACAGGGTTGCGTCATTGCACCGACCCTGGCCACTCTATTTTTTAATGATGTATTTCCACATCTGGAGGGTAGTGTCCGTGATGCTCCGAGCAGCGCTGGTACCGAAGCACCAGCGCTGCTCTTCACAGATGATGATACATTACTAGTGTCAAAGACTCCCATGGGGCTTCAGAATTTTATTAATTCATTTGTTGACTTTTGTAATACATGTGTTTTAGTAGTATAGTAAATTGCACAAAAAACAAAATTCATATGCCTGAATCCCCATCGCTCTTTCAAGGGTACCATGTTGCTAGGGGTTGTCTGCTAGTAAAGGTTACAGAGTTTGGCTATCTTGGGGTAAAATTATCATCTAACATGGCCTGGTCAGCCCAGACTCACAAAAGCTGCCTGAATTTAAAACAGATCCAAGGGGGGTATTAAAATAATATATTTCATGCCTCATCTTCCAAACCATTGCTACCAGCATTCCACTTATAAAATGCTGTGGCCCTAGGATCGGCTCTCCATGCTCCATTATTGGCGGAGAATAAATTAATTAAATATTGTTGGTTCCACCGAGCACCCAGGTGTTGTCAATCAGATTAGATTTGGGTCTCAAATCCACTAAAGACAAGGCTGGGCTCAGACTGCTGCTCTATTTAAGAAGACTAGCAACTACCCCTGATCTTGAAATTTATGCTGAAGCCCCGAAGAAGGTGATGGCCCCGGATACCCAACACAAACTTCCCTGGTTACATTATCTGCATAGCTCCTTGGCGAAATTGGGTTTAGACTCATGTTGGCTAGAGGGAGCTGCCACTACAATTCCCACAAAGTAGGAACATAAGGCATCCTATTGGGATGCTAGGGTTAACAAGGAAATTATGGCCACCTGCCAGCCGAGGTGCATGAAAGTATTCCTTGAACGTAAAGCCAACTATTCCTACGAACCATACTTGGTTATGATTAGCAATTCATCTGAACTTTTTATTCAGTTTAGGGTGGGTTCCCTTTCCTTAAATACCCTTTGTTCTGGATGGTAATTGTCGTCCACTGACGAGTCTAGTTGCCTGCTCGGTCTCCCATTAGAGGAATCTTTTGCACACTTTCTATCCGGCTCGATTTATGCTGGCGCTAGAAACCTGCTGCAATTTGGGAGTAAGAGGGCACATAGAGGCCTTGAGAATCTTACAAACGGACATTGGTAGCGCCACTATTTGCACTACGGCAAAATATCTTGGGCGTGCATGGCGGTTAAGGGCTAGACTCCTGGCAAACATTACCCCCGATAAGAGCTGTTATTCTAGTGTTCAATGCAGGAGCTAATTAATTCTACCCACGGAAGGGGGGGGGGCAGGTGTCATTTCTGGAAAGCCTATGGTTTGCCATGTAGGGAGGTACTGTCTAACAATGTAGACTGTGAAGGTTTTTGTTGTCTGTGCTCACCCGAGGAAAATGCTTTGATGCCAGTCCCTCTTCGACAGCTGCTACATCCCATAGAATTATATGGGAATCCTCCTTCTGTCTCTCCATTCTCCATAGCTTGATCAGTCTTTGCAGTAAACATTGGTACGATGTGTCTTGCTGCTTTACAGATGATCTTATGCTGTTTTAATAGTTTTTATGCTATTATTACCTAATCAAATATTTTATCTTTCTTACTGTGCACCTTTTTAGTAGGCCTGGGCGGTAAATTCCGTTCCGCTCGCGGAATTTGCGGAATTTGGGTAATTTCGCGTTTTGCGGAGAACGCGAAATTGCCGAAAATTCCGCGATCCGCGATTTCGCGGAGTTTTTTGCTTGTTCGCGCTTTCAAAATGCGTGTTCGCGAGATATTTCTCCCCGAGCACGCAAACAGCGTTCGCGAACAGGAAAAAAGCATCGCGAACGGGCGGAACAAGCAATTCCGTGGGTTCGCGGAACTTTTGCGTGCTCGCGGAGATTTTTTACCATTTCGCGGAGCTTTGCGTAGCGCGACTACGCAAATTCCGCCCACCCCTACTTTTTAGTATGGAGTCTTTTATTGAATGAAACCAGCGAGTCTGCCAACTTGGAGCCAAATGTAAGCGAGTGAGAGGTTAGGTATTGTTAGCATTTTATACATTGGAGCTGCATTTTTGGACGAATGTAATGCAGGCAAGGAATGTCTTTTTTGTAAACCTTCTGTCATTTTGCACAGAGTCCCTTGGCAGTTGTAAATATCATATATATCTGTGTCTAATGTGGCCACACATTGTATTTTCCCGTTTATTTTATTTGTGCTTTTATGGGTTTTTTTTAACCGAAATAAAGCTGAATTGATTGATTTGATTGGTTGCTTTCAAGTGAGCATTGTAACCATGGTATTTCTTGACAACTTAACACTGTTGATCAGTACCAAAAACAAGTAACCACTGCTACAAGGAAACGCAGAGTTAAATTTCAAAGATGCACTATTCCTTTTAAATGAACAGTTATCTGTGCTCAGCAGGGAATTGCAACAAGTTGCTCTACGATTGTGTCATGACACCTTGTTACATGGACATCCAGATTCCCCAAAAATATTAAACCTTGTGAAATGCCATTTCTGGTGGCTGTCCATGTCTAAACATGTACACTAGTACGTAGATACCTGTGCAACATGTGCACAGAGTAAATACGTTCATACCCCCACAAGCAGGATGATTACTTACGATTCTGATATCACCCAGACCATGGCATACAATCTCAATGGATTTCGTGGTGAAATTGCCTAAGACCAACACTGAATATACAACCATCTCTACAGTAGTAGATCACTTGTCTAAATGGCTCACATGATCCCCCTACAGAAACTCCCCACCACCCCGGATTTGGCATCCATCTTTATGTCAAATATTGTGCAATTGCATGGTTTGCCCTCAGTACTCATTACAGACCGAGGGTTGCAATTCATCTCAAGTCGGGACCTCACTGTGTAAATCATTAGACATGGGTGCACAACTCTATTCCAGCTACCAGCCACAAACAGACAGCCAAGCTAAAAGATCCTGGAAGTCGCTGCTCTATTCTGCAACCCACTTCAAGAGTCCAGTCTCCAGCTCTGCCGTCCTCCCTTATGGATACCCTCCAGACTTTCCGGAGATCACCTGAAAAAGAGAAAGAACCTAAGAGCATATTCCTATAATAGAGCTTCAAGAAAACAAGGTACAATCTTGATTGTTTAACTAAGCATAGCTATGCATACAGTTTAAAGACTCTGGACAGAAAATAACAGCGACATAACCAAAGAGACTCGCAGTGCTATAGAATCTTGGTAATAAATTGCCATTTGAATCCACAGTGTGAAGGATAACACTGTTAAGAACCATAGGAAATTTGAATAAACCCTGGTGAGTGTTACAATGCAATTAGAAAACCATAGAAGATTGAGAGATAACTATCTGTCATTTTCATAATCTCCTTCCAGCGCCTCCCCTGCACATGAAAGTCAGTTGATCGCAGGTAGATATATACTAGACAATCTTTCACAAGTAGATAATTCCAAACCACCAGTAAGAATCACATCACACCAAAGAGTAAGCACATTAATTAAGTCCTTGTTTTTAAGGTTTGGCGACGACACACTCGGGGAGCAAACCAGAAAAGCATTTCCAGAAAACGAGACCCTTTTCCAAAGTCCCAACATCTTCCTTGTCGTATGAATACATTTCACAAGTGAGAAAGGAAGGGCATAAGGAGCTGGCTTAATATCGTCTCGGCGAAGCCACAGTGAAGGCGTACAAGGTAAGAACCCCATTCCAGTTCCAACCCCGACCTTGCAACCCATACAACAGCCAGCTCAGCCATTCCACGGTCCCAGAGGCCGTGGTGGTGGCAGAGGCCATGGAAACCACCAGTGACAGCAGTCTTCCTATTCTGCAGCTGGAGCTGAGCCTCTTTGGTTACCCCTCCCATGTTAATGCATGACTGGTAGGGGGCAAAATTCTGTTTTCTTGCCTGACTGGCATGTTATATCTTCAGACCAGTGGGTGTTGCAGATAGTTCACTGGTGTTATTCCCTCCTCTTCACATCCACACTCTCTCATGCCCCGCCTGTTTATGTTTAGACTTTAGAAGATCATGCTTCCATTCTTCTGCCGGAAGTTTGGGCTCTACTAGCCAATTTGGCCATAGAGATGTCACAGAGGTGGAAAAAGGCAGGGAATTCTACTCCAATGATTTTTTTTGCTAGCTAAAAAACACAGATGATTCAGGCTGACAATAGATCCTGAACTTCCGAACTCCTTCCTCCGTTAGGGCAAGTTCAAAATGTTGATCTCGGCCTAGGTTCTTTCTAGCCTGGATCCGGGGCCTGGATGGTGCCCTTTGACTTGCAGGATGTATACTTTTATTTGCCTGTCCTGCAGTTCCCATGGCACTTCCTTCGGTGCATACTGCGATTGAAGCACTTCTAGTTTGCCATCCGTTCCTTCTGCCTCAGCTCAGTCTGGTATTTATGAAGGTGATGGCGGGGGCCGAGGGCCATCTTTTGCTGGCCTACAGTGCACATATTCCTATACCTCAATGACTGGCTGCTCAAGGTGGGCCCCTCTAAGTCAGACTCAGACCACCTTCAGGCAGCAGTCATCCTTCTTTCAACCCTTTGGTTTTCCATCAACAAGCTGAAGTCCCACCTGCAGGCTACGCAGAGGACTTCAATCACAGGGGCTGTCCTGGACATGGTGAGTTTGAAGTCTTTCCACACCACCCTGTGTATGGAACATTCAGGTTAAGATACCTCTGTTTCGGCCTCATTCTTCAGTTCTGAGGCTTCTTAGCTTCTTAGCATTGTGCATGCTGCTGGTCCTGCATACCCATTGGTACATGCAGAGGAACCTCTGCCTGAAGTGGGCATAGCATAGTGGTTACCTTTTGGACAACATATGCGTTTTGAAGGAGGCAACCTGGGATCTACACTGTTAGCTGTTGGACACCAACCTGATTCATGGCAGGCTGTTCTCCCTTCTCTATTCAGAGCTCACAGCAGTGACAGATGCACTGTCTCTGCATTGAGATGCTAATCTGAGATGGTGAAAAGAAGGTGCTAATCTGAGAAGAGGGGGCCTTTGGCCCCAGTAAACCAGAAACTCCACTTCAACTGCAGGTTTGCGCCACTCTGTTGGCTGTGAAGGTCTTCCTCTCTGCCATCAATGTGAAACAATTCAGGTATTAACGGACAATACAACCGCACTTTGGTACTCCAACAAGCACAGGGGTGTGGGGTCATGGTCCAGGGCCAGGTGGCACTGCATCAGAAATGGTTGGTCCTTTAAAAGATCTTCCTCATGGCCAATCATTTGAAGGGCTTCCTGATTAATACGGCGGGTGAGCTCAGCAGACATCAGCAGCCAATGGTGTCTCTATCCAGAGGTGGTTTAAAGAATGCTTGGTGCGTCGTGCTTTGATTAGATCTTTGTTTCACCACTGAGAACATGCAGTGTCAATATTGTGAACTGGAGTTTCCTCCAGGACTTTCCGTAGACAACACATTTCATCTGCAGTGGCACATAGGTCTTCTGAATGCATTCTGACCTCTTCCTCTTCTCCATCGACCTCTGAGGAGGATCAGGAAAGACATCATCCTGAGTACTCCGGATTGTGAAAGAGGAGAGTGTCGTACCCCAATGTGTTGCGCTTGAGCATTTGCCCTGTGATAGGTCTGCCTATCAGGAGGACCTCCTGTCTCAGTAACAGTGCAGGGGCTGGCACCTGAATCTTTACAGCCTACATCTCCAAGCGTGGAGACATAGTTAAACCAACTGAGCTAATTTGATGTACCTGCTGAAGTTATGGATGTTATTCTTGCAACTAGGCACCCATCTAATAAACCCATTTATTCGGATTGTTGGACGAAGTTTGTGGTGCTGTGTAGAGACCATCAAGCTGACCCTCTACATTTCAAACTGTCAGATATTTTGTTATTTGTTCTATCTTTGGCCCATTAATACTTTGCAGTAGACGCCTTTAAAGGATATTTGCCAATCGTTTTGCCCTTTCTGTGTTTTTTTGGCCAACATTTGTTATTCAAGTCCCAAGATGTGATGCGATTTTAAAAGGACTCGCATACAAAGAACAAAAGCATGCTGAAAACTACTTTCTTTACATAGTCATTGACGTTGCTAACCACAAAGGTCATCGCTGAAGTAAAAAAACTTAAATGTTTGAAGTGAGAGCTAATCATAAATAACCACTGTTGTCAACTAATCTCTATGAGCTCACCCTTCCAGTCCCTAAAAACGAACCTAAGGTTTTAGCTCTCCAGCAAAATGGTTTTCCATTGTAAACTGGCTACTGGTATCCCATTTTCCCGCCCTGCCCACCTACTGCTCCCTGGGGTTCTGCACTGCTGCCTGTGGCTGCAGGGGAAGAATGGCCAAAATGAATGTCACATCATCATGCTTTCTGTTTGTTTCTGATGCACGTAGTTAAGCAAGATGTGGAGTTTATTTCTGAATGACACTGTTCTTAAAGAAAGCCTGCTAGAGGGCCTACTGCAACACTTTTTCAAGGACCTTCCACTTGCATGCGGGATTACATTTTTTCACAATGGCTCACTGTTGTTTATGTAATTAGTTTGTTCTGACACCTCAGGATGACAATAGGTCAGAGGGGCCGAATCAGTGTTCATGTAGTGGGTTAGTGCTAAGGTGGTAGGGTTATGTGATGATTTTAAAATCTCCAATTTAATTTGTTGCTCACACCACTATGGGTTTGCAGTCCTAATGCTTTTCTATGTAGAAATTGGTTATGTAAACCCTTGCATTTGGGGTTGAGCAAGAACTCTTTTGAGATCTTTCCTATGCTGTTAAGGAGTCTGCATATTATTCTGCATTGTTCCTATTACCGAGAGCCTTCATGGCAATGTGTCTATGCATTTAAATTATATTTGCTGTAGCTTCACTTTACTAATTCTGTATTTTATCCCCTTGAATTTTGTAATAAACCCTCATGGTTTTTCTAAATTCTGCTATACAATTCATGTTTTGAGTTAGTTCTTTTTTTGACTGTTTTGAAATGCTGTTTTGTACCCTATCATTGTGACACATTGCCTCGTGATTCGAGGTTAGCCCCGTCCCTTATACACCCAACTCCTGGACCTGCCCTTGAGCTATAGAATTTGGGGTATAATGCGCTCACAGAATACAGGCGATACGTTTTCACTAACTTGGGGAACTGTACTCACCTCCATCTTGTGCTGTGTCAAACTAGAGGCATCCAAATGGATCCCTTTTTGCTTTACAGTTAATACTGTGGACCAAATTTGAGAAGACGTCTGCTCCAGCATTTGCAGAATCTTCTTTCAAGGTTTACACCCAGCCAGTATTTTAATCTTCCAACCCCTGAGCTGATCAACTGTCCTTATTGAAGCGGTGGTCTAGCATTAGCCTAGCACCGCATAGACTGCTCACCCGATTCTAGTGCCTGTCAAAAGTACCAAATCTATCTTCACACACAAATGATGTTGTTTCTGTCTTACATCCTGCCCAGTTTCATGGGTGAAGATGTGCATTCTGGTAAACGAAACAGTCTATCTATCAGGAATTCAGCGGTATTCAGCAAGGACACCTTTCGTTCTTAGAATGCCACTCAAGCATCTGTACTAATAATGACACAATGTATGTTTAAAAACATTTATTGCTGTATTCTACGAATTAGTACATGCACTATGACCATGGAACATATGAAGCATGTTGCTATTATCATGGTTGGTATGAGAGTGAACACAACAAACGTTTCTATCATGGTTCACAGCACCAGGTTCCCTAAATCCTACATCTACTACTATCATTCTCTACTCTGTCCTCACTAATCTGAGAGCATGAAAGCAAGCTAACATTGCCTGTGGGGAAGGTGTTATAAATGTCGCTCTGCATACCTGCAACACAGAGGGCCTCTGTGTTGTCAGACCTTTGGCCTCCAAGGCAAGGACGTCGGAGCCTTCTATGATCAGTACAACCTAGGTCCAGGAAGGACAGCAGCCGATCGTCTGTAATCTGACCTCTCTCTGGACAGCTCGGGATGAAGACTTCTCTAATCTGAATGGTCAAATCTCGGTGTTTATATAATAAACTGACCACTGCATATTCTAATTGATTAGAGATGACCAGCAAGACAGAAACACAGTGGAAATCTCGTGCCCAATCCAGTATTCTTTGGATGCATCGTCTCTGTTCTCATATCACTGTTATAACTCATATATGTACCAGATGATCTGAGATATAGATATTCTAAGACACCTCGGCCAGACTTGTGTCTCGTATGCCATTTGATGTTCACGCTGGATGTTCCCTCGTGTCACAAAAACATGTAAAACAACTCATATAAAACTGGGAAAGGGGAATAACTAAATTAAGGCTTTTGAAAATCAGGTTTCAAATATGGAGTCGGTTGCAGGGATCACTTTCCTCTCCTTTTTTGTTTCAAATGACCCTCTTCTTCCTTTCCTAGCCTCTGCATGCCTTTTCTCCCTGGGCATAACATTCTGTGTGTCACTTGCATGTTTGCCTTAATCCCTATTAATGTATTTTTGCAATTTGCGCACAACTCATTTCAGAGATCACAACCTTTCTTTTTTTAAACGCTGCACCCCTACAACCTAACAATACGTAACCTCCTCTAGATCATCTATGAATCCCACCAAACATCTTCATGAATTCACATACGTCCCTCAACCCCACTAATAATAACTCCTAACGATTATTAATTTAATCTACCTCAAAGACACTGGAGTGAATTCATGGAATGGTTTGCTTGAGCACACAAGACTAATCTCAATAACCATTAGTACCAATAAAATTGGACTAACCACTAACCTTGGGTTCCGGAGAAGTGTGCTGTCCATTGTAAAGCACTTCAGCACCTCGTTCAGGGTAGTAAGTGCTATATAATTGCAATTTAAGTCATTAAGACAGTGTTCCTCGTGATTACTTCTGCTCACCTTGTCAGTGAGCTACAGGTGCTGTCAGTACAACCCCCATACACCACGTTCTTCATGGATAAATTAGTGCTGCAAACTCCTACTTTCTTCCATCCTTCAAATGTGCCTCCTGGGGCGGTAGAAGTTTCTTCAGGTCCACGGCTTTACTCTGTAACTGTCATCCTTTTGAACTCAAAACAACTGCCTCCCTTTTCATCTTCAGACAGTCTCTGAAAACATGGCTCTTCTTACAGCAATAGTATAATTAAGTTCCACTGTTTCTTTTCTCGCACAGTGCCAAGCCACCTCCGGGTATTCGTTTGCGCTTACAAATACTCTCATTCATTCACTTTTCCATATGAGACCGTCCATCACGCTCCCTCCCTTTTTTGCTCCACCGCATCCCTCTAAGAATGAGGAGAACCTTCACAGGTTGGGTCCATTAGTTTTTACATCAAGTGCATGAAGCAGCACTGAGTAGATGACCAGCTTTATATCGGCTTTGCTGGTGCTAAAAAATGAAAGGTGGTGCAGAAGCAAATCCTGTCCATGTGGATCTTATCAGGTCTGCAGAATGTCCTTTGTGCCCACTTGGTCCTGCTGGACTGCCTGGTGTAAGTCTACTCCTCACACCCTCCTTTGGGTGGCACTGCTTTGGTATCTTTTCACAAAGTGAGGAATCTGTGGCTAGAAGTATCTATCAGAAGAACAAGTTTCTTACCTTCGGTAATGCTCTTTCTCTTGGAGACTCTATCTAACCTCAGATTCTTCACCACCATCACACCTCACTATCCTGTAGAATGGACTTCTAGGATTCTAAAATGGTCCCAAGCAAGTTTTGGTACACTGTCACTGTTCCAGTTTGACACATTCATCCATGTCTAAGGGCACAAAAAAGTTCAAAAGTATACTGATGTCATCACACGGGTGGTCCTTGTGCCGTCACTTCCACAGGTGGTGTGAGGTCTCTGCGTAATCTGATGACACTAATTGTTGGCACGTGGGAGCAATTGTAAAATTAAAATTCTGGATCCAGTCTGCTGCTGGGGGACATTCACTAGGTGAGGGGTCTTCAGTTAGATATCCACAAGAAAGGTAAGCAACTCGTTCTTTGCAGCACAGCCCCATTTAGCAATTTACTGGTTCACGCAATCTCCTCTATGACCCGTCTGGTTATAGAAAAGGAATACTACAGAGAGCCTAAATGTCATTTTTGCCCAAGCTTACCATCATTATACAAACAATGAGATACACAGCATGGGCCTGGTGAGAAGTAAATAAGCAGACACTTTTGGCTCAGTTATATTCTCCTGCCATCCCAGTCTGGTCCAACTCATTGCTTCCTCCGTCAGTGGAGAAAACAGTGGGAGACATACTGATTAACAGTGGCCTGTCTCAGTTGGACACCTTTAAGAACTGAGGGTAAATTTATAATGTTGATCGGTTCCGAAGGTGCCAAGAAGTTACATCACTAGATGTTTTTAATCATTATAGGGTTATAGGGTTAGAGAGTGTTCCCAAATGAACCACCTGAGCTTGCACCAATGACACATTTAATACTGACTCACGATACCAGATGCAGGGTCTCCAAACTATATGACCTAATAACTAAGATACGTTCACCAGTTTTGCACCCAGCTCACATTGGGGAAAAACATTTGAATATTACTACAGATGCTGAGTGTTGGAAATACTGCTGTGCACAAATTAAAAAAGTATTGAACTATAGACCTAAACTTCAATATTTTATATCTATTGTGAGAAATTGGGTTATTGGTTGAGGGAGGTAAACACTTTTCCCAAGCAACAACCACAATCCTTGTTCGGGTGAACTACAAAAGTCACTAAATTAACCTATGCTTAACTCTCTGGTAGCTTGGTACAAAAGCTGTAAGGCTTAACTTAGAGGCACCCTCGTAAGCATTTATGTAGCACATAAATAGTAATAAAGTAACAACACAACACAATAAAAAGCCCAAACCACTTTACAAGCAAAGGTTATGTAGTAATAAATATTTTGAGACCAAAACAACAAAAATCCAATCAGTAGAACTGTAGATATTGAATTTTAAAGGTTCAGATGAAAGTTGTGCCAAAAGGAGCAAATCATCAACTGAGGGTATCTGGTCGAACTGGACTGGGACAAAGTCACAAGTTCAGGCCGATCACGATGGAGCACAGGGCAGGCACAAGACCAAGTTTGGCCCACTGAAAGCTGTACCTTATGTGGTTAGTGCGAGGGCTGCGTGGTGTTGCCCTGCAAGGCTTTGCGTCGTTCGGTGTTGGTTCTGATGACCGTGCCGGTCTTTACATCACTCTGCACTGGGAAACAGCCATTACAACACAGCTGTTTCCACTCATATCCTTAGCCACACATGCGTTTCAACGCATGCACTGTTACCACGCATAGCCTTTACCATGCATGCCTTTACAACGAATTATGTTGCAAAGGTACGTATGGTAAAGGTATATGTGTGATAAGGGTGTGCACAGTTACCACGCATAGCCTTTACCACGCATGCCTTTACAACGAATTACGTTGTAAAGGTGTGTGGTAAAGGTATATGTGTGGTAAGGGTGGTAAAGGCTATTGGCTTTGTTAGAGTACACAGAGAGACCCTTCCGCTTCCTCTTGACATGCGCCGCACTTCAGAAGAGCTGGAGAGGTGACGTCGTGGAGAGGTAAGGGTTTTTTTAAATTAATTTGTATTTATTAGTTATTTATATTAATAATGTTATTAATTTATTAAGTTCATTGTAATTTTTTTAGGGGGGAGTTGCGCAAGGGTCCTCTTTTAGGGCTCAGGGGAGGGGTCGTTTTTAGAAGGGCTGGGGCCGGGGGGTGGGGGTCGCGCAGGGGTCCGCTTCTGGCGCTCAGGGGAGGGGTCGTTTTTAGAAGGGCTAGAAGCCATGGGGGGCGCGCAGGGGTCTGCTTCTAGGGCCCTGGAGAGGTATTTTCTAGAAGTGCTGGGGGAAGGGAGGGTTGCGCAGGGGTCCATTTCTAGGGCCCAGGGGAGGGGTATTTTCTAGAAGGGATGGGGAGTGGCGCAGGGGTGCACTTCTAGGGCTCAGGGGAGGGGTATTTTTTTTTTAAAAGGACTGGGGGCTGGAGGGGGGGGAAGGGCGCAAGGGACCGGTTTTAAGATTGTGGCTGGGGTCAGGGAATACCTTTACCAAGAATATGCCCTTAAAATTCATGCTTTTACAGTGAAATTCGTTATAAAGGTATGCGTAGTAAAGGCATATTCGTGGTAAAGGTTATGCGTGGTAAAGGCGTGAGTTGCAATGGAATGCATTGTAACGTCATACAACCCTCTGCGGCAGTTCCAATTAAGCTTTCGGCTGTGCGGTAAGGCTTTGTGGAGATTCACATCACTTTTTGCGGAATTTGATGAAGCCTTCAATTAGTCCAGGAGGAGTTCTCTCTGATGCCAGCCAATGGTCCAGGACCTCTTGGTGATCAGGAACTCACTCCAGCAGAGGCCAGCGAAGCACAGGCAGGTCCATTTGCAGGTCCAGTGCAGCAGGTCAGCTGGACAGTTGCAGGGAGGAGCAGGGCAGGCCTCAACCAGCTGACCCTTGGAGTCTCTCAGCCTGGCAGGAAGGGAACAGGTCCAGTCTTCCTTCTCAGAGAGGAGCAGGGCAGGCCTCAAGCAGCTGGGCAGTCCTTCTCCTGTAGTGCCCACAGGTCCAGGACGGTACTGAAGAGTTGATCTGAAGGTCCAATATTTATTCCTGGTGCCAGCCGTTGAAGTAGGAGAAACTTCTAGACCCTACCCCCCCCCAACATCTGATTCTGGAATTTACTTTCTTCCCCTGCCCAGGCTCCATAGGGTTTGGGGTGAAAATAGGGTGGTGTCAAGTTCATTGTGAGTGTGCTGGAGGCAGCCCCTTTGAAATGTAATTAGGGCAGGGAACAAGTCTGCCCCTCCCAACCTGGTAGGATGGCCCATCCTACCAACATCTATTCCCCCTTTGTCTCACTCTCATTTCCTTTTTTTTATATTTGTATTAGTTTTTGCACTTAATACCAATAACCCCCCTCCCTACCACCCCCCAAGCAGACATTTTCCCTAGACATAACCCATTTCATCCAACAAGTTACAAGAAACCAAATTTAAATAAAAAGATGTATACATAAAATACATATATAAACATCTAAATTTAAATACCATAAAGATATACAAAAAGCCAGTAAGAGGAGAAAAGCCTATTAGAAAGAAATATAGGGATTACCAAGACAGGGAAGAAAAAATGGCCTATACCAAACATCTCATCATCAATTTGAAAAATTCTAGACAGCCTCAGATCATCAGATAGTTTCCAGGTTACATAGAGGAAACCATATTCTTAAAATGTTTTCCCTTATCTTCTTGCTTTTGCGAGAATAGATGGCCCTTTCCAGATGATAAGTTGACAATAAACGAGCATACCATTGCTGGAACACCGAAGGAGAGGGATCCAACCAGGCTGTAGTTAAGCAAATCCGATAGACAGCCATAGCCACAAACATAAATGCTGAACATTAGCTCTAGGAATTTCATCGTCCACCCCCAACAAAATCCACTGAGAGGTTAAAGCAATATCGAGCCCCAATTTTTCAACCAGAAATGTATTAATCTCAGCTTTCAAGTACCCTAGCATAGGGCAAGTGGCCAGCATGTGAACTAAATCCACCGCAAAATCTTTACACCTGGGACATCTTGTCCCATTAACCCCCACCCCACACTTGGCAATCTTCCCAGGAGTTATATAGAGATTAAAAGAAGTTTTATAATGTTGGGCCTGTAAATTGGCTGAGATTAAAAATTATTAGCATCCACCAAAGACCTTAGTAAATCCTCTGGTTGGGCTTGAATCTTATCCTCCCATCTCTTTGAATGTTTCACCAGATCATCCTGCATTGTTTTATTTAGGGCTTTAAAGAAGGCCCATATCTTGGTATCATCTTTCTTAATCAATTCCATAACTTCTATCTTTTCAAATCTCCTCGTCCCACCACCCTTCTTCATTAGAAAGTCTCTAATTTGTAAAAATTTAAAGAAATCTTTATGGCCAAGGTTGAACTTTTTTTGAATGTCATCAAAAGACTTAAACGACTCAAGTTAAAAAAAATCCCCCAATGTTCGGACTCCATGTGTCACCCATCTACCCATAGCTGAGTCTCGGAAAATTTCAGGAAGTAACGGATGATTCCGAATTGGGGTATAAGAATTAAACCTCCCCAGGCCTATTCTTTTGCTCACTGCCCCCACATACAATAAGCTGCTATTAAAACCTTAAATCGTACTTTTTTATAATATCCTAATTCAATTTGTCTGAGGAGGCAGCCCTTGCCTGTTTCCCCCAATATAAGCTAATATATCGACGGGGTGCCCCCCTCCCCTGTTCTATGTCCTCCCCCTTCATATCCATAAGAAAGGCCAGTTGCTGTAAGACAGCAGCCCAGTAGTACAATTTAAAATTGGGCACAGCCATTCCTCTTGGGAGAGTCAGGAATCTTTACGCTCTCCTGGGGCTGGCATACGCCCATAGAAACTGAGTCACTATCCGATCGATTAATCTAAACCAATTATTGCCTATTTCAAGAGGAATGGCCCAAAAAAGATATAAAGCCTTAGGTAAAAATATCATTTTAATCAGGTTAGTCTGCCCGATCACCGATAATCTCAGATTATTCCATCTCGAAAAATCTAGTTTCGCTTTGGAAATTAGGGGGGTCAAATTAGCTTCCACAATTTTCTCCACCTCTACTTTAATGACCACCCCTAGATATACAGCTTTTTCAGTAGCCCGCCCATCAGTCAATGGCTCATCTTTACTGATAATTACCAGAGTTTTTTCCTTATTTAAAAGGTAGCCAGAAAACTGTCCAAATCTCTTGGCTTCCTTTTTATCTCGACTATAGTACCACTAGGATCTGGGGTAACAATAGCAAGTTCATCAGCATACGCCAATATCTTCGTTCCTCCCCCCCCCCCGGTGACGTGATCGGCTGAATTGCCTGATTGCATTGAATTTGTCTATTCAGGGGATCAATATAGATGGCAAATAGGAGTGGGGAGCAAGGACATCCTTGCCTAGTGCCTCGTTCTATAGTTATTTCATCGGATAGACCTCCCATTATGGAAATCCTAGCCCTAGGCTTAAAATAAAGAGCTTTTACTGATTTAATAAATCCCTGTCCAATCCCCTTCCGAGCCATCACTTCCCAGAGATACGGCCAGGAGACCCGATCAAACGCTTTTTCAGCGTCTAGCAAGATTAGCGCCAGAGGATCTTTAGTAACTCCAGCCGCCCCAAAGAGGTTGATGACTCGTCGGATATGATCGGTCGTCCCCTTACCCAGAATAAAACCATGTTGGACAGAAGCTGTAATACGGCTAATAACCGTGGCAAGATTTTTGCATAGCTCTTGGAATCAGGATTGATAAGCGTGATAGGGCGATATGAACCTAACTCTTCAGCTGGTTTATTCTTTTTTAGAAAAGCTGCGATCCTTGCTGGTGCCCCTATCCGGGGGGTATTCCCTTCCTGCACTTCCCGGATCAGTTCCACTAAGTGGCCTTTAAGCATCCCGGCAAATATTTTATCAAATGCTCTGGGGTTAAAGTCCATACTAGTGGCTTTCCCAGATTTTAAATTCTTAATAGCTGCTTCTATTTATCCTACTAAGATAGGTTGATCCATTCCCTGTCTATCGGATTCTTCGAGGATCGACTCACAGGGGGCCGAGAGATATTCCCCCATGATGTTAGGGGCTTCACCAGCCTTAAAGTATAGTTGCTGGTGAAACCGTTGAAATGCCGCCCTAATCTCAACCGGTTCAGATTTCTCTCCAAGCAACGGGTCTCTTATCTCCCTAATTTGTTCGCCCACAGTTGTTACTCTTGCCCTAAACGTGAGATTTTGGCCTACTTTTACATTGTATTTATACGCTTTCTCCCACCAGACCAAGTACCTATCTGCGGCCTTTTTAACCGAGATATCTAAAATTCTAGCTCTGGCATTTACCAGCTCAATAAGGCCCATACCAGTCTCATCCCCGGAAAAAAATGTATTAATCAATTTTAATTCAGCATTAGTCAAATCAGAATACAATCCCTCCGGTAGCGTTTTTTCCTGTTTTTGGCGCTCAATACTGAATCTCAGCATTTCCCCCCTAAGACAAGCCTTAAATGTGTCCCAGATGACACTAACGTGAGCAATACCCTGATTGCGTAGAAAATACTGGGGGATCCAAGCCTGGATATGACTCACATATTGTGGATCTAACAAAAGTGCCCTTTCAAATGACCACGATTGCTCGACTTTCGGGAGCTGGGTCATTTGTAGTTCCAGGACAAGAGGATTGTGATCTGACATGACCCTATCAATCAATCAAACATTTGTAAAGCGCGCTACTCACCCGTGAGGGTCTCAAGGCGCTGGGGGGGTGGGGGTGGGGGGGAGCAGCTGCTGATCAAACAGCCAGGTCTTGAGGAGTCTCCTGAAGGTCATTAGGTCCTGGGTCTGTCAAAGGTGGATGGGGAGGGTGTTCCATGTCTTGGCAGCGAGGTGGGAGAAGGATCTGCCGCCGGTGGTTGTTAGGTGGATGCGTGGAACGGTGGCTATGGCGAGGTCAGCGGAGCGGAGCTGGCGGTTGGGGGTGTAGAAGGCGAGTCGCTTGTTGAGGTATGCTGGTCCGGCGTCGTGGAGTGCTTTGTGAGCGTGGGTGAGGAGCTTGAAGGTGATCCTCTTGTTGACGGGAAGCCAGTGCAGGTTCTTCAGGTGGGTGGTGATGTGGCTGTGTCGGGGGATGTCGAGGATGAGGCGTGCGGAGGCGTTTTGTATGCGTTGGAGTCTCTTCTGGAGTTTGGCCATGGTTCCCGCGTAGAGGGCGTTGCCGTAGTCCAGCCTGCTGGTGACGAGGGCCTGGGTGACCGTCCTTCTGGTTTCGGTGGGGATCCATCTGTAGATCTTGGGAAGCATACGGAGGGTGTTGAAGCAGGAGGAGGAGACGGCGTTGACTTGTTGCGTCATTGACAGAGAAGAGTCCAGGATGAACCCCAGGTTGCGTGCGTGGTCGGTGGGTGTCGGCGCAGTTCCCAGTGAGGCTGGCCACCAGGAGTCATCCCAGGCGGAAGGGGTGGAGCCGAGGATGAGGACCTCCGTCTTGTCCGAGTTCAGTTTCAGGCGACTGCTCTTCATCCATTCGGCGACGGCCTTCATCCCTGCGTGGAAGTTGGTTTTGGCGGTGGTGGGGTCTTTGGTGAGGGAGAGGATCAGTTGGGTGTCGTCGGCGTATGAGACTATGTTGAGGTCGTGTGATCGGACGATGTTGGCGAGCGGTGTCATGTAGACGTTGAAGAGGGTCGGGCTGAGGGATGATCCTTGGGGTACGCTGCAGGTGATCTTGGTGGCTTCGGATCGGAATGGAGGGAGGCGGACTCTCTGGGTTCTGTCGGTGAGGAAGGAGGTGATCCAGTCCAGGGCTTTGTCGCGGATCCCCGCGTTGTAGAGGCGTGTGCGCAGGGTGTGGTGGCAGACGGTGTCGAAAGCGGCCGAGAGGTCCAGGAGGAGGAGGGCCGCGGTTTCGCCGTTGTCTAGCAGGGCCCTGATGTCGTCGGTGGTGGCGATGAGGGCGGTTTCGGTGCTGTGGTTGCAGCGGAATCCGGATTGGGACGAGTCCAGGGTGTTGTTCTCTTCGCGGAATTGGGTCAGTTGTCTGTTTACGATCTTCTCGATGACTTTCGCCGGGAACAGGAGCAGGGAGATGGGCCGGAAGTTCTTGAGGTCCTTTGGGTCTGCCTTGGGTTTCTTGAGTAGGGCGTTGATCTCTGCGTGTTTCCAGCTTTCCGGGAAGGTGGCGGTCTCAAATGAGCTGTTGAGGATCTTACGGAGTTGGGGTGCGATAATGGAGCTTGCTTTGTTGAAGATGTGGTGGGTGCAGGGGTCTGATGGTGAGCCGGAGTGGATGGTGTTCATGGTCTTGATTGTGTCTTCGTCATTGACGTGGTTCCAGGAGATCAGGCGGCCGGTGTGACTGGGGGACGGCGAGTCTGGGGTGTCGGCGGCTGTCGGAGAGGTCTGAGTGTTGAAGCTGTCGTGGATGTCTGCTATCTTGCGGTGGAAGAAGGTAGCTAGAGAGTCGCAGAGGTCTTGTGACGGCGGGATGTCGTTGGAGCTGGAGCTGGGGTTGGTGAGTTCCTTCACGATGTTGAAGAGCTCTTTGCTATTGTGTGCGCTGTTGTCGATGCATTCCTTGAAGGAGGTCCTTTTGGCCGTTCGAATGAGTTGGTGGTGTCTGCGGCTGGCGTTCTTGAGGGTTGCATGGTTGTCCGGTGTTTGCTCGTGGCGCCATTTCTTCTCTAGTCTCCGGCAGGTCTGCTTGGATGTCTGGAGGTCGGCGGTGAACCAGATGGCTCTTCTGTCGGTGCGTCTGTTTGTGGGTTTCTTGATCGGGGCGAGAGTGTTGGCGCAGTCGTCGATCCATTGCTTGAGGTTGCCGGCGACTGTGTCGGTGTCGGTGTGGTCGGTCGGTGGGTCTCGGGCGAGGGTGGTGATTAGCTGGTCTTCGGTGACCTTGTTCCAGCTGCGGTGGGGGATTCTTTGCTAGTGGTTGTGTGCGGTAGGGAATTTAGACCCAGATCCAGCTGCTATGCAGGGTAAATAATATTAAAGTCCCCACAAACTATAAGGAGTAAAGGCCAAGAAGCCAGCTCGCTATTCATCAGGATAACCGAGAAGGTCCCTGACTGACTAAATATGACTGGAGAAGAAGGCAGGGAATATACATGTAGCAAAAAAGAACAAAAACTTCTCAAACTTCATTAGCAAAACAATATGTTTATGATATACACAAGACATAAGGTAGACCAGTAAATTCTTTATATTTTATTCATTTTAGATACAAAAGATATATATATATATATATATATATATATATATATATATATATATATATATTATCTACTGGCGGTCGCCAGTAGATAGTTATAGTTAGGACCTATTATCCATAGGAAATCCGCGACATTCTATTTGAAATAACGTTGGCGCCGGTTGACGAATCTTCGCGAAAGTTTCCAACTTATTGGGGCGCTCCGCTCCGCTCCTACCCTGAAAGTCTCGGGTTGATTCGTCAAGCGGGGGCCAAGAAAAAAGGGGGGTCCCAAAACGCGTTTTCCCCATTCATTTTTCCATAGGAACCTTTAGTCGCAGCTACAGCCCGAACTGCTGAACGGAATTACACCAAATTTGGCAAAGAGGTAGCCCTTGGTTCAGACTGGTGCCTTTTGCTTAAATGGTGTAAATCCGTTCAGTAGTTCCTGAGAAATTCACAAGTAAAGTCACATATATATCTATGGCCGAATAGGGTCCGCGTACCCTCCCGATCACGAGCTGCATGCTAATTGGCTGTCAGCTGGCTGTCAACATTCCGATTCAGGAAGTGTTGGCAGCCATTTTGTCCCTCGGTAGAACCGAGGGACAGAAACAAGTGCGCAAAGCGCACAAAGGGGGCAGGGTAGAAACACCCTGACCCCCTAGGTCTGCTCAGGGGGTCCCACAAGGACCCTCTGGACAGAAAAAAGCATTTTTTTTAAATCGGCAGGATGCGCTCAGGGTGCGCGGATCCTGCCAATTAGAAAAAAAAACCAGAAGAAACAAGTGCGCAAAACGCACAAAGGGGGCAGGGTAGAAACACCCTAACCCCCTAGGCCTGCTCCAGCCCCCCCACACGCCCGGGGACCGCCACCTCCCGGGGCACTAAAAATTAAAAATGGGGGTCCGTTTTGGACCCTCGAAGCCCCGGGGACTACCACCTCCCGGGGCTTTGAAAATGTGGGGAGGGGGCCGCGCGGCCCCCTCCTGGAGCCAGTGATGGCCCTGGGGACCGCCACCCCCAGGGCCGGCTCCTGCAGTGTCCCGGGGTGCCTACCCCGGGACACTGCTGTTTGCAATGACAGGACGGGAGCCTCGCGGCTCCCGTCCTGTCATTGCAAACTTGCTTTGGATATTGGAAGAGAGAGCAGGAAACCTGCTCTCGCTTCCAATATCCAAAGCTGATTGCTTTCCACATGGGGAGCAGCATGTTAGCTGCTCCCCATGTGGAAAGCAATGCCGGCTCGCGCAGGAGGCGGGGAGCCGGCTGGGACTGTGGGGGATTGGGGACCCCCACAGTCCCCAACCAGAGGCCAGGCCCCGGGGATGTGGTCCCCGGGGCCATAAGTGGCCAGGGAGGGGGCCACGCAGCCCCCTCCCCAAATTTAAAAAAAAGAAAAAAAGAAAAAAAAAGTGCAAGGCCGGCCCCGGGGGATGGGGTCCCCGGGGCCTTAAATGGCCTGAGGAGGGGGGCCACGCAGCCCCCCTCCAAATAAAAAAATCGAGGCCATGCCCCGGGGGATGGGGTCCCCGGGGCCAATACAGGCCCAGGGAAGGGGGGCCACGCGGCCCCCTTCCCGTTTTTTTTTTTTTTTAAATTTAAAAAAAATAAATAAAATGCTCAGGCCCCGGGGGATGGGGTCCCCGGGGCCAAAAGTGGGCAAGGGAAGGGGGGCCACGCAGCCCCCCTCCCATTAAAAAAAAACTAGAAAAAAAAAAAAACGACCGGCATCGTGCCGGAGGCCCCGCCCCCCTCCCTGCAGTACTCTGCAAACGCGCCCTGGCGCGTTTGCAGAGGGGAACGATTCCCCTTGAATACTGGGGGTCCCTGGGGCCAACTAGCCCACCAGGAACCTCCAGTATGCGCCAGGGGCTGCGTTGCAGAGACGTGTAGAGAGGCCACGCCCTTTTACACCTCTCTGCAACGCAGCTCTGTGGCGCTTTTTGGAGGTATATGGTGGGCTAGTTGGACTCCAGGGACCCTCAGGATTCAAGGGGACTTAATCCCCCAACTTAAAACGCGCCACGGGGCGCGTTTGCACAGTGGTGAAGGGAGGGGGCGGGGCTTCAGGTGACATGTGTGCAAACAGGCCCTGTGGCGCGTTTTAAGATGGGGAATAAATTCCTTTTCAATCCTGAGGGTCCCTAGGGGCCAACTAGCCCACCAGGTACCTCCAGTAAGCGCCACGGAGCTGCGTTGCAGAGTGTTGTACAAAGGGGCGTGGCCTCTGAACACCTCTCTGCAACGCAGCCCCCTGGCGCATACTGGAGGTACCTGGTGGGCTAGTTAGCCCCTAGGGACCCTCGGGATTGAGGAGGAATTAATTGTCCAACTTAAAACGCGCCACATGGCGTGTTTGCAGACATGTCACCTTAGGCCCCACCCCCTTCCTTCACCATTGTGCAAATATTCCTCTAAAATCAGCCGAACTACGAATTCCGATTTCCTCACCTGTTATCAGGAGAGACCTCAGTGCTGCATCTTTCAGCCCAGTACTGATCCTGAAAAGTAATTTTAACCGTACTTACCAGTAACTTGAATTTCCTTCCATAGGATATCATTGCCTGCTTTTTGCTGAAAAAGTTTCTAAGTGTCGATTTTTGAAACATACAAATATTCCTCTAAAATCAGACGAAATACGAATTCCGATTTACTCACCTGTTATCAGGAGAGAACCCAGTGCTGCATCTTTTAGCCCAGCACTGACCCTGAAAAGTAATTCTAACCGTACTTAACAGTAACTTGAATTTCCTTCCATAGGCTAACATTGACTGGTTTCACTTGGAAATTCTTCTAAGTGTGGAGTTTTGGAACTTTATAATATTCCTCTTAAATCAGCGAAATACGAATTCCGATTTACTCACCTGTTATCAGGAGAGACCTCAGTGCTGCATCTTTCAGCCCAGTACTGATCCTGAAAAGTAATTTTAACCGTACTTACCAGTAACTTGAATTTCCTTCCATAGGATATCATTGCCTGCTTTTTGCTGAAAAAGTTTCAAAGTGTCGATTTTCACAAACTACAAATATTCCTTAAAAATCGCATGTGTGACTTAAACGCATTCTTTCAACTGTTTACAGGAGATGCACCAGTGCTGGTTCCAGGATCCACCACTGAGTAAGAAAAAGTAACGATAACACTACTTACCTGCTAAGTGAATTTCCTCCCATAGGATAACATTGGTGATTCTATATGAAAAGTTTCTAAGTGTCAACTTTTAAAATACAATAATATTCCTTAAAAATCACTACTGTAACCAAAACGCTTTTACTCAACTGTTTACAGGAGATGTCCCAGGACTGAATCTAGGATCCAGTCCTGTGGTTAGAAAAGTAATCCATAAAGTAACTAATTGCATTTAACTAGAAATTCACATTGAGCTCAATGTTGCTTTGTTTTTGAAATTGTGTTGCCCATTGCAACAACTGTAACTACTGTACTTAAAAGTCTATTGCCTATTTGCAAAGTATTTAAACTAAAGTAATTCATTCTGAGAAAGTATATTTTGTAATGTAATGTATAATGTAATTACAATGTAATTTAAAAATAAAATATCTAAAAATAAATAGTTTAAAAAAATGTTGTAAATCAGTATCAAAAAAATAAATATAACAATTAATACATTTAAAAATTGTCATTTACAAAACCTTTGAAATTCACTGAAAAAACCATAGGTTTCAGACACGTTATAGTTAGGAATTAGCATTTAAAAAACCTTTGAAATTCACTGAAAAACCATAGGTTTCAGACACGTTATAGTTAGGAATTAGTATTTAAAAAACCTTTGAAATTCACTGAAAAAACCATAAGGTTTTAGGGACAGTTATAGTTAGTTGGACATTGCACTCGTACAAAACCCGTGAAATTCCCCCGTTATAGTTAGTTCAGGTAACTATAACTCGCGCCCCCGCAATGCACTGCTGATGACGTCACATATTACATCACTCATGACATGCTCAGTGACATCACTGATGACATCTCAAATGACATTACTGAAGACATCATCCATGTGAGAATTTAATGCACCTCCTCACACCCTAATATAACCTTTGATACACCCACTCTAAATTACAGACTGCCATTCTCAAAACCATAGACACTCCAACACCAATAACTACATACCCACTCACTGATTCTTAGGTCTACACACACACATCCACTCACTCACCCGTACAGTCACTCATACTTATGGTCACTCAGTACAGGACTATCATATGCACTCATACTCCTATATAGACACTCAAACACCGCCACTCATCCATAGAGGTACTCACACACCTAGTCAGTCATGCAAATAATTAAACACACTGCCATTTACTCACCTATACAGTTATACACACACCAGCTCACTTACTCATACAAATACTAGCACATTCTTACGCTCTTATACAATCACTGATACAAGCACACACTCATCCATACAGTCACTCTCACAATCACACACTCTCGCTTATAGCTATTTATATACTCCAACACACATATATACTGCCTTTCACATATGTAGTTACTCACACATGTACCACTGGGACATACATTCACTCACTAACACACTCTTACACACACTTACCCACCCATACAGTCTATCACAGATGCACTCTTGAAACCATCCACCCAGTGAATCACCCACTCACACATCTATGCACAGTCGCACACACCCCACCCACACAAACACTCAGGCACCCATACAGATACTCAGACAACCAATCAATAACTCATTTAGACACTCATGTAGCTATTCACAAACCCATGCACCACTTACACAGCAACAGACAGACGGATACAGACATTCACCCAGTTTAGTCACTAACCCATGCATTCAGTAAGATACGTGTAATCACTCACTTATCGAGTTAGTCACGCACCTACTAAATCATCCATACAGACACTTATACACCCACTCATTCTTCAATTCGCCTTTCCCTATATATATTAAAAATATTTAAACTTTACAGAAACACACAGTCACTGGATGATGTCATCAGTGATGTCATTTGAGATGTCATCAGTGATGTCATCAGTGATGTCACTGACCATGTCATGAGTGATGTAATATGTGACGTCATCAGCAGTGCATTGCGAGGCGCGAGTTATAGTTACCTGAACTAACTATAACGGGGGAATTTCACGGGTTTTGTACGAGTGCAATGTCCAACTAACTAGAACTGTCCCTAAAACCTTATGGTTTTTTCAGTGAATATATATATATATATCCATCCATCTCAAACTTTGCCACGATATGGGAATTTAACAGGTGCATGCAGTAATGGCGCTGTTACGAGCCTTTCAGCACACAGCGGAGCCGTCATCCTATGAAGAAGGAGCGATTGCCAGCTCCGAAACGCGTCGGATTTTAAAGCTTCCAAAGTCTGCATTGCCGGTTTTAGCAATAAAGGTTTTTGAAACCATCAGCTGCTGTGTTCATTCCCATATCGTGGCAAAGTTTGAGATGGATTTATACACGGTGCCCGGCCGTGGGGAACGAACCACCGTATGAAGAACGGGGCCAGAGGTGGTACAATTTCCTAACCTTGCGGCGCAGCTGAGCAGTAACAACATCGACAATCAGTATTTGGAGACCCACTTGGGTATTATTGGGTTTACAGAACTTTGCTCATGTGCAGATCCCACTGGGGAGAAACTGGGCTCAATGGACTACAAATACCATAAGCACCAGCATGCCTAAAAACTGAGCTCATCGAGAAGTCCACTGGGACTATTTAACAGGTGCATGCAGTAATGGCGCTGCTACGAGCCTTTCAGCACACAGCGGAGCCGTCATCCTATGAAGAAGGAGCGATTGCCAGCTCCGAAACTCGTCGGATTTTAAAGCTTCCAAAGTCTGCATTGCCGGTTTTAGCAATAAAGGTTTTTGAAACCATCAGCTGCTGTGTTCATTCCCATATCGTGGCAAAGTTTGAGATGGATATATATATATATATAATATTATATTTTTTATACATATAAAATTAGAATTCATAATACCTCCCTGTGATGCCGCTGTTGGGAATGTTTCTGCTTCCCTCGAGTATAATTTTTGAATCATCTTTTGCCTTATTAAACGTTGGAGGAACCTCTCTTCATCGTAGCCCCTTGCCATGTGCACAACTCATTTGAATATATCTTGAATGGATGGCTCTCTGCCACAGAGTTAATCCGCACAGACAGCGCCCTGATGAAGGTTGATCACATCAATCGTTAATTTCCGAAACGCGCGTCAGCTCATTTCTGTATATATGGTTTTATATATGTTGCATTAAGAACCATCCTCATTATACCATAATGAGCAACAAAAAAATTGTATTTTCCTTGATTTTCATGTTTCACAATGTTTTTATGACATTACTGTGATGTATAGTTTTTTTTATGTGTGTTTTTCGTTATCACTGTATTGTAACAGGTTATTTGTCTAGTGTTTGTTCTGTATTTAGATTGAATTATTGCATTATTTGCCCTTTTTCTTTTCTGTGTGGTGCTCACTATTTCGAATTATAATCATGTCTAGCTATTTTCACAACTAAATGTATTATGAATTCTAATTTTATATGTATAAAAAATATAATATAATATCTATATATATATATATATATATATATATATATCTTTTGTATCTAAAATGAATAAAATATAAAGAATTTACTGGTCTGACTTATGGCTTGTGTATGTCATAAACATATTGTTTTGCTAATGAAGTTTTGGAGAAGTTTTTGTTCTTTTTTTGTCAGCTCGCTATTCATCCATCTTAGCAATGTTGGATCATCTAAAACAGGGCCATAAATAGAGCACAGTGTAAATGAGTCTAAGCCAAAGCGACATTCTATAATAGCCCAACGGCCCAAAGCATCAGCACGGACTCGAAGGGAAATCACAAATACCCTTTTTAGAGAGAATTGCAAACCCCTTGCTGCGGGTTCCCTGCATAGTACTACATATCAACTGAAAACCAAAACCATTAAGTAGATGTCTACCAGATTTCTCAATGTGGGTTTCTTGAAAACATATTATATCGGGTCTTAACATCATCGAAAGCGATCCTTTGTCTCTTTCGGCTATCATTAAGCCCACATATATTAACAGAAGCAATGCGAATTTATTCATTTAAGCCAAACACCAGAAAACAAAACAGCAATAGCCCTTGACCAAATGTTATCACTAAGCTGGTACACACAAAAAACAGAACAAAGAAAAAGAACACAAAATTTCTTCATCTTCAACCGATCCTTTCCTTGAACTTTGTCTGCTTGTTCCCACCTCCCCCTCCACCGCACCCCCTCTTCCTACCCTCCCAACCCTCGGCACCCAATCCCCCCTCACCTCATCCCCTAAACAGAGCGGCGGGTCAAACAAGACCCTAATGATGGCTCCTGCTAAGGTACCCACCGCCATCCCAATCCTGCTCCGGTGAGAGAAGACAAAAAGAGAGTGCAAAAGAAGAGCCACAAGAGGGCAAGCCCCGGAAAGGGCATAGAAATCAAGAAGGAGAGAGAAACAAAAACAACTGAGGAGAGAGAAACCCCAAAAAAGAAGGAGAGTATTTCTCTTCTAGGTCTTCTGATACAATATCCCAAAATTCAGGTCCCAAGTCCCAGTATAGATTTTACATGTCCAATAGAATGACAGGTTAGTTTTTAGCCATGTCTTTAGCCATTGTTTCCTTCTTTGCAGCCCTTTCGGCCATAAGAGATCTCGTTCAGAAATTCTTGGGCCTTTATCTCCGATGTAAAAGATCGGGTTCTGCCATTGAGATGACTTTCAATCTTGCTGAATTAAGCAAAAAGACCTGACAGCCTGCCTCTTGCAGCGGAGAGAACATCTGCCGTAGACGCCACCTTCTCTCGACCGTCGCGTGACAGAAGTCAGGTCTTACAAAAAATGAGTGGCGATCAAAAGAGCATCCAGCATTGGGTCTCGCTTTTTCAAAAATGGCTTGCTGCAGCAGAAAGTTCCCGAAGAAGACTAATACCGCTCTCGGTTTCTCATCCTGTCCTCCATGCCCAGATTTCCGTAGAACCAGAGGATATCTGTGTGCTCGTTGTACTTCCACCTCCAGATTCCAGTTAGAAAGCTCCGGGCAAGCACCTCTAGGCAGGCTAATGATAAAGGCTCTAGCATCATTGCCTTCAACATTCTCTGGTATCCCTAAAAACCGCAGGTTGTTCCGCTGCTGGCGGTTTTCAAAGTCCTCAAGCTTCCACTGGACATCTATAAGCTGAGCATCATGACTATCCACTCTTGTTTGCAAAACACCAGCAGACTCCTCAATAGCAACAGTCCGGGTTTCAATTGTCGATATCCTTTCGGCCATATCCATGCAGCATTTGTTGACTTTGCGAATCACTCCCTGAATTTTTTGGGCGGTTTGGTGAGCTTTCTGAGTCTCCGCTCTGGCTTCTCCTTGTACTTGTTTCAGAATATTATATATTGAATCCATTGTGGGGGTCTCTGGAGCCACACTGACTTATTCAGCACTTTGTCTCCTCTCATCGTAGACCTGTTGTGTTGCTCAGTAGTCCAAGGCTAGCTGAGATGTTGGTGCCGAGGCTATGGGTCTGTTGCTGGTGGCAAGGCTATTTTTACTTTTCCTTCTTTTGACACAACATTTTTGTGTGCTAGATGGGTATCTCCGTCTGAGGTAGTACTATCGGAGCTCTCAGCATCCCGATCCCCTTCATCAGAAAGATCATCCATTAAATTAAAGCCGTCTGAGTTATCCGGCAGGGAAAATAATTTGTCCCCATAGTCAAGTGAATTTAGGCTTTTTGCCTCTGTACCATCCGAAGGTATATTGGAGTCTGTATCAGGCATATCATGCATGCTGGGGGGTGTTGTCTTGTGTACAGAGAGTTCTGGGGGAACAGAGGAGATATCGCCCCAATCACCCCCGCCTCCTCTACCAGCCCCTCCTGTCCCGATATCGGCATCCCTGAAACAGCCCCCGTCTCAGCCCCCACTTTTGCTGCATTACCCGTACTTACAGCAGGATCTGCCGCAGGCTGCCAGGACCCATCTTTCTCCCCTTTATCCAGTTCAGATGGATCAACACGCCGGATAAGCCCACCAAAGATTGAGGGAATCACAGGCTGTTTGAGCTCTGCCTGGGGATGTGCGCCGCTTGTAGCCCGGAAGCTCTTCGGTGACTTAACATTTCCTGGTGCATTATCTGCACTGGCTCCAGCTTTCACTTTCGATTTGACATCGGCGTTTCCACCGTCCTTCCCCTTTCTCAGCTCTGTGGTTCTGCGAGCTAAGGGGACTACTGGCTCTTTCCGCTCCTTCTCCTTTTCTTTGGCAGCTTGCTGTTTGTTAGCACGGGGCGGCATCGCCAAGCTTGAATCGGCACTCCGCGGCGTGTGCCCGTTGCCGCCTCGGATCAGCCCTGCCAGGATTCGCAGAGCCGCTCATCGCGCTCCCCTGAAGTTAGCGAGGATCTTCAGCAATGCATAAAAACTACGGAGGGGGAGATGTCGCATGCCCAGCAATCCCCCTGCCAACACACCGGTACGTTTATCTAAAGAAGGCCCTTCTTAGCAGCCATCCGAAATCACTGTTCACTGGAGCTGAGCGAGACGGCTAGTACGGCGTTCTATGCAGCCGCCATCATGCTCCCAGGGAGACTTGCGGTTCTAGACAGTAGAGCATCCTGCACAGCAGACAGTAGAGCATCCTGCACAGCACAAAGGCCAACTTTCAACCACACTCAGTCATGTGACCCAGGATACAGGTTGCAGGCACCACATAGGTCAAGAAAATGCCCAATTTCTGGCATTTCGAGATACGGAGGAATTTGTATAAATTTGAACTTTGAGTGTTTGAGGGAATTTGTCCTTGATTAATACGTTATCCAGACACTCTCAAAATATCCCCGTTGACAAAATAGGTTTGGTCCATAAAATTGGATAATTACATGATTATTAGTTCTGTTTTCATGTTTATGATGCAAATGGTAAATGTTCTGGCATTGAATTAATGTACATAGCAATTTGATGATCCTTTCTCCATTGTAATTTGTTGAAAGTAATTTGTTATGGTCTGTATGTCTATGATTGTAGTCCTTTGTGAATTGTTTGATATATATGTTGTTTTGTATGTCAATTTGAGAAATACGTTTTTTATTCTCAGTCATTTATAAACCTTTTTGAATAATTTAAAGACTATTAAAAAAAGGAATGGTTTAATAAAAATTCCATTCGAACAGACAAGAGAGTAGTCTGTTTGTTACTCCATTAGTAATAGGAGTTGAAGACAGAACGGAGCCAGGCTGCCCTTTTGTGTTTTGAATTTCTAAAAGTGGTATTTTTAGAAATGTGATATATAATCCGACTTTACCATTAAAGAGGGTTTTAAATTACAATTAATTTGACAGTAAACATGAGATTCCTCCCTGCTATCTCTTATTACATTTAACAAGGTGACCTAATATTATGCTATGGAAGAGGTAGGTCCTGCAGTAATGAAAAATGAGTATGAGTATTTGACTACCAGGACATGTAAACTTTAAAAGGACATGTCAAACTTTTTAAATACACTAACTGCACCCTGATGTAAGTGCTGTTTACGACCTACCTTACGGGTGACTGATATATTAAAAGGGAAGGTTTAGGTCTGGCAAAGGGGTTATTTTGCTAAGTCAAATTGGCAGTTTAAAGCTGCACTCAGGCTGTAATGGCAGGCCTGAGTTATGTTTTAAAAGACCTACTTAAGTGGGTGGCACAATAAGTGCTGCAGGCCCATCAGTAGCATTTAATTTACAGGCCCTGGGAACATGTAGTACCACTTTACTAGGGACTTGCATGTAAATGAATTGTGCCAATTGACTGTACACCAATTTTAGCATGTTTAGGGGAGAGTGCACATGCACTTTAGCACTGGTTAGCAGTGATATAGAGCACAGAGTCCTAAGGTCAACAAAAAGAATTTCAACATACAGGAGAGGAGAACGCAAAATATTTAGGGGAAGACCACACTAAAGGCTGTCAAGTCAAATATTTATGTATTATTGCCCAGCTTAGTTGCACTCCGACTTAACGAACGCTAACTATCCATTTGTCATGGTATTGACCTGGCTTTCTCGACTTTTAGAGAAGGGTTGTGAATACTATCTTGAACACTATCTTGAATGTTTTACACACCCCTATAAAGCGTAAACCACAAGCTGGTGGGGTATGTAGTAGATATTGTTAGGCAGTCCTACTGATTTTCCTAGGCAAATTTCGAGGGGGCGTGATACAGCTAAAAGCTCTTTTCGCAAGCCACGAGATTCGATTAGATTTTGCACTGATATTTTCATCAGTGTAACTTATCATTTCTAGACTTAGAGCTTATGGGGGACCCTTCGCGAATATCCATCAACTCTGGATGCAGAACTCTGAAGCAGGTCCAGACTTGTAGCGATATAGATGACTGTGGGAGATTATACACCATTTAGTATCACCAAATATATTGTCGATTAGATTTTGACAGCTGTTTCACATGACCGTCTTTCTTTGACTTGTCAATCCAACTATGATATTCCCAACTTTATACATAATCAACTCGACACTGATTCATTAACAGTGTACGACATCGAATGGGAAGCTTGTGCGTGCGTTAAAATGTACACCTGTATTCATGCCTGATATTTGTTAGTTCTTTTTGTGGGTCTGTAATGTAGTAGCAATAAAAACGAATGAAAACGTATCCTTTGCTTGTAAGTACTAAAATCGTTCGATTTGTTCCCCATTTTCCCCAAAATAACCAGCAGATGGCAGCAAACCACAGAATATAAGAGAAGGTTCCCCGACTGTTATGAGCAGGGCTGCTGGAATTATGCGATTGTGCGGCCGCGGCGATTTTCCCATAATTGTAGATTTGCCGCTTTTGCCACTTTTGCCACATAATCCATCATCTGCCGCATAATCTACAGATTTAAAGGAAAAAACATGTTTTTAGTTCATAACTCATGAAGTAGAATTTCATTGGCACTTTGCAGCTTTATTTACAACGGCTGTTTTATTGAACCCACATTCATAGTTGTACGTTTTCAACTGAGATGAAAAGTAACAAGCAACTATAGATAATATAAATGCTCCGAAATATGTTTTGGTTATTGGATTTGTATCCCTTTTAAGAGATTCAGCTCGATGCTTTCGATTCTTCAAGTATACGTGAAGTTTATCGTCCGCCCCTCCAAAGAAGCCTCTTCTTTTAGAGATGTGGTAGCTGTAAACATGGTCATTTGTAAGAAAATAATACATTCGAATACTTTACATTATGCTGAAATAAGGCAACATCAGTGTGGTGACCGAGAGCGAGGCCTGTGGCGGCGGGTAATTATGAGGCACTGACGTGTCTTTCTTGCTCAAACACTCTGTGCGAAAGCACGCAGGTGTAGTGTCGGTGCCACCCGGCCCGCACTATACATTGTTGCGCTAGCACAGGCACCCTGAGGGCGGGTCCGCCCGAAGGTTTAAATAAAGGAGCGCAAGACCGCTCGGGGTCTTTGGCTCATACCTAACTGCTGGTGTATGTGTCCCTCTCCGCGCTGCGAGCAATGTCAGAGGCCTAACCTCAGCGCAGCGCGTGTCCAGAGAGGCCTGGACATCACACTGGCGACGAGGCGGGTCCCACCCACGCCTCTGCCGCGTCTCACCTGCTGTAATTGCCCTCCCTGTTGCCGTGGGGCACGGTGTGCGGCCGCCACCACAGCATCCGGAGCGGTGCGGAAGTTCGGCAGCAGGAGCTCCGGTGCATGCTGACCCAGCGGGTGCCCACCCCGCACTAAGAAGCTGCCAATGGCTCCGATCGGCCGTGTCGGCCTGAAGGAGAGCGAAGAAAGAACGTGAGGCCAAGCCGGTGCTGCGCGCACTCCCGCCCCGGCCAGACGCAGCGCTCCCACTGTCACGTGGCTGAGCCTGCAGCCTCAGGGAACAAGAAGGCCCGATTCCAACCGGGAACAGCGCTCCCACTGTCACGTGGTCGAGCCTGCGGTCCCAGCAGGACAGAGAGCCTGTCAGAACCCTCCCGCTCTGCTGATCATCAGTCCAGCAGCAGCACTAGCACGCGCCCAGGACAGGAAATAAGCACTGCTAGCAGCAAGACTGAATAGCACAGACACCACAGTTCTGCCTGCTCAGCGCCTATAGCACGCAAGCCACCCAGACAAGCCCGGCCATCAAGCACTGGCAAGTGCAACAATACTGAAGTGGACACCAGGGGTGTGTCAGACCCACCCTACCCGCAGCTGCGCCCCTAAGAGCACGGCACAGTGCCGCTCGGGCCCAGAGGTTTTCCGCCCCTGCGGATATGAGCGTCCCCAACCCCGATGGAGCCGGTGCTCCCGCGCCGTAACAACAGGCCCCGCAACAGGCACATCTGCATGCGCCACCGCAACCTGGCCACGCCACGGCAGCCCCCCTGCCCCTGTTCAGTGAACTGGCAGATCCAGCCACGGCGGCGGCGCGATGGAAATCTTGGATTGGTCGGCTGGATCACTACTTTGTGGGCATGAGAGAGACAGATGGAAGGGTGAAAAGGTCGCTCCTCATTTGTTACGAAGGGGGAGAATTATACGACTTGTTCGAAACTCTGCCTAACACCGGGGCTGACGATAACTATGAAGAAGCGGTAGCTGCTCTAAACCTGCATTTCGACCCTCAAATAAACCCTGATTTTGAACGATTCAAACTCCGCCCAGCAAGGCAAGGCGAAGCAGAGACCATAGACATCTTCTACACCCGCCTGCGGAAGCTAGCGAGCTCGTGCACGCTATACGACCAGAGGGAAGAAATCAGCGCGAATGTCATACAGGGGTGCCGGTCGGTGACGCTGCGCCGCCTGATACTCAGGCAACCAGGTATCACCCTGGTGAAATCCTAGTGCTCGCAAGATCCCATGAGCTATCCAACGCCCGGGCGGATGTGATGGAGGTGGCCCTCAACCGGCCCACAACCCAATCAGGAGTCTCTCGACCTCCGGTGGTGAAAGAGGAAAGGGTGGACGCCATTCAAAGACTACCAGCGGCACCACGAAGTAATGGGAGACCAACACAGAAGAGCGCATGTGGCCACTGCGGTCTGGAACATCCGCCGGCGGGTCGATGCTTCGCAAGGGGGAAGGCCTGCTCCCAGTGCGGAAAGCTCAATCACTTCGCGAAGGTGTGCCGAGGAGGGAGAGCAAGAACCAACCCGACTGGACAGCGTGGACTGTCGGCGGCAGTGAGACAACTGGCGGTGGAAGACCCGTTGGAGCAAACAGACGCCACCCCGCCAGGTTACAGCCTAGACGCGGACGACAATGACGTCTTCATAGTGTCGTTCGTGAGTCGAGAGGGTCCGAGACGTTGACCTCCACCCATGTGCGCCATCACAGTGGCAGGCTCCTCAATCAAAGCGCTTATAGACACTGGGGCGTCAGTGAACGTCATGGACAGTGGCCAATATGAACGGCTATCCCCGCGACCTCCGCTCGCACCCTCTAGAGCGAAGATATACACCTACGGAGGGACGGAGCCGCTTCCCCTAAGGGGAGTCATGGAAGTTGAAGTAGCCAGCGAAGGGCACCGAATCCACACGCGGTTTCACGTCACCGAAGGAAAGCGAGGAACGCTCCTCAGCTGCCACACGGCAGAAGACCTGGAGTTGGTCTTTTTCGCCAATCAGGTGCATGACCTACACACCCTAGACATCCTCAAGGAATTTCCCATGCTATTCGAGGGACTGGGGTGCCTGAAGGGAAAGCTCTTCAAGCTGCACATTGATCCGACGGTCAAGCCCACGGGTCTGAGGCACAGGAGGGTGCTGTTCCACCTACGCCCCGCAAGTATAGGAGGAGCTACGGAAGCTAGAGCAGTTGGGCGTAATAGAAAAGGTGTTGGGTCCTACCCTGTGGGTGTCGCCCTTGGTTGTAGCCCCCAAGCCAAAGCAACCAGGAGCCATTTGGCTATGTGTTGACAGGTGCCTTCCAAACCAAGCCGTGAAGCGGAAGCGACACATCACGCCCACCATGGATGACATGGTGGCAAACCTCAACAGGGTTCACGAAACTCGACCTCAACGCTGGCTACCTCCAGTTGGAACTCCATCCAGAGAGCAGGAATATCACAACGTTACCCACGCATGTGGTTCTACGACGATACAAGAGGTTGAGCTTCGGGGTAGCTTCCGCAGCGGAAGTGTTTCAGAACGCGATAAGGGAAACACTCACGGGGCTCCAGGGAGTAATCAACTTGAGTGACGATATCCTGGTATTCTCGAAGACATTAGAGGAACACCATGTACATCTAAGGGACACCCTTCAACGTCTTGCGGAAAGTGGGCTCACCCTCCACCGAGCCAAATGCTCGTTCTACCAAGAGTCGGTGGAATTCTTCGGTTACATTTTCTCTCGAGATGGCCTCCAGGTGGACCCGAAGAAGGCCGCGGCCATACGCGCTGCCCCGAGACCCACGTTGCCCACGGAGGTTCGCAGTTTCCTAGGCATGGCCACATATTGTGGCCGGTTCATTCCGAACTTGGCGTCCCTCTCGGAGCCTCTCCGGAACCTCACGAAGTCGGGACAACCGTGGCAATGGACAGCCAAAGAAGACACAGCATTCCATGCCTTGAAGGAGGCGCTCATGGATAAGAAGGTCATGGCGTACTTCCAACCCTGCAGACGCACCGAGGTGGTGGTGGATGCTAGCCCCGTTGGACTAGGAGCGGTCCTCATGCAGGAAACGACAGCGAAGGAATGGGTCCCAGTTGCATACGCAAGCCGAGCCCTCACAGAAACGGAGATGCGGTACGCCCAGATAGAGCGGGAAGCACTGGCCATCAAGTGGGCGTGTCAACATTTTCACCTATATCTCTATGGGCAGGAGTTTTGTGTGGTCACGGACCATAAACCTCTGGTTCCCCTTTTTGCCGTCACCTCCAGACTGGCTCCATCGAGACTAGAGAGATGGGCAGTACAGCTGCAGGCCTATCGATTTGATGTAGTCTTTCGTCCCGGAGCCAACAACCCGGCAGATTTTCTCTCGCGTCACCCAGTCAAGATTGCCTTGACGGAACGGCTAGCGGATGAGGACATCACGGAGGAGTTTGTCCGAATGATATCCCAGGAAGCGTGCCCAAATGCACTCACACTGGAAGACGTGGGAAGAGCCACTGAGGACGATGAGGGCTTGGCCAAAGTCAAGGCGACATTGACCGACTGGAGCTGGAAACACTTCCTCGACGGGGCTCGGGCCCTAACTGAAGAAGAAAGACTGTCACGCCAACACCTATGGAGGGCGCGCAGCGAGCTCAGCGTCGGCTCGCATGGGGTCATCCTGTGCGGCACAACCCTAGTGATCCCCCGGAGCCTTCAAAGGAGAGTGGTCGACCTGGCACACCAAGGGCATCAATGGATTGCCAAGACCAAGGCCCGTCTCAGACAGAAAGTTTGGTTCCCAGGCATGGACTCCATGGTCGAGGACGTCATCCGCACCTGCCACTCGTGCAATATCACTAGCCAAGACCCAGCTCCTCATCCAGTAATCACAGAAGCCCCATGTCCTGAGCCGTGGACCCAAGTTAGCATCGACTTTGGGTCGCTCCCCGATGGACGAAATACTTTGGTCCTCATTGACTCGCACTCCAAGTTTCCTGTAGTAGAGGTGGTCGCGTCGACAGCGTTTCCCCAGGTCAAGGCCACGCTAGACCGCGTCTTCGCGATGATGGGACTGCCGGAAGAAGTCAAGTCGGATAATGGACCACCCTTCCAAGGGAGAGACTTCCAGGAATACCTGACGTCCCTTGCCATTCGTCATCGCAAGATCACGCAGGCGAATGGGGAGGTGGAACGCTTCATGCGGACCCTGAACAGGGTTCTCAGAATTGGCGTCGAGAAGGGCGATGATGCCGAGCACTGCCTCCAACAATTCTTGAGTGCATACCGTCAGACGCCCCACTGTACGACGAAGTGTGCACCGGCTCACTTGATGTTCCGGAAGGCGCCTCGGGATAGCGTTCCGGCGGCCTCGTCCTGGGGTCCCCCAGATCTGGATCAGGCCGCTGCGCAAGCCAGGAGACGGAGCACAAACAACAAGGCAAGCCAAGCGCGCAGGGCGCAAACGGCAAACATTCAAGTTGGAGATAGAGTCATCATGAAGGACCGGTACCCAGGCTGGAAATATTGCACCCCGTATGAACCAGACGTGTGGGAGGTCACCAACGTGCAGGGAACCATGGTGTCAGCAAAACGGGGGACTCAGACAGTCACAAGGAATGTCTCCTGGTTCCGGAAAGTGGAAGCGAGGCCCCTTGCAGAAAGTGAAGAGACCGGGACGGAGGAGTGGGGAGATGAAGGAGCCCCACCAAGCACAGTAAGAGACAACCAGGTGCAGGTTCCCGTGTGTCCCGCAGAAGGAACACCGGCTGGTGCTGAAGAAGCAGGCCCCAGTGTAAGCATGCCGTCATCAGTAAACGACTCTGTGGGGACAAGGGCTGATTCCAACTCCCGGAGCCAGAAGTATGGTCTCTGGCCGAATCCTGTTCCCAGTCAAAGACTCGAGACTTTGTGTGCTATATGTCGGAGGCCTGACAAACAAACATTATGGTAACGTAGCATCTGAAAGAATGGAGGGATGTAGTGACGGTGCCACCCGGCCCGCACTATACATTGTTGCGGTAGCACAGGCACCTTGTGGGCGGGCTCGCCCGAAGGTTTAAATAAAGGAGCGCAAGACCGCTCGGGGTCTTTGGCTCATACCCAACTGCTGGTGTATGTGTCCCTCTCCGCGCTGCGAGCAACGTCAGAGGCCTAGCCTCAGCGCAGCGCGTGTCCAGCGAGGCCTGGACATCACAGCAGGCAGGCCTTACCCCTTTTTATTACATCACACTTGAACTCCAGCGTGAAGTCAGGTGCGTGCGTGGTCAGCATTGACGTTACCGGGTGCGGCCCTGTGACATACGAATTTCCTCCAAAACTTTCGAATTTAATGTAAACATTTAACTATCAGTATAAGAACTTAACACACATGTGTCCTTAGAGCCCAGAGCACCTTAGTCCTCTTAAGTCACTCACAGACATAATCCTCAAGTTTCCTTGGTCTCTTGATGGCAGGTCTAAGTCTGTATGGGTGTCCTTGGTGGTTGTGCCTCCTCTTGCCCCAGCAGGGTGGTTGCTCTTTGTGGGTGTTGAGGCACCCTAGTATCATGCTGCAAGACATCCTCTTGTTTCAGTTCCCAATCATCAGGCGGTGCTGGTGGAAGCCACACTTCCTTCGTGTTGGGTGTCCGCGGACACCACTTGGTGAAGAATGACACATTCCTTGTACCTCCGCTGTTACCATCATGCTCTTCCTGTTGACAAATATCATCAGTGATGTCACTGACCATGTCATGAGTGATGTAATATGTGAGGTCATGAGCAGTGCATTGCGGAGACGTAAGTTATAGTTAGCTCAAGTGACAATAACTGCTGAATTTCTTTGGTTTTGTGTGTGTAAAATCTGAACCTAACTATAATGTCGCAGTAACCTTTGTTTTTTTCAGTGAATTTCTAAGGTTTTTTAATGCTATTTCCTAACTATAACGTCCCTGTAACCTTTGTTTTTTAGTGAATTTCTCAATTTAAAAAAATGAATTGTACTACAATTTCACTTATGATTAATGTATATTTTTGCAAGTTTATAAATACATTTTATAAACACATTTATTCTTATTATACATTTTATAAGTAACAATTAACAAATCAACGTAACATAACTTGTGTAAAATTTCTACAAATGCAATACAGCAAGTCTTTCTCTTTTTTAATTCATTTTATGGATCTGCTGCGATGCTACCACGACTCTCTCCACGCATCCACATTGCAAACCATACCCTAAATCAATTATTTTGGTTTCACATCTCTCTGGAGACAGTCCTAAAAGCACAGCTCCATCGTATTTTTGGCTTTCCTTCAGAAGAAGAGAGTTTTAACGTTAAGATGTCTTCTGCTGAAGATAGAAGAGAATGGAAAGAGCAGGACGAAGAAGAAGACTTACCACCTCCTAAGAATTTCGTCCGACGTTTGGAAATATTTATCCATCCCTTCAGCAGAAAAAAAGTTGTTCTAAAATTTGTCCAATGCAATCTATGTAGCAAAAAACTTTCAAAAGGTACGGTGAAGAAGTATTCACATGGCACATCCTCGATTTCAAAACACCTGAAGATCATACATACAAGGACGTATCAGTATGAAAAAGGGAGAGGGAAGGTGGTGCATCATCATCATCAGCAGCAGCTGGACCATCTGTTGACCCCTTACCACCTGACCAGACACTTACAATCCCCATTGTTTCACAAAAACTGCAAGACAGTCACGCATTGTGGCAAATGCCATATGCCAGTTGCTCTAAATATGTCATCTGTTGTCCAGTTTGTGGATGCTGTCAAAAAGCTTCATTCTAAATTATTTTTTAATCTCAGCATTCCATCTTCCATTCCTCTTTAAACACGAGTAGATATCTGAAAAGCAAATATAGAATACATTTAATTTAAGATTATATACTATTAGATTACATGCTATAAGCATGTGTGTAGCTACATAAGTGGTTATGTCAGTATCTAAGAGACTGTAAGTATCTGATTATGGGTGTATAAATGGGTACAAGAGTGGCTGTATGGGTGGGTGACTGGGTGTGTGAGTGGTTGAGTGGATATGTGAGTGAGTGTATCAGGGCCTCTGTGGGTGTGTCACTGTATATGTAAGTAGCTGTGTAGGTGTATGACTGGGTGTGTTAGTGACTGTATGGGTGTCCAAATGGGTATGTAAGTGGCTGTATCGATTGGTAACTGGCTGTATTAGTGGGTGTTTGGGTGTGTAAATGTGTGTGCAAGTGTCTGTTAGTGGTGGATACATATGTGCTGTATGGATGTGTGAGTGGATGGTCAAGTGCCTCTGTTGCTGTCTGACTGGGTGCCTGAGTGGCTGTATGCTTTTGTAAATAGGTATGTGAGTGGCTGTATGGTGGGTAACTTGGTGTACGGGTGTATAAGTGCACGTGTAACTGACTCAGTGCTGGGTACATGAATGGCTGTATAGATGTGTGAGTGGGTGTGACAGTGCCTGTATGGATGTGTGAATTACTATGTAAGTGGATGTATAGGTGAGTAAATGGGTGTGTGAATGGTTTTATGGGTGGGTGACTGAGTGGATCAGTCACTGTCTGGCTATATGAGTGGTGGGTACATAAGTGCTTTTGTGGGAGTGTAACTGGGTAAGTGCCTGCCTGACTGTGTGAGTGGGTGCAAATTACATACTATTAAATTGCATACTATAAGCAACCACCCATATCTAATTTCAAACAAATTCATTTATACTGGCTTAATAAAATTACGATATTTTCAGGATAGCAATTCCTCTTCCTTTGCTGCTCACTATATTTTTAGTTAATGTTCTCATCAAAGCTCCCTTCTGTTTTGCCTTTTACTGTAGTGTCTAGAACCTACACATTTTCTTTCAGCTTAAACACACTCAGTTTGTTTTTTAAATATACTTATTATGGTACAACCTAATTAACATACATGTAAAATCTCTTTACTGTTGTCCAACTTTTATTTTAATCTGTTAACATCTGTTTCCCACTGCAAAACTGAAGTCAGAAATATGGCAATCCTTCCCTACTCTCAGTAGAAAAGTACCTAAAATGGCTACCCTTCCCAATGTGCTCTTACTCCTGTACTTAGAAAATCACAAACTTACTTTTATCTTTTATTTTTGTTATACCACTTCTTAATGGTCACTCTTTTTTAACCCTTTCCATGTTTCCTGTAAAGAAGCCCAATTTGGTAGGTTTTTAGCTGGGTTTACCGCGGCACTCGGCACGGCCCCCATGTGAATCCACGGATCCACACGGAAGCCCTTAAAAGCATTCAACAATCTGCTGTTAATGCCTTTCATTTATATTTCATTTTGTAAAATATTGTTAATTATAAGACATACTGACTACTGAGTAATTTTTGTACACCAGTGTACTCTTCCATTTCACACTGCTGTCTCTTTTGTTGCCTTCCCCTCACATTCTTTTAGCTCTGTTTCCATAGTAACCATGTTTCCAAAAGTCTCTACCTACCAGTAGGTCAAAAGCTCACAAAACTTTCTCTCAACAGCATACAAGCTTCACATTAACTGTAGCAGGTGGGGTTGACCGTTTGCAATTCCAAGCATATCCCAAACAACATTACTTTTTTTCTTAAAGTCACTACCTAATTTTAGTTCCCTGCACATCTCCACTATCCAATCAAATGTGTTCTTTTATATTTTACTTGCTGTCTTCCATTTTATCTGCTTTTCACCTTCAAAACTTCCTCATTCTGCTGCAGCCTTTTCCTGTGTGTGACTCCTGATTGTCTCCACAATGGTCAGAGTCTGGATTGTGGGCCATAGTTGGGTGTTTTGGGGCAGAGAGAATGCTAGACACAGTGGCTTTGACATGGCATGTAGACATTACTTGGGTTGGCCAGAGAGGGTTAAAGTGGCAACAATAGCTGCATTTCGTTGAAAGCATTGTGGATTGTCAACATCCAGACCTCATGATGGTGCACTGTAGTGGCATTGACCTAGGCACAATTACTGGGGTAGGACTGGAAATCCTAATGAAGGATACCTTTGGTAAATTAATGACACTTTTCCCATATGCTGCCTTGGTGTTCTCCAACATTTGCTAAAGACAGAAGTGGCAGTGGCCAACCCTATTTTGTCTGCAGATAGAGAAAACTAGGAAACATGTCAATAAAGCAGTTTCTGCATTTCCCCAAGACCACAACATGGGTTCTATATACCATAACAACTTACGCTTTGACATGGACGGAATAAATCAAAACAACGGAGTCCATTTCACAGACACAGGCAACAGGTTGTTCCTCAACAACTTAGAAGATTGCATCCTATTCTATGTGTAGTTATCATCTACACATCATAAATACAAAGGCTCTTTACAGAGCCAAACCTGTTCCCAAACACTGGTTCCTTTTGTTTTCAAATCCTTTTTTCTAAGTTCTCACTCAGATCCGCAGATCTGACGCAGATCCTCAGCCAAATAAGGGGTCTGCCGGCTATGCTGCAGGAGGATCCGCAACGCATTTGCGAATCTGATTCCAACCAAAAGCAGATATTCAAAATAAAACAACACATTTAATACAGCAAGTGTGTGAGTGGCTGAATCGGTGTGTGAGTGGGTGTGCAAGTGAGTGTCTGTGTGGGTCTGTGAGAGGGTGTGTCAGCAGTTCTCTGAGTGGATGTATCAGTGACTATGGGTGTGTGAGAGGGTGTGTAAGTGGCTTTATGGATGTGTGACTGGGATGTGAGTGTCTTTATGGGTGTACAAATGGTTTTCTGGGTCTCGGAGTGGGTGTGTAACTGGGTGTGTGAGTGTGTGATGTTTGGGTGTATGACTGGGTGTGTAAGTGTGGGTCTCTGAATTGTGTGTGAGTGGTGGTATGGGTACGTGAGTGGGTGTGTTAGTGGCTTTGCTGTATGGGTCTGTGAGTGGGTGTGTAAGTGGCTGTATGGGTGTGTACATTGCTGTGTACGTGGGTGTGTGAGTGCCTGTGTTGGTCTGTGAGTGGGTGTGTGAGTGGTTCTCTGGGTCTGTGAGTGGATGTATCTGTGACTGTATGGGCATATGAGGGGTTTGTGAGTGACTGTATGGGTGTGTGAGTGGTTGTATGGATGTGTGAGTGTTTGGGTGGGGTGTGAGAGTGTGTGTGAGTGGGTTTATTTTTTTTAATCGGGGTCCGGATCCACGAATCTGCCTTTGATTCACACGAGGGCCGCGCTGAGCACCGCAGAGGATCCGCGGATCCTCACGCACCCAAAAAACATTTTCCCACAATGCTTTTTTACCAGCTCCTGTTCTTTGTGCTTTTGTTTTTCAGATGAGACGGTGTACCCTTTCATCTGCTATCTCTGGGCCATCGCTCACACATACCGGCTACTGTCACGTGGTGGCCAGTATATATATTTTTATTTTTATTTCTATAATTTGGATGCAGAGTGACTTACCTTTTGGTCCTGAAGAATGCCCCTGAACCCCTGCTGGGGTCTCGAGTAGGCAGAAGCATGTTGACCTATTTTAGGGGAATATTTGCTGATAATCCCTAGTCCTGTTTCCTTTTAATCCTCTCGTAGGAGACCGCATAATAAAGACATTTGGTCTCCTAGATACAGTTTTAGCTTCTTTTTCATTTCTTTTTCTGCACTCTGCCCCTCACCATCCTTATCCTGGTCCTTCCTCAAAACATCTCAGCTCCTCTTCCAGTCCAGAAGAGTCGTAACCCACACCAGGGACCTTGCAGCCCTGGTGTGAGGAAGGAACCCTATGGTGAAGCATGTCACCCAGGGCTGGCTCTAGGGTGGTGCGATCGGTGCCACTGCACTGGGCGCTGACTTGGGGTGGGGGCGCCATGTTCATCATTTTAAAAGCACCTGATGCCACGTACATTGTCCCAGCAATTTTCAGGCATCAATTAAAATGACAACTCCGGTGATTAATGTTCTTCCTTGAGAGAGACCGGAGCTTTGTCTAGTGAAAGTTTTGACTCCTCATAAGGCAGAGGGTTAATATGCCTGCTACAAAGAACGTGTTCCATTCACATCACAAAGTGCATATAATATAAATAGGTCAATGGGTTACCGCTTTTGTCAGAGGTCCTTTTGTTGCAGTTTATAAGATAAACCAGTATGGATGAAATGTGACTCCTACTCCTTGTAGGCCTCTGTCTCATGTAACATTTCCTATACACAGCGATGATTGATTGTCTCTGTGCAATGCGTGTGTGATGTAAAGTGTTCTGACATCTTAAACTGGTATGAGTAGCGCCATAAAACTAAATGAATCTAAGAGACAGTGGTTATGGAGACTTGAGGGACACTGTCAAATGGTGGTAGTGAGGGAATCCGTGGCGGAGGTGGTCATTGGGGAGGTGCCAAAAAACATTGTCGCACAGAGTGCCACCAGTGCCGGCCCTGATGTCACCCATGGGTGAATGAGGGTTCTCGTCCTAAGAAAGGTCTCCTCTTGCAAATAGGGCACATTTTTCTGGCCCCAGCACTGTCATCACATCACTATCGGGGATTTCTCTTTTTATGTTCCCCCTTCTCTGATTTTATGATTTTTGAGAACGTACTTCCAGTGAGCTCACATTCAGATACGGAGTAGTACGGTCTCCCCTATAGGGCCTCTCCCTTTGATTCCTAGTGTGTATTAATAACCCACAGTTTCTTTCCCATGAGGGGTTCCCCATCAGTCCCCTGGGGTTAAGATACATCTACCCTCACCCCTTCTGTCCTTTTTACATTTTATTTCCCCCCCCGGGAGCCGAGTCCTGATTCCCAAAATCGCAGCCAAAATATTCCTCTCAGGGTGCGGCCAGCCAATCACGGCAATGCTGTTGGCACGCAGATCCACCGCGGTGGCTTCGCAATGGATCTGCATCTTTAGATATACATAAATCTTTTTTCTTTAATAACTCCCAAACTACTGAACAGATTTACACCAAATTACAAAAAGCACCCTTTCTGGACCAAAATCTAGCTTTCTGCCAAATTTGGTGTGATTCTGTTCAGCAGTTCGGGGTCTAGTCGTGTCTAAAGTCCCTATGGGAAAGTGCATGGGGAAAACATGTGTTTTTTTTTCGGCCCCCACTTGATGAATCACCCCAAAACTTTCCAGATAGCAGCTGAAGTGAGTGGTAAATTAGTTTTGAAAATTTCGTGAACATTTGTCAAATGACTCTAAAGTTATTAGCAAAACAAAAAATGTTTTTCTATGGAAGCTAGGTCCTAACTATAATTGACAGGTTTCAGGGACGTTATAGTTAGTAATTAACATTTCACTCATACAAAACCAGAGAAATTCGGCAGTTATAGTTAGCTGAGCTAACTATAACTCGCGCCCCCACAATGCACTGCTGATGACGTCACATATTACATCACTCATGACATGGTCAGTGACATCACTGATGACATCATCCAATGACTGAGTGTTTCTAAAAAGTTTAAGAATGTTATATATATATATATATGGCGTTATGGCGGCGGTGCAGGGCACAAAATAAAATAGAATTGCACCAAATCCTGGGTTCGCATCGTCTTTTTCAACAGAGTGAGCAAGAGGCGATTCATTATTATATATATATATATATATATATATATATATATATATACGGCAAGGTGTATTGAAGAATGAGTGGGTGTATGAGTGTCTGAATGGATCATTTAGTAGGTGTGTGACTGACTGTATAAGTGAGTGATTAAACGTGTCTTAGTGAATGCATGGGAGAATGACTAATCTGTGTGAATGTCTATATCAGTCTGTCAGTTGGTGTCTAAGTGGCTGCATGGGTTGGTGAGTAGCTACATGAGTATCTATATGGGTTAATGATTGGTTGTCTGAGTACCTGTATGGGTGCCTGAGTGTGTGTGTGGGTGGGTGGGGGGGTGTGACTCCCTGCATGGATGTGTGACTGGGTGATTCACTGGGTGTATGGATTCATCAGTGCGTGTGCAAGGGGCTGTATGGGGGAGCGAGTGTGTGTATGGCTGTGTTCGTGAGTGAGTGGATATCTCAGTGGTATATGTGTGAGCAACTACATTTGTGAAAGGCAGTATATGTAAGTGTTGGAGTATATAAGTGACTATGTGTGAGAGTAAGGATTGAGAGAGTGACTGTATAGATGAGTGTGTGCTTGTGTCAGTGATTGTATAAGAGAGTCAGTATGTGTTAGCATCTGTATGAATAAGTGAGGTGATGTATGTATAACTATATGTGAGAAAATGGCAATGTGATTGATTATTTGGTTGACTGACTAGGTGTGTGAGCAACTCTATGGGTGAGTGGCAAGAGAAGTGTAGAAAGAAGCAACAGAGATGCAGAAAGGGGCAAGAGGGGTGCAGAAAGAGGGAAGAGCGGTGCAGAAAGAGTTACAAGGGTTGCAGAAAGAAGCAAGAGAAGTGCAGAAAGAAGCAACAGACATGCAGGAAGAAGCAATAGAGGAGCAGAAGGACGGATGAGGGGTGGAGAAAGAGTGAAGAGGGTTGCAGAAAGAAGCAAGAGAGGTGCAGAAAGAAACAAAAGAAGGGCAGAAAGAGGGAAGAGGGGTGGAGAAAGAGACAAGAGAAGTGCAGAAAGAAGCAACAGAGATAAAGAAAGGGGTAAGAGGGGTGGAGAAAGAGGCAAGAGGGGTGCAGAAAGAAGCAAGAGAGGTGCAGAAAGAAACAAAAGAAGTGCAGAAAGAAGGAACAGAGGTGCAGAGAGAGGCAAGAGGGGTGCAGAAAGAAGGAAGAGGGGTTCAGAAAGAGGCACGAGGGATGCAGAAAGAAGCAAGAGCGGTGCAGAAAGAAGCAACATAGATGCAGAAAGGGGGAAGAGGGGTGGAGAAAGAGGGAAGCAGAAAGAAGTGAGGTGCAGAAAGAAACAAAAGAAGTGCAGACAGAAGGAACAGAGGTACAGAAAGAGGCAAGAGGGGTGTAGAAAGAGGGAAGAGTGGTGCAGAAAGAGGCACAAGGGGTGCAGAAAGAAGCCAGAGAGGTGCAGAAAGAAGCAAGAGAAGTGCAGAAAGAAGCAACAGAGCTGCAGAAAGAGGCAAGAGGGGTGCAGAAAGAGGGAAGGGGGTGCAGAAAGAGGCATGAGGGGTGCAGAAAGAAGCAAGAGGGGTGCAGAAAGAAACAAAAGAAGAGCAGAAAGAAGGAACAAATGTGCAGAAAGATGCAGGTGGTACAGAAAGAGGGAAGAGAGGTGCACAAAGAGGCAAGAGAGGTGCACAAAGAGAGAAGAAGGGTGCAGAAAGAGGCAAGAGGGGTGCAGAAAGAAGCAAGAGAGGTGCAGTAAGAAGCAAGAGAAGTGCAGAAAGAAGCAACAGAGGTGCAAAAAGAGGCAAGAGGGGTGCAGAAAGAAGCAAGTGAGGTGCAGAAAGAGGCATCAGAGGTGCAGAAAGAGGCAAGAGAGGTGCAGAAAGTGGAAGAGATGTGCAGAAAGAGGCAAGAGAAGTGCAGAAAAAGAAAGAAAGGTGCAGAACGAAGCAACAGAAATGCAGAAAGAGGCAAGAGAGGCGCAGAAAGAAGCAAGAGTGGTTTGCACACCATTAGTATCAATTTAACACCCACATTTAGCAATAAGTAACAGGTGACCATTCTAGGTTTGCAAAGGGCCTTCCACCACGCTGTAACACTTTAAGCACCCTGGGGCTTAAAACAAATGAAGCGCGGGAGAACGCACTTCGTTTTTTTTTTTTTTCGGTTGGATTCGCGTACGTTATGCGAATCCCGCGGAAAAAAATTATGCTTTTTTTGGCCCTGGGGTCCCTGTGAGACCCTCTCAGCAGGCCTAGGGGGTCAGGGTGTTTCTACTCTGCCCCCTTATCTTGTTTTTTACATTTTTTCTTGTGACTCGGTAGAACCGAGTCACAAGATGGCTGCCAACACTTTCTGGTTTGAAGTGTTGGAAGCCAATCAGAATCAAGCTCGTGCTCGGGAGGCTTTGCGGATCCACCGTGGTCACCAGATATCGATATTTTTTTATGTATGTATTTCTCAGAAACTACTGAACGGATTTACACCATTCAAAACACAAGAACGCTTTCTGAATCAAGAGCTACCTTTTTGCCAAATTTGGTGTAATTCCGTTCAGCAGTTCGGGCTGTAACTTTGTCTAAAGTTTCCTATGGAAATTAACATGGAGAAAACACGTTTTGGGACCCCCCTTTTTTCTCAGCCCCCGCGTGACGAATTACCCCGAAACTTTCAAGACAGGAGCTGACCGGAGCGCCCCATTAGTTTTGAAAATTTCGTGAAGATTCGTCAAACGGCTCCAAAGATATTGGCAAAAGAAAAAACGGTTTTCCTATGGAAAATAGGTCCTAACTATAACTACCTACTGGCGACCCCCAGTAAGTAATATATATATATATAAATAGGTATAGCTATGAATATATCTGTAAATGTATATATATGCATATTAATAAATTTAAAATAGAAAAAAGTAATATAAAATGCATATTTTATTAATTATATTATACATATATTTTCATTGTAATAAATTTAAAATATAAAAAATTAATATAATGTAACATAAATATTTTTATTAATTATGCTACACTATCTATATATATATATTTATTTAAATACAAATGTATGTGTGTTTGTGTTTATATAAGTATATATTTATATATAGTATTCAATATTAGTGTAATGTATTTAATTTAGATTATATAAAGTTATATAAGTATAGTGTAACATAATTAATACAACTAATTATTTTACATAATATTATTAATATTTTAAATGTATTACTATGAATATAAATACATAGACATGTTCAGATTAATACATTTAAAATATTAAAACAATTAAATAATGAAAAATGCATATTTTATTAATTATATTATACATATATTTTCACATGAATACATGTACACTATAAATTAATGTGATGTACAATAAATATTTTTATTAAATATGTTACACTATATATATATATATATATATATTTATACAAACACACATGTATATGTGTTTCTTTTTTATATAAGTATATATATGTATATATAGTATTATATATTAGTGGAATACATTTAACTTACACTATAATAAAGGTATATATTAAAATATTTAGCATTTACTACATGAAGCTATTTATATTTTAAAAATCGATATTTTTGTCTATTTTTGGACGATATTAGTTTCAGCAATACTTTTTTTCCGATATTTTTATAGTTACCGTTATAAGTATAGGAGCACGATATTATAGTAAATTATATTTTTGACACAATATTTTTGTCAACCATATTGTTTACCATTGTCTTGTGATCTGCTTGGCATCCACTTCGAGTTCAGATTCCTTTGCTGGGTTGAAATATACCATTACCGTATCCTGGGGTAAAGCCTTCTTGATGACTTGAAAGGGGTCTTTTTCATCTTCCCCCATGCCCAAAAGGAGGATGTTTTAGTCAGACCCTCCAGCATTTTGCGATTTTGCGATTCACGAAAAAAATCGCAAAATCAGCTGACAAGTGCGATATCCGCAATATTTACTATTTCTGCCGCAAAAAAGGTCTCCTGCAGGCATAAAAAAATGATGCAATTTTATTGGCTGTACGCGCATACGTCACCACGGGAACAGCGCTGTACAGCGGTAATAGCTGGAGACAGTAGAGCGCCCCTCTCTGAATTACAAAAAAGGGACTGTTTACAAGGGGTCAAAAGGTACATGATATTACACTTTGTAAGAGTACAGCAACCGAGAACAAAGTTCAGATTCTGATCACAACGAATCAATTAACGAAGAGAGACTGCACAGCCACGGTGCTCAGGGCTGGAATGGGCTTGGAACAGAAGTTAAGCATGGCGGGCTTCGCCCAGATTGTTCAGAGGCTGTGAGCACACAGCTTCTAAAGGGCAGGAGGCTGAAATATTAACATACTGGTGAAAGTTGGGATTGTTCTTTGTCGGGACCAATTACTGAGTGCCTGCGCAATACTTAGGAGTGTTTGACGGCACGAAAGGAGAACGTGGCTGTGCTTAGACATAGCTGGAAAATCAAGGAACCTCGCTATAAGAGGCGGACAGGACATGGCTAACACAAGAGTGCGCACTCCATGGCATTGCATGCACGAGTGCAGGCTGCAGACCAACAGCACAGCCTCAGGCACTGCATAGAAGAGGACAGGCAGCAGGCAAATAGCACACTTTATGGCACTGCACATACAGGCAGCAGACCAGTAGCAAAGAAAATGGCACTGCACATACGAGGGCAGGCTGGAATCCGATAGCCCACTCCATGGCACTGCACATACGAGGGCAGGCTGCAGACCAACAGCACAGCCCAAGGCACTGCATGGAACAGGACAGGCAGCAGGCAAATAGCACACTTTATGGCACTACACATACGACGACAGGCGGCAGACCAATAGTACAGCCTGTGGCACAGCACATATGTGGACAGGCAGCAGACGAACAGTGCACTTCGTGGCACTGCAGATATGAGGACAGGCTGCAGACCATTTGCAAAGAAAATGACACTGCATACGAGGGCAGGCTGCAAACCGATAGCTCACTCCATGGCACTGCACATACAAGGACAGGCTGCAGACCAATAGTACAGCCCGTGGCACAGCACAGATTCGGACAGGCTGCAGACAAACAGCACTGTTCATGGCGGTGCACATATGAGGACAGGCTGCAGACCAGGGGCACAGACCATAGCACTGCATATACAAGGACACGCTACAGAAAAGATATTACCCTTTGTACTTTTTTTTGTAGGCAGCATATTGCTCTTGTCTAGTGCGTAATTTAAATTGAGCCGCATCCCGGTGTTTATAGCGCAGCACAATTGGGTTGGAGTTGAAGGCAGTGCGAGTTTCTCTCAGTGGGGCAGTATGGTGTTCAGTGGGGGAGAGGATGTGACACCATGGTCACAGCTGCCGAATTTGGAACCGGGGAACCTGGTTCTGAAGGATGATTATTGCAAGATCTCTGTCCTGTCAGCACTACCTATAAAAGGGAGTCAGTGCACTCAACACAAGAGGAGGCTGTGTGACTGCACCCAGGGAGCGGAGGGAGCTGCGTGACTGAGACGAGAGAGAGAAAGGGGCTGCATGACTTAAACTAGAGAGTGAAGGGGGGCTGTGTAACTGAAACCAGAGAGTTAAGGGAGCTGCGTGACTGAAACCAGAGAGAGAATGGGGCTGCATGACTTAAACCAGAGAGTGAAGGGAGCTGCGTGACTGAAACCAGAGAGAGAAAGTGGCTGCGTGACTTAAACCAGAGAGTGAATGGAGCTGTGTGACTGAAACCAGGGAGTGGTGAAAGTGGTGCCCCGGCAGGGGTGCATACATGGGCGCTAGAACATCCCAGTGAGAAATATGGCCCCCTCCCACGAGGTTAGTAGATTGGAGCTGTGCTTCCGAAGAGCTGCAGAAAATTTAAACATGCCTATTTGAAAGTGGAATACTCTGCTAAAACAGGTTCAATTGATTTAGGTCTGAAAAGGAATGATTACGAGTAAAATAAAGTGCCGCAATAATGCCGCAAAATGTTCATTTTTGTGCCACTAAATTTCCATTTTTGTGCCGCTAAATTTGCAAATCTACGCCGCAATATCCTGGGGGGGGTCTGTTTAGTCAGGTGTCTCAAGGGTCCTGCGAACATGGCGAGGTTGGGGATGAACCTTCCATAGTATGATGCAAGGCCAAGGAAACTCCAGACTTCAACGGTTGGTGTGGGTGCCTCTTTGATGTCAATGCACTTTGTTGGGTGTTGGGGGGAGGGCTAAATGTTTTGTTTTGGTTTGTTCCGATTTTCCTTTTTCGGGTGCTCACCACGAACGTCATCCACTACATGCATCCACCTACACACGCTCTGCTCCATGATACCAACAAGCTTCTCCTCCCCGGTATTATGGGACCTTGAGCTGATCCACCAATTTCCAACCCTGCCCCCAAATGGTTAGGGTAATTTCCCGGAATGTAAATGCTCTACTTGATTGTATCAAGAGTTTTCCCAGTGCTGCACTATATAAAGCGGTTTCATCTGGATGTGGTTATGCTCCAGGAGACACACCTTTTAGGCTCCCATTGTCCCTTTCTTTGCCGGTTTGGGTATGATAAAATGTTTCTCACTGGATTCCGTAGAGGTTCACGGGGGGGTCGCGATCCTGTTGCATAAGGCCTTCCCATTGGCGGTGTCCTCCTCACACATTGACCCACAGGGAAGATTAATAGGGATTGAGGGCCGTCTGAAAGCTTGGCACTACAACTTCATATTGTCCTACATCCCCCAGCAGATGTTACACTCGACACTACAGACACTCCAAGCACTCCCTCAGGGATCACCCTGATAGGGGGTGATTTTAATGCAGTCCTGCACCCAACACGGGACACTTCCGAGGCCCCTCAGCTGGGCCGGACTGCGCGCTCATGGGCAGACTCGATGGCTCTGTGTGATGCGTGGCGATATTGGAACCCCTTGCAGAGGTCCTATGTGCATTTCTCTGCGGCACATAAAACTGAATCCAGAATAGATTCAGATTTGGCTCCCAGCTGGCAACCTCCTCTCACTGCAATTCACACGGATCCTACCCCACGGCATCTCTGATAACATGCCCCTCCTCTTAGAAATTGGACTCCATCAGGGGCTTACTTAGACCCATGTGGCGCATTAATGCTTGACATTTGGTAGACCAAGACTGCGCTGACTTTGTAGAGGAGGAACACCAGGCCTTTTTTAAACTCATTTGTAACTCTGTGTCCTCTTCCGGGACCCTGTGGGCAGTGAGTAAACCCACCCTGAGGGGTCTGATCAAAGGGTATGTGAGGAAGAAGGAGGCACACCAGTTGGCACAAGTAACGGAGCTAGAGGCTCAGATCCTTGATGTAGCGCAGCAGCTGAGTCATTGAGCACCGGTTGACATTGGCGAGGTCTATGCTGAAGCAAGTTTCCCTAGAAGAGGTGAGGCAGTGCTGGAGAGCATCGACCCAACGGGTCTATGAATATGGGGATAAGTCCAGTAAACTGCTCTATTGGCTGGCAACTCACAATGCCTTGAATAGGATAGTACCGGCTATTCATGACTCCCCCCCACAGCTCTCCATGAGGGTACACCTGAGATTGCGCAGGTCTTCAGGGCCTACTATAGAGACTTGTATGCAGCGATCCCTATTCCCCTGCAGGAGGTCATGTCCCCACCGCTACATGATATTCCTCTGCCTTTGAATCCCTTTCCATAGCCCGAGACCTTGTCCAACCGCTCACAACAGAGGAGATAAATGAGGCACTTTGATATCTTATTTCGGGCAAGACCCCAGTCCCAGCCGGATTCCCCATCAAATTTTTCAAACACTATTACACACATTTGGACCTCACCTATTGGCCCTCTATACTGAGGCGATGGAGCGTGGGTCATTTCCCCTGGATCTGGACAATGCCTCCATCATATTGATACCCAAGGTGAACCAGCCTACAGACAGCTGCTCCTCAAACAGGCCTATTTCTGTCATAAATGTCAACATTAAGGTGTTTGCGAAGTTCCTCGCGGCTAGATTGAGTCAGGCATTGAGTTGTCTGATCCACCGATACCAGTGTGGAGTAATGCCTTGCATGAGTACTCGCAATTACATACGGAGGGTGCAGCTCGCCCTCTCTCAGCCGTGCCACCTGGAAGGTTCCCTGGCCTTACTCCAAATTGACTTCACAAAGGCCTTTCACATGGTCACATGGACCTTTTTGGAGGCAATGTTGCAACGAGCAGGCTTTGGAACATACTTCCGTAAATCGTAGGTCTGTTACAACACTCTTACTGCCCAGGTCTGGGTGAAAGGAATCTTATCTCAGCTCTTCCCGATCCGAAGGGGCACCCGTCAAGGCTGCCCCCTGTCTCCATTGCTGTTTGACCTAGTAATAGAGCCTTTGGCGTGCCTGATTAGATTTGACACTCAGATTCAGGATGGCATTGGGAGAGGGGCCTTGAGGAGCACATAGCTCTTTATGCAGATGATATTCTAATGTTCCTGGCGGACCCACAGTCTTCAGGCCCCAGATGCCTTGAAATCCAGTGCCTGTATGGGGAAGACTCCAGCCTCCAGATCAACATGAACAAATCACTACTGGTGCCAATTAAGAGCGAGGCAGGAGGTCGCGTCTGGTGTCCTGTGGTGCCATTACAGCGTCTCTCCTTCAAATACTTGGGTATCTATATCTCACGCCTCCCAGACCTGGCCTGGACCCTTAATTTTCAACCCCTTATGTCAACCATGAATAGGGATCTCCGAAAGTGGGGCCTCCTGCCTCTAAACCCTATGGGGCGCATAGCTTTAATCAAGATGATGTGCCTTCCTCGCTTTCTATATGTCCTAGCAAACTTCCCTCATTCAATTTCCCAAAAATGTTTCCAAATGCTCACATCGAAGATCACCACCTTCTTCTGGGTGGGGGGCATCACCGGGTGGCCTTCATCTCCGTGAGGAAATCCCCGTATGACGGGGGTCTCGGAATGACTGACCTTGATAGGTACTACCTTGCTGCACAAACCGTAACGGTCAATGACTGGTTTAGTGGGGGCTGGGATGACCCTGCCTACCGTATCGAACTTTTTCTCTTGGGTCTTGACATCTCCTTGGCTGACTCTACAGAACACCGATACCACACATTCTCCTTGACTTTACCCGGGTAACAACACTCTGTTGAAGAGCAGGCCTCCGTTTTATTCATTGGGACCATAAACTCAAGAGAATGACGCCGTTGTGGCAGGGCACATGGCTAAGGAAGGTGTCAGGCTTTCAGGCTTTTACACAATGGGACAGGATAGGGATTACCTATCTAGAAGATGCTAGACGTGGGGGGCATTGATGTCGTTTGAGGAGTTGCAGGGCCTTTACCAGCTCTCCCACACACAATTCTATCTCTATCTCCAATTCCATCATGCCCTGCTCGTCCACCTTTCTGTGGACGCCCAGGTACCCAAATACAACCCCCTTGAAGCTAAACTGCTGTCGGGGAGACTGGACAATGAGCCCATTTCCAAGATTTACCATTCCTTGATGGTTAATGCGCCAGCTTGTTTCCTGGTCCATTGATGAAGGTGGTAGGTTTGGGTGGGAGAGCTAGACGATGATAATTGGCGAGGGGCATGTATGGCCCCAAGAGGGTTGGCAATCTCGTCACGCCTCCGAATGGTCCAACTTAACTATCTCCGCATGACATATCTGACTCCCCAGCAACTGCAGCGGACAGGCCATGCCGCTCAGGCCACATGTGCAAGGTGCTGCCTTTTTTAATATGGTCTGGTCATGCCCAGTGTTATCTGTCTTTTGGGGAGAGATATGTTGTGAGCTTTCTGTGGTACTGGGCCGCTAGATTGATCATGATCCTCAGACGGCCCTGTTAAGGTCTCTGGGAGGAAGTTGGGCGCTGAGACTGCAGTATTGCAGTAGCCCCACAGTTGGCCAAAAGGGATATCGTCTGTAACTGGAAACTGCCAGAGCCCCCCTCATTGGAAGTATGGAGGAAAGGGTTGGACTGGTGTGCTGGAAAAACCAATCTATGAGGCACTGGAATGCCCCCGAAAGATATGGAGCGGTGGTGGGCACATCATGGGCTAACGATGTAATGCTGTTGATGTTTGATGATGCATGTACTATGTTCACATATACGATGGATACTGTGGTGATGTTAATCGATTGTTGGTGGGTGATGTTGATATTTGTTAAAACTAATAAAAATTGGTTACTAAACAAGTTTTCATAACTTTTTCCCACGATGGGTATTATGGCCTAATTTGCATCAATCAATAGTTCTTTATTCGATCCAAAAGATAAGATCATAAAAGCACAAATAAAAAGAGGATAAAACAGTTTAAAATTCCAATTCATCTTACATAAAAATCAATAGCAGCAGTTTCCTTTCACATGTTATAAAAACTCTTTTTTTTTGTTTAAGTAGCCCCAAAGTGTGTTGTGCAGATTTACCGCATAATAAACCCATTACTAATTACAGCCCCCCCTTCCTTTTTTATGCAAGCCCATAAAAACTTGGCTACCGTGAAGCAGACTAGAGGGTCAGACAACAATTTTAAAAATATAGTGCAACCCGACATTGTTTAAAGTATTGGCGCTTTAAAATCGGGACTAGGTAGTAATTCCTTTCTTTCTCATAGAGCCCGCAAAACAGTACTAAGTGTAGCTCAGTTTGTGAGGAGAGGTTATCACACGGGCACAGAATCAAATCTGAGTGGTTACATGTTTTTTCTGGATACCCTAACATCAGTGGTATGTGCACTGGTGACATTTGCTAAATAAAAGTATCCTCCCTCTGTCAACGGCGGGCTCAGGCGATAAATACGAACTGCCTGTTTGCCCGGTTCTTTTCCATCCGATTGTACTCTGCCCTCGCTAAAAACATATTAATTACCTTTGCTTTGAAACCTTTCTGCATGCTAATGGATTCCCTGAATAAGTCAGGGAGCCCAATATAATTCAACACTGACTCAACATAGTTAAGCTACCTGAACCTTCTGTGGTTTTCCAAATTTAAGCAATTTCTTATTATGCTTTGCGTCAGGGTAACCGTATCCCTCCGCCAGATTGAGTGCCACAATAGGATCGGGGCTAACCGAATTGAGTCTGAGATGTAGGGCAAGCCCAGTTCTATGTGTAAGATATAGTTAGAGGAAGGCCCACTAGGGATTTAAAAAAGCTGTTTTCAATAGTTTGGAGGGAGTCTGACAAATGACAATACCGTGTCCCAGACACCTGCCCCATACATTACTGCGGCCTTTGTCTTCGCCTGGTAGATATTCTTTATCGGGAGTAATGGTCTGGCGCCCAGTTTTTTGGAAAAAGATTTTATGGCCGAAAGACTTCTCTCCATTACCAACATCCTTCCTTCCACCAGCTTTGACCATGATAGATTTTTGTCAAAGAGAACCCCCAGGTAGGGGAAGGTATCAACCACCTCAATTCTTCCGGGGTTCTGGTGGAGGTACGGGGTTTTGTCTCTTTTTCCAGCCCCTGCTATGATAGCAAAGGACTTAGTTTGATTAACTTTCAAATCTATTGAATCCATGAAGGATACATACGCAGTTATCAAGCGTTGGAGGGCTAGCCCCGTTCTTGCGATCAACACCGCGTCGTCCGCATAGGCCAATATGGGTAGCAGGTGCGAGTCAAATTCGGGAACATCCCGTGTGGCCACCAAGAGGGCGTTCTCGACTCCATTTGTATAAATAGAGAAGAGAAATGGGGCAAGGACGCAGCCCTGCCTTACCCCCTTGGCTATTTTAAATAGGCGAGTACAATCCCCATTTTTGGCGTAGCGGACCGATGCCGTGGCGTTTGAGTATAGCTGTCTAATGGAGTTAATTATGGCTGGTTCAACCCCTATCTCCTCCATTATGTTTCATAGCTTAGCATGGCCCACGCAGTCAAACGCTGCAGACAGGTCCATAATGCCATGTAGATCTTCCCTTCCTTCATTCTGGTATATTTGTCTATTATCAGCGCTAAATTCAAGCACTGGTCCACAGTACCCTTTCCCTGCTGGAACCCCTACAGTGCCTGGATTAAGATGTTATTCTCCTGGGCCCACCCCTCTAACCTAAAAAGAAGGAGTCGGCCCATAAGCTTTGCTGTGGCGTCCAGCAGGGAAATTGGTCTGTAGTTCTTTGGATTTGCCCTATCCCCTTTTTTGTGTATTGGGACGATAACACTTGTTGACCATGAGGGGGGAGGGCCTGCCAGATCTAAGCTGTTAAGGACATTCGTTAATAGGGGCACCCACAGGTCCGGGGTGTCCTGAAAAAAATCAATTGGGACCCCATCTGGTCCTGGGGCTTTTCCAGGGCTACACAGCATCAGGCCTCTTCTCACTTCGGTGAGTGAGAAAGACAGTGAGTCCCGTGGGTTTGGCTCTATAGTACATGATGATGTAGAAGGGTGAATGCTTGAGGCACAGATGTTTTCAAAATGGAACATCCATGCGTCTTCATCTACATTAATATCTAATGTGGGGTCTCTGGAATTTTTAAAGCGGGGTGAATTGACTATCTTCCAAAAATTACGACTGTTACCCGTGTTAGCTGCATCTTCAAGTTCCGACCATACCTCATCCTTAATGACTCTTTCCCTATTTTTTCTTGCTAGATTATAATAGGCCCGCAGTGATCTTATTTGGTCCGAGATTCTGGGTTTAATTTTCAAGGCAGACATTAAAGCCTTCCTCGCTTTTGTGCAGGGAGAGTCAAACCAGCCCCCATCTCTCCCAGTATTTGACGATTTAGTGCGTGTAAGAGCCAGTTTTACTCTCTCTAAGAGACCACAAAAAGAGGACACCACTGCCCCTGGATGAGAGTCGGGTTCCAGGCAGATAGATATATTATCCTGTATAGTCGAGACAATTTCAGGGACCATCTTAATTTTATCAATGTGAGCCCACTTAAGTTGAAAACCGTTTTTCCTTGCTACGATTGGAGTTCCAACTTTCTGATGGGAGATCGAGTCCCTTGTGGATACACTTATCTGTAAGGATAAAATGGCATGGTCGCTGAAAATCGTGAATTGGTTTTCTAGCAGGGTAGCCCTAATGCTGAGTGGATTAGTAACTACAATATAATCAATTGTTGACTCATACCCGTTTCGCTGGAAGGGTCGCCCTGGATTACCTAGCGATAACTTTGAGTCATTCATTATTACCATGTTAAAGGAGGATAGAGTCCTATTTAGGCATTTACCATATTCGCTATGGGTGAAGTGATATATTGGATTTCCCCCCAAGTCCTTTAAGCCACAGACAGGGACTTCATTGTATTTACAGGGGTGTATGTTAAAATAGCCCAGCCAAATAATGTTAACTGCCTCGTTCTTGAAATCGCTTAAGAGGTTATCTATTGCCTTATTTACCTTGCCTACCACTGCGTGCATATTTGGCCCAAACTCATTATTATAAAAATTTATTAAGAGCCAGGTGCCTTCATTTATTACCTCGAGTGTCAGTAAATGGAAATGTAGGTTCAGCGATTTAAACTTTTTTACTTTTACTGGTAGATTATTTGAAATTAGAGTCAAAAGGCCCCCCTTAGCCCTCCCTCAGAGAGAAGGTTTGGCCAGAGTTTGGAAGGAGCGGTATCCATTTATAAAAATTGGCTCCGTAGACCATGTCTCCTGAAAACATGAGATGTCGTGGTCTTGCTAAAAGTTTTTCCAATTATCGTCACCCAGTTTTGAAACAATACCTGCCACATTCCATGATGCTATTTTAAAAGTAGTTTTATTTGCCCCAGTTGTATGTTAACTATCTTTGGGCTCTCTTGAGTGACAGGGGCCAGAATATCCTGACTGTCACATCCTTCTGATAATTTTAACTCGGTTAGGTGTAGTCAATCGCATGATTCTAAATCGGAGAGAGGGGCAAATCTATTCTCCAACCTCAGACCCAATCCCCCGAAGTTTCCTAATGGGTTTAGCCTTGTCTGGGCATCCCTCTGCTGGGGTCTACTTCCTGCAACCAGCGGAAAAAGAGGTCTGTAAAAATATTCCAATGATAAAACAGTAATCTGGGAGCCCTTAGGTGGAGCTTTACATAGGTACGCTAGAAGGGATCTAACAACAAGTTCATTGTTAAAATTTATCACCACACAATCTCCTGACATTTCTTTCCTCGATGTGCCCAGCCAACCTATCCTTCTAGCCATGATGATTTGGTTAGAGAGACTGCTGCCTCTTCCTCCCGCTTCGTTCAGTCGACGCGTCAGCCAGTGAAGGGCTTTGGACATTAGTTGGTCAGTCGTTTCTAGTTGACCCTTCCTCAAAAGGGGTACATTCGCCAACAGCACTACAAGTGGAGATGCTGCCGGGGGGCTATGTAGGGTCTGAAGTCCCGTGGTCAAGGATCCGGCTTTGAGTCTTTCCCCCCTCGTGTGGTCAACCCTCCTCCTCTGCCCTGGCGAGGATAAAACCCGGCTTGTCGAGGCTGTATTAGGATGTAGGTTTTGCGCAGCCTCCCCTGCTAGGTTTTCTGAGTGGACGTTAAGCTGTTGCAGGGACGTTCGAGTATGAGGGGTTGTAATAGGATGGATGTCAGGATTGAAGTGTGTGGGGTTGGCCCGATTGATATGAGCATGATCTATGTCTGGGCGGTCCAGGATCATTTCCGATCTGCGAGTCCCCGCCTGCAAATGTGACTCTGGGCCAACGCTGGGACCTCGATGCCGATAGAGAGCGAAAGTTATTTGTGGCCTGGGACTCCAAGTGGGCTAACTTCTCTTCAATCTGCTTTAACTTCCATAGGATAGGGTTCAGCATGGTAGAGACCATATTTTCTAGTCTCTGCCACGTATCTTCATCAATGGGCACAGAGTCGGGGGTACCGGGGCACTTAATCCACTTTGAGGAATTTCCGTTTCGTCAACCCCCCTTGTTTTGGCCGATCTAGAGACTTTTGATGGTTTCTGTCTCTGGGGGCCGCCACCTCTTTTTCTTTTTACTGGTGGTTCAGGGTTAGTGACCGGGTGTTTTTTCAAGCCCATGCCCCTGGTGGATATTTTTGACATACTAGATGGCGTTAGAGGCAATGGGTCTTGGGGAGTCGGGTCCATGAGTTCTCCTGGTTCTGGTAGAAGAAGTTGTGTGGGAGTGTTAGGTGTGATTTGGCCCCCCAGGGAAGATCGCTTCTGAAGAGTAGGCTCCCAGGATAGGCGTCGTTCAGTCAATTCTATTCATGAGTTAAAACAGACGCAGCCCTTGTTAAAAATGCATCAAGGGTTCCTGCCATTCCTCCAGCCGCCCGATTGCTCTGGCCCTTACGTTTGCTCATTTTGAAGGGAATAATAGAATTGAATATATTTAAATTATCTGCACAGTACCTTAAATGGAGGCGACGTTGTTAGGGGGGGGCCCAGCCCAGCTTCCTCCGGGCATGGACGGGCCTGCCCTTGGCCCGGGCTTCGACCAGGCGCGTCCCGCGCCACGGGCCGGCAATGATGTTTTTAGGCGCGACCACGCGCAAAGTATGGCGGGAGCTGTAGTCTCCTCGGGAGGGTGCTCCGATGCTCCGGTGATTCTCCCCAGCCCAGGCAAAGCTGCGACTACACCCGCCTCGGGCCAGCAATGATGTTTTTAAGCGCAACCACGCGCAAAGGATGGCGGTAGCTGTAGTCTCCTCGGGAGAGTGCTTAGATGCTCCGGTGATTTTCCATAGCCCAGGCAAAGCTACGGCTACACCCGCCGCGGGCCGGCAATGATGTTTTTAAGCGCGACCACGCGCAAAGGATGGCGGGAGCTGTAGTCTCCTCGGGAGGGTGCTCTGGTGATTCTCCCCAGCCCAGGCAAAGCTTTAATAACACATGACACTCTGCAGCACGTTCCGCCTTTCACCAGCTGAGTAGTCTGCTACATCTTCACTGGGTAACTTCGCCTAACTCAGAAGACGACCCATGTGCTCCGGATCAGTGATGTCACAGTGCGCCTAGTGTATCCTTTTTTCCACACGTTTGTGGTTTCTAAAGGTAACAAGGGAAACCTACTAAATCCAAACATTTAATCAAACTAAACAACAAATGGAGCCCGGGGTGGTATGGCTTTTCTGTGTATCCAACTATCTTTTCTTACAAAGACTGGCATGCAAACCTCAAACTTTGGCTAAAATCACATATTTTTCTCAAACTTCAATGAGGTAAACTTGTGGAATGTGTAGGGGATTCCGCAAAATTACTACCACCCAGCAGTCTCACACTTCTCACAATAAAAACTATATCCTCGGTCTGCACCCCGGAAGGGCGGGCAGAAAGTTTGCTAGGGTCTTTATGAGGCGGAGTGGTGGGGGCACACCCAGCCCTTTTATATGTTATTTTTTGCCTTGGTTTCTAATGAGTTGGGGTAAAACCCTTAATGTCTTCCCCAAGGCGGGGGACAGGAAAACTTTATTGCCTGTTTTCAGGAGGGGGCATGGCCTATTTCCAACGTGGACCACCCATCACCTTCTTTTTGCTCCCAAAAAATCCCTGGTATCTAATGGGCTTTCAGCCCCCAGAGGAAAGGTAGCTGATTGAGGGTAAATACCCCCTATCTGCCCCGAGGGGGGCGGAAAGAGTGTTGTGGCCTGGGTAACCTGTGCACTAGCCCATGCACAGCAGGGTCACTCTGCCCTCAAAAACATGTCCTTGGTGTAAGAAATCGGGTTACTGGTTGAGAGGGGTGAGACCCTTCTCATACCGCAGCCACAATTTCTTCTCAGGGAGAAGTCCCAAGCAAACCCTAAATTAACCTGTGCTCGACCCTCAGGTAGCTTGGCACAGAGCAGTCAGGCTTACCTCAGGGACAATGTGCAAAGTATTTGTGCAATACTTTAAACAGTAACACAGTGAAAACACACCACCAAAGGATCCCACACCAGCTTAGAATAATATATTATTTTTAATAAATAAAACTAGACCAAAATGACAAAAATCCAATTAGCAGAACTGGAGATATTTAATTTTAAAGCTTTTAGTGAAAATATCGCCAAAAGGCATTTAGCGCCAACTGTAGATATCTGGTAACGGTGGACCAGGAATAAGTCACAAGTTCAGGCCGACCGGGATGAAGAGTGGGCCAGTTAGGCCTGCTGAACAGGGTACCTTAAATTCTGGTTTGCACAGCCTTGCGAGGATTCCCCAGACGAAGTAATGCGTCAGTTTCGAGATGAGGTGAGGCTGCGGTGTGGAATCCTGCATTGTTGTTTAAGATCCCATCAACCAGGGCTTGCGATGCGAAGTCCGGAGTCGAGAATGCGGCTCACTGTTGGGGGCGATGCGTCAATTCCGAGCAGCAGTGATGCGGAGTTCGGTGTCGTCATCGAGGCTGCCGTCGATGAGGGATGTGAGGGCCTGCACTGGAGGATGCGCCGAGCAGCAGTGGTTCCAGTGTGGCAATGGGCTGTGATGCAGTTCTTTGCAGCTGTTCCAATCGATGCAGTAGCAGCCATGCGTCGATTGTGCTCTGGGTTGCGCTGTGCAGCAGAGGAGATGCGTCTGTTCCACTGGACCCACAGAGGCTGGCAGAGCACCCTAGGCCCACTTCCAAGAGACCGGGAGTGGGGTGGCACCACTTGCCAGGGTAGACTCACAGATGGCACAGTCCAGGTGCTGGGCCAAGGTTGTTGAAGTGTTCTGTTCCTAAGGCTAAAGTCAGGAGGTCAGCCAACTCATCCTTGGAGTCCCTCTGGGGTTCTGGGTTCAAGAGATACAGGTCCAGTCCTTATCACCCAGGCAAAGGGCAGCAGGCCAACACAGCAAGGCAGTAGTGCAGCAGGTCAGCAGTCTAGCAGAGTGACAGCCCTTCAGCAGCACAGCAGTCCTTCTTCCTGGCAAAGTATCCACAGGTCCAGAAGTGTACTGAAGTGGTGGTGTCTGAGGTCCAGAATTTATACCCAGTTTTGCCTTTGAAGTGGGGGAGAATCTTCTAGAGGTCTCCCTTTGAAGTCCCCAGGCATCCTGCCTTCCCTGCCATGGCTCCAGACTAACTACAGGGGGTATGCATTCCTTTGTGTGGAGGCAGGACACAGTCTATTCAAGTGTGAGTAGGGCCAAGCAGTAGCTCTATAAATTACAGCACCACAGCTCCTGCACCAAAAAGAGTTTTTGTTCAAAACACTATCCACATGGTTAACAAGGGACCACACTGATGGCATTGAGCGACATCCATCAGATCACGCCATCTCATGTAAATATGAAGCCCTGATGAGAGCCCCTGGAGTTGACAAGGGTCTCGAAACGTGTCGGCATTTTGGAATTACGGCATTTTGGAATCATATTGAGGAAGTGCCATATGGTGGCTATTGACAGTTTGAGGGAATTAAAAAGTTAATGCAACCCCCACTGTTTTCATTAAGGTTCCCAATGTTGGGCATCCTCCTTCTATGATGAAAGGAATTGTAATGTGAAGGGTTTGTCCCCTTTTGTTTATTAAGATTGGTGTATCAAAACCTTTTTTGTTTCATATGTAGGAATGTTAAATGTATTTACATGTTGTTGTCTGTATTTGTACCATATATTTATCTTTGAATGAACAAGTGTCTGTCTCATCTCAGACTATTTGGAAAAAAGAAAAAAGATTCACAAAATGAGATATTAAAAGGTTAAATAAATAACCAGATCTAGTTGGATTGGTTCCAGTGATCTCTGCTTGAATTATTGAGCAGTTAAATTAACGAGTAGCCGGGTCCATTGTTGCGTACTACTTATCTTGGCCCTACCTGGCTACTGTCTTTTTGGGCCAAACTCCCCTTTTTGTTTTTTGACTTTTAGAAAGTAGGCGTTTTCTTGTTTAACCATTCTGTGTTCCTCTGCTTGTTTGTGTATTGACTGTCTGGTTTTGGAGTGACAGGGGCTGGGGATGTGCATTCACTGTAGACAGCCACTGAGAGGGTTGAGGTGTGCCTGGCCCTTCCTGGATGACTCAGAGCTGAGCTGAATGGGGCTTGGCTGCATTTAGAGTAGTGGGAGGAGATTTTCTTGCACCTGAATAGGGCCTGTCTCTCTTGCACAATGTTTTCCCCACCCCCTGTGGTCATACTGCACCAGTGAGGACAGAACTGGTTTGGACTGGGCTCAGAGATCCTTATACAAAGAGACCAAAGACATTTTGGGGTATAAGTATTAGACCTAAAAAACCCAGAATTTAGATTACTTCTGGACTCAAGAGGAATCTTTGCCAAGGGGAACAGCTGAAGAGCTTTGAGGAGGAGTACTGCCACTTTGCTGTGTGCTGTGTGGGGTTGGCCTGCAGTTGCTGTTTCTGCCAAGGAGAGGACAAAGACTGGAACTTTGCTTTGAACCTGCTTGAAGAAGATCTCCAAGGGCCTGAAGTGTGCTGGCCTCCTGTTCTGAAGTCTCAGGGACACAAAGACTTCACCCCCAGCTCCCCTGAATCCTCTTGATGAGAGTTCTGACCTGCCAGGAGGTGCCTATTCCAGTTTTGGGCCTCTGGAGGTTGTTCCTGCTGTTGGGAGATGGAAGAAACCTCAAACAAGCAAGAAAACCTGTTTTGATGCCGCTGTGATGCCGCTCCCTGCACCGACACCCAGGGCACCGCTCGTGAAGTGAACGACGCACCGCCCGGCTGCCCCGCAGCTCTGACGCCCTTCGACACCCGCCGACGCCTGCAGTTATCGTCCGTGCCCGATACCAGAGCTCGCACCAACTCCGTCATCCCCAGCACCTGCATCCTGTTATTTCGGTGCCGATAACCACCGAGGGTGACCCCACGAACTCGCTGACTTTGCATCATCACCGGAACCAACGACTCACCGCTGACGCAACAGTCTACGTCTGTCCTGGACTCGACACGTCGCCTCCTTGTGGACACAACGCCTCGCTCCCCCGTGGCAGCCAGGAAGCCGGCCTCTGCACCGACGCCTCACCTCCACGATGCCGTGCATCGTCATAGACTTCGTTTCCAAGGTACTGTTTGTTTGGGGGTCCGTGTGACTCCGTGCCCGGCGCCGCGCTCCTCGCGGTCAGCACCTTAATTTGGAGTTATTGCTGTCACAACGTCGTAATAGCCCCAGGTGGAGGTATTTCTTTTCTACAAGCTTTATTTTTGCAATAACTGTTCTAAAGCCATATTTTATCACCTGTATGTTGGATTTTTATCGTTTTGGTCTTGTTGAAGTTTAGATAAAGATACTTTATTTTTCTAAACTGGTGTGGTGTCCATTTGTGGTGTTATCACTGTATTACTGTGTGTTTTGAGTACAAATACTTTACACATTGCCTTTGGGATAAGTCTGCCTGCTCGTGCCAAGCTAACCAGGGGTTGAGCAGGGGTTATCTAAAGTGTGTATCCCCCTTACTCTGACTAGAAGCAAGGGTCCCTATTTGGACAAATGAACCTACCTCTGCCAACTAGAGACCCCCATTTCTAACAATGTCCCAATCTATTTTATGTAGTTTGCATGCAGCTCTTTGATGACAGTTCCTAAGAGTCACTGATCTGTATTAGGAATGTATCTTATGAACTTTGGCAACAAAAGGATCACTGTGACAAAGCAGTAATGCACTCAGCTATCCTCATAAAATACAGATCTGTGATATGCACTGTATGCATTCTTTACTGCATATTAACCTTCTGCGGTACTTTATGGAGAGTCAAAACTGCCACTAGACAAACTCTGATCTCTCTCTCTAGCAGAAACATTAATCACAAGAGTAATTTTTACATTTTTATTGTTGCCTCAAAGCTGGATGCACAAGGAGCTCTACAGCAGGTGTTTTTAAATCGTACGTTATTGCTAAATACAGCACCCCCCTACCCCCAAGGTCAGCACCCCGCTCCCCGAGTCAGCCCCCAGTGCGGCCGCACAAGTCGCACTACCCTAACTACCCTAAAGCTGGCCCTGTTCATGATCCTGCTCACCCAGATTATCCTCATCCTATTGGTCCTCTGAGGTAGTCAGTGACTGGTGGAACTCCCACCCAGCCCTCAGAGCTTTCTACAGCACCGTCTTCTGGGTACCCTTCTTGGTAGGGAGCCCCCTTTCCTGGTAGAACTGCTTGAGGTCAGCCACAGTGTAACTTTCCAAGTTGACCAGCTCGAACTTCATCACTGCAGGTATGGGCAAAGACTGTCAGATACGAAAGGTAGTAGATTTGGAAAAGCAAAAGTAGCCAATAAAGGAGAATTTAAAAAACTTGAGTTGGTCTTAAATTATTTATGTGGGGTGGTAGTGTTGTTGTATTCCTCTTAGGGTGTCCATAAACGGGCTTTCCAGTATCATGTCCTTATATAGGCACAATTCGCCCTGCCCTTATATAGGCATAAAATCCCAGCCCTTATTTAGGCATTAAACCGTGCACTCCAAATACAGGCATGGTCTCTGACATACGTCCACCCTAACGTCACAACGAGTTCATGAAGAACAGACCCTTAGGCTGCGGGAGTTTCCCTAGTCCAGGACTATTGATTTCTTCAAGGACTCATATATTATGCATGAACCATTATTCCTTAGGGGTTCATTCATGACGTCTTTCGCTGTCCGACTCACGTCAATACTAACATTCTTAGGTGCTCTCCGGTATAAATATACCTTCCCTAGCCCCTGTAAACCAGAGGAGACCTCGACTTCAGAGGAGCCCGTTCCCGGCCTGACGCACTGAGAAGACGCTGTCATCCCTGCACGCAGAGAGTCCAGCTTCCAGTGATCTGACTTCCCTTGCGGGGTGTTGGAGTTCGAGTCTGGCAAAGAGATTCCTACCTCTCTCATTCTTCAGGTATGGAGCTGACAAGAACCTAGAGGGACTCTTGGCATACTAGGCATACGAGGCATACTAGGCATACTAGGCTTAACATACTCTTAGTATACCATAGTAAGGAATACTTCACCTACTTCATACCTCTCCCTACACCTAGGTTAGGTTAGGTACATTGGGGTAGAACTAGTTTAGAAACGCATCGTATGAGTACTCGCATTTTTAGTCTGTGTTATTTATGTAACAGCATATGTACTAAAAGATAATGCTAACGCAGTATTATTTATTTCTACTGATCACACTGTACATTATTTATCTTGCATACTGTCTTGTGATCGTAACAGCACGTTTTACTTACACCAGAAACAAGACTGTTCAATAAACCTTTTATTGAAACGCCCGTCTGTTCTTTCTGTGTAACTTTGAGGAAAACTAAGCATGCACGATTGAGCTGAGTGAAATAGTTATCTATTGTTTCCACGACTCTGGGACACGTTCTGATTCTAAAGGGAAACACAGTGGTCATGTTTTGCGGCTGCCAGAAACTACTCCCTTCTTGTTGTCAAGGAGTTTCTAGTGGCCTCTGAGCTAGCTGGCACAAGTAATTAAGTTTAATATACTCGATAGGGACATACTGACCTTAGTCCTATGTCAAACCTATAGGATATATTATTCCAATGCGCAGAGCCTATTAGGGAAATAGGAGCTACACTACAGTGTAAGACCAAATTACTGTATGGCACTGCACAAACACAATTCCAAATCCTCACCGCTGAACACCAGTGTAAGAAATTGGGTTACTGGTTGGGGGGAGGGGCGAAACCCTTCTCAAGCAGCAACCATAATTCTTCTCAGGGAGAAGTCACAAGCAAACCCTAAATTAACCTGTTCTCAGCCCTCAGGTATCTTGGTACAGAGGAGTCAGACTTAATTTGGAGGCAATGTGTTAAGTATTTGTGCAACACTTCAAACAGTAACACAGTGAAAACACACCACAAAAGGATCCCACACGAGCTTAGCAAAACAGAGTAATTTAAAAAATAAATCCAGACCAAAATGACAAAAATCCAATTAGTAGAACTGGAGACATTCAGTTTTAAAGATTTTAGTGAAAATAGCACCAAGAGGCATGAAGCACCAACTGTGAATATCGGGTCGCGCCGGACCCAGACAAAGTCACAAGCTCAGGCCAGCCATGTAGGCCGGCCACAAGGACCCAGTTAGGCCTGCTGAACAGAGTACCTTAAATCCTGGTTTGGGGAGCGTTTTGGGGATCTGCGACAAAGATGCGTCGCGCACCAAAAGCGATGTGTCAGTTCCAAGATGCAGCGGTGCTAGGTCCTGCACCATCATCAAAGATCCCGTTGGCAGGTCTGGATTTGAGGATACGCCTCACAGTAGGGGCGATGCATTGGTTTCGAGTAGCTGTGATGCGGAATCCAGCATCGTCATTGAGGCTGTCGTTGATGAGGGATGCGAAGGTCTGTGCTAAGGATGCATCGTGCAGCGGCAGTACCAACGTGGAGCCGGGCTACGATGCGGGTCTTTGTGCCGCTTCTGATCCACGTGATTCATCCGATCAAACGATGTGTCAGTTCTGCTCAGGGTTACGAGGCGCAGCAGAGGAGATGCGTTGTTTCCTCTGGATCCACAAAGGCTGGCAGAGCACCTTAGGCCCGCTTCCAAGGGTCCAGGACTGGGGTGGCACCACTTGCCATGGTAGACTTACAGATGGCAGAGTCCAGGTACTGGGTCAAAGTTGTTGGAGCCTTCTGTCCCTGAGGCTTAAATCAGAAGGCCAGCCAACTAGCCCTTGGAGTCACTCTGGGGTTCTGGGTATAGGAGATGCAGGTCCAGTCCTGACCCAGGCAAATGAGCAGCCGACAGCAGGTCAGCACAGCAAGGCAGTGGTCGAGCATGGCAGCAGTCTGGCAGAGTAGCAGTCCTTCAGTACACAGCAGCCCTTCTTCCTGGCAGAGTATCCGCAGGTCCAAAAGTGTACTGAAGTGGTAGTGTCTGAGATCCAGTATTTATACCCAGTTGTGCCTTTGAAGTGGGGTAGAAGCTTCTCTTTTAAGTCCCCAGGCACCCTGCCTTTCCTGCCATGGTTCCAGACTAACTACAGGAAGTATGCAGTCCTATGTGTGGAGGCAGGACACAGCCTATTCAAGTGTAAGTAGGGCTGGGTCCAACTCCGCCCTCCCATCCTGCCAGTGATGGCCCATCAAGGCACACCTAAACTAGGAGGAATACACAAAGCTCAACTGTCAGCTACACCCAGTCATGTGACCAGAGACAGGCTACAGGCACTAAATGGCTAAGCCAGGAAAATGCCAACTTTCTAAAAGTCGATAAAACAACACAGGGTTCGGCCCATAATCAGTAAGGCTAGACCCTATTAATCAATGAAACAACACAGATGCCAGTACTAATATCCTTTCATGCCCTTACTCACTCATGCGATCACACACATACGTGTTATGATCAACAGCAATATATTATTTTATTTTATTCTTTCTTTTGATCTGCACTTTTTTGCTTTCAAAATACAATTCAAATACAATTCCAATAAACTTAACACTACACAGGGGGACTTCAACTTTATACAAATATTACACAAAAAAGAAAAGAAACAACAATTCAGATTTTTCACCGAAAAATTAAATTAAAGTCATGATTGTGCAAGAAACACTGTTAAGAACAGCCTAGGTTCTGTTTTTTAAATGTTATGTACATTGCCACAAAACCCCTTTACTTAGTTAAGGCATGCACATTTCCTAGTGGGCTAGAACCAAACAGTGAAGATACTGGCCTCTGAGTGGAATCACAAGATCATCCAAAAATATTAATTTGTTCAAAGCCACAGTATTGTTATATAAAAAAAACACTTGTTTGGATGCAAAAACTGTCTATGCATTTCGGACCCATTAACATTGATTTATGGGGTTCTCCTCAGGACTCAGAACACTAGAACGCTGTAAAAAATAATAAATCAAACACTTTTCATTGACCATGCATTCAACAATCCACTTTCATCACAGAATTATATACTCTTTCCATTCCTGGGTGGGTCAGCTGTGCTTTTGGTTTGTGTGTTTTGTAATTGTTTAGTAATAGTTTTTTTGCTCTTGTGCCCGCTTCATGCTCCTTGTGCCTGCGCTGTTTTTCCCCGCGTCCCCCTTCCCGCCGCTGCTGCCCCGGCAGCCCCATCCCCGTTCCCGCCTCCCAGCTGCTCGTCCCTCCCCTACTTAATGGCGGCCGCAGCGCGGGCGCGCCAAAGGCAAGCCCGTCTGTGCCTGTCCGCGACCAGCGCCAGGGACCCTGGATCTCGAACCATCCACCGCTACAACGCAGCTGCCCTCCTCGCACTCAACCCCGGAGGAAAAAACAACTGCCAGAAAGCCACGCCTAACACGACCCACAGCCAGTTCTCCTGCCGCCACTGCCGCCAGACCTTCACCACTGCTCCGGCCGCCAACACCCCCGACACCCTAAGATGCTTCCTCCTCAACGTCTGCTCCTTGCACCGACACGCCGTGGAAATCTGGAACTTCCTGGACTCGCTCACACCCAATGTCGCCTTCTTCACGAAAACCTGGACCAGCACCTCCTCGGCCCCCAACATCGCCATCCCAGACGGATACAAGATCCAGAGGAAGGACCGCCCCAACCACCCGGGAGGAGGCATTGCCATTGCGCACAAAAAATCCCTCCGCCTCTCCACCGAAAACTTCCCCGCCGCCGAGCACCTGCACTTCCAGGTCCAGACCAGCCCTAACTCCACACTCCACGGCACCCTCGCCTACAGACCCTCCAGCCCCCAAGCACTCTTCGCCGACACCATCACTGACCTCATGGCACCCCACGGCATCGGCGCCACGGACTACATACTCATCAGGGACCTGAACTTCCACCTCGACAAACTCAACGACCCCAACACCGCCGCCCTCCGCGACAACCTCGCCAACATCGGACTGAAACAACTCGTCACCACACCGACCCACAAAGAAGGACACACTCTCGACCCCACCTTCACTGGAGGCAACAGTGTTCACTTCAGCCACACCACGCAGCCCCCCTGGACCGACCACCACTGCGTACACTTCCTCGTCAACAAACCCAAGCCACCCGAACCTGCTCTGTGCCCCCGCGTAGGAACTGGAGCAGAGTCACCGAGGAACAACTCAACTCCACCCTCAACGGCAACACCCCCCCCCCCCCCCCTCTGCAACCGACGCCAACCTCCCGGCCATGGAATTCCGCACTTGGATCTCCAACTGTGCAGACAAACTCGCCGGCTGCGCAACCCCGACAAGCAACGCCCCAGGAAAGCCGCCTGGTTCACCACCGATCTCCAAGAAACCAGATGCACCTGCAGACGCCTGGAGAAGAACTGGAGAAACAGCAAGACACCCGAAAACTACACCACCTTCAAGGACGCTTTGACGGAATACCGTCAACGCATCAGAACCACCAAAAGGACCTTCATCCACAACAGAATCCTCGCCAACTCCAGCAACTCCAAGGAACTCTTCAGCGTCATCCAGGAATTCACCAAACCCCGCAGCGAAGCCATGGACTTCACCCCCTCCCAGGACCTCTGCGACAAACTCGGATCCTACTTCCACCTGAAGATAAAGAACCTCTACGACAACTACAACGACCACACGACTGACCCCGCAGTTAGCCCGCCCGGCGGCAACGCCAGCCAGACCACCATCTCCGCCTGGACATCGATCACAACAGAGGAGACCGCTGCGACCATGAAAAGCATCCACTCCGGGGCCCCTACAGACCCCTGCCCACCCCACATATGCCACAGAGCCGCCACCACCATCGCACTCGTGTTGAAACGTACCATCAACACCACATTCGAGACCGGCTCCTTCCCCGATGACTGGAAACGCGCAGAAGTCAGGCCCCTGCTCAAGAAGCCCTCAGCAGACCCAACTGACCTCAAGAACTACCAGCCCATCTCGCTCCTCCCTTTTGCAGCTAAAGTCGCCGAGAAGACAGTCAACGCAGAACTGACAAGGTTCATCGAAGACATCGCCATCCTCGACCCTTCCCAATCCAGATTCCGAAGCAACCACAGCAGCGAGACCGCCCTACTCGCTGCCACCGGCGACATCCGCACCCTCCTTGACCAAGGCCACACCGCAGCCCTGATTCTACTCGACCTATCGGCAGCTTTTTACACCGTCACTCACCGCACACTTGCAGCCAGACTACAAGACGCCGGCATACAAGGCATCGCCCTCGACTGGATCAGATCGTTCCTCACCGGCAGGATGCAAAGGATCAGACTGCCACCCTTCCTCTCTGAACCCATGGAAATCAACTGCGGAGTCCCACAGGGATCATCACTCAGCCCAACCCTTTTCAACATCTACATAGCTCCCCTCGCCGCCATCGTCCGACGGCATGGCCTCAGCATAGTCTCCTACGCTGATGACACCCAGCTCATCCTCTCGCTCACCAAGGACCCCACCACCACCAGACTCAACTTCCAGGAAGGAATGCAGGACGTCGCAGCCTGGATGAGCAACAGCTGCCTAAAACTCAACTCAGAGAAGACGGAAATCCTCGTCCTCGGAACCACCCCTTCGGCGTGGAACAACTCCTGGTGGCCCACCGCCCTCGGCATCCCCTTACCCCCACGGACCACACCAAGAACCTCGGCATCGTACTTGACTCCTCCCTCTCCATGAATCGACAGGTCAACGCCGTCACCTCCAGCTGCTTCAACACCCTCCGCATCCTCCGTAAGACCTTCAAATGGATCCCCCGAGGCAAGGAAAACAGTCACCCACGCACTCATCACCAGCAGGCTGGACTACGGAAACGCCCTCTACGCCGGCATCAACAAGTCTCTACTCCGCAAACTCCAGACAATACAGAACACCGCCGCCAGACTCGTCCTCAGGGTCCCCCGACATGAACACATCAGCCAATACCTACGCAAGCTCCACTGGCTCCCCGTCGAGAAAAGAGTCACCTTCAAGATACTCACCTACACCTACAAATGCCTTCACAACACCAGACCCCAATACCTCAAAGACAGAATCACCCTCCACGTACCCAAATGAAACCTCCGCTCCACCAACCTCCTCCTCACGCATCCGCAGAGCCAGAGCAGGGGGAAGATCCTTCTCCTACATCGCGGCCAAGACCTGGAACGAGCTCCCCACCGACATCAAACGTGCCCCCTCCCTGAACACCTTCAGGAAGGCTCTGAAGACCTGGCTCTTCAACTGATACGGAACTGCTGCGCCCCCCCCGCCCCCAGCACCTTGAGACCCTCACGGGTGAGTAGTGCGCTTATAAATCCCTTGATTGATTGATTGATTGACTCTTTCGCTCTGATTTACCTTTCTTGTTCACGCTATCATAGCTGAACCGCAGAATCATTTGTCACTGTTCTGAAACACTTCTAACACCTGAATTAGACAAAACAAAGAATTACACTAAGATATCTAACTGCCATGTGTCTATAACCAAATGGTGAAAGAAAACGACTCACATCTATCTTTCGCGGGGGCTTCCCATCTTGGAGCCATTTGACTCTTGTTCGTGTTTGCGATGTCCTAAATCCCAAATTACAACTCAAATTAAAATTAAACTCATTGGGCCTGATTCACAGAACTAACTTACGTCAAAATCCTAAACTTACATCAATTTTGGTATTCACAGAATGAACTTACACATTTGGGTATTCACAGAATGAACTTACAACAATTTTGGTATTCACAGAATGAACTTACACATTTGGGTATTCACAGAATGAACTTACACCAATTTTGGTATTCACAGAATGAACTTACACATTTGGGTATTCACAGAATGAACTTACACATTTGGGTATTCACAGTATGAACTTACTCATCCTAACCTTATGTCCGCACTCGGGCCGGAATTTCCGGCCAAGTGGCGGACATAAAGTTAGGATGAGTAAGTTCATTCTGTGAATACCAAAATTGTTGTAATTTCATTCTGTGAATACCCAAATGTGTAAGTTCATTCTGTGAATACCAAAATTGTTGTAAGTTCAATCTGTGAATACCCAAATGTGTAAATTCATTCTGTGAATACCAAAATTGTTGTAAGTTCATTCTGTAAATACCCAAATGTGTAAGTTCATTCTGTGAATACCAAATGTGTAAGTTCATTCTGTGAATACCAAAATTGTTGTAAGTTTAGGATTTTGACGTAAGTTAGTTCTGTGAATCAGGCCCAGTGTGCCTGCATATTTTAGAGCTACAAGAATTCCATTGGGCTGTTAAAGAACGCAAGACTTAATTTCTTGGGGTTGACAGATCTCGTGCGCGGTGTATGTGCTTATCGAGATTCGCTGTTCTGCTGGTGCCGAGAGATATGTTGAGCTGACCTTTTTTGGCTCACAGGTCGATGCTATGCGTTGAGTGTGAATCGCAAGTCTTGTTCCTTGCTGATTGTACGCTCTCTTATTGTTTAAGCTGGCATTCTGTGTGCCGAAAGTCGGGTTGTTCACGTCTTTCCGAGCGTGAGGGGAGCAATAAAGTTTGCTAGTGTTTTTTTGGGGAAAAAAGCCACGCTATGTTTATTCAGCTATTCCATAACTTGAAAACTTTATTAAACGCAAAGAACCTTCAAATTGAGAATTAGTGGTTGACAGTGACTGAGGTCACCTCGTATTGGTACCATATTTTCATGTTGTTTGAAGAATAGTACAGAGAACGGCACTTTGCTTTGTGGGAAATGTAGCATTTTTTTAATATGCAGCTAGGCTATGATCAAATGTGTGCCTTTCTTTATGAAAGTGTTTTGAACACATGTTTCTACCAAGATTAAGTAACAGGTCCTTTACAAGTGATGTAATTCCATAATTTCATTTAACCCATCAATGGCAGTGTTGAATTTAACAATTAGGAATGCTTCTCGTTGGATTAAGCGTATTTCTGGGTCTCCACCTTGATTTTCTGTCTGAATGACTGACATTACTGTCCATCTAACATCAGATTCCAAGTGTTTTGTGTCTAGCCAATGATTGACTAAGGGAGCAGTAAGGACTTTCTTTCTGATCCTGGATTTATGCTGGGTTATACGTTGAAGTACCTCTTGGTTAGTTTTCCCAATGTACAGTTTATTGCAAGGGCACACAATTCCGTACACCACATTTTTGGATTTGCAATTCGAAAAAGTGTTGTGTTTCCAATGAATGTTTTTATGAGCAAAAACTGTTGCTTCAATGGTTAAGTGGCAGTTCATACATGTACCACATTTGTGATGTCCCTGTATTGGCGGAAGATTTAAAAACTGTTGCATTGTGCATTTTGCACATGCTTTTGCAATTAATGCTCTGATTAGCTGGTCCCCTAAACTTTTTCTTTTTTCAAAGCGAACAGCGGTTTCTTGAATGATGGATCCAAATGTGTGATAAGGTGCCAATTTTGAATGATGATATTTTTCAACTGATTCGTCCTTGTACAAAATGTTGACACAAACACTGGATGTTCGAGCTTTGGTTGGGTTCTCTTTTGGAGCAATTCTTCACGTGGTGTCCACTATGCTCTTTTCATGGAGTGTTTTAACAATTTATTTGGGTAACCTCTTTCTGTCAATTTTTCAATTAAATTCTTTCCATGAAGGTGGTAGTCTTTTTTATCAGAACAATTTCTGCGTATCCGTAAAAACTGTCCGAAGGGAAGGATGTCCTTGAGACTCCGAGGGTGGTGACTTGTGTAGTGTAAGGCTTTATTCTATCTGTTGACTTGGTATGTAATGTTGTTTTGAGGAAACCGGCTGATGCCACTACTTCCACATCAAGGAATGTGATTTTTGATCAATCATGTTGTAAACTGAATTTGATGTCTGTTGTTCTATCATTCAACCAGTTGTGAAAGTGGTAGAGTGAATCCTCATTACCTGTCCATATAAAGAATACATCATCGATGTATCGTACCCATTTTGAAACATGTTCTTGAAAAGGATTATTATTGAAGATGAACTTCTCTTCAAATTTTGCCATATATAATACTGCTAGTGCCGGTGTGAAGGGACAACCCATGGCTGTACCCTTGATCTGGAAGACGAATTCATCACTAAATTGAAAATAGTTTTTTTTAAGTGCGAAGCTTGCTAGTTCAATGATAAAGTTAGTAGGAACTTGATGTAGCCTTGGTCTAGTATCTAGGAACAGTTCTATGGCCTCTATGCCATCTTCTTGTGGTATCTGTGTATATAATGAGACTACGTCAAATGTGACTAGTCTCTGATTGTTCTCACAGAATTCAAAGTCTTCAATCTTGTTGATGAAGTCCATGGTATCTCTTATATATGAGGGAACTTCTTCAAGAAATGGTTTTAAGAAAAAATCAACATATTTTGATTTCGGTTCTAAGCCCGAGTCGCAGCCGGACACAATAGGTCGGCCAAGATGTGATGTCACGCTTTTGTGCACTTTTGGCAACATGTATATTACTGGTATTCGAGGATGTTTTTTTAGAAAAAAATCGTCACATTTCTTGGGTCCAATGAATCCTTGATCGTATCCCTATTTGAGTAGGTTTGTCAAGGCACCTTGCATTTCTCGTGTTGGATCTGCTGGAAGTTTTTAATAAAATTCTGTGTTGTGAATTTGTCACTCCACTTCTTTTTATAAGCTTTCTAAAAGTGGCATTTTCAAAATTGTAATTTAAAATTCAACTTCACCATAATTTGGGATTTTGCATTACAATTCCAAAGACACCAAACATGAACTGGTTACCTGTTCCCATTTGGAAACTACAGCTTATTAAATGCAGTAAGGTAACTCCAATGTTATCTTATGGGAGAGGTAGGTGTTGCAGTTGTGAAAACAGGGGCGGCTCCTCTGTAATATTGGAGGAGTATCGCCTCACTGGTCAGTCACAGAAAAATAAAATGATAATAAAACAATAACATCATTTTATTTTTCTGTGACTGACTGAGCCGATACCAGTGTATTTTGGGGCAGGCCATGGCAGGGGGAGGAGTGATGGGCACTGTAAAGTGTGCATGTCAGTTTGGCCGGTCGTCTTAGGCCAGCCAAACCAACATGCACATTTCTATTTCTCCCACCCAGCTGTGTTGCACAAACACGTTGGAGAAACAGCACAGACTCCCATGTACTGTCTAAGGGGCAGACTAAGCCACCCAGACCAATCCTGGCGCAGCTCTCATGCTATGTATAGCATGAGAGCAGCATCTTGATTGGGTGGGGAGCCTGTGCTTTCACAGTGACCGCAGAGAGCAGGGAACCACAGAAGCCTGCATCTGCAACAGGTACGTTTTTTTAATTATTCCCCCTCCTCCCCCTCACTTTACTTTGGTGGTGGCCACCACTGAGTGGAAAACAAATTTAAGAGTATTTGACTACCAGGACATGTAAAACTTAAAAGTACATGTTCTACTTTTCAAATACACTGCAGTCTAGGGGTGAATTATATGTATTGGAAAGGAAGGTTTGGGTCTGGCAAAAGATTTATTTTGCCAGGTCGAAATGGCAGTTTAGAAACTGCATGCACATGCTGCAATGACAGGTGTGAGACATGTTTAAGGGGCAACTTAAGTGGGTGGCACAATCAGTGCTGCAGGCCCACCAGTAGCATTTAATTCACAGGCCCTGGGTACATGTAGTACCACGTTATTGGGGACATATAATTAAATTAAATATGCCAATTGGGGATAATCCACTGCTACCATGTTTTGAGGAGTGAGCATATGCACTTTAGCACTGGTCAGCAGTGGTAAAGTGCACAGAATCCTAGGGCCAGCAAAAACTAAATCAGCAGAAAAAAAAGGGAAGTGGGAGGCAAAAGGTTTGTGGGACTGACAGGTCTAACACTTGGTATCTAGTCAATGGATCCCTGTTAGAGGATTTCGGTCCTGAAGAGATCCCCAGATGGGATCCACTTGACAGCGGTATCGCTGGAAAGGGGACACTGTCCCCTTTTCTACTGCTGTTCACAGTGAACAAAAAAACAAACTCTGGACGCGAGGGACAGTTTTTCCTAGTGTCCGTTTTGTTGAAATTTACTGTTGAGTGTGAGGTTTGTTGGAGGTTTGACTGCAAGGGTAACTGTAAGAAATTGTGTTATTGGTTGAAAAGGGTGAAATCCCTACTCAGGCACTGCCACTTCTCAGATGAACCATAAATGCCGCTAAATTAACCTGTGCTTAATCCTCTGGTAGCTTGGCACAAAGCAGGCTTACCTTTGAGGCAATGTGTAAAGTATGTATGTAGAAAACAGTAATAAAGCAAAAACACAACACAAGAGAAATCCACAACCAATTAAAACAAATAGAGTACATTTTAATAAATACAATGATACCAGAACAACAAAAATCTAATCAGTACAACCAGAGATATTGAATTTCAAAGTTTTTAGTGAAAATGGTGGCTAGAAGCAAAAAGTGTAACTCGCAGTTATCTGGTTGCCCTAGACCATGTAAAGGTCAGCAGTTTGTGCAACCACGATGGAGCATGGGTCAGATACAGGGACCAGGTTTGCTCCGCTGTAGAGTTATCTTCTCAAGTCTGTCTCGAAGAGTTCCATTCGTGTTGGAAGGGGCGTGAGGAGGAGGCTTTCGGCATGAAAAGCTGGTCATTACTGGAGCTTCGCATTGGCGGTTGCCAGAGGCTGTCGTTGCTGTAGGCCAAAGTGCGGGTCTCGCATTGCCTGTCATCGCAGACTGTCGCTGACGACTCGAAGAGCAGGTCTCACAAGAGCTTCGCATTAGTGGTTGTCACAGGTGGCAAATTCTTGGCATGAACGGGCCAGTTTGCGGTCGCGAAGAGCCCAAATTTCAGGATTTTCACCTTTTTTCTTCAGGAGCTGCTCTCACTGATTCCAGCCAAGGGTCCAGGGCCTAGGGGCACCTCTTGGAGAACAGAACTCACTCCAGCAATGGCCAGCAGCAGGGCTTAGGCAGATCCAGGTGCAGCTAGTCAGCTGGGCAGTTGCAGGGAGGCCTCTGGAAGATTGGTGTGTCCCTATAGCTCACACAGGAGGTCCGACACCTGGCCCTTGGAGTCACTCTGGATAGCTTATAATTAATAGAAAGCAAGGTTGGGGCCTTGCAAAAGTTTTTTGGGGCTTGCACTATTCCACTTTTACAGTTGTCTCTAGAGGCCCTATCTTTGTATTGTCTGATAGGCCTTCTATGTGATTCCCACAGTTCAATGCAGGGCACTTAGTGAACCTCTCCCTGGCTTTGCTGATTCCACAGGATCCTTTATTAGGTTAGTTAATGTGTTAATTTGGCAATGTATCCTGGCTCTGTTGTTGCATAGGGGAACACTAGCTATGCACAATATGACAAATAAGCTAGGATATGAAAAAAGTAATGATAGCAGATATGTCCAGTAAATATGTTCGCTTAAAAGGACCCATGCCACCCTAGGGTTTTGCAAGATGTGCAGGTATGCCACCTTAGGGTTTGTCAAGATGTGCAGGTTTATCTGCAATGATGAATAGTAAATAATTGAGACATCACAGAGACATCCTCACTTTTAGTAAAAATTAAAAAATGAAACGCGGCCACACCAAACGCCACCTTCTTCCATACCTTTGTTTTCCCCTGTACACCAATCAGCTGCTTTAAAGCCTTTCCTGTTTGCTCACTTCACATCAGGATCACCCAAAGGCACTGAAAGCAAGGGTGCAGGGGTTGCTACAGCACCCCCCAAAACCATGCTGGAGTTCAGACAGTGAATAAGCAATACATGTTTTGTTTATCTTGTCACATTTGATATTTGTTCAAAAACAGAGATCAAATTTCAGGCTACATCTTCCTACAAATTACTGCTTATTCATTTAACAAGGAGATTGGTGTTGCCTTTTCTTTCTCTGACTGCAAAGTGAGAGGAATTTGTCAAATGAACTACATGACACTTATGCTGGGCTACAGGGAGTGTGGAAAGAAAGGCTGTAGAATGTCAACTTTATCTAAAACACACCAAAATTTAAATACCTGTAAATGAACTGTATGAATAGAAGCACTTTTTGTAATTATGATGTGTGATGACATCAAAAATGTTTATTGAATAAAAACAAATCAAGAGACTTAGTAATGGGTAAATATTTGCTGAAACCCAATTTACACACATTATCTTTCTAGCACTCTATAGTTTTATCATTACAACTGCTGTATGCCTGTGCAAATTAAGTGGCCATTTCAAAGGACAATATGGTGTCTGTAAATGACAGTGTACTATCACACCATGCTTTTGTAATATATTTGCAACAGTGTGCTCCAAAATGCCCCACCAACTACACACCATACCCTTACCACTCCTATGCTGAATGACTGTGGACTACTTGCTGCACTTATGTTTTTTCACAATCCTTATGACTTCAGTAAATGTAACATTGATGCAGAACCCCCCCTCTCTCTGAAAATTGTTCTAGCACCACTGTGATCACCAAACCTTAACCCCTTCGACTCCGTCCATTCACTGCCAGTGGTGACCAAAGCCTCCGGCCCTACCTCCCTCCCATGGCACAGGAAAGGTCGAGCAACACAAAGGCAGGACAGGCTGCGGCTGCTGCTGCAGCCCACAGTACTGCAGATACACAGGAAGGACGCTGGCAGGTTTAAGCGGCCTGGTCAGTAACAGCAGCAGTAGTAAAACAAGCATTTGCAATGAAATCGGTCTCGCCTTTGGGACCTTATAAGTATTTAGCCATACAGCGCATTTGTGCTTTAGGCCATGAAAGGTAACGTAACATAACATCAAGGTAAAACAACATCATATAACAACTTAACAAAACATAACACATAAATCTGTAAAGCTTCCGCCACCCTGTGAGATATTTTGGCCCTGTTACTGTTAACTCTACTCAATGGCTTACTGTTAAGCTGAGATAATGGGCTGATTGTTTAATTTCCCTGAGCGCATGGATAGGTGCGCTATATAAATAAAATGACTCATGTAAAATAACATAAGAATTAAATGCAGCCGTCTCGGGGCGGGCAAGCAGTGTCGTGCAGAGGGGGTGGGGATGGACGCCAAAGGGAGATTGAGCACTACAAATTATGCGTAAATTAACAAAACAAAAACCGAGCAAAACAGCAGTGGTCTCAGAGAGGTGGTAGGGGCCTGAAAGCAGTGTTGTGGGAGGGTTGAGGGGAAAGCAGGGGAAATTAAGAGACCGCAAGCAAATGAAGCGACCGAAGTTTACTTGCACAAGTAAACAGAACAGTCATTGAGAAAAGAGGCAAGTCAACTAAAAAAACTGTTATTTCGAAGTATAAAGAACCTGAATAGTAAGAACACATGTAAGAGGGGAAGTACTCATGGGAGGCTACAAAATTCGAAAAGGAGGGACTACCATTTGTATTCACCAATGAAAAGCCAGCATTCTAAAGGACTGCAAGAGGAACTAATGAAAAAGATGGGCGTTTTCAAGCCCGTATCCTAGATACAGGATGTCTCGAAGAGACCGCGCAAGCGCTGCCTAGGCAAAACCTAATAAAGGATGAAACAGTCTCCCAGACACTATAAATGAATTATTTTTACAAATTTGCTATTGTGCCTCTTAAAAGCTCACTCTACTTTATGCACATGAACACTTGGACTGCATTTTTCTTTTTAACACTCAATGCTTCCAAATAAGTTATGTTATTGCAACTATCTTCCAATGTTACAGTGTCTGGCACTGCATTCCTATTAGACAAATATATGCCATATGGCTGCAACATTTGTGAAAAATCAACCACGTTTTCTAAAAACCAAGCAACTATTTTCCCTTGTGAAAATATTTTTGACTTGTGGAAAAATCCAGATGATATGTTGAAAAACTTCTAAACGTCACTAAACCAAACATCATTTCATTTATATCCTTTTAATTGGCCTGGATCTCTAAAAAAAAAAAAAGATATGTATTCCCGTGGAATTATGCCTATTGCTGGACTAAATGTACAACTTATTTGGAATTTACAGAGATTTCCATCAGCACTTCTGAAAGCTTCGATAGTACCAGTTTTCCAGCAGTAGGTATGACACACCCTCGACCCCCTCTTCACTACAGGAAACTCCATCACCTTCAGCCACACCACCGAACTCCCATGGACCGACCATCGTTGCGTCCACTTCACCTTCAGAACACCCACCATCCACAGACACCAGCACCTGCTTCCACGAAGAAACTGGACCAAAATCACTGACGACCAGCTCACCTCCTCACTCAACAACTCCACCCCAACCATCGCGGAAAACGACGACCCCAACACCGCAGCCCGAACCCTGCATAGATGGATCTCGGACAGCACCAACACCATAGCCCCCTCAAGAAAAACAACAATACCCACGCCAAGAAAGCCAGATGGTTTACCACCGAACTTCGAGAGTCCAGAAGCACATGCCGCCGCCTCGAAAAGGCCTGGAGGAACACCAAATCCACAGAAGCCCACGACAACTTCAGAGCCGCCACCAACGCCCACCATCAACTCATCAGAGAAACGAGGAAAAAGCGATTGAAGACAGAATCTCCACCCACGCGCACAACAGCAAGGAACTCTTCAGCATCATCAAGGAGTTCGCCCAACCCACTAGCGAGTCTACCGACATCCCTCCCTCACAAGACCTCTGTGACAAACTCAGCACCTTTTTCACCACAAAATCAAGAGCATCTACGACAACTTCGACGAAGACAACCAACACACTGAACCCTCACCAACCACCCCCGACACCCGGAAACCAGCGATTGACGACTGGACAGCCCTCACCACCGAAGACACACTGAAGACAATGAAGTCAATCCACTCAGGGGCCACCACGGACCCCTGCCCCCACCACATCTTCAACAGAGCCGCCGACACCATCGCACCCATGCTCCGCCACACCATCAACCGCTCCCTGGCAACCGCCTCGGTTCCCCGACGACTGGAAACACGCCGAGGTCAACCCCTCCTAAAGAAACCCTCAGCGGACCCCACCGACCTCAAAAACTACAGACCCATCTCCCTGCTCCCGTTCCCAGCGAAAGTCATCGAGAAAGCCATCAACAGCCAACTCCCCACATTCATTGAAGAACACAACATCCTCGACTCCTCCCAATCCGGCTTCAGGAAGAAGAGGGCTAAGAACCGTCAGCTGGCTGATGCGACTGGTGGAGGCCCTCCCATTCCACCAAAACCATTCTCTGCGTGGGAGGAGAAGGTGCTTGCCATCTTGCATCCAGAGAGTCTGGAAGGAATACCCGGGGGACTGCAGGCTGGTAAGTACCAACTAATGGATACCATGAAACTGCCATGTACTGTCTTGCACAACTACAAACCTACATCCCTGAGGCACAAGTACACTCATCTGCACCCCTAAAACAAACACAGGTCACACTGATGTAACATCCACCCCACCTGAAACATCACAAAGGTAGACAACATCAACTGTGTTGTATGTGTCCAGGCAAGCAGCACTACAACTCCCACCAGGCACACCCTGCCCCATCACTCAGCAGGATGGAGCAACCCCTCCCACCCAAAACCATGTGGCAGCCATTGTGTTCTCCACCCTCACCTAACAGGTAGGTAGCCGTCTTTCCAGGGTGGTGTGTTTGGAATAGGGAGGCCTGCACTACAACTCCCACCAGGACCCCTTGTCCCACAGCTGAGCAGGATGGACTACTCCCCCCCCCCCGAACCATGTGGCAGCCATTGTGTTCTTCACCCTCACCTAACAGGTAGGTAGCCATCTTTCCAGGGAGGTGTGTTTGGAATAGGGAGGCCTGCACTACAACTCCCACCAGGCCCCCTTGTCCCACAGCTGAGCAGGATGGACTACTCCCCCCCCAGAACCATGTGGCAGCCATTGTGTTCTTCACCCTCACCTATCAGGTAGGTAGCCATCTTTCCAGGGAGGTGTGTTTGGGATCAGGAGGCCTGCACTACAACTCCCACCAGGCCCCCTTGTCCCACAGCTGAGCAGGATGGACTACTCCCCCCCCCGAACCATGTGGCAGCCATTGTGTTCTTTACCCTCACCTAACAGGTAGGTAGCCATCTTTCCAGGGAGGTGTGTTTGGAATCGGGAGGCCTGCACTACAACTCCCACCAGGCACACCCTGCCCCATCACTCAGCAGGATGGAGCACCCCCTCCCTTCAGAACCATGTGGCAGCCATTGTGTTCTTCACCCTCACCTAACAGGTAGGTAGCCATCTTTCCAGGGAGGTGTGCTTGGAATAGGGAGGCCTGCACTACAACTCCCACCAGGCCCCCTTGTCCCACAGCTGAGCAGGATGGACTACTCCCTCCCCCCAGAATCATGTGGCAGCCATTGTGTTCTTCCCCCTCACCTAACAGGTAGGTAGCCATCTTTCCAGGGTGGTGTGTTTGGAATATGGAGGCCTGCACTACAACTCCCACCAGGCCCCCTTGTCCCACAGCTGAGCAGGATGGACTACTCCCCCCACCCCCATAACCATGTGGCAGCCATTGTGTTCTTCACCCTCACCTAACAGGTAGGTAGCCATCTTTTGAGGGAGGTGTGTTTGGAATAGGGAGGCCTGCACTACAACTCCCACCAGGCACAACCTGCCCCATCACTCAGCAGGATGGAGCACCCCCTCCCCCCCCAGAACCATGTGGCAGCCATTGTGTCCTTCACCCTCACCTAACAGGTAGGTAGCCATATTTCCAGGGAGGTGTGTTTGGAATAGGGAGGCCTGCACTACAACTCCCACCAGGCCCCCTTGTCCCACAGCTGAGCAGGATGGACTACCCCCCTCCCCCCCAGAACCATGTGGCAGCCATTGTGTTCTTCACCCTCACCTAACAGGTAGGTAGCCATCTTTCCAGGGAGGTGTGTTTGGAATAGGGAGGCCTGCACTACAACTCCCACCAGGCACACCCTGCCCCATCACTCAGCAGGATGGAGCACCCCCTCTCACCCAGAACCATGTGGCAGCCATTGTGTTCTTCACCCTCACCTAACAGGTTGCCATCTTTCCAGGGAGGTGTGTTTGGAATAGGGAGGCCTGCACTACAACTCCCACCAGGCCCCCTTGTCCCACAGCTGAGCAGGATGGACTACTCCCCCCTCAGAACCATGTGGCAGCCATTGTGTTCTTCACCCTCACCTAACAGGTAGGTAGCCATCTTTCCAGGGAGGTGTGTTTGGAATCGGGAGGCCTGCACTACAACTCCCACCAGGCCCCCTTGTCCCACAGCTGAGCAGGATGGACTACCCCCCCAGAACCATGTGGCAGCCATTGTGTTCTTCACCCTCACCTAACAGGTAGGTAGCCATCTTTCCAGGGAGGTGTGTTTGGAATAGGGAGGCCTGCACTACAACTCCCACCAGGCACACCCTGCCCCATCACTCAGCAGGATGGAGCACCCCCTCCCACCCAGAACCATGTGGCAGCCATTGTGTTCTTCCCCCTCACCTAACAGGTAGGTAGCCATCTTTCCAGGGTGGTGTGTTTGGAATAGGGAGGCCTGCACTACAACTCCCACCAGGCCCCCTTGTCCCACAGCTGAGCAGGATGGACTACTCCTCCCCCCCCCCCCCAGAACCATGTGGCAGCCATTGTGTTCTTCACCCTCACCTAACAGGTAGGTAGCCATCTTTCCAGGGAGGTGTGTTTGGGATAGGGAGGCCTGCACTAGAACTCCCACCAGGCCCCCTTGTCCCACAGCTGAGCAGGATGGACTACTCCCCCCCACCCCCCCCATAACCATGTGTCAGCCATTGTGTTCTTCACCCTCACCTAACAGGTAGGTAGCCATCTTTCCAGGGAGGTGTGTTTGGAATAGGGAGGCCTGCACTACAACTCCCACCAGGCCCCCTTGTCCCGCAGCTGAGCAGGATGGACTACTCCCCCCCCCTCCCCAGAACCATGTGGCAGCCATTGTGTTCTTCACCCTCACCTAACAGGTAGGTAGCCATCTTTCCAGGGAGGTGTGTTTGGGATAGGGAGGCCTGCACTACAACTCCAACCAGGCCCCCTTGTCCCACAGCTGAGCAGGATGGACTACTCCCCCCCCCCGCATAACCATGTGGCAGCCATTGTGTTCTTCACCCTCACCTAACAGTTAGGTAGCCATCTTTCCAGGGAGGTGTGTTTGGAATAGGGAGGCCTGCACTACAACTCCCACCAGGCACGCCCTGCCCCATCACTCAGCAGGATGGAGCACCCCCTCCCCACCAGAACCATGTGGCAGCCATTGTGTTCTTCACCCTCACCTAACATGTAGGTAGCCATCTTTCCAGGGAGGTGTGTTTGGAATAGGGAGGCCTGCACTACAACTCCCACCAGGCCCCCTTGTCCCACAGCTGAGCAGGATGGACTACTCCCCCCACCCAGAACCACGTGTCAGAAAGTCCACCTAAAAATGACACCTGGACAGGTAAGCAGACAGTGCATGCACCCCACCATTCCTCAACGAAAGCATTGAGCTAATGCCAACAGAAGGCCTCACATCACAACAAAATACACCCCAATTAAATACCATTTGATAGTATGCAGACAGCTATGCGTATTTAACTGTGACAGAAACAGAACTGTGACTCAACTAAACTCATGTGTAAGCAAATCAGGGACCATATATGCACTGCACCAAATGCTATCTGTAAATTCCATGGGTGCTGAGCATGAAGGACCATAGTAAAAATAAAAAGGCATGGTCTTTTGAACAATGAAATACAAGCACAGAACATTACAAAGGTATGCATGAGATAACAATGGTACAATGTCTAGTACATGTGCATATGTAACATTTGCCAGGAAGAGTAATCAGCAAAGATGCATTACATCAAGTTGCATAGCAGGCAGTTGTCAGATGACAACCTTTCAGTTTAATACAAAGCGCTTCACGTGGGGCATGGTATCCAATGACTTGTCACACCATGGAAAAAGATGTATGTACCTCCACATCATGTCATGACGAACATCACTGTGCAGACATACAATTTATGAAATACGTAACTGTGTGTTGCATAACATGTAAATAAGAGACATCAAACACAGCAAGCCAGATGGGTGTAGGTCAATGACTATGTACCCTCTGTTCCACAGGTGACCAACAACTGACTGCAGAGGACGACAACCTCAACCTGCAGAGCCAGTCTCCTCCCCCGGAACATGGACACTCTGATGCGGAGTCCCTGGATTCTTTGGACGAGAAGCTCCAAGCCGGCCCATCTGGTGTGCCAGGGCGCAACCGGTCACATGACCCCACTGCCCCCCCACCATCAGCAACAACATCAACGCTGACCCCTGCTGGAACGACCTGTGCCACCACCACCGCCACCACCACTGTTGCCTGCAACACTCGCCCTGCCCCAGAGGATGCCCAGCCCACACCATCAACTGTGGAGGGCAGGGAGAGTAGGCGTGTGGCTAGAGTGGTGAGGCAACAGGTCAGTGATAGCAGGGCAGGTGGGAGGACAAGTGGGAATCCAACACCACAGGACACTGTGACCGAAGCCCTGGCTAACATCACCAGAGTTGTGGGTGCCTATGAACGCACACAGGCACAAATGGGCCAGGCCCACGAAGATTCCCTGGAGCTCCAACATCTGCTGAGGTCCATGGACAACCGTATGGGACAAATCGTGGACCTCATGGGCCAGTTACTGATGGTACAGAGGGACAGGCCAGAGGGACAGGCCAGTGCCACAGACCACACCTCCACCTCCCCCCGTTGCCACGCAGGATGACAGTTCATCATCTACCTCTGCGGGCACGGAGAGGGGTGACTCCTCAGACCCCACTGGCCCAGCAGACGATGCCCCCCCTGCCAAAAGAAGAAGGGGCCATCCAAAGAAAAACTTGGGACTCACCCGTGGCAAAGCACCTGCCAAATGGCAGTCAAAGAGCCAGCCATGATGGCAACACAATTCACCCAACCATTGACTCTGTACACTGTCCTTACCCACAATGCCATGGTAATGGCATCCGTCTGTTGGACTGTGTCACCACATCAATGTGGTGCCTACTTGATTGTCTCATCTACCATCACTGCCAACTCATAGATTCACCATTCACACTTATGTAAATATCCACTTCCCTCTCACATATACCCATTGAAAATAAACAACAATAACGCACCAATGTAGTTGAGTCTGCTCCATGTTTATCACTGTATGTGCAATGTTTACCATGGTTACAATGTCACAGTAGCATGGATCCTCTGTAGGCAAGGAGAGGCAGAAGGGACCTATCAAAACACAACAGAACAAAAGTCACTAGTCAGGTGGTGGCATCACAGCCATCACACAACACATGTCCTCAACGTACACCAATATGCACAAATTACAATGTGCAACAGTACCAACATAGACATCCTGTAGCTGTGCCAAACTACACTGTATCCAACACATAGGCAGCCAGCACTGAGTCAACAACATGATGCAGTCACAAAGATCACATAGACCTTCACGCAAACAACTACATCAACAGACAATGGACCAGTTGTACATTGTCACTCACCATCGAGTGAAGTAGCGGTTGATGAGCTGCTGATGCTGGTCGACACCTTCCTCCTCTCCACTATCCTCGTTACTGGACATTTGTGGGATCGCAGCTGGGGGCCTCGGCTGGTCATCATCGTCCAGGATCATGGGGATTCCTTTCTGTAAGGCCAGGTTGTGCAGCATGCATCATGCTACCACTATCTGACACACCTTTTTGGGTGAGTTCATGAGTGCCCCTCCGGTCCTGTCCAGGCAGCGAAATCTCAATTTTAGGAGACCAAAGGTTCGCTCCACCACTGACGTGTTCTCCCATGGGCATTGTTGTAGCGGACTTCAGACGGTGTCCTAGGATAGCGTAGTGGGCTCAGCAGAGTCACCTACGTGTGAAAAACACATACCGATTAAGTGATACAACTGTGGCAGAGGACAGCATGGCACACACAGCACACAACTTGACTCTGCCCACTCACCCACAATCCATGCCCGCTCCGGAAGTAAATTGGCCATCAGCTGGGGCACAATGCTGTTGTGCAGGATGTAGGAATCATGTGCAGAGCCGGGAAACTTGGCACAGACATGCGATATGATCATATCGGCCTGGCACACCACCTGCACATTGATGGAATGTGAATGTTTACGATTCCTATATATGTGTTCCCGTGCCTGTGGTGGAACCAGGCCAACATGTGTGCAGTCAATAGCACCTACAACATTAGGGATGTGACCAAGGGCATAAAAATCCGCCTTCACAGCCGCCAAAGCCGCCCTCCTTGGAAAACTTATGCATCGGTCCTTGTATTGCATCATGGCTGACAGGAAATCCCGTAGCACCATGCTGAAGGTGGGCTGAGACATCCCCCCTGCAATGCCCACTGTCTCCTGGAATGCCGGCATCACCTTCGATTCAGTTGTCAATGCTGTTGGGTATGTCCTGCCAGCCCGCAGGTGTGGCTCCAACATGGCACACAGGTCTTGGATGTTTGTGCGGTCCAGACGTAATCTGCGTATTATGTCATCATCCTCAATGTTAGCCAGCAGGGTGACTGGACGATACACATTAGGTCGCCTCCTAGGTGAGATGAAAGGGGACACGTCATTGCAACAGAACATGAGATGTGCACAAATCCATAGCTTTTGATTGACACAGCGCAAACATTGACTGGCATCACAATGCACCATATAGTGCAAGTCAAAAGTCGTGACACCTTGAGAAAACATTGTAGTACACTTGTTCAGTATTCGCACAGTGAGAACAACCAACATGGAAACTGTTTCTGTGAATGCTAATAGTCACATTTCAAAGTCTTGTGTAAACAGCCCTGACAGTACATGATACAGGACATGTGTGAAACAGAAACACTGCTGGCTTCCAAGTGGCTGCTGTACCTGCCACACATTCTTGTGCAATCATGACAGGGGACACATGAACAACACAATTTGTCTAGTTCTGAAGGACTCATTATGGAATTTGAGCCACTGCAAATCCACACAAGTTTAGAGACACTCACATACATATTCACAAGCCTGTGCTAATATCCACTGTCATCAGTACACATGCCATACATGCTGGTAATCACAATTCAAAGTCAGTCAATGACTAATAATGAAAAGCATTTGCAGATTCTGTGTCGCCGTGGATCAAGACACAATGACACCACTGCACAACATCATCAATAAGCAGACAGATTGTCAATGTGGCACACAAAAAGTGGAAAAGGTACGTGATCCAAAAGGACTGCAGACAAACGTTAATCTGCACTTAAGTTGCACTATGACATGCAGTATGAAGGTAGCACTGCCCAAACACACAACTAAAGTACAACAGTTGCCATGGAGCTAATCATCCAGCTGCTTGGAGACACAACAGTGCCACAAAAACAACCTATAACACCACCAGGACAAAGCCACACCAGTATACCTACAACTCAGCGCATGAATATGCTGAGTACATAACAAAAACACAACAGCCTCATACACATAACAACAGCGGATGTCATCACACAACACAGGTACTAAAGGACAAACATCAAAAGCATCCTGAGCCACATTCCCCACAGGCTGTCAGGAATAAGACAGCGGACTATCAACATCCCTCCGCAGACAAAGATGCTGGCTGTGCATCACTTGTTGGCCTCTGGTACCTTCAAAACAACAAAAGTTAGAGTTGGATGAGTGTCACAGCCAGCCCTATCAAGGTATATCTCACGTGTCTTGGATGCCATCATTAGCTTGATTCAACAGCACCATCAGTTCACCCACACTGCACAGGAACAGCTTGTGCCCCAGAAAGGCTTCTACGTCATAGCAGGCTTATCCACTCGTGTTGGTTTAATATCACTGCACACGTCCCCTACGTGTGCACCCTGCCAAAACTGCACACAATTACTGCAAATGAAAGCACACGCATTACATCAATGTGCAGCCAATTGTGGCACACCGTCTACTGTTCACAGATGCCATATCAAATTTACCAGTCAGTGAGCACCATTACCACTTTTGGCTACAGTCCATCATCCAAGGCAACAATCTTCATGTGAACAAGGTCAATGCACCTGTCCTTGGTGGGTACCAACGTAACACACCACACACATCAAATCCACTATCAACATACTCACAACTGTGGAAATATACATGTAACAAAATCACATATGACAGGCCGAACAAAATGAGCACATAAGAGACACAATGTCACAAGTAATGGTGATAACATTTGGCAGATATGGAGACAAAACATACCCAAAGGCAGAGATACAAGTGAAAAATAATAAGTCTGTACAGAATGCCAAGTGTGCCGGTGATGTAATTAACATCCTTGAGTATGTAGAGCACACACGTCCATGTGGACATATACTGTTGGAATTGCTACTGCGAACAATAACATTACATGAAGGCTGTAATAGGTGATACCAAACAGACAACAGTGTGACATATGTGGTGAGTAATGAAAATAATGCTGAAATGTTTGTACAATCATGTACTGTGTAGTGACATATTGTGTGAGATATGGATATGTGTGTAAATATTGGGATCAGATATGAAATTGGGGGTAATTATTTGGTGTCAGATATGAAATTGGGGCTAAAATGTGGTGACATATATGTAGGCTGTCTGGTTTTAGGTTTAAACCTATAATAACTGATAAAACCCCACTGAAAGAGAAATAGCCCTCACCAGTGAAAACATATGAACACTGAAAAAACACCTGCACAACCACAAACTAAATGCCATTTAAAGAAAGGAAAAAGAGTGAAAGAGTCCTTTTTTTCCTTCCTGAAGGGGCCAATACAATGTAACTTTGTTATACAAGCTAGCAGTAAGAAGGTCTGGGATAACATTATCCTGCTTGAGTTTTGTTGTTTAGGGATGCCACTAAAATATTGTTTCTTCTTCCTTTTGTTTTTTCCAGTTTTGTGGTCTTTGGTCTAAAGATGCAGGGTTTAGAAGCATGTTTTAGGTCTTGTTTAATTATTTTATAAACTGTAGAGAATCAGGAAACATCAAAATCATATTTGATATTTTGGCTGCGTTTGATTCTTTCACTGATAGGTAAAATGGTTGGTTTCATAAGAATCTTTCCAAATATGTATCATCACATTTACCCACAGAGAATGGCTAAAAACCCTTAATACATCAGCCCCCAGTTTCTAGTGAGTCAGTATTAATAGTAGGCGAATTGCCAACACCTCAGGCTTTAAACATTCAATGCAAGGTATAGTGACAAGTATATGTGAAACGATCGCTATCACCAAGCAACTGGGATAGTGGATAAAACATGACACCAGACTTTTGGAAAACATGGAACACAGTGGCACTTGGAATGCTCTGCAAAAAAGGTTCTTTCCAAGTTCAACAAAGATTGGAGTGATATTGTCGCAATCTTCAAGTGAACCAGTATTGGCATGGAAAGCTATGTCAGTGGCCAGAGTTAACAAATTGTGTACTGCCTGTTTTGGCGTTGCCCATCTCAAGTGGCAATGTTGAGAGGGCCTTTTCACAGAAGTTTACATGGGAAGGAAATAGCGAGCACACATGACCAAAAACTCACAGAAGAAGTATTGTATGGTGCACTACAATAAGTTTAATTTGCAAAAAATCTATTTGAACCTCATATACACTATACTTACACTGTCTATATACCATGCACGATCAGTGCAAAAAGCAAGCAATAATAAAAGCAAAACGTTCCATAAACACCGGAAAAACACTGTTTCTTAGGTTTTTAATGGTGCGAAATGTGAAACCACTGATAACCACTGTTTTTTTAAGGTATTGAAATCACTTGAAAACACTGAAAAAACCCCACCAGAATTTACCAAAAATAGAAACTGAAAACAGGAAAGCCTACATATATGAAATTGGGGCTAAATTTGGGGGTCAGATATGAAAATGGGGCTAAACTGTGGTGACATATATGAAATTGGGGCTAAATTTGGAGGTCAGATATGAAATTGGGGCTAAAATGTGGTGACATATATGAAATTGGGGCCAAATTTGGGGGTCAGATATGAAATTGGGGATAAATTTGGGGGTGAGATATGAAAATGTGTGTAAATGTGGGCTCAGATCAGTAGCGCTCGGTGGTGGGAGTGCAGCCGGGCACTGACGTGGGGAGGGGCAGGGTGGGGGGGTAGTAAACTACGGATTACGGGCGATTACAGGTAAGTACACATATAAATAAATAAAACTAATTTCGTTTCTCGCGCTGCATCACATTTGGCGATGCAGCGCGAGAAACGAAATTCGTTTTATTTATTTATATGTGTACTTACCTGTAATCGCCCGTAATCCGTAGTTTACTACCCCCCACCCTGCCCCGCCCCACGTCAGCGCCCGGCGGCACTCCCACCACCGACCGCTCCTGGCTCAGATATGAAATTGTGTAGGAGTAATGTGCCCCATTAGTTCTTTCAGTGTGGCATTTGGTGTTAGATATGAAGTTTAGGCTGTCATTACTAACTATAGCCCATTTGAATTCCATCAAGTGCCATGATATTTTGTAAGTGACCACTGTTCGAAGTACAGATATGACCCATGACATTGACACAGCACGATGTGTCCATTGGTGCCTTAAACGTGCTCAAACAACACTGTCACGCCCATAGTCAACAATGTCATGCTGCACCCTCGCCGTAGCTACCGCCTGGCACCAGCGGTGTGTCACCGCCATGGCCCAAGACACCATAGCGGGATTGATAGGCATATACACATGGCTAATGGCGGTTGGCATGCTCCGACACCCAGATCCCGGTCACTCATAGCAATGCATGTGCCCGGAATCGCAGTAGCTACCGCCTGGCACCAGCGGTGTGTCACCGCCATGGCCCAAGACACCATAGCGGGATTGATAGGCATATACACATGGCTAATGGCGGTTGGCATGCTCCGACCCCCAGATCCCGGTCACTCATAGCAATGCATGTGCCCGGAATCGCGGTAGCTACCGCCTGGCACCAGCGGTGTGTCACCGCCATGAACCATGCCCTTCCAGCCAATGGGAAGCGCAATCGCGGTTGCCTGATGCAAGTTTGAAAATTGCGGTAGGCGTGCTCTGCCACCGCGGGGCCGGTCATTGGATGCACTTGAAAGATGCACCACCGCGGTACCGCACGCCTGTCCCCTGCGGTGTGTCACCGCCATGGACCATGCCCTTCCAGCAATGGGAAGCGCAATCGCGGTTGCCTGATGCAAGTTTGAAAATCGCGGTAGGCGTGCTCCGCCACCACGGGGCCGGTCATTGGATGCACTTGAAAGATGCACCACCGCGGTACCGCACGCCTGTCCCCTGCGGTGTGTCACCGCCATGGACCATGCCCTTCCAGCCAATGGGAAGCGCAATCGCGGTTGCCTGATGCAAGTTTGAAAATCGCGCTAGGCGTGCTCTGCCACCGCGGAGGCGGTCATTGGATGTATTTGAATGAGGCAGACCTGGAACACCAATTGCAGCAGCTTAGAACCACAGACACGAGCCCTGGGGTCTATATATGTGTGTGAGGGAGCCACACATTGCCACAGCTCACTGAGCCTGCTGCCTGAGACCCCTCACCTGCTGCTGCCTCCAGGGACTGCTGCCTGAGACCCCTCACCTGCTGCTGCCTCCAGGGACTGCTGCCTGACACCCCTCACCACCAACTGCCGCTGCTGCTGTCTCCTGCCCACAGTGATGGCGAGGACTGAGAAGATCCGTGCCACTCCCTTCACCCCCAAGGAACTGGAGGTCCTGGTGGACGAGGTGCTCACCCAGTATCCAAGGCTATATGGTGCGCCAAATGTCGTGGTGAGTATCTCAGGGTGTGAGTGAGAGTGCAGGGGGGGCACACATGAAGTTGATCTGCTGCAGTATGTGCGTGAGAGTGTGGGGTTGGGTCATGCACTGCCTAGCATGCTGTTTCCAGGGGGAAGGTGTGTTTAGCCTACTCAACACGTTTCCCTGCCTGCACATCCAGATGTGAGGGCAATGTAATGTCTTGTCAGACATACAGTGAGGCTGCACCTTTTCAATTCAGGAGTCAGGACATTGATTTTCAGTCTGAATGTCTGTGTGTGTCCCTGATGTCCTTCACAGGCCCATCTGTGGCCTTAGCTAGTGTTGTTGTCCAGAGGGTAGTGAGGGCATTGTTTCTGACTCAATATGTGCCTCATCTCTAGTTCTGCACTATGCTCAGGACCTCAGTCCCCCAGGGTGACACTCTTGTTGGTCATTCACCTATGACACTGTACATTCCAACATTCTTGTGCCCAGACCCTTCCATCACCACCAGCATGAGCACATACTCGCATGTGTTGGCACTGTTTGTGTTTCCAAATAGTCCCACCATGTAAAATATGAGATGCCCCACGTTGGACCTCTGTGTGACCCCAACTGGCCTGCACATTCACTGCCCAATCAGACAGTGACACAACACTGAATGTACAGAGTGTCAAATCTGTGCTTTTCCTCTTGACTCTCCATCAATGAGCCATTACAGAGATGTAGATTGCACACGACAGTCCTTGTGATGAGGGTTTGCGTTTGTGAGGTCATGTCCCTCAATGTGACATCCATGACACAGTGTGGCAGTTTAAGGGCAAGTGCTTTGAGGGCTGCGCAGTGTTGGGCACAGTGAGTATTCACAGTGACATATGTAGTAATGTCCTGCATGTCTTGGTATTCCCAGAAACTTGCAGTAGATGTGGTCAGCATACACATTTTGCTCTCTGCTGGCATTCTGCATGGCTTTGAGATAGGCATGTACTGCGTCCACCCTCATACCTGCATGCATTAATGTGTGTTTCACACATGATGATGTTTGAATGTCGCAGATTTGTTGTCTCTGCTAAAGTTATGGCTGAAGTTGGTATGAGTCAGTGTCATGCTCCTGCACTGTGAAATGGTGGTAGGTTACACTGATTATTGCACCCTCTTGTCTCCCATGTCTGCAGCTCAAAGTCAACCAGCGCAAGGCCGTGTGGAGGGCCATTGCAAGCAAGGTGCGTGCACTGGGTGTCTCCAAACGACGGCGCTCCCACTGTCACAAGAGGTGGGATGACATCTGCCGGCTGAGCAGGAACGTGGCCGAGATGACACTGGGGCTGATCCCTCGGGCCGGCAGGTTGGCGCAGCATGACACCACTAATGGCACGCATTTTAGCTGTTACGCAGCCTGAACTGGATGCACGTATGAAGGGACATCAGCAGCAAGCTGCTGGTGAGTATTCTGTGAATGTGACTTTGGGTGTTGTTTGGCTGCATGTGCTTCAAGCCTGGGCCAGTGCAGGGCTGTGATGTTGCTAGTGTGATGCAATGGCGTGTAAGTGGCCGGGGTGTTGGGTGCAGTTGTCATGCATTCCCCCAACATGTACCTTCCCATGTCATTGGTGTAATGGCCCTTGAGTTCACATTTGTAGTTGTGGCCTTCTGGTATCATCTTCATTGGTGTCGTCACGGACATCCCATGTCAGGGTCCAGCAGAGTGCATGATCTGAGTGTGCCATCATCAATGTGTGCATTGCCTGACGTCAGATTTGTGCTGGCTACACATCTAACAACAATGTGCAACTGTAGTTGTGCCCCAAGATACGACATGGTGGATGGCATGTGCTCATGGCCATTGTGTGCGGATATGTTGGAGTCTGTCTCTGTGTTGGACACTTCCGCTGGCTCAAGATGTGACAGTGGCAACATGTTGTGAGTAGAATCTTTTACCCCCTCAGGGCCCTAGGTGTGCACAGAGGGATATGTGTGTCTGGTTAGCTGAAGCCACCAACAGGCTAATTGGCTGTGTGTCCATCACATGGGTGAATTATGCCAAGTTTGCATTATGCACGGTAATTTCGATGTTTGGATTGAGGTTGCACAGTGTTACTGCCCATGGTGTTGTCCAACATGGATGATTGTTCATCATTAGTGATGCTTCCCTTGCAGATATTTGTAAACTTGATGCAAATGTACTGATCCGACCTCTATCTCTCTCTCATGCAGCATCTCACATGGGCACGGAAGGACAGGGGACGGACACCAGTGGTGAGGCATCAAGCACAACTGCTGCACACCAGCATAGTGACACGGATGTCACCAGGGCATCAGAGGGGGACCGTAGTCTTCTAGAGAACCCACAGCCAGAGATGCAGACCTCTACGTCATCTAACGACGACGGTGACGCATCTATGTTTTCGGCCGAGGGAAACGGGGACTCTGCCTCCTCGTCCACCACACAGCATTCAGTGCCCACCCTCCCTGCTACTCCCACTGTTGCTGCCCGTGTTCGCACCACAAAAAAGGGAAGAGTGTCCTTCATCCCAGGCACCGCTGCCCCTGCCCCTGTCCCCCCTGCTGCCATCAGTGCTGAGTCTGTGGACCTTTTGCGCCAGCTGTGTGTGGGTCAGACAGCTCTCCTCAATGCCTTCCTGGACCATGACAAAAAATTGGCACAGGTGGTGGCTTACATGGAGGGCGTTCATTCTGACGTGGTTGGGCTACACCGGACTGTACAGTCTCTGTTCTCTGCAGTGACAGCAGCCGTTCAACTTGCCCAATCCCATAGTCCAGCTCCAGTCCCTAGGCCCACCACCCTGCCAGTGGCCGCATCTGATGATAGTGACCACACACCCCAGACATCAAGGGACAGATACGGCACACGCAGCACACGGCAGCAGCAGCCCAAGCAGTCCAGGCCGCAGACACCATCCCCACAGAAAGGTAAACCCACACCAGAGCGCAGAGGCAAAAGCCCTTCAGGCCACACCCAGGGCTAGGATGGCAAGGAGCAGGCCTCAGGCTCACATGCCTCAGAGGCATCCCCAGCCAAGGACTCACCTGTCCCAAAAGTGTCTCGCAGAGACAAGCACACAGTTTCCGTGCCCAGTGACAAACAGGTGCCTGCTAAGGGTACACGTAAGAAGAGCTCCAAGACAAGTTCACCCACAACATCTACTCCCATCCAGAGCCCTGTGAAGCAGGGAAAGGAGGCCACTGTAGGGGGGACACCTGGTAAACAGGTGATGCAGGGGCAGAGGCAATCCGGGGCCAAGCGTCCCAAAGAATCCAGCACGTCCCCAGAGGGCAGACCAGCATCTGCACATGAGCCAGCTTTTGTGACGAGTGTGCCTGTTGTATACACCCCACTTGGCATTAATCCCAGGACAGGGAAGCCATATCAAATCCCCAAGAAGCGGAAGGGCACCCCTCCAACTTCTCCCACACACACTGGGTCTCATGCAAGCATGAGTCCACCTCCACGTGCCACCACCCCACCTGGTCCTAGCAGCCCTCCGGCTTCCCAAACCACTGCTGGCTCTACCACACCTGGACCTAGCAGCCCTCAAGCTTCCCAGAACACTGATGGCTCTACCCCAGCTGGGCCTCTCTCTACCCGAGCCAGTACCCCAACTGGCCCCGACAGACAGCCACCTCCCAGTCATACTGCCAGCCAAGTCTGAGTGTTGGTCACCCTCACACACATCTCTCACACATTGGTACCATGGAAGGCCCATTTTTGACGCCCTGAGTGTGTTGCTGACCATGGCAGGGTACTGTACCACACATTCCCAGTGCTGGATGTCATGTACTCACTCTGCACTTTGGACTGGCCACTGGCCTTGGTGTTCACTGCTGTTTGCCCCTTGCCTGTGCAGCTTCTCATGTACCTCACCTGCACTTTGGACTGGCCACTGGCCTTGGTGTTCACTGCTGTTTGCCCCTTGCCTGTGCAGCTTCTCATGTACCTCACCTGCACTTTGGACTGGCCACTGGCCTTGCTGTTCACTGCTGTTTGCCCCTTGCCTGTGCAGCTTCTCATGTACCTCACCTGCACTTTGGACTGGCCACCGGCCTTGCTGTTCACTGCTGTTTGCCCCTTGCCTGTGCAGCTTCTCATGTACCTCACCTGCACTTTGGACTGGCCACTGGCATTGGTGTTCACTGCTGTTTGCCCCTTGCCTGTGCAGCTTCTCATGTACCTCACCTGCACTTTGGACTGGCCACTGGCCTTGGTGTTCACTGCTGTTTGCCCCTTGCCTGTGCAGCTTCTCATGTACCTCACCTGCACTTTGGACTGGCCACTGGCCTTGCTCTTGTCTAAATTTTGCTGCATAACGGTGTGAAATGTAAATAAAAAGAAATGTACTCCTGTTGTCTGCCTTGTCAGTGTCCTTGCTAACTAAAGGGTTACTGTGTGGGTATGGTTTACTGTGACACATGCTCTATATGCCACTTCAACATTGCCAATGTCTTGTTTCCTCTGATCATGTTGTTTCAACTTTGGTGTCCCAGACTTGTGCATCTGTGTGTGTTGGCTTAGATGTAGGTGTGTTTGCTGTGGACTGTTTAACTTCCTGGGTGTGTTGTTGTCTGTGCGGTGTTTAGATTGTTGTTGTGTGTGTTCATGGTGTGTCACTCATCTCTGTTTGTAACTGGTATGTCTGTTATGCACACACTGCTTGGTGTGCATGCAGTGCTGTGAGTGTATGTTGCCTTGTCCTTGCCTGTTGTGCACCCCCTGTTGTTTAGCTGTTGTAGCATGTTGATATCTTTGCATGTGCATGTGTTATGTCTGATGTGGCTGTGTGCAGTGTTTGTGTTGTGTTGTCTCATGCAGTTGACAGATGCTCTGTGTGTGGTGTTCTATTTGCCTGTCAGTGTGTGTGTTTTGTTGTTGTGTTTGATTCAGATGTGTGTTGCCATTGTGGTGTGCCTTACTTGTGTGTCTGTCACATGGACTGAGGTCTATTGTAGTTCCCGTGCTTGTTTTATGTGCATCCTTGGTGTTTTCTCCTCTCATATTTGATGTGTCTCTTGTCATTGTTGTACATGTGCAGGCATGTGGTACACTATGACACCATTTTGAGTTGATGGGTGGTGTGGTATGTCTGTCTGTGTGTCATTGTAGGCCCCTTTCTCCCTGTTTGTCTCCATTATTGTTTTGTGTGGATGCACTTCTTATATGTGTTGTGGTATGTTGTCTGTGCATTTTTCCTGACTGATGAGGTTGTGTACTCCTGTTGTGTCTGTGCTCCCATTGAATTTGCACTGTTTGGCTGCACAGGTCTTGTCTGTTATTGTAGTAGTTCTGTGTGTGTGTTTTGATTGAGTTCTGTGTCTGACTATTGTTTTTGTGCATACAGTGGTTCTGCCATCCCTGTGTGTGTGTGATGTTTGTGGATACCCCCCAGGGAGTGTGTTTCCTTGTCAGTGTATTGACTGGACATTATTGGCAAGCTTCTGTGTGTTTGTCACTGGTGTTGTGTGCTGCAGGTGTGATGGGTGTGGGGGTTGTGTGGAGGTTCATACTTGTGTTTGACAGTCATGGAGTGTTTCAATGGGCCCTGTGTGTTGTGCTGCTGACATACTCCTGTGATGTATTTGTATGCAGATGTGTGGCTGCTCAGTGTTAGACTTACTACCCTTCCTTTCATCCCTGTGCCTATACATGGCTTGCCTTGCTGTCTCCCTGAGTTGTTGCAGTGAGGTGACTGTGGTTTGACTTCACTCACTGTGACTGCCATGTGTGATTTGTTGAGCTGGGATTGTTGTTATATGTTCCTTCCCTTGCATGTGATGTACACTTTCTTGGTGTTCAGGTCCTTGCCATTCCATTTGTGTGCACCTCACTTTAGGTTTCCTATTTGTTGTCCTCCATTGCTGCTGGCATGTGGTCTGTGTTTGTTGCTGTGTGTCAGTGTGGGGTATGTCTGTGTGACTTGGCAGGCTGTGTGTCCATTGGAGTGTTTGTTCATTGTCTGTGTGTGTTTATTTTGTGCTTGGACTCAGTTTACTTGCCATGAGTGTGGTGTTGTTGTGGTGTGTGGGTTCCCCTGGCCCTGTGCTTCTACGCTGTGTGTTACTCTGCAGCCACACCTGATGAGGCTGTCTCCCTAGTTGTTTGTTGTGTGGTGCAGTGTGTGTGTTCACCTGGCTGGTTATTGGGCATGTGTGGGCACAGGAGGGTCACGTGGCATGTCCCTGCATGTTGTGGGTGGACCTAGTGTGTGGAGTGTGGAGGTGTTGCCCTGTGTACTTTGTGCACTGCCCATGCCTTGCGCTGGCCCAGCCTACTACATTGTGCGCATTCTTTAACGCGGATTCACCGCTGCGGTCACGTGACCTGGACATTATTTTGAGATCGCGGACATGGTGACCGGGATGAGGAGGGGTGGACTGGTGGCAGGTAGGACATGTGTGGCTACACCTGTGGTTGTGTTCCTGTCCCCACCAGGGTGTCTGGTGGGGGCAGGGACCTTACATCATCCATGGGGTTGTGGGTTGTGTTTGTGTGCAGAGTTGTGTAATCGCGTACCTGCGGCGGCGTCCGCCACGGTCCATGGCTTGCTGGAGGTGTATCATGTACAGCGCCGGGAAGACGTGTAGTGCCAGGTCCATGGTGGTCGGGTCCGGTATTCTTTTTTGCGCTCTGCTGTGGTGCTTCTGCCTGCTCAGATTGGCCGGTTTCTCCGCTGCGGTGTGCCTGGCTTTTTGGCGCATCCTAATTTGTACGGCGGGATGTACGTCATTCCGCACGGCGGTGGCTCTCGATTGGTTGTCTCCGTTTTGATGGCGGTGCACGTCGCACCGTGGCGGACGGACAATGGGCTGGTTTGACCATTGTAATATGGCGGACGGGTGCACCGCTGCTCATGGGCGGAAAACAGCGTTTTATCCCACCGCCAGCATCGCGGAGGTGCATCCGCCAGTCATCGTAATGGGCCCCTAAGCTCCCAAATGGTGGTAAACAAGGTCTAACGGAGCTAAACACATGCCATAAATAGAGGTGGGCTCCGTCTGCTGTCCTCGCGGCAAGCCGTGGGAAGTTACGAGCCGGACAGGGGAGACATTTGCCAGGAAGAATAGAAATAAACATGCAGGTTTTTGGAACTACCCTGCCGTTCCCGACCTTCGGGATGCAGCAGCACACCACTGCTGGCCCCTCCTCTCGGTCTGGGATCCACAACCTAGTTGTGGAATTTGCGTCCTGCCGAAGCCCCACCTCCCCGGTTTCCTCCTGCTGGCTGCTTCATGTAAACAAGCCTCGGCTCTATTTACAATCACTTGACTGGACGGGACTCGTGCCAGAATCCGTCGTGAAAATAACAGTGCGCAACACAGTAAAAAAAACAACACGCAGGGATTGGCAATTTAAAGAAACGCACAATGTCGCAGATGCAGCTTGGAAAACTGTTGCAGTAAAACAAGCAAATGAGAGATAAAAAAAAAATGCACGTGGTAATAATTGCGCTCCTTAAATGCTGAGGCGCTGGCTTTGCTGTATTCTGCCACCAGCTAGCGACTCACCTTTTTAAATAAAAGGGGCGTGCGGAGTTGCACACAATGCAGCATTATTAATCCTGCTTGTGTATGGGGATTGGCATTTGAGGATGATGGATTCTGGTGCAAAGGCTGCAAAGCCCTGCCGTAACCCTTGCAAACACACCAACTCCAGGCGAGACACATCCCCCGTATTCTGTAGCAACCACTGCAACCCTCGCGCTCGGGTCCGAGTGACACACAGATGCCTTCCAAGACCCACCTGCGTTGTCGCCGCCGCCTCTCGCCTTTGTTCTCATCTTGAAATGTTTGGGTGCCAAGTAGGGAATGACGCAGCAACACTCGCCACAACGTGACTGTTGCCATTTTTCTGTTTTTATTAAATCTCTCTCCCTTTGCCATGTGATGGAGATTGAGAAAAAAGAAAAATAAACTTCCGGGTCTCATGACCAACTGAGACAAGTGATGGGCTGCTTGGAAAGTGAAAGCGCGCATGGCGCGCTGAATGCTACAGGAAAGCATGTCGTGCCTGCAGTAGGAAAAACTCATTAAAGAAAGTAGTGCTTACAGACTAAAAAACACGTCCCGTGTAACAGCAGAAGTAAAAGGGCCAGTAGCCATGGGAGGTTACAAATTAAGTAAAGGCGGTACTAAGCAGGGACTAACAAACTAATTACTGAATCAGAAGCCTGCTTTTACGAAGGACAAAGACAGAAGCCAATAACAAATATAGGCGGAGAGTGGGCGGGGCTTCTCTTCCATACTCCACTACAGCAGCTCGCTACATGCGCGCTGACTCAGGCTCGCCCTAAAAAGGCAAGAAGAGGAAGATGGAATAAAAGACACAGATGCAGCCATGTATCGCAGGCAGCAGCAGAACAGAAACAAACCTGTCTTGCCACTTCTGCGGTCAAAGCTGACTGCGTTACAGAAGCAGCATGAACATGGGCATAGCTTAGTGAGATTTGGTGGGGGCTGTGAATTTAACATTTTCTAACTAAAAAAAGCATTGGGCTGCACGGTGAATGGGTGAGTTGGCCAAGATTTGGGATGGGCTATTCCCATAAGTTACATGGTCAGTTCTAATTGGCATGTGTTGGGACTCTGTCTAGAATGGCACTGTGGGTGAAAGCCATGGGGTGGAATGCTACACCGAGCGATTGCCAGTGGTTAGAGTATTTGCAAGCATTCGTTCCATCAACGTTTGGGTGGTTGACTGCCAGTACTGTGCCTAGAAAGCTGAGCCTAGCACTGCTTTCCAAGCATTCTACTGCCAATGTTTGCAAATCCCAAAAAGGAGTACATTTGTACCAATTCAAGGAATACTGCTGTGGGTGCAGATTTTCTACTTTTTTGGTAAACTGGTCACTATGTTTTTTGGATCAGGAATTCAAATATATAAACAAGTTAAAACCTCTGAGTGAAATCAGGATGATGAGAAAAACCAGTACATACGTAAGAGACCCGACTCAGAGCCCCAAACCCAACAACCAAGCCAAAAATGCATTTATTTTGAGGGTGTCACACCCCAAACACCCACCCTCTCTTAAGTTACACCTCTGAGCGTGAATCTCATAGAAGTATAGTAATAATTTTGTATAGAGCTTAATACAGTATTTTTGCCATTTGTAAATAACAGCTTGTTCTATCACCTAATTTAATTGTAGTTAATATATCATTCTCGTAAGGTAAAAGACTGAGTTAGCTCTTAAGACCTGTAGGCCACAACACATCAGCAGCGAGCATTTAACTCAAGTGGAGCATCATTAGAGAAGTGCATTGGCTGTTTGGACAGATGCACTGAAATGGCGTATTTCTTGCAGGTTAATACGGATAGCAGCGTGGTCTATCCGTTTTTTTAGTTTTCTGGTACTTGTAGTCCTACACTCATAAAGGGGTCATCAGCACAATAGGTAACAACATGCAAAAGAACCTGAACGAGAAGAGCCACTCAAGTATGGACCTTAGAGCCTTGCTGTAGGAGGGGTGTTCAATATGGGTAAAGCAATTTTATGAAAGAGCTCATGAGCCATTTGTCAGTTGGATTGGCGAAGGGTCGCAAATGCCCCTCTTGTAGCACACACAGTGATGTGCGAGTAGGGCACTCAGTCCTTGGTCTTTATTTGCATTCTAGTGCTGTAGTGCTTGATTAAAAATAAAACAGGCATTGTCAAAGCCAATAGAACTCATCTTTGAGGACTTTAGCCAACCTTCTGGCTCTGCCAATGCCTGCTACCGATGCTGCAGCATCGACCAAAAGAAGAAAATATGCTCTAGCTTACATCCTGATATGGTGGCAACTATGATCTTATTGTAATGATGTTTTTTTAATTTTAAAAAATATAAAAAGTGGGCGAAAACTCCTTTAATGAAAGGAGGGGTGTGGTAGGAAATAACTGAAGCGGAGGGGCCCTGCTAAAAATATAAATAAATAAAAACTTAGAAGAGGAGGGGAGTGGAAGGAGTGGGGAAGCAAAGGAGGCTCATCGGGGGTTGGTAGCAAGTCAACACTGCAAAGGAGTGGTGGTGAGGTGAGAGTGGTCAAGGAACAACAGAGGATACCTGAAAGGGTTGTGGGTACAAATTGAAAGCCCAGCTGGATGGAAAAGAGGTGGGGAAGCAACATACACTCCAGGAAGAGGAGCAGCAATATGAAGAGCAGTGGGGGATGGGATGTGAAGGGCGTGGCATCACACAGGAGCAGGGAGGAGAGCAGGTAAACACATGCACTCCATTGGCGCACTGAAAGCAAAAGAAGCAAAGTAGTTTCCTGAATATAAGCAGTGAAAGGATACAAGTCATTCAGTCAAATGAATAGCTAGAAAAGCTATACTCCATGAGAGAGACCGAGACAATAAGAGGAAGGAAAGTCATTGAATAAAAAGCAATTAAATGAGATTGATAAGAAAGGAAACCAAGAATAAGCAATGTGTTGACCCAAAGCCCATTTGTACATATTAGATATTTCCACAACCAACAGGTAAAGCTGACCTTAGAAAAAAGATGTACTAAAATACAAACAAGAAAACAAGACTATAGAAGTTACTTTCGCTTTCCATTGCACATCTTAAAATTTCAGTATTAGCTCTACATGTTCATATTACATCACAGAGCCCAATGTTGTCTTTCTTGTAGTTTCCCATATTTGGTCACATTCCTAATGATAGCCGATGGACTGACAGAATACTTAGAGCCTGTGGCACTGTACACAACACAAGAAATATTTTGCTTTATCGCCATAATGCATCAATCGCTTTCCAATGGATCATTTGTGAAATATTTTTACCAACATGTTAGTTCTGGTGATAGTCTTGCACCAAATTGTTTTTAAAAGTGTTGACTTAAGTTGCAATCACTATGCATCTTTGTAGGTTTGCCACCTAGACCCATGTCCTAAGAACAACACATTTCCAGATCTGGGCTTTCATTTGACAACCTAATGTATTCTGGGAGCTGTAGTTATGGGTAGTTTCCATTAAACCAAATGCAATGACACCTGATAACAGTGTTTTGAGACAGTTACGCCCAGGACTGGAACAATGTGCCCTGATTGCAAGGAGCTACGGGGCAAATACTGCCTTGCAAAAAAACTTCTATGACGTTGTCAGGCAATCATAATTTGTCAATGCATAGTCAAAGAAAGATTCATAGTAATGCTCCTGGCTATTGGATTAGGAATAGCCAAAAGAAGGGGTTATAGAAAAAATCCTACAGGGAAAGAAGGGGCGCTGTGAGAAGTTGGCCTGGTATATGCTGTTCACTAATTAAAGTGGACACCTTGCACCAGGGCAAATCGACTTTTCTTCATCTCCCCGAGACTTGCTGCTGCCAAGGCTTGTTGGCTCCAATCGAGTTGCCGACACCGCAGTCAGCTGCAGACGTCGAGGGACCCACCGAATCCAGCTCCTGGTCGTCGTCGACACCTCCTGGACCACGTGGCTGAAGAGTCAAGGCACCCGCAACCGACCTGAATCAACCGACGACGGTGGGCATCCATCTTCCTTGCCCCGGGTCACTGCCAAGTGACTTTGAACACTGTCCCCTCTGCTTTCAGGTCATCCTTCTTCAGAATCCAGGCTTGGATTCCACCGGACACTTCTTCAGCTCCCGCAAGCAGCAAGTCTTCTTTGTTCGCCATTGAAAACGACGCCGCGACCCGACACCAAAGGACACCTATGCACCCGGCTTCCCTGGGTGAGGTAACTCCAGCACTACGGTGCTCCTGTGGGTGTAGGCCCTAGAACTACTTACCCTGTAAGTGACTTGCTTGTAGGTTCTCCCGAAGTATCCTAAAACTCTTTATTTCCAACCGCGACTTGCCCCATTGAAGTTAACGGCGATCCGCGCCTGTGTATTCACACTGCACGCGTCCCCCGTGGGTCCTTTACTTACCTGCGTTGGGTGGTTTTGTGAGGCCCCAGCACTTCTGAAGGCCCTAGGCCTTGTCTCCCTGCAAGTCGTTGTCTCTAAGTCTCTTACTTAGTATATGGTCTGGTACGCCCCTAGGGCCCCAGCCATATTTTGTGCTTAACTTATTGTGAAACGTTGATTTGTGCATATGTTTGTCTTCTAATCTCATAAAGAGATTAGTAGAGAGTTATTTAGAAATAAATACATATATATTTGATATATATACCTGTGTGGTGTCTTTTCATTTGGTGATTCAAGAGATTATATGGTAAAACAAGCTGCTTTACATTCCTCCGAGACTTAGCCTGAAGGCTGCTCTCCACAGTTACCACTAGGATAGCTTTCTTTAAAAGGTTGTCTTAAACCTATCTACCATAAGAGTCGATTTGCCCTGGTGCAAGGTGTCCACTTTAATTAGTGAACAGCATATACCAGGCCAACTTCTCACATTGGTGGGCAGCGTGTGGGATTCCAGCTTGCCATTGTTTTACCAGAAAATCTCTATTTGAATTATTAACTGAAAACTATTATAGGTACTCAAGGTACATATAAAGTCAAGCTTAGTATCAATAAGTTCTACTGAACTTAGAGCTGTGTGCCAAGGGATAGCACACCCTTTCCACAGCTCAAGCTAGGATCAGTAGGCCACAAACTAGTGTAGGTAGTACAACACTGCACAACACTAGAATGTCCTTAAAGGGTGGACCCAGTGGATCCACTCAGCCTCAGTATAAGGACATGGCTTTCTCTGACTTGAGAGCCATGTGTGTTGACAGACACCTGAGGCTAGGACAGAGTCCCTCAACCCTGCACCTGATAGATCTGCTGACAGCAGATGACCTGAGATTGGCTCTAGGAGCTAAAGGGTTTGAATCAGTGGGTGGGTCAGTCATAGTATCTGGGTCAGATGATGAAAATCAGAATGACCAAGACTCTGTGATTGAAGGGCCAGGCTCCAAGGGGCCTGAAAGGGACAGAGGAATTCTCCCTAAGAGAACTGACAGAGAGGAGGAGAGGCACAGATCCCCTTCCAGGGAATCTGACCACTCTTATCACTCTGGCAGAGAATTTGTCCAGCAGAGGAGCTCATACTTTTCCTTAAGAGAGACCTCCTCTGAGAGAAGGTGCAAACTGCTCCAGTATGAGGAAGCCAGAGTGGCCGTCAGAACCAAGCAGTTGGCACTGGATAGGGAAGCCCTGGAGATCCAGAGAGCTTCTAGAAAAGAGGGGTTAGAACCCCCTGGTGGCAGCAACAGTGTCCCTAGAGGCAGAGAATATATTCCTGACCATAGGAACCTGAGCAAGGTTGTTCCTCCCTACCAGAGTGGGGATGATATCCACAAGTGGATAACTGCTATGGAGAGGGCCTGTAGAGTACAGCAGGTCCCCCAAAAGCAGTGGGCAGCAATCTTGTGGCTCTCCTTTTCAGATAAAGGAAGAGACAAGCTCCTCACTGTTAGAGAGGAGGATGCTGATGATTATGAGGTCCTGAAGAGTGCACTGATAGATGGGTTTGGCTTAACCACTGAGCAGTACAGGTTGAAGTTCAGAGATACCCAGAAGGCACAGACTCAGGACTGGACTGACTTTGTAGATTGTGCATCCAAGGCTCTGGAGGGTTGGCTGGTTGGCAGTAGGGTTACTGATTTCAAAGGATTTTATAATCTAATGATGAGAGAACAGATCCTTAATAATTGTCAAAACCAGCTTTTACACCAGTACCTGGTGGACTCTGATCTGACCTCTCCCCAAGAATTGGGAAAGAAGGCAGACAAATGGGTCAGAACCAGAGTAAGGCCTAAGAATCAGGGTGGCGACCACAAGAAAGATTCTACCAAGTCCCAAGAGAAAGGTGGGGATAAATCTAAGGATAAGTCCACTACAGGGCCCCAAAAGTCCTCTTCTGGGGGTGGGTCCCAAACTCCTTCCTCTCCTGAAAAGAAACCCTATTGCCATGTCTGTAAAAAGCCTGGGCACTGGAAATCTGATCCCAGTTGTCCCAGGATTGGCAATAAAGAAAATGTTCCTCCAACAACTACTACCACCCCTCCTGGTACTACCAGTAGTAATCCTCCAGTTGGGAGTAGTGCACCCAAAAAGTTAGGTGCTTTTGCAAGAGGAACAGAGGTGGGCCCTAGTTTAGACAGGACCCCTCAACAGACTCCTCAGACTCTGATGGTGGTATAGGATTTGCCACCTTTACCGTGGGTCCCACAGCATTGGGCAGGTACAGACTGGAGCCAATAATTAATGGTCAGAAAGCTGTGGCATTTAGGGACACAGGGGCTAGTGTCACCATGGTGGCAGGGAAACTAGTCCCCCTCACCAGCTTTTACCTGAGTTTAAATACCAGGTGACCAACATTGATGGTGTCAGAACAGATCACCCCATGGCCATAGTCAATCTCACCTGGGAGGGGGTCACAGGCCCAAAAGAGTGGCAGTGTCCCCAACCTTACCTGTAGATTGCCTGATGGGCAATGATCTGGAAATTTCAGCCTGGGCTGAAATTGAACACCAAACCCATCTGAGGATGTTGGGTGTCCCTGTAAGGTTAGTGGGGCTGTGATGGCCACAGCCCCAGCCCAAGATTTTGGAGAGATGGAGCCTGGAAGAATGGCCCACTCTCCCCCAGAAGAGAGCACAAGGGTTGAAGAAAAGTCTTCTTCCTCCAGACAGTAGGTAAGGGTCAGCCTCCTCAGGGAACTGACCCTCCCCTAGTGAAGGAACTGCCACAGAGGTAGTCAGGCCTGGCCTGGCCCCACCCCTGATGGCAGAGGACCCTTCCAAGGTGGTACCCAGTCTGGAGCAGGTAAACTGCCCCTCTCTACCCTGCTTCAGTCAGCCCAGGGCTGCAGAGGTCAGGGAGGTCAGTGGACCCCCAGGGCCCCCTGTCCAGAGGAACCCCCCATCAGCAGATTAGGGGCACCCAGTCTAGTAGCCCTAGCCAGGTGAAAATTCCTCAACCCACTGAGGGATCCCCCATACCTTTATGTAGGGACCACCCCCAGAAGGACTCTGTTAGGCAAGGGCAAACCTGGAACCAAAGGTTCCAAACATGCCATGTCCCTCCAGTGTTCCACCCAAAGGGACCCAACCCCCAGCTGTAGGCAGTCAAAGGTTGACCCTTAGAGCAAAGTGCAACTCAGTCATGGAAAGACAGGCATACATGGTGACCAGTGATCTGAGGAAGCTGAGGCCAACCTTCCTAGGGCCTCACTTCCCTACTCAGACACCCCACCAGCCTTGTACTTTACCAAAGCACACCAGAGGTAGTGATTCCCCATGGTGGAGACCCTCTCATACCCTTAGGGTGAGGGATTGCTTAGGGGACCATAAGACAGGGGCAACCATGCTAGTGCAGGTGCTTCCTTATATGGCCACTTAATCAATAAAGGCTCAACTGGTCAAGGTTAGCCTTATCTCCTTTCGTTTGGGGGGGTTATGTAGGAAGGTGGAATCTGACTATATGGTTGCCCCCACTTTTTCCTGGTGTTTTGCTGGTTTATGACTTAGTTGGACTGGGACCCTGCTATTCAGGGCCCCAGTCTATCTGCTCTCTCTAAACGACATGGAGTGCACTCTAGGTGCACTAGTGATTGGATACTGTGGTGCCTTATGAGTCCCTAGTATATGGTACCTTAGGTACCAAGGGCATAGGTACTTCACAGGCCTACCAGGGGCTGCAGCATGTATTATGCCACCCCTGGGAAGCAGTCTAAATCTGACACCACAGGCCTGCTACTGCAGCCTGGGTGAGGTGGTGCTAGCACCCCTCCCTGAGATATAGGTTTCCTATATCTCTCCTGCACACACATATAAACCTATCAGTCACCCCTAAGGCAGGCCCTATCAATCCTGAGGGCAGGGTGCTTGGCTTCTATGTGAGGGGGTGCCTCTGCCTGAGCAGGGCCCCTCTGCAGCTCTCAGAGTCTATTCTCTGGTGCTGTTTGTGGATGCGGTTAAACCATATACTATTAAGTGCATTATATCCTCGCGGTAAATGCTAACTTTGGAATGGCTGCATCAAAACATGTCGTGTTTGGTGTCAAACATCTTGGAATACTACCCCCCGCCAATCTTGGCGGCGGGGGTAGCATTCCACCCTTCTAGAGGGATAAGACATGTACCTGCTGTGGAAACGCGGTAGAATCCTAAAGAGCCCTGGCATCACAAAATGGATGCCACCAGTCACAGACACTGGGCTGCCCTCCTGCTGATGACCGAAACTCGCAGTGGAGGAAGCCCAACAATAGGCATCCTGTCACAGGGAGGTGTAACCACCTCCCAGACAGGGTTTAGTGTATTGGGGCTGGGTGGGTGCACTCTTAGAGTGCTTTGAAGTCCTGCACTGGGGGAGCAGAAGGCTCCTCTGTGCATATGCCAGTTCAAACCGGCTCAGGGGCTACCTGCCCCTGCTCTGGCGCGAAGCTGGACAAAGGGAAGTGGGTGTAGCCACCCCTCCCTTGACCCTCCCATAGGTGGGGTCATAGAGCTAGTCCATCCCCTCTTTTCAGTATAAGAAGGGGAACCCTTGAACTTGCTAGTTAGATAACCCCTGGACGACGCTCTACAGAAGAATCCTGGCCCTTCGACGTTCCACTACCTTTGGAAGACAGAAGAATCTCCCTTGGAGTCAAGGAGTGACTCCCCTGCTTGGCAGGCACCAAAAACGACAACAACGGTCGCAAACTATGCCGCTCCCGCCGGAGTCCGAAGTCCCTGCAGCCCAAGAAGTGGATTTCCTGACCTCTCCCAGGCCATCGTGAGTCCCCAGCGAAGCTGAGGCAAGTGGACCCCACGAGTAACGAGGAACCGCGACCCCTGGGTACCGTGCACTATTGTCAAGTGCAACCCCTTCACAACGTTCTACGAACTTGTGCTTTGGACCACGTGTGGTCCCGACCTCCAGCAGGAATCCCTCCGAAGATCAGAGGCCTACACCGTCCCGAGTGACCGTGGGCCCCTGTTGAGTGATTCCGCCTGAGGTGTCTTTGCGATCCCTTGCCCGCCGGCTTGTGGGTCCCCAGAAGACTTCTTAAAGAAACCAAAGGGCTCCCCTGGTTGCTCCAGGCCTGCCCTGACTTACCCTTGCTGAGTGAGTCCCTCAGACCTTGCTGGTCTGTGCCATCGACTTTTCTTCATCTCCCCGAGACTTGCTGCTGCCAAGGCTTGTTGGCTCCAATCGAGTTGCCGACACCGCAGTCAGCTGCAGACGTCGAGGGACCCACCGAATCCAGCTCCTGGTCATCGTCGACACCTCCTGGACCACGTGGCTGAAGAGTCAAGGCACCCGCAAACGACCTGAATCAACCGACGACGGTGGGCATCCATCTTCCTTGCCCCGGGTCACTGCCAAGTGACTTTGAACACTGTCCCCTCTGCTTTCAGGTCATCCTTCTTCAGAATCCAGGCTTGGATTCCACCGGACACTTCTTCAGCTCCCGCAAGCAGCAAGTCTTCTTTGTTCGCCATTGAAAACGACGCCGCGACCCGACACCAAAGGACACCTATGCACCCGGCTTCCTGGGTGAGGTAACTCCAGCACTACGGTGCTCCTGTGGGTGTGGGCCCTAGAACTACTTACCCTGTAAGTGACTTGCTTGTAGGTTCTCCCGAAGTATCCTAAAACTCTTTATTTCCAACCGCGACTTGCCCCATTGAAGTTAACGGCGATCCGCGCCTGTGTATTCACACTGCACGCGTCCCCGTGGGTCCTTTACTTACCTGCCTTGGGTGGTTTTGTGAGGCCCCAGCACTTCTGAAGGCCCTAGGCCTTGTCTCCCTGCAAGTCGTTGTCTCTAAGTCTCTTACTTAGTATATGGTCTGGTACGCCCCTAGGGCCCCAGCCATATTTTGTGCTTAACTTATTGTGAAACGTTGATTTGTGCATATGTTTGTCTTCTAATCTCATAAAGAGATTAGTAGAGAGTTATTTAGAAATAAATACATATATATTTGATATATATACCTGTGTGGTGTCTTTTCATTTGGTGATTCAAGAGATTATATGGTAAAACAAGCTGCTTTACATTCCTCCGAGACTTAGCCTGAAGGCTGCTCTCCACAGCTACCACTAGGATAGCTTTCTTTAAAAGGTTGTCTTAAACCTATCTACCATAAGAGTCGATTTGCCCTGGTGCAAGGTGTCCACTTTAATTAGTGAACAGCATATACCAGGCCAACTTCTCACAGGCGCGCAAAGCAGGACGGGTGCAGTGTGAGGTGCACAAGCGTGAAGAAGTGCATAGCAATTCAAAATGTTGACAAAGATCAAAAGATTAGTACTTTGTTACACTGTCACTAAAGGTGGTGTCCAGGAAACTACTTTATAAGCACTTCTGTTGTTCTTTCAGGGTGTCCGAGAACATCAAGATGCTATCCAGGTACATTTTGACGTACATATCTAATGTATTGCAATGTACACTTGTCTGATGTGAAAAAGGCAGCACGAACTTTGCTTAAGCTAAAAAGCTATTATCAGGTACTCAAAATACATGTATCAAAATACCTAAATGATGTTTTACATTTGTCACTTCTGCGTATGGTAGCCAGTTGACTTCCTGCCATTAAGCACTATTAAGAATATTCATTTAACTAAATACATTCTTAGAGTAGTAGTCCTGGTTGGCTTCAATTGATCCAACTGAACTAAAACGCATGCAAACAATTGTTTTGTAAAAGAAAAACCCAGGAGTGGACCATTCCATAATTACTTGGAGTCTTCTGATAAACTTACCTTTATGGATTCTCACCAAATTATTTGTCCCTCTTAAGTCTAATTTGGAGACGATTTGGGCAACACAAAACTGACCCAAGATTACAGAGATGCATGAGAAAGTATATTGGTTCTTGAAAGTTCTTTCATGACCCGCTATTTGTAAAGCACAAACAAATCACCCCTAAGGGTCTCAAGGCACTGGGGGCCCTGGGGAAGATTAAGCGAGCTATTGCCCAGAGTCACATGGTGCTGGGATGAGCTGCCGCCCGAGCCGGGGATTGAACCGTGAGCCACGTGCTCTGGAGTCAGCTGCCCTGGCCGCTGCGCCACACCTCAGTTCTATATACTTAATACAAAGTATTGGTTGTCCATAAGGTGCTCCTGACGAAAATGTAAAGTTCCTCATAAAGACGTATGAACTTTCTTTGAGGTCTTTTTTGAGTCCCTGTCCTTTTGTGCAATGAAGACATTGATACGAGAATCAGTTTTGTTTGGCCATTGATTGGACTTTGATGGGACAATTGTAATTCTGAGGCAGCAGGAAGAGATAACCTCCTTTCACACAAAATACGTCTAAAGACACTTAGCACAGAGTAGATAGAGATTTCTCTCTAGGAGAAGCTGCTGACAGTGGTAAAGCCATGCAAGGCAGTGCTGTATGTAGTATCGGGGAGGAGGAGTGGCAACAAATGGAGTATCTGAAGAATATGTCACTTGTTACTGAAGGTAGTGACCCGATTAGGGCCACCCAGGTCACTCACGACCACCTCTCAGCCTTCCACACAAAGTCGGTCAGACATTAGAGAATACAAACCAAGTATATTTATTCAAATACACTCGAGCGGAGTCCAGTCTGACCAGCCTCCTGGGATTGCTGCAGAGGGACTAACTTCAGCAAGCATGGCGATACATTATGTACAATTCAGAACCAATAAAGACACGCCCGACTGGAAAATTCCACTTGGTAGCAGCTGAACAAAGGAGATACAGAAAGATGAGTTTCGATCCTGAGACCGGGCACATGCTATCTTGGTGCCAAGGTCACTCTGCCTGTGCCCGCCGCTCTAAGGGTGGGAGCAGGCCTATCTAGTGGGAAAGGTATGCGCTAATAAGAACGGTGTATTCATTAGTACAGCAAGGCTCAACCTTGGAGAAACAAAAACTATTGCAGCTGCTTTCAGCAGAGGCAGGGAAAGAAATCAATTTTAATCGTAACTCAAAATGGCAGCCAAACATAAAATGATGCAGCGACTGCTAATTTAAGGCACACAATACATAAACAATACAGCTAGAACATTTTTCTCCAACAGACCCTCCTTTTAGCATTCGCTAACCATTGCATATTACTATCTAGAAATGAACAACATGTTGCGAAAACAAGAAATAGCACCATATGCAGATACGTACATAGTCAGTATTCAAAGATACCTTCGTCAATCTGCATGATTTCATAAATTTGTTTCTCCAGCATGATCGCAGCATTGGTGTCATGAAGGGACATTTTTGGTCTAGGTGTCAGAGCACGTAAACAACAGGTACAACAAGCCGGAAGGCAGTGTATGCAAAGACAACATGTAAAGATAACACCAGCAACTGCAACCAAAAAGATAAGGATTTTCCAACCCCACATTGTTAGCATATTCCAAAACCACCCCGATAATGTCCAAGTACCTGTCTCTTGGTGTAGGTCTGATGATAGTCTATGCAATTTTTGTATAGCCGTATACATACTGGGGGCGTGGTCTGGTATGTAAACACAACAGCTGCTGCCAATGATGCGACAGGCCCCTCCCCGATCAGCAAGGATGACTTCTAACACCATCCTGTTTTGTAATGTCACGAGCCTCGTAGCCTGGAGCTCAGCAGTAATGTTTGTCAGTATCCCAGCTGTTGTATTAATAACCCCTTCCACAACTCTTGTGAGCCGACGAAGCTGGAGACTATTAGCCATGGGGCCCCAGAAGGGTAGAAGACCCCTTGCAGCATCATCAAACTGCTGCCAGGTGGTATCTGTCTGATCTATATCCTCAGTGTCCACAACCCTTCTGACTCAGGGCAGGTATATACTCCTACGTTGCAGCTGATGATCTTTATGGTAATTGGACTGGGCAATATACACAGGGGGAAGAAGGAAAGAGAGGTAACATCTGCCAGACACCACTCCCTCGGAAGCCAGACATAAGCTTGGGATCCACAGACAAAATAGACATTCTGGGGTAGGACTAAGGGCAGACTATTAAGCGTTATCAGTCCGTAAGTGAAATTGCATCTACTTTCCCCCACCTTTACCTCCCCTGTTCCCTGGACACAGAAACTAGCTGTGGTGTTAACCACGGACACTGGCATGGGTTTGTCCTTAGTAACATTTTGATCTTGGGAAGATTGGAAGTACTCGGAAGTGTTGAATCTTTGGGAATCAGGCATTTCCTTTTTAAACCATGTTTCGTTCTGTATTTTATCATATATGCTCATACAAGAAGTTGGGGATAGTGTACCGGACGTCCCATTTCCTTCTCGACCTAGGGGAGTGAATCCGTGATGGAAACTTATATACCTTACCACAGTGCAAGAATCAGCAGATGCCATAACCTGAGTAGATAATTGGAAATGATAGTGCACCATAACGAACAATTGAAACCAGCCTTCACAACTGCCAATATATGACAATGGCAGGGACAACAAATTATCGCTCTTATGAGTAACTGAGGGAAGCAATCCACAAACCCAACAATTTGTTGTGTTGGACACCTCATGAGCTTGATGTAACATTTGCATAAACACATTATCTGTGTAAGTCTTTCTATGTTCCCCTTTGTGAGGGGCCAAAGTAACAAACATATGCTCAGGGGAAGTGGGCGTTGTACCAACCAAGGAATGTACAGGATACTTTTCCGCCAGGAACCAAGCTATTCCAAGTACTGTTATTAATGCAATCACAACTATCAATACAAAGACTATTTTACTCTTTGTGGACCAGCCCTGCGCTAGTCGCGGTGATGCAAACGGCTTTTCCTCCTCCTCAAAAGGCCGACCAAACGGATGCATTATGAAACAAGGAAAAGGGAATGCAATAAAACTGATAGCAAGGGCAAGTGTTCCCAGTGTCCGTCAGAGCCTCACTGGTAGACTCCTATTGTTCATCAATGTTGGCACTCTTGAGCACCGGCGTTGGAGCTACTCAGTCCTAGCTCTCGATGAATCCCATGTCGTCCAGGATAATGTACCCCCCCCCAAGCAGGAGCACATTCGATCTATCCTGTCCAATGTCAGAACAGTGCACCAGTCTCACCTCACCCTGAACTAACGCCGTTGGTGCTATAACAAGGCACACCCTAACTTACACAGTCCATCCCTAACTAATCTGACTTCTCCTTTGGTGCACTATTCCTCAGCCGAGGGCGCAAATTATACCTGGTGACTCCAGGCACAGAGGGGTCAACAAATAATTGTTCCTTAACAGCTCGAATCTCTGGAGGGACCGCTGCATTTAGCACGTCATCGTTCTCAGCATCCGTTTGGGTCCATGTAAGCTTTGCATCACTAAAAGGGACAAACCGAGGGACCTTCTCACCCTCAGCGTCCCCAATGCCTTCCCTCACCCAGTCGTCATAGGGTAAGGGTAAGGGTATCCTGCAGCAGTGGCTGGAATTAATCCAATTCTTTCGGCCAGCGACTTTGACTGCAGTCCGGGTAGTGAGGAGTACCTGCTCGGCCCCTTCTACCGGGGCTCCAAGCTTTTCTTCCGCTGAAAATTTCAGAGCAACACCAAGTCCCCGTTCTGGATGTTATGACCAGGCCCCTCTGGTACGGGTGGGAGCGCGTCTCGGATCTGTTGGTGAATAGAACGCAGATTTTCAGTTAACTGGCACAGGTAATCAGTCAATAGAGGGTACTCAATTTCTAAAAACCTACACGGGCGTGGGACGCCCCAGACATTCGCCAGGCGTTCGAACACGACCTCGTAGGGTGACAACCCTGTCCTAGAATGTGCTGTAGTTCTTGTAGACAAAAGAGCTAGTGGTAAATCATCTGGCCACTGTAACCCTGTGGTCTCCTGAATCTTTGCCAATTTCAGTTTGAGAGTACCATTGTACTTCTCAACCAAACCCGCTGACTGGGGGTGATTTGCAGCATGGAATTTCTGCTTTATGTGCAAACCGTCGCAAACTAACTGGATAACCTTGGCAATAAAGTGACTTCCGTTATCACTCCAGATCAAACGGGGCAAGCCGAAGCGAGGAAAGAACTCCTTGAGGAGTACCTTTGCAGTCGCAATGGCTGTATTCTCTTTAGTAGGGTAAGCCTCAACCCATTTACTGAATGCACAAACAACTACCAACACATGCTTCAAATTATTGACCCTGTCCATTTCAATATAGTCCATTTGAAGGACCTCGAAAGGGAAGGTGGGAGGTGCAAAATTTCCGGGTGGCGTAGGGGTACCTTTGCCAGGATTGTGCATCATGCACACCATACAGTATTTTACTAAATGTGTAGCCGTCTTTGGAATATTGTCATTTTGCCATACGGGGTCTAACAGTTTGCAAATACCCTTAGCACTGATGTGAGCTGGGCCATGGGCCATCGTGACTAAAGGAAGAACATATGCATCTGGGAACATCCATCTCTGCTTCCCTGACTTGTCAATCCAACATCCCTCATCATTCATGTTTGCTGTACTTTCTTGCCACACTGCTAATTCCTCCATCGTGGCCTCACTCTGTATCTCCTTCACATTTTCTAGTGTATCCTCAAACATAGTGACCTCGGGCACCCACCTAGCGGGACCTGCTACAAACATTCTTTTCATCTTAGTTCGCGCTGTTTCCTTAGCTGTCTGATCTGCAAAAGCGTTCCCTTTGCCCACATCGTCAGTAACTTTTCTATGAGCACTGCACTTCACTATGGCCAATTTCTTAGGGAGTGTCAGAGCGGACACAAGCCTATGTATAAGAGCACCATGCTGAATGCGTGTCCCGTAGGAAGTAAGGAACCCTCTCTCTGCCCAGAGCCACCCAAAATTATGGGCGACTCCAAAGGCATACTGACTGTCAGTATAAATATTGACAACTAGCCCCTGACTCAATTCACAGGCTCGAATAAGGGCGACTAACTCAGCTGCCTGGGCAGACTGATAGGGAACTCGTGATGTCTCAACTACCGTGCGCAACGTAGTAATTGCGTATGCTGCAGTGGTGGTGCCATCTGGTAATTTGAAACAAGAGCCATCGACATATAGTTCCCCTTGGGGGTTAGATAAGGGAACATCAGTCAGGTCTACCCGTCCTTTCGTCTCTTCTTCCATCCGGAAGATACAATCATGTATGTCAATCTCCTCATTTTCAGAAGGGAGGGGTAGTAACGTGGCTTGATTCAGAGTGGCACAGCGTTTAATCGTGATGTGCTTTGCAAAGAGTGTTAGCTCGTAGCCTGTCAGACGTGCACTGGTGAGGTGCTGTGTCTTTGTCTTATTCAAAAGGGTATCCACAGCATGGGGTACCATAACTGTGAGGTCAGTATCAAGTACGAGTCCAGCCGATTGTCTTATTGAGACAGCCACAGCCGCGACCGCTCTTAGACAGCTCGGAAGGGCTTGTGCGACAGGGTCAAGCACAGCAGAGAAATAAGCACATGGTTGTTGCTTATCCCCGAATTTTTGCGTTAGAACAAAAAGCGCACAACCACCCAGCTCATGGACGTACAACACGAAGCATTTAGCATAATTAGGGGTACCAAGCACTGGAGCCGAGCAAAGCGCAGTTTTTAATCGCTCAATAGACTGCTGACACTCTGGCGTCCAAGGCAGGGGTTTATGCACATCTTTTAGTGTTAGCGCAAGCAGGGGCTTAATAAGCAGCGAGTATCCAGGTATCCACTGCCTGCAATAGGAAGTGATACCTATGAAAGCGCGTACATCTTTCTGAGTTTGCGGAATAGGCATTTTAACAATGGTGCTGATGCGCTCAGGGGTCAATCTCCTACCCTCCTTCGACAGTAGGTGACCTAAGTAGGTGACCTCCAGTCAACAATACTGAAATTTGGAAAGGGATACCTTATGACCATGGTCAGCTAAATGGAGCAACAATTTAACCATACTATCTCTGCAACCTTGTTCCGTGTCCGAGGCGATGAGCAAGCCATCGACATATTGGAGCAATACATTACCTGTGGGGAGGGACAAGGAATCCAGCTGACCTTTCAATGCCTGACTATAAATACTCAGACTTTCTGTATAGCCTTGAGGAGCACGACAGAATCTAAAGCTTCTACCAGCTAGGGTGAACTCGAACAGATACCTGCTGTCAGGATGAATGGGGATACTGAAGAATGCATTTTTCAAGTCAATGACAGAAAAGAATTTAGCAAAAGAAGGAATCATTGTCAAGAGTGTTGTAATGTCAGGGACCACTGGAAACTGGGGAATCACTATTTTTTTAACTTCACGCAAGTCAATCACAAAATGATAAACATCTGCATGGTCATTAGAGGAACCTGAAGGTGTCCTTTTGAGAATAGAAAGAATAGGGCTATTACAAACATTAGCAGCCGTCTCTTCAACCACTCCTTTCTCAATCAAATCCTGCACAATTTGCATCAAAGCACGCTCACCTGCCTGTGGTATTTTATACTGGGGAATGCGGGGTAAAATAGCACCTTCCTTGACATGTATCGAAACAGGCAATATCTGCAACAAACCCACATCTGTGTTGCCCACTGCCCACAGAGTGGGTGGCACATCCTTAAACTCCGCAGGAAGAGGCGCATCTTTAAACAGACACTGTGTAGAGCGCACAACATTCGGACCCATTGTCATGTAGACACCCTCCAGGGAGCAGTAAATTGTGTCATGCAATTTCTTCAATAAATCCAAACCCATCAAATTTTCTCCACAATTAGATGTCAACAAGAATGGTGAATCCACAGGAAAGGGACCAATAGTTAGCGCAAGGGGTTTTGAAATGGGGCTTACAACCGGTACACCAGAAAAACCTACTGAGACATTATTATGGCCAGACAGAGTCACCCCAGGGACCGAAGAATGAGAAATTGAACTATTCGTTGCACCTGTATCCACCAAGAACTCTTTAGTCATACCATGCACATCCGCACTAACATACGGACCACGCTGATCTACAGGTATCTGAACTGGTCCCTCACTCTGTCCCTGGCTGTCCTAGCTGTAAGACATCCTCGTCACCTCATCCGTATCATAATCATCGTGATAATACTGTCCACCTCAAGCGTCATCAAAATAGTTCTGATCAGAGCGACTCTGCGAGGCCACAGCATTCTAAGCCCTGTCTTGGCCACCAGCTCCACGACCCCGTCCACGAGAACCTCGTCCTCTAGGAGCAGCCACCGTCTGCAAAAGCACCGGACACTAGCTGCGCCAGTGTCCTTCCTCTTTACAGTATGCACACTGATTCACCCCCAAAGGCGTGGTATTACCGGGCCTGCTAGTGCGTGGAAGCTGTCAGGCCAAACCACCTCGGCCTCTACCATTCCCTCTAGAAGCCTGGTGTAAGAACACCTTTGTCTTCAAATCTTTGTGCTTCTTTTCCGTTTTCTCCTTCTGCTCATTTTCCCTGTGCTCATAATAATGTGCCATATTCAAGATAACGGAAGGGGAAGAGATGGACCAGGTGCTCTCAGAAGCCTGCAATCGGGTCAAAATCTCAGGAAGCAAATTGGAAACGAATCTATGAACAAACAGCCGCACACCACCTTCAATCGACAAATCCTGTCCACTATAGTCTAAGAACACACCTTCAAACCGAGTGAAAAAGTCTGACACACTCTCATCCTTCTTCTGGCGGCAAGTCGATAGCTTGTCCCAATCAACTTTCCTCGGGGGGGATAATAGAATGCATATACGTGATAATGCGGCCAGGCAAAGCAAATATCTCAGCCCTAGACTTATCACCTGGCTTCCGTTCCTGATCCCAGGCTTTAATTTGATCCCAGTTACCACCCAATTCCGCAACATGATCCTGTGTGTGTACTTGTCTCCATATATATCAACCGGAACCAGTAAACCAAAGAACATTTCAATATCAGCGAGTGTCATCACTGTCGAAGAGGCAGCTTCAGTCAGCTCCTTATAATAAGCGGTGGGATTTTTCCTAGGGTCAGGTAACTGAGTCTTAAGGGACAAGACTTCACTCCTTTTCCATGGAGTATAAACCCATTGTTCTTGAAAACGGGCCTCTGCCCTTGGCCTAGTAACATGATCATGCTGATCCCTTAGCTCCGGTATCTCTGGATGGTAGATGGGGTGGACCTCCCGCATCGGAAACTGAGATACCGGGGTGGGGCTCTTCTCGAGCAGCCTTTCCCGATAGGCAACCAACGTCGTAACATTACCAAAGACATGAGCAGGCTCCATATCAGTAACATACACATGATCCCTAATATCGTATATGATCTGTGGCGCTGCACCCTTGAAATGCTGCTCCCAAAGACCGATCAAAGTCGCCAACATATATTTAAGGGCATGTTGTTGTACAAAAGGCTCATAATCGTTCATGACACTCCACACATCTTCCACACCATAAATGGGGTTACTAGCCCATTGCGCAGCCTGATTAGCCACCACCTGTTCTTCTGCATCTCCCATATCAGATCGGACCAACGTCCGCCCATACGTTCCTTAAATTTCGTCCAATCTCTATCCTCAGGGCCGTGTACTGGTGTCCCACTACTCAGTGATGTCAGGGAATGGAGGAACACAGTGGGGGCAACAACAGAGGGAGCGGGCACTAACGTCATTGTCGGCTGCGTCAAGGGGGTAAGAGCTGGGGAGAGAGAAACCGAAGCAATAGGCGTTGCAGGAGTACTAACAGTCACAGTTGCCACAGACGGCGAGGGCAAAGAAAGGACAGGAGGTGCCGTGGCCAAGGCAGTCTGATTGACAATAACAGAGGCAGAAACAGTGGAGACAGAAGAACCAGGCAGCTGGGCCTGGGAGGGAAGAGCGGGATATATCCTCTGCGGGGTATAAGGGGGTGGGGGTCGAGTATCCAGCAATTGTTCCACGAACGTATCACTTTCTTCTTGGGCTGCATAAGATTTATCAATCTGCAATCGGAATCTCCTATCTGACACGTTCAATCCCTATCTCTTGCTTCTCCCTATCATGTGCTACAGCTTTCTGAGTCAATGTTTGCATTCTCCCTTTCCGGGCCTCTTTCTCTGCTTTCATTCGCTTCTGCTTAACCTCCTTTTGCCATGTTCTGAGGGAATCAAACATAGACTGCCTATTCCTTCTTGCAAACAGCTTCTCCTGTAAAAAGGCAATTCGGCATTGTCCCTCGTATATTTGTGTCATAGTGTACTAAACATAATAGGGCCAAGGCCATGCTTCACATACATATCAAAGTTCGGGGTGCCTTCTGGAGGCGCTGGCTGACTTTCATCCAATCGAGCATCTGCAGAGCAACAACGACAACAAGAAACCAAAAACCTGCTCATTCCAGGCATTTTCAAAAGTAAACCAAATTCGTTATGTTGCCTGGCAAAGTGTTCACAAACACTTTGTATCCAAATTGGTCCTCAGACCGTACCAAATGCAAACCAAAATCAGTCCTCAGATCGTACCAAAGACAAACCAAAACGGTATCATATCCACAAAGAACCAAAACAAACTCACCTGGTGCACACAGGTCAAACGAATTTATTCTCCACTGCCGACTCTTTGGACCAAACGGTCAGATCCAAGGGTTTTGCCGTTTAGGACGCCAGCCGGGATGACCACTGGGCGAGTCACCGACCGGTCAGACAGACGGGGCAGCTGCGAGTTCAGGAACTCTCTCGTGGAGTGATCCCTGGTCCGCACGTCCAACCCGACGATGTCCCGACCTCCTCACCCGCCCGCGGGCGAGGAAGGGCCACCCGATGGAGTCCCTGTTCGGGTGCCAACTGAAGGAAGTGACCCGATTAGGACCACCCATGTCAATCACGACCACCTCTGAGCCTTCCACACAAAAGAAAAGTCGGTCAGACAGAACAGTATACAAACCAAGTATATTTATTCAGATACACTCGAGCAGAGTCCAGTCTGACCAGCCTCCTGGTATTGCTGCAGAGGGACTAACTTCAGCAAGCATGGCGATACATTATGTACAATTCAGAACCAATAAAGACACGCCCGACTGGAAAATTCCACTTGGTAGCAGCTGAACAAAGGAGATACAGAAGGATGAGTTTCGATCCTGAGACCGGGCACTAGCTATCTTGATGCCATGGTCACTCTGCCTGTGCACGCCGCTCTAAGGGTGGGAGCAGGCCTATCTAGTGGGAAAGGTATGCGCTAATAAGAACAGTGTATTCATTAGTACAGCAAGGCTCAACCTTGGAGAAATGAAAACTATTGCAGCAGAGACAGGGAAAGAAATCAATTTCAATCGTAACTCACAATGGCGGCCAAACATAAAATGGTGCCGCAAATGCTAACTTAAGGCACACAATACATAAACAATACAGCTAGAACATTTTTATTCCAACATTCCCAACTGATAGTGGGATAAGGGTATTGTACCAGAAAGTTTGGAAAACAAATGATGCAAACAATGACACAATGCGACCCACAGATGTCCACATTGAGAAAAATCTGGCAAGAGCATGCAGCTGGGTGAACGTATTGAAAAAAATGTCAGAGGACCGACTATCCCACACAGTAAAGCCACAAGTATTTCAGAAAACGAAAGAAGAATACACACTCAGAAGTGAAAACAAGCTGTAGAATTATCCGTGGGCATGCTCAAGTGCTTTTGCTACTCGGGGTTGGATAGTGCTATTTCCTGACAATTGTTAATGTCATGTACTGTTTTGCAATCTTACCAGAATAGGCTTTCTCTGTGTCTCCCCTTTCTTAGCAGGCAAAGGGAATCATCTACCAGTGCCTATATGCACCAGCTCACAACAAATGTAAAGGAAGAAGGCATAGCATTTAGTGCAGAAGGAGGAATTGTTGTTTCAAGGTATTCATGTTGTCTTTTGCCATGCCACTTTTGTATTTGTGTGTCTATCTGTAGTATAGGGTTAGCACTTGTCCTGGATATAGCATCATTGAGATCTCCTTGCAGACGCTGATGGGACCCCCTCGGTCCAAGAAGCTTCTGAAAACAAATGCTGAACATAAACGGTAAATGAAAGCAAATCTATGGCTTAAGGTTAAAAAGGTACATTTTATTTCTATTTTCAGAAAACACTCTAAATTGTGCGATAACCAAGAACTTTGTTTCAGAATTGAAAGCGCAGCCTTTCACAGTTATCCAGTGAGGTGAGATAGCATAGAATAAGGGGGCGCCTTAATTGTATCTGGTTCAAACTGTTGTGGGCTGGTTATAAAGTGGCACTGACACTGTTCCAAAAATAATCTTGAAAAATGTAAGATCCAGTAAATTTCCCAGGTGCTGCCATGTAGTGAATGCTTTTTAGAGGGTACAGGGAAGCCAGTGCTAAGCAGCACGTGAACTGGAGATGGCATTATGTATATCCCTATTAACAGCACCACACTGCTTAATATAGGAAATGATGTGCAAAGAAATTAACTGAACTTGAACCCTATTTATATGGTCCACTTAAAGAGCCAATAGCCAGAACCCCCACTCCAAAACCCTTTGACCTCGCTTCCAATCACAGCCAACAGCACATGCCTCCGACCCTCATGAACACCATCTGTACCATTTCACAAACCTGCGAGCAGCGCCCAAACACAGCCAAGACAGATCAACCTAACTCACACACCCTCATGTCAAAACCACAACAAACACAGACTATACACTGCAACCTAGGCTCGTCAGTACTTATCTCCAGCACTGAACTCAGTTGGCATGAGACACCATAATACCATGTAGGATGGATGTACTCTTCATCATAGAGACCTGGCTCATATCCACCTCTGCACTTTATCAACATTCGCATCCCAGCAGAATACAGCTTCCAACACATCCACCAGCCACTCAACATAGCAGCTAGCCCTTCAGTCAACCACAAATCCATGTGGTCCCTCAATGCCCAGGAACTTCCACTGTCCAATTAATGGAATGCCTCACCCTTCATTTCCCGCTATCTGCAGACCATCTGATCACAGCCTGCCCTCTGTACAAGCCGCACGGAGCCAGGTGACCTGCAGCACCAAATTCTTTAGCTTTGTCAACACATTTAATCAATGTCTTCCTCAAAAAAGCCAAACCTCCAAGGGGATGTTATAACCAAATCCATTAAGGAAATACTCCTTGACATTCTGAACACCACTGACAGCAAATAACAGATCTCAATTCTATGGCAACAACCACAACCTTGTTTTTGCCTCAAAACCTGCCACCTACTACTTTTTTTTTATTTGGACAGATCACGCTGCCTTTCCTACTGACCACCAGCACATAAGCCATTTCACTGCATCTCGCCGAGGCAGCCCAAACAGACAGTCCACTTTTTTAAGGACCTCTTCATTGAGTGGGGAGTTCCTTAAAGAAATGCTTGCTGCGGATATGCTGTGAACTACAAGTCACAAGTGGCAACTTAGCCCTTTCTCCTTGTGAGGATGATGAGAAGATTACAATTAAACTGGACGATAGTAGAAGCCATTTGCAACATTTACAAACTGCAAAAGCTACAGCATTAAGGTCTAAAGAAATGTATCAATATTATTTTTATCCTCACTCTCTCACCAATTAATTTACAGTGGATTGGATATTATGCCCAAATGCGCTGAGTAGGGTTACTGATGGCAAAGCAAGATGGCATAATGGGAATTAACAACAAGCATAGGGTTCTTCCTGTATCCCCGAGAGTATGGAAGACAAAATCAAAATAAAGCATAAAGTACTCCCTGTGGGAAAGATTGATAAAAGATTAGTGCTGAAATCCAAAAGGGTAAGAAAGAGTAATTGGCCCTTCAAACGCCAGTTCACATATTCCAACCACAAACCCTCTCACACATATAGAGTTTTTTTTTTTAAATGTTTATGTGACTGTTATCCAGACGTATATCTATGTAAAAATCTTCAATTGTTTTTCAATTCATCCAAGTTGTGCATTATTTGGAGTAATCCTACTGGTATAACCGATTTACGTGCATCCATACGCATAGTAAAACTATTAATCATCAAATCTTTACAAATTTTTGACATTGCAGTGGACAAAGTACTAATATATACAATCTCCTAATGCAACATTATTCCTACGGCGCCCTTGTATTTATGAATTTATAGGGACCAGTGTCTGTGTTTAGTCCAGGTTCAAAGTATGGAAGCCAGTGAGTTGTTGTATATTGGACCCATATTCATACAGTCCTTATTCTATCACCCAGTAGCCAAAGTGTGTTTTCCTAGCTATATGATGGGTGAGCAAATGTTGATACGTTTCTGCCCTAGGTATTTCTTGAGTCAGTACTCTTCAGTACTAGTACAAGGATGTGAAATATTAAAGTAATAAGGTGTCTAAGGAGAGTTAAAAATGTTAATGATACATAGAGTATCCCTTTTAATGGTAACCAAATGTGCCTCATGTCTTATTGGTAAATATACAGATTGTGCAGGGAATGGGGAAGCAGTGGGTGACTAGTAATGGTGAGGAGGCAGGCTAACAGGGAAATCCTGGGACACTCAATCCTGTAATAGTGGTTTAAAATTGTTAAAACTCTATGATGGGTGGCTGGGCTACCGGGTGGACACATGCAGTGCTCACCGTCGAAGTCTATATAGGACTGCCATACAGTACTCCCTTATTCAGTGCTTGGGGGGAATAGAATTTTAAACCACTATTGCATCATTGAGTGCCCTTGGATTCCCCCATTAGCCTGCCTGTTTCCTCACCCTTACGATTGTTAGTTTTGGCATTAACAGATACTTGAGAACGTGAACTGAGTACCCTCCCAAGGCCGAACCTTCCCTACAAGTGAGACCACAAATATACCATATCTGCACTGTTTACTGCCACATTCACCTGCACATTTCTCTCATTTTAAAGGTAGTTGCTACCTGTTATTCCAAACCCTTTCCCCAATGGCTGTATCAGATAAGGGGTAGTAAGGATAGTTTGTATAATCTGATTTTTTATTGCCTTCCCTAATCGTACCTCCTTCCCACATATGAGTATTGTTTCCTGGGCAGCACGTTGCCTTATCCTTTGAGTATTAACTCGGATATTCTATCTTGCAAGACCAGAGGAAGCTCACCCAGGTGACTAAAGTCTACCATAACAATTATTCACCATAGGTTTCTGCACTTTCTCTGTTGATGGTAGTAATATTGGTTCTACTCTTCCGAACAAAACGAATGGACTGGGGTAATGTTCTCTAAATGTTGTCTTGGAATCAAGCTTAAGCTTCAACCTGCGTTAGTACATATGTGGAAGTGTTACATTTATAGGCCTGTCAAGATATCCAGCAGTGGAACCTCCTTTTTGAATGGCTGTGAATGTTTGTTTATCACAGTGCTGTAGGGTTGCACCTTTTCTCACCTCGGATTTCTAATGGTAGTGTGAGACAGGGACAGTTTGCCCTGCTTCCCACGGTGGTGTCTGATGGTCTCTTTCAAGTTTGGGGTGAATTTCATTGCTGTTTCCTTGTTTCTTGCTGAACTTCTGCTGGAAGCTTGATGCTTTTTAGGTCGAGCCTTGAGTAGCGCACAAGCGCTGCTCTGCGAGACTTTATGTAAGGGCTTTGAAAGCTGACCACACGCTCGTGCACAATGGCCTTTTCCCTGCGGTTACCCGCACGTTTCAGGCACGATGCACGAGCGTGTGGTCAGCTCAGCAGGCTGCCGCGCTCGCTCGCCCCCGCTCCTTTTTTTAGTTGCTTTCACTTTCGCGCGTCTCTTTCTAGTTTCAAGTGCGCTGCCTCTGTGTCCTGCACCTCAGACCCGGAAATTCAGGGTCCGCAGCATCGCCGGCTTAGAGACAGGGTAACCAGTGTTCTGACTCGCATCTCTCTGAGAAGACTGGGGCACACTGGCAGGCTTCTAAGAGCTACATGAACATTGTGAGGAGTATGGAGCACATCGACAGAGAGAAAGGAGCTGGGAGCAAATCGGGGGAGTGTGAAGAGCTTGAGGCACACTCGGGAGTGTAAGGAGCATGGGGCAAATTGGCAGAGGGTGAGGAGTTTAGGCCTCAAGTGCAGTGTGTGAGGAGCTTGGGGTACATTGGGAAAGTGTAAGGAGCTTGGGGAAACGTTCTCACAAGTTGTGAGGAGCACGGCCCATATTTGTAGTGCATTGAAGAGCGTGGGGCATGTTGGCAGATTGAGTAAACAGGTTTGTGACATAAATGCAACCAGTGCAAGAGGTCTGTGGCAAACGAGCACTTTGGTGAACGTGCACTGTCATTGAAGGTTTTCGCCCGAGCCCAAAACCCTACCTGCCATGAACGTTAAAACCAAAATGCCCCCGAAGAGCGATTCTGCTTACAATATGCGATTAGAGGCACTGCTGATTGTTGTTCGTGTAGCTCCCATGATGGGCACAGTGATGCCATCACCAGTTGACAATAGCATGTTCTACTAATATAGAAGTGCAATCAGTGCTTTAAATGGGCTGGTACTGTCAGGTACTGAGCACCTGCACTTTTTTAATTTGAAAGGGAGAGTACCTGCACTTCTCAGCACTGCTGCAATGCATTTAATGGGAGAGTGCTGCCATTTCTCAGGAGAAAAGAGGTACTCTGATGAGTGAGTACATACACTTCTAAATTTCCATTTAAAGCACTGAGTACAACTTATAGCCTTTCTAACCTGCTTGGCATGGAGATTCCCGGTGTATGCTTCATCACACAGATTACCATCATTAATTCCATTCTGGTGCTGATTTGAGTCAAGCAAACCCCCCTCTGAATCTTTTCTTGTATGTGTCCTCCATCTGCCTGCTAGGGGACGACCCCCGATGCATAATGAAGAGAGAACATGGGGAAAACGTGTCTTTATCTGCAGTCTAACTTAGCTGGCAATTGTCACCTGCCACCGCTGACTCAAGCATCATCCTCTTTGACAAAGATTTCCAATGCAAACTCCTAGAACCTCCTGGAGACCATAGCACCGTCTGGAGCAAGTTCATGATGGCACTTCTGGCCGACGAAGCTGTTTTAATGGTTATAACAACTTTTGTTGGCTATTTTTCAAAGTACAGAATTCAATATCTAAAACTCCTAGATCCAGGGCTGCTAGGTGGAACTCCCTGCCAAACAGAGGAGATTTAGTTCCCTCCGGCTAGTCCCAGAATCTGGAATTCCCCTTGACTTGTCCTTTACCTGAAACTCCCTCTCTCTAACTCAGGATCCGGAACTCCCACCCACTAGTCCTGGATGTAGAACTTCCTCCCTACGACCTGGGCTATAGAACTCCCTCCTGCTAATCCCAAATCTGTAACCTTCTTCCACTGGTCCACGGCCTGGAACTCTCTCCCAGTAGAACGGATCTGGAATTCCATCTCTCAGACCCAGCATATAGAACTCTGAGAACCGGACCACCTTCTCATTAGCCTCAGACCAGAAACTCCCTCTTCCAGACTCAGCATATAAACCACCCTCCCACTTACCCTGGATCAAGAACTCCATTCCTTTGACCTAGGATCTGGAACTCCCTCCTCTTAGCCCGAGATTTAGAATTCCATCCATATGGCAGTGGTGTGTTCTGGAGCACCCTTCCGCTATCAATCCTACTGGTGTTTAAGTTTAGTTGAAAGGACAGCCTCCCCTGCGTTAGCCTGTAATTCTGTTGCCAACGGGGAACAGGACAGCTCCAGCAACTCACATGAATAGAAGACAATCTTCAAGTTAGCTTATAGTGTACAGAGGAAAACTTTTAATTTAGTGTTCATTGTAATTTGCATACATTAGTAGACAGTTTCTAAGGGTGTATCCTTGGATCTTCAAACAACCTCCAGAATATTTAAGGACTGTGTCCTTTCTTATGGCGAGTCAAAACAATTTTTTGGGTTCACAGTCAGTGACTTCAACGCAGAAATGCCAAAACTAAATAGGAATAATTACTCACGGGCAAAACCCAAATCCTCTCTCTTTGCCAGTTACAAAATTCTTCTGAGTAGTGAGCATCCCCCAAAGGCATCCCCAAAGGGCTGCCCTGAGCCTTGTCTTCTTCTCCACCTATAGCACCTCCCTTGGCAATCTTACCTCTTAAACTGCTTTCCCTGACAACCACTAATCTGATTACATATAAGCATTTTTCTTCTTTCTCTCTTTCATTTCATCCTTCATATGCAAATCTCTCAATGCCCAACTCACATCCATCAACCGGTGACCCTACGTTCCCTCAGAACTGGTATACCCCTGAAATAATTTACTTCCCCTCATATCCTCTATGCCACTCAACCCATCGATTTGCCCCAAGATGTTGTAACTCCTTCCCACTCTGCCAAGGGCCCGGCCCTCAAAACCCTTCTTCTGTGCACCTGCCTCCCCAAGAACCCAATGATAGCACCTCAGCTGCGACAACGTAATTAACACAAATATCAAAAACGTGGAAATATTTCTACATATAATGCCTGCCTCATATCAATCCACCATCCTCCGTTGCTCACAAAACCATCTCGATGTTTCCAGCTGCAACAGTGCCTACATCCAATGCACAATATGGATTGTGAAGTACAACATTTCTATCTAAAACACTCCTGCAATAACTATAAAACTACATTCAGTTGAATGCTTTAGGAACGATACAGCACGAACTAGAGGAAAGACTTATCTGTGAAGAGTATTATGAGTAACTTCCCATATGCACAAAGAGTCATTTACCGTAAAAATATACAGTAAAAATCCACTTGTTGCGATATTGCATGAACAAAACGCTTTTCCTACTGACAAAGGCTTGCTGGTTACAAACACCGACCTCTCTGTTTGAGGTTATACATACATTTGCCCTGCACGACACAAATTTTCCTAACAGTTCCACAAATTGATCTTGTTAAAATGATGTGTGCACTGACTGAGGAGTACAAAAATGACTTTTTTGCACCCATCGATATGTTTTATGCTTTGTAAAGCATGACAAACACCACGAAGGGCGTCCTGTCGCTAAATAGGAAACAACTCCTGGTCCAACAAACCATAAAAAAAACATATTTATAATTTATTTTCGAAAGTAACAGTGCAATGCACTGGCCGGAGGGAAAGTGCAAGGGGCTTCAATGCTTTGCTGCAAGATACAATAAGCAGCATCCTCCCAAGGGTTCCTCTAGGTTTGGGGAATGTAGACATCATTGGGGAGTCCAGACGGGGCGTTTGCTCTGAAATTTCCTCCTCAGGCAGACAGGGCCTAAGTTGTTGAAGGCTCCGAGGACCATGCAACGAGCCTTAAAAACTAAGCGCTTTCTGATAGGGAACTAATGAATGCCCCAGCCCATCAGAGAAGTCACAGAGCATGCAGTCGGTACCTCAAGAACCAAACCCTGAGGTGCATATTGTACTCTCTGGAGTTGATGGGTAAGATATTCTGAGAATCCCAGAGCAAGGTAATTGCTGTAACCCAAATGCGACATAATGAAAGAAGGAATAACAGGTTTCATGGAGGATTTAGGAAGAATAGGGGTGATTTTCCTAAGCATCATTAGAACACTGGAATGTTGAGCGCTCCATTGAAGACGATGGAGTGCTCCGGGCTTCTAATGGCTGGTAGAAGCCCGGAGCATCAACATTCCAATGTTTGTTCAAAGCTGTTTCTGTGAACAAAGGCCTCACGGAGCCCAAGGGGATTTCAACCACCTATGAGCTCCGTGAGGCCTTTGTTTAACTATTTGGAACATTCTGCCCTCTAGGGACAGATTGTTACAATAGCCTTAGAGCTCTCCGTAGCGGGCTCTATCAGCCATTAAAGGCCTGCTCCCTTGTTAAAGGCAATAGCCTTCTGCTCAGGCCTTTAACGCTGGAGGGGCTTTTAATGGCCGGTAGAGCCTGCTATGTCAGGCGCTAAGGCTATATTAGAAGAAAAAAAAATGCCCAAGTATCCGATTGGCTTGGTTAGCAAAAGTGAAGCTTCCTGTTTACGACACAACCCTGATGTTTGTCAGAATCGAATGATGTAGGTGAAGTCCCAGGTTCAAGAGGCCACCAAGAAGGGGAGCATTTGAACTTAGGATGAGGGTTGCCAGAGGATTGTGAAGTACAACATTTCTATCTAAAACACTCCTGCAATAACTATAAAACTACATTCAGTTGAATGCTTTAGGAACGATACAGCACGAACTAGAGGAAAGACTTATCTGTGAAGAGTATTATGAGTAACTTCCCATATGCACAAAGTCATTTACCGTAAAAATATACTGTAAAAATCCACTTGTTGCGATATTGCATGAACAAAACGCTTTTCCTACTGACAAAGGCTTGCTGGTTACAAACACCGACCTCTCTGTTTGAGGTTATACATATATTTGCCCTGCACGACACAAATGTTCCTAACAGTTCCACAAATTGATCTTGTTAAAATGATGTGTGCACTGACTGAGGAGTACAAAAATGACTTTTTGCACCCATCGATATGTTTTATGCTTTGTAAAGCATGACAAACACCACGAAGGGCGTCCTGTCGCTAAATAGGAAACAACTCCTGGTCCAACAAACCATTAAAACAAGCAGTGGCATTGCCAATAGGTCTCGCTTTTGGGACCTTATAAGTATTTAGTTATGCAGCACAATATCCTTGGTGCAACAACATCAACTGTTGCATGGCTAAACACTTATAAGGTACAAGGTTTAGCCATGCAACAGCTGATGTTGTTGCACCAAGGATATTGTGCTGCAAAACTAAATACTTATAAGGTCCCAAAAGCGAGACCTTTTGGCTATGCCAATGCTTGTTTCATTTTTGATTCCTAATTACTGTTCTTTCTCGTATACTTTTGTATCCATAGTGATGCTCTGTCATCAATGTTTGTAACCTATTATTGGAGTATATCGTGTTAATGCTCCTGACTCATCGTTCTGTGCTTACAATGTAGCGACGAACTTAGTGCAACACTGACCTGCTGTTATATTTTTATGGACTTGCAGGAATTTGGAGTCTTCTTTCTTGCATGACTGCAAAGGGAGAATTGTATTATCCCAAGTTTGTTGTGTGTTTTTGTCACTAATCTTCAATCCAGTGACGTAGCAATGGGGGGCAGGGGGCGTCTCGGGCCCCCCGCTCTACGGTGGCAATTGACGGAATGTCGCCTACCCCCACCCCCCTCTCCCCCCTCTTCAATGCGGCGCAGGATGCAGGGACCAAAGTGCTAGCTACGCCACTGCTTCAATCTCACACACCTATGTGCATTTTACTATTTATATCTTTTGGCCATTTTTAGGTCGAGCCTAGCAGTCGGCACAAGCTGTCTGGTTCCAAAAGACATATAGTGGGTCTTCCAAGAACATAGAGGGGGTGGCAGCCCACCTGCTGCTTTCTATTGGTTGAATTTGATGCCAGTCTCATTTGCCTGCTTCTTATTCGGTGGTTTGCCTTCTCCATCTTGTGTTTGTACCTCCCATGGAACATAGCCTCTTTACGATCTCTTTGATTGTCTGGCTTCTATGCTTCCTCTGTTCGCTTTTAGGGACCTCATTTTTTCTTTTGTCTAAAGCACTCCATCAGAGTGCATGTGTTTTTCAGCTGTCTGCTCTATCTCACCTGTTTGTTTTTTTCCCCACCCCCTCAGTGATGCACTTGATCTCATGTGCTTCCCTTCATTGCTTTCTTTCCGTGTGCTTTTACCCCCTTCCAGCTCAACTGTTCTCTCTCTCACCCGTTTGCTTTTCTCCCCCTCACTCCAGGCTCCAAGTTGCTCTCCCTCTCGCCTGTTTCTTTTTTTTCACCCCGCGCCCTCTGTGATTCCCCCCCCCCCCCCCCTAACCATGTTATCCGCAACATATTTTTTTTAGCCATGCTCTCCAGCATCAGCAATGCTGTACAGCGCCGCTAAAGACCTTTGGCAAAGCCAATAGGTCCCAAAAGTAAGGCCTGTTGGCTTTGTCGATGCTTGTTAATTTCTACTGTAGTTACCTTGAGGATGCCTTTTCTGTCTTGATGATAACTCATTGATTCATACGACAGGGCTAGCATGTCAACTATTCCTCAACAGGACTAATTTTCTTGTTGTGTTCCCTCGACTTTTTGACACAAATTCAGCCTGGGAAGATTAGCGTGTACCTCTTTTATTGACTGTCAGATCCAAACTCAGTTACTTGTAGTTGATGTTTGTATGCACCCATGTGACTTAGTTGTCATAACTACACACTCCTGTCTCATCACAGTGTTCTTGAAGGTGAAGTGGTCTGTTTTTCTGCTCACAGGTCTCTTCCACTGCCCTCTGAATACAATGGATACGCACTTTTTACAGGATGAACTGTGCATGAAACTTCGAACAGCGGCTCTGGACTACATACAGAATACAGATGCCAATTCCACGAAGTACATACACATAAGTAACAAGCCTTCAGCGGGAGACGTCATACTTTACAGGAGAACAAGAGGCGCCCATTAAGAGGTTTACATACCGTCGTTGCTGCTGAGACACATTTCTCCTGCAGTTTTTATCCACCGAGTGAGCTGTCTTCTTTTCTGTACAGCAAGTTCTCTTGGGTAGTTGCATTGGGGCAGTCAGTCGCGGGGCAGGAAACTATTTTCACTCTAGAATCTCTGTAATAACATGGGGAGATTTCAGTGGTAAAATATGTCAGTCCATAAATTACCCTATGATTGGTCACAAGATGACGTTTTGACAATACCCGATGTCATATTTCATAAAGTCATCTCCTCTAAGACGTTCCCGTGAAGAGCTGGGCTGGAAAAACCTATGTTCAGGCTTCACTCTTTGTCCTATCGTGATCGTGACGCCGAACTCTTAGGCAGTCCTCAAAGTTTTCATATAGTTTCTAAGTTTTCAGTCATTGGATCCGATAGGCAGGGCGCTCCTGTGAATGTGGTCCAGAAGGGAACCCCGATGTTCACCAGAAGCGGGGTGTTCTTGAAACTCTAGCTCTGTGACACGTTGCAACTTCACGTTGAAAAAAAAATGAAAGAGTGGTGGAGCATTCATTCAGCCGCAAAGTGCCTATTTGAGATGTATTTCTGTTAGAGTTGACCTATTCACGTGCCCTCTTGTACTCTAGGGATCCAATCAGCACTTTATTCATTGTATAGCCGTACCAAAGATAAAACACCATTGAGGTCAGGGGAGCACATCTTAAGGGTAGGAGTGTGGCCACCAGGGACATCTTAAGGATTTCGGGGCCCCTGGGCCAAAAGTATTTTGGGGGCCCATGTTTGGAGCTGCTTTGAATTTATGATCAAATTTGAGCTCTTTCATGGGATCTTTGGTCAGGCACACTGGTCAAAATTCTAAATGTGTTTGCATCGAATATTTAGGGATAGTGACGTGTTTCAATATTGTAACACAGCAGCAGCTCACTAATATTACTGAAAATTATCTTTTGCGACACCGTCCCATTTCTCATATGTGTGGTCCTGTTTTGATTTAAAAGAAACTTTATGGATGTTGCATGAAACATAAACACATTTCTCTGCAAAATGTTTGTAATAGACTCTCACACATCACTCATATTAAAAATAAATGTAAAGAAAACTGTAGTTAAAACAATCTGTTTAAGAAATATTGAAGGTCACATGGCAAGCCTCTCAGCAGAACAGAGCTGACTCTATCGGTGGCCCCTGAAAGGCTGGGGCCCTGGGCAAGAGCCCACTTTGCCAGTGCCTTAAAACGTCTCGCCACCACAGAATTTTCAGAAGTTATTATTGGTTATGCGGAAAAACAGAGTTTATAAGTAGGTAATGCAACCAGAGATGCCTCTATAGCACAAAGCACACCCTCGAGTGTCTAGGCACTTCACAAAGTTTGTAAGTCGAAATACTGCCACCAAACAGACTGCACCCTCAGTTTATCGATCTCGAAATGGTAATTCAGAGATAGCCCCGTAGGAGGTAACTATATGACTTGAAGGTTGTCCACTTAACTCAGTAGCAGGTGTTTTAACCCGCTCTGCTATGCATTAACACTGCAACAGGTTACCCTCTAGGCCACGCACGCTATTAGACTGGCACTTAAACCCGTCCTTGCACGTTCATGTCTTCCACGGCAGGCTCTTCCGCGGGCTCCAGAGGGCGCCAGAGGACCGGAGGAAGGACTTGTCTTTTGAAAGCGAGAATGCTGCCTGCTGGCACGGGCTTGTAGCAGAGCTCGGATCCGGCCATTGCTGCTGGTTAGTCTTGGCAGGAACAATGGCGCTGTTGGTTTTGGAGGCTGAGTGGTTTATACAGGGAAAGCTCCCCCTCCGCCTGCCCCCAGCTCCACCGGGCTGATAGTGCGTGGCATAGATAACCCCAGGAAATGTGGCGCTAGCAGAGAATAACAATGTCCTGACCTTGGAGTGGCACCCACCGCCCAGGCCGATAAGGGAGCGCTGTGCATGAGCTGATACTGCTGCCAGGGCCGCCTCTCCCATCCAGGGTCCCAGAGTGATTTACTGGGCGCTCCAGGTACCCGTAGCCATATCTAAACTGTTATGTCCGTGCACCAAGCGCTAGAACCAGGCTAGCGGCTACAGAGCAGGGGCAGACATGGTTTAGGTGTGGGACTGTTGGCAGAACAGGGGAGTCTTGGGTGTTTTTTGAAGCTGGCATCTCTTGTGACAAGTGCACCTTGTTCTGTCACTTGAGAGCTCCTGGGTTAGAGTTTGGCAGAACAAGCTGTCTTGAGTGGTTTTCTGAAGGCCGACATGTTGAAATGTTTGTATCTTGGGTGCCGGTTGGTTAGCGCTTTAGGAGAACAGGCAGGTCTTGAGAACTTTTCTGAAGGTCTGCAGGTTGAGGAGTTTGGGGAACAGGTGAGTTGTGAGCTGTTAGACTTGGCATATTTGGCGTGGTTTCCCCTGACTTTTTGCCTCTATCTCCTGTATTTTTGATGCTGTGCTGGATTTAGTTTTTGCTGGCTTAGATGCTCTGGGCACTTTGCCACGGCTGATCAGTGTCAAAGTGCAAGTGCTCCCTGTGTATGTTGTTACTACAATTGGTTCTCCCTGATTGGCATATATAATTTACTAGTAAGTCCCTAGTAAAGTGCACTGAGTGTGCCAGGGCCTGTAAATCAAATGCTACTAGTGGGCCTGCAGCACTGATTGTGCCACTCATATGAGTAGCCCTTAAAAGGTATCTTAGACCTGCCACTGCAGTGTCTGCGCGCAGTTTTAAACTGCCATGTCCACCTGGCAAGTGCACCCACTTACCAGGCCCTAATCTTTCCTTTTCTTACATGTAAGGCACCCCTCAGGTACCCCCAAGGGCAGGGTGCAGTGTATGTGAAAGATAGGACATGTACTGGTGTGTGTGACATGTCCTGACAGTGAAATACTGCCAATTTCGTTTTTCACTATTGAAAGGCTATCTGCCCCATAGGATAACATGGGAAATACTTTGCACAATCTTACAAGTGTAACTTCCCATTGGGACAAGATGGAGAAATAACGTTTAGGCTCTCTGAACTCAAAATTTAATAACACATCTTTTATTAAAGATGGTTTTTAAATTGTGTGTAGGCAAATGCCACTTTTAGAAAGTGAGCATTTTCTTGTAGAACCATTCTGTGTGCCTATGCCTGTTTGTCGATTGACTGTCTGGTTTTGGAGTGACAGGGGCTGGGGATGTGCATTCACTATAGACAGTCACTGGCTGGGGGTTGAGGTATGCCTGGCCCTTCCTGGATGACTCAGAGCTGAGCTGAACGGGGGTTGGCTACATTTAGAGTAGTGGGAGGAGTTTTCCTTGCACCTGAAAAGGGCCTGTCTCCCTTGCACAGTGCTGTCTCCACCCCCTGTGGTCATACTGCACCAGTGAGGACAGAACTGGTATGGACTGCGCTCAGAGACCCTTGCTCATAGAAGAACAAAGACAAAATGGGGTATCAGTAGTGGACCTTAAACCCCAGAACTTTAGATCACTTCTGGACTCAAGAGAAACCTTTGCCAAGGAGAAGAGCTGGAGAGCAGTGAGGAGGAGTACTGCCCCTTTTGCCGTGTGGGGGTTGGCCTGCAGTTGCTACTTCTCCCAAAGAAAGGACAAAGACTGGAACTTTGCTGAGAAACCTGCTTGAAGAACAATCTCCAAGGACCTGTGTGTTTACTTTTAGTATGGGCGGGCTGGGCCCTGGTGTACATATCAGGCAACAGTCTCCCTCTAACATGGCTCCAGTGATTCATACCACTCTGCAATTAATCATTCTTTTATTCCAATACAGACTGCAGGCAATCCTTGTTTAATATTTCCTTGCACACCTTTTTCCTTCCTACCTCCACCCCCTTGGCCACTCATCTTCAATTTAGCGCCAGAAGGGGCAGGAATGAGCTAAGCTATGGGTAATTCAGTTGAGGGTGGGGGAGGAGTGGGGAAGGTTTGTGTAATCAGCCAAGGCTTCAGCAATAAATACAAAAGGCTCCCTAAAGGCCTCCTTGTTGTCACGTTTTACTTAACAGTAGGCCTGGGCGGAATTTCAATTACAACAGAATAATCAGAGTCATTTTGGTAATTCCGCATTACTCTTTGATGCAGAATTACTGATAATTATGGAATTACTTCTGCTTGCGTAATTTGGGGGGAAAATCCTACCGCAAGAGCACATTTCGCAAGCGTGAGCGGTCGCTCCCTAATTGTGTTCTGCTGTCTTTAGCTCTGTTTCTTAGGGCAAAAATGCATCTACATTTTGCACTAAGAAAATAGCACTAAATGCCAGAAATAACTTGGGGAAAAATGTTACTACATATGCACATTTAGCGAGCGCGAGTGGCAGCTTGTGCTCGCTAATTGTATTCTGGTTCCATGCATCCTCACATTTATTTTGGACTTGAGGGGTCATTTTTGCACTAATAAATAGTGCTAAACGCAGAATTACACTTCTCGCGTAATTCTGTGTAATCTCACGGAATTCTTAGGTAATTCCATGTGATTACGCTACACAGAATTCCGCGAGTTACGCCCACCCCTACTTCACAAACACAAGGAGATGATGGACGGAGCGCTGAAACTTTTCAGACACCCCAGTCACAGATCTGGGTTGAATCCATCATCATTCTTTAGCTCACTTCGCCACCTCAGTTCAGACCCAGCTATATGCAAATCAGTCTTGACCCTGTAGCTCATGGGAACAGTCCAGCCCGAACTGCCAAGCCAGGTCTTCCCTGAACCGGAAACAAGCATCCTGGGACCGGTTTCTGGGTGACACCCTTCATCAGCCAGGCTAGCTTGAATCCAGTGGCAAAGTGAGCAAGGGACCCACGTCTGGGCATACCCTGCCAACTTCGGGCGAACAAAGCAAACACAAGGAGATGGTGGACGGAGCGCTGAAACTTTTCAGACACTCACCCCCAGTCACAGATCTGGGTTGAATCCATCATCATTCAATCACGGCATTTATAGAGCGCGCTACTCACCCGGGAGGGTCTCAAGGCGCTGGGGGAGGGGGTAAGTTACTGCTCGAACAGCCAGGTCTTGAGCTGCTTCCTGAAGGAGAGATGGTCCTGGGTTCGCCGAAGGTGAGTGGGGAGGGAGTTCCAGGTCTTGGCTGCCAGGTAGGAGAAGGATCTTCCTCCGGCGGTGGCTCTGCGGATGCGTGGTACGGTGGCGAGGGCGTGGCTGGTTGATCGTAGCTGGCGGGTGGGCGTGTAGAAGGTCATGCGGTCGTTGAGGTACTTGGGGCCCAGGTCGTGGAGGGCCTTGTGTGCGTGGGTGAGGAGTCTGAACGTGATTCTCTTGCTGACGGGGAGCCAGTGCAGGTCTTTCAGGTGTCCGGTGATGTGGCTGTGCCGGGGGATGTCCAGGATGAGTCGTGCGGAGCGTTCTGGATGCGCTGGAGTCTTTTTGAAGTTTGGCTGTGGTTCCGGCGTAGAGGGTGTTCCCATAGTCCAGTCGGCTGGTGACGAGTGCCTGGGTGACGGTCTTCCTGGTTTCAGTGGGGATCCATCTGAAGATCTTGCGGAGCATGCGCAGGAGTGTTGAAGCACGAAGATGAGATGGCGTTGACTTGTCTGGTCATCGACAGGGAGGAGTCCAGGATGAAGCCCAGGTTGCGTGCGTGGTCCGTTGGCTTGGGCGCGGTGCCCAGGGCCGGGGGCCACCAAGAGTCGTCCCAGGCGGAGGGTGATGAGCCCAGGATGAGGACTTCCGTCTTGTCTGAGTTCAGTTTAAGGCGGCTGTTCCTCATCCAGTCGGCGACGTCTCTCATCCCGTCGTGTAGGTTGGCTCTGGCGGTGGTGGGGTCGTTGGTGAGGGAGAGGATCAGCTGGGTGTCGTCGGCGTAGGAGATGATGTTGAGGTTGTGTTGGCGTGCGATGGCTGCGATGGGGCTCATGTAGACGTTGAAGAGGGTTGGACTGAGTGAAGATCCTTGTGGAACGCCGCAGATGACTTCGGTGGCCTCGGATCTGAACGGGGGAGGCGGACTCTCTGGGTTCTTCCGGCGAGGAACGAGATGATCCATTCCAGTGCTTTCTCTCGGATTCCGATGTTGCTGAGGCGCTTCACTAGGGTGCGGTGGCAGACGGTGTCGAACGCCGCGGAGAGGTCCAAGAGGATGAGGGCTGCTGTTTCCCCGTTGTCGGTTAGGGTTCTGATGTCGTCGGTGGCTGCGATAAGGGCGGTCTCGGTGCTGTGGTTGGCCCGAAACCCGGACTGCGAGGGGTCGAGGGATCCATTCGTCTCGAGGAAGGCGGCAAGCTGTCTGTTGACGGTCTTCTCGATGACTTTGGCCGGAAACGGAAGGAGCGAGATGGGACGGTAGTTCTTGAGGTCGGTGGGGTCCGCCGTTGGTTTCTTCAGGAGGGCGGTAAGCTCGGCGTGCTTCCAGCTCTCCGGGAAGGTGGCGGTGTGGAAGGAGGAGTTGATGATGTCCCGGAGATGGGGTGCGATGGTGGCGTCGGCTTTGTTGAAGACGTGGTGTGGGCAGGGGTCGGTTGGTGATCCGGAGTGGATGGAGTTCATCGTGCGGGTGGTGTCTTCGGTGCTGATCGGGGTCCAGTTGCAGAGGGTGGTGGTGGCGGGCGTTGGTTCGGCGGTAGGGTGCGTGGTCTGTGCGTCGAAGCTGTTATGTATGTCGGTGATCTTGCGGTGGAAGAACGCGGCGAGTGAGTTGCAGAGGTCTTGCGAGGGGGTGATGTCGTTGTTTCCGGCGCTGGGGTTGGAGAACTCTTTGACGATGCTGAAAAGTTCCTTGCTGTCGTGGGCGTTGTTGTCCAGTCGTTCTTTGAGTGCCGACTTCTTGGTGGCACGGATCATCTGGTGGTGTTTGCGGGTGGCGTGCTTGAGGGCGGTCCTGTTGTCTGTGGTCTGGTCGAGTCGCCAGGCTTTCTCGAGAGTGCGGCAGTTCTTCTTGGATTCCTTGAGTTCGTTGGTGAACCAAGGGGTTTTCTTGCTTCCGGGTCTGCTGGGAGGGTTTTTAGTGGTGCGAGGTCGTCGGCGCAGGCGGTCAGCCACTTGGCGAGGTTGCTGGCTGCTTCGTTTGGGTCCGTTGTGTTGGTGGGTGTGTTCTGGCTGAGGGAGGTGGTGAGCTGCTCGGCGGTGATCTTGCTCCAGCTCCGGCGGGGAGCCTGTTGCGGGTGGTGGTGGGTCGCAGACTTTCTGAAGCTGAAGTGGACGCAGCTGTGGTCGGTCCAGTGGAGTCCGGTGGCGTGGCTGAAGGAGATGTGCTTGCTGGAAGAGAAGACGGGGTCAAGCGTGTGGCCGGCGTAGTGGGTGGGCGTGTTCACCAGTTGCTTGAGTCCGAGGTTGGCGAGGTTGTCCAGCAGGGCGGTGGTGTTTCTGTCGTTGTTGTTCTCCAGGTGGAAGTTGAGGTCCCCTAGGAGGATGTAGTCGGCGGAGGGCATGGCGTGCGGGCTGATGAAGTCTGCGATGTCTTCGCTGAATAGTGTGCGTGGTCCCGGGGGTCTGTAGATGAGGGTGCCTCGGAGGGTGGTCTTGGGGTCAGTGTGTATCTGGAAGTGTAGGTGTTCGGCGGCGGTGAAGGTCTCGTCGGAGTTAGTCGAGATGCGGATGGTGTTCTTGTGTACGATGGCGATGCCTCCTCCCGTCTGGTTGACGCGGTCCTTCCGGGTGATCTTGTATCCGTCCGGGATGGCTATGGCGATGTCGGGCGCTGAGGAGGCGTTCATCCAGGTTTCGGTGAGGAAGGCGACGTCCGGTGCTGTTGCGTCGAGCAGGTCCCAGAGTTCCACGGCGTGCCTGTGGACGGAGCGGGTGTTCAACAGGATGCATTTCAGGTGGTTGCTGCTGGTGCTCGACTTGGCGGAGGTGGTGCACGTCCGGGGGCAGGTGAATCGGCAGGCTTGGCAGGTGAAGGGTCCGTGGGTGCGTCTCGGTGAGGCTCGGTAGCAGGCAGGGTTCCGGCCGGCATTGAGTGCGATGAGGGTGGCGGCGTCGTAGGTCCGTCGAGTAGTGTTGCATCGGTGGGATCCAGGGGTCCTGGCGCTGGGCGCGGGCCAGGCGCGGACGGGCGCAGACGGGCTTACCTTTGGCGCACCTTCGGCGCTCCGTCGGTGCTCCCACTGCGCGCGGCCGCTGCGCGGTCGCTCAGGGGCGTCATAAGTAAGGAGCCTGGAGGGAGGAGCAGCTGGGTGGCGGGAGCGGGGCGGCGAATGGAATCACGGGGGCGGGGCCGCAGGGAGGCAGTGGCGGGAAGTCCCAGGAGCAGCGGGCAGCGGGAAAGTCCCAGGAGCAGCGGGAAAGTCCCAGGAGCAGCGGGCAGCGGGAAAGTCCCAGGAGCAGCGGGAAAGTCCCAGGAGCAGCGGGCAGCGAGCGAAGGAATCTCCAGGCAGGAGGCGGCAAGGCAGGCAGGAGCGGCAGCAGTGAGTGGGGCGACCAAGCCCTGTGGAGGGCTGAGCGGTCACACTCTGTGGTCCCCTACGGTCCCCTTAAGTAAGGAGCCGGGAGGGAGGAGCAGCTGGGTGGCGGGAGCGGGGCGGCGAATGGAATCACGGGGGGCGGGGCCGCAGGGAGGCAGTGGCGGGAAGTCCCAGGAGCAGCGGGCAGCGGGAAAGTCCCAGGAGCAGCGGGAAAGTCCCAGGAGCAGCGGGCAGCGGGAAAGTCCCAGGAGCAGCGGGAAAGTCCCAGGAGCAGCGGGCAGCGAGCGAAGGAATCTCCAGGCAGGAGGCGGCAAGGCAGGCAGGAGCGGCAGCAGTGAGTGGGGCGACCAAGCCCTGTGGAGGGCTGAGCATTCTTTAGCTCACTTCGCCACCTCAGTTCAGACCCATCTATATGCAAATCAGTCTTGACCCTGTGCCTCATGGGAACAGTCCAGCCCAAACTGCCAAGCCAGGTCTTCCCTGAACCGGAAACAAGCATCCTGGGACAGCAGTGAAGAAGGTGAGTTCGGTCAGGACAGAAGCCAGCCAGGCAGTGAAGGTCTCAGTCTAGACGTGAACATCTTCTTTCTATCTAGTCAAATAATGTTTGCAAGTACAAAAGTAATGTTTGATGTTTAGTGTTTGTTGTTGAATTCTATAGCTTCTCTTTGCATTCTAGTACTTGCAGGTTTCTTTATGCTAAATGTAAAAGCAGGTCTGCAAGTACCAGGATGCAAAGAGGGCATGCATTTGAAAAGTCGGTGCAGTTAATGGTTTGCACTTTATGCATTTGTTGTAGCAAGTTGTAGGCTTCAGCTAGGACAAAATCCATGCAAAGGGGGAGGGGGAGTTTGTTTCCACGGAGGGAACATGTCTGATCAAAGCCCAGCTCTGGCTTTGGGAACAGGTGAGACTTAAGTTGATTCGTGAAGGCCCGTAGGCTTTGGTGTTAGTCTAAAAATGCCTTCAGTGAGCCAATACACAGAGGTGGGCGAGAAGTGATTGGTTTATAATAGTTCTTTCTTGACTAGTATGTTGAAGAATTAAGTGAGTCTTGTCTTGTTTTGTGATGGATAGCGGTAGGGATAGGTATTGGAAGGACGGGGACTATTTAATAGTTTCCTGAAAGCCGGCAGGGAAGAGTGTTGTGAGAGCAGGTAAGTCTTAAGCTGTTTTCCGAAGGACGGCAGGTAGGAGTATTGTGGAAGCAGGTAAGTCTTAAGTTGTTTTCTGAAGGCCAGCAAGGAGGACTGTTGTGGGAGCAGGTAAGTCTTAAGTTGTTTTCTGAAGGCCGGCAGGCAGGAGTGTTATGGCAGGAGATGAGTCTTAAGTTGTTTTCTGAAGGCCTGCAGGGAGGAGTGTTGTGGGAGGAGGTAAGTCTTAACTTGTTTTCAGAAGGCCGGCAAGGAGGAGTGTTGAGGGAGCAGATGAGTCTTAAGTTGTTTTCTGAAGGCATGTAAGATGGTGTGTTGTGGAAGCAGGTAAGTGCTTAGTTGTTTTCTGAAGGCCGGCAGGGAGGAGTGTTGTGGGAGCAGGTAAGTCTTAAGTTGTTTTCTGAAGGCCAGCAGGGAGGAGTGTTGTGGGAGCAGGTAAGTCTTAAGTTGTTTTCTGAAGGCCTGCAGGGATGAGTGTTGTGGGAGCAGGTGAGTCTTAAGTTGTTTTCTAAAGGCTTGTAGGATGGTGTGTTGTGGAAGCAGGTAAGTCTAAAGTTGTTTTCTGAAGGGCAGAAGGTAGGAGTGTTGAGGGAGCAGATGAGTCTTAAGTTGTTTTCTGAAGGCTGGCAAGGAGGGGTGTTGTGAGAGCAGGTGAGTCTTAAGTTGTTTTCTGAAGGCCGGCAGGGAGGAGTGTTGTGGTAGCAGGTAAGTCTTAAGATTTTTTCCGAAGGCCTGGAGGGAGGAGTGTCGTGGAAGTAGGTAAGTCTTAAGTTATTTTCCGAAGGCCGGCAGGGACGAGTGTCGTGGGAGCAGGTAAGTCTTAAGTTGTTTTCTGAAGGACAGCAGGGAGGAGTGTTGTGGTAGCAGATTAGTCTTACGTTGTTTTCTGAAGGCTGGCAGGGAGGAGTGTAGTGGAAGCAGGTAAGTCTTAAGTTGTTTTCTGAAGGCCAGCAGGGAGGAGTGTTGTGGCAGCAGATGAGTCTTAAGTTGTTTTCTGGAGGCCGGCAGGGAAGAGTGTTGTGGGAGCAGGTAAGTCTTAAGTTGTTTTCTGAAGGCCGGCAGGGAAGAGTGTTGTGGGAGCAGGTAAGTCTTAAGTTGTTTTCTGAAGGCCGTCAGGCAGGAGTGTTGTGGGAGGAGGTAAGTCTTAAGTTGTTTTCAGAAGGCCGGCAGGGAGGAGTGTTGAGGGAGCAGATGAGTCTTAAGTTGTTTTCTGAAGGCATGTAAGATGGTGTGTTGTGGAAGCAGGTAAGTGCTTAGTTGCTTTCTGAAAGCCGGCAGGGAGGAGGCCAGCAGGGAGGAGTGTTGTGGCAGCAGATGCGTCTTAAGTTGTTTTCTGAAGGCCGGCAGGGAGGAGTGTTGAGGGAGCAGATGAGTCTTAAGTTGTTTTTGGAAGGCCAGCAGGGAAGAGTGTTATGGGAGCAGGTAAGACTTAAGTTGTTTTCTGAAGGCCTGCAGGGAAGAGTGTTGTGGGAGTAGGTAAGTCTTAAGTTGTTTTCTGAAGGGCAGAAGGTAGGAGTTTTGAGGGAGCAGATGAGTCTTAAGTTATTTTCTGAAGGCCGGCAGGGAGGGGTGTTGGGGGAGCAGGTGAGTCTTAAGTTGTTTTCTGAAGGCCGGCAGGGAGGAGTGTTGTGGCAGCAGATGAGTCTTAAGTTGTTTTCTGAAGGCCAGCAGGGAGGAGTGTTGTGGCAGCAGATGAGTCTTAAGTTGTTTCCTGAAGGCCGGCAGGGAGGAGTGTTGAGGGAGCAGGTAAGTCTTAAGTTGTTTTCTGAAGGCCGGCAGGGAGGAGGCCGGCAGGGAGTAGTGTTGTGGCAGCAGATGCATCTTAAGTTGTTTTCTGAAGGCCGGCAGGGAGGAGTGTTGAGGGAGCAGATGAGTCTTAAGTTGTTTTCTGAAGCCAGGCAGGGAGGAGTGTTGTGGCAGCAGATGAGTCTTAAGTTGTTTTCTGAAGGCCGGCAGGAAAGAGTGTTGTGGGAGCAGGTAAGTCTTAAGTTGTTTTCTGAAGGGCAGAAGGTTGGAGTTTTGAGGGAGCAGATGAGTCTTAAGTTGTTTTCTGAAGGCCGGCAGGGAGGAGTGTTGAGGGAGCAGATGAGTCTGTAGTTGTTTTCAGAAGGCCAGCAGGGAAGAGTGTTGTGGGAGCAGGTAAGTCTTAAGTTGTTTTCTGAAGGCCTGCAGGGAGGAGTATTGTGGCAGCAGATGAGTCTTAAGTTGTTTCTTGAAGGCCGGCAGGGAGGAGTGTTGAGGGAGCAGGTAAGTCTTAAGTTGTTTTCTGAAGGCCGGCAGGGAGGAGGCCGGCAGGGAGGAGGCCGGCAGGGAGTAGTGTTGTGGCAGCAGATGCATCTTAAGTTGTTTTCTGAAGGCCGGCAGGGAGGAGTGTTGAGGGAGCAGATGAGTCTTAAGTTGTTTTCTGAAGCCAGGCAAGGAGGAGTGTTGTGGCAGCAGATGAGTCTTAAGTTGTTTTCTGAAGGCCGGCAGGAAAGAGTGTTGTGGGAGCAGGTAAGTCTTAAGTTGTTTTCTGAAGGGCAGAAGGTAGGAGTTTTGAGGGAGCAGATGAGTCTTAATTTGTTTTCTGAAGGCCGGCAGGGAGGAGTGTTGAGGGAGCAGATGAGTCTGTAGTTGTTTTCAGAAGGCCGGCAGGGCAGAGTGTTGTGGGAGCAGGTAAGTCTTAAGTTGTTTTCTGAAGGCCTGCAGGGAGGAGTATTGTGGCAGCAGATGAGTCTTAAGTTGTTTTCTGAAGGCCGGCAGGGAAGAGTGTTGTGGGAGCAGGTAAGTCTTAAGTTGTTTTCTGAAGGCCAGCAGGGAGGAGTGTTGTGGCAGCAGATGAGTCTTAAGTTGTTTTCTGGAGGCCGGCAGGGAAGAGTGTTGTGGGAGCAGGTAAGTCTTAAGTTGTTTTCTGAAGGCCGGCAGGGAGGAGCGTTGAGGGAGCAGATGAGTCTTAAGTTGTTTTCTGAAGGCCAGCTTGGAGGAGTGTTGAGGGAGCAGATGAGTCTTAAGTTGTTTTCTGAAGGCCAGCAGGGAGGAGTGTACTGGAAGCAGGTCAGTCTTAAGTTGTTTTCTGAAGGCCGGCAGGGAGGAGCGTTGAGGGAGCAGATGAGTCTTAAGTTGTTTTCTGAAGGCCGGCAGGGAGGAGTGTTGAGGGAGCAGATGAGTCTTAAGTTGTTTTCTGAAGGCATGTAAGATGGTGTGTTGTGGAAGCAGGTAAGTGCTTAGTTGCTTTCTGAAGGCCGGCAGGGAGGAGGCCAGCAGGGAGGAGTGTTGTGGCAGCAGATGCGTCTTAAGTTGTTTTCTGAAGGGCAGAAGGTAGGAGTTTTGAGGGAGCAGATGAGTCTTAAGTTGTTTTCTGAAGGCCAGCAGGGAGGAGCGTTGAGGGAGCAGATGAGTCTTAAGTTGTTTTCTGAAGGCCAGCAGGGAGGAGTGTTGAGGGAGCAGATGAGTCTTAAGTTGTTTTCTGAAGGCCAGCAGGGAGGAGTGTAGTGGAAGCAGGTAAGTCTTAAGTTGTTTTCTGAAGGCCAGCAGGGAGGAGTGTTGTGGCAGCAGATGAGTCTTAAGTTGTTTTCTGGAGGCCGGCAGGGAAGAGTGTTGTGGGAGCAGGTAAGTCTTAAGTTGTTTTCTGAAGGCCGGCAGGGAGGAGCGTTGAGGGAGCAGATGAGTCTTAAGTTGTTTTCTGAAGGCCAGCAGGGAGGAGTGTTGAGGGAGCAGATGAGTCTTAAGTTGTTTTCTGAAGGCCAGCAGGGAGGAGTGTACTGGAAGCAGGTCAGTCTTAAGTTGTTTTCTGAAGGCCGGCAGGGAGGAGCGTTGAGGGAGCAGATGAGTCTTAAGTTGTTTTCTGAAGGCCGGCAGGGAGGAGTGTTGAGGGAGCAGATGAGTCTTAAGTTGTTTTCTGAAGGCATGTAAGATGGTGTGTTGTGGAAGCAGGTAAGTGCTTAGTTGCTTTCTGAAGGCCGGCAGGGAGGAGGCCAGCAGGGAGGAGTGTTGTGGCAGCAGATGCGTCTTCAGTTGTTTTCTGAAGGCCGGCAGGGAGGAGTGTTGAGGGAGCAGATGAGTCTTAAGTTGTTTTTGGAAGGCCAGCAGGGAAGAGTGTTATGGGAGCAGGTAAGTCTTAAGTTGTTTTTTGAAGGCCTGCAGGGAAGAGTGTTGTGGGAGTAGGTAAGTCTTAAGTTGTTTTCTGAAGGGCAGAAGGTAGGAGTTTTGAGGGAGCAGATGAGTCTTAAGTTATTTTCTGAAGGCCGGCAGGGAGGGGTGTTGTGGGAGCAGGTGAGTCTTAAGTTGTTTTCTGAAGGCCGGCAGGGGGGAGTGTTGTGGCAGCAGATGAGTCTTAAGATGTTTTCTAAAGGCCGGCAGGGAGGAGTGTTGTGGCAGCAGATGAGTCTTAAGTTGTTTCATGAAGGCCGGCAGGGAGGAGTGTTGAGGGAGCAGGTAAGTCTTAAGTTGTTTTCTGAAGGCCGGCAGGGAGGAGGCCGGCAGGGAGTAGTGTTGTGGCAGCAGATGCATCTTAAGTTGTTTTCTGAAGGCCGGCAGGGAGGAGTGTTGAGGGAGCAGATGAGTCTTAAGTTGTTTTCTGAAGCCAGGCAGGGAGGAGTGTTGTGGCAGCAGATAAGTCTTAAGTTGTTTTCTGAAGGCCGGCAGGAAAGAGTATTGTGGGAGCAGGTAAGTCTTAAGTTGTTTTCTGAAGGGCAAAAGGTAGGAGTTTTGAGGGAGCAGATGAGTCTTAAGTTGTTTTCTGAAGGCCGGCAGGGAGGAGTGTTGAGGGAGCAGATGAGTCTTAAGTTGTTTTCGGAAGGCCGGCAGGGAAGAGTGTTGCGGGAGCAGGTAAGTCTTAAGTTGTTTTCTGAAGGCCTGCAGAGAGGAGTATTGTGGCAGCAGATGAGTCTTAAGTTGTTTTCTGAAGGCCGGCAGGGAAGAGTGTTATGGGAGCAGGTAAGTCTTAAGTTGTTTTCTGAAGGGCAGAAGGAAGGAGTTTTGAGAGAGCAGATGAGTCTTAAGTTGTTTTCTGAAGGCCGGCAGGGAGGGGTGTTGTGGGTCCCTTGCTCACTTTGCCACTGGATTCAAGCAAGCCTGGCTGATGACGGCTGGAATGCCAGAAACCGGTCCTAGGATGCTTGTTTCCGGTCCAGGGAAGACATGGCTTGGCAGTTCGGGCTGGACTGTTCCCATGAGGCACAGGGTCAGACTGATTTGCATATGGCCATGTCTGAACTGGGGTGGTGGAGTGAGCTAAAGAATGATGATGGATTAAACCCAGATCAGTTGACTGGGGGTGAGTGTTTGATTGGCTCAAACGTTCCGTCCATCATCCCCTTTGTATCGCTTTGGTCGCCCTAAGTTGGCGGGGGTATGCCCAGACGTGGGTCCCTTGCTCACTTTGCCACTGGATTCAAGCAAGCCTGGCTGATGACGGCTGGAATGCCAGAAACCGGTCCTAGGTTGCTTGTTTCCGGTCCAGGGAAGACATGGCTTGGCAGTTCGGGCTGGACTGTTCCCATGAGGCACAGGGTCAGACTGATTTGCATATGGCCATGTCTGAACTGGGGTGGTGGAGTGAGCTAAAGAATGATGATGGATTGGACCCAGATCAGTTGACTGGGGGTGAGTGTTTGATTGGCTCAAACGTTCCGTCCATCATCCCCTTTTGTATCGGACTGTTCCCATGAGGCACAGGGTCAGACTGATTTGCATATGGCCATGTCTGAACTGGGGTGGTGGAGTGAGCTAAAGAATGATGATGGATTAAACCCAGATCAGTTGACTGGGGGTGAGTGTTTGATTGGCTCAAACGTTCCGTCCATCATCCCCTTTTGTATCGCTTTGTTCGCCCTAAGTTGGCGGGGGTATGCCCAGACGTGGGTCCCTTGCTCACTTTGCCACTGGATTCAAGCAAGCCTGGCTGATGACGGCTGGAATGCCAGAAACCGGTCCTAGGATGCTTGTTTCCGGTCCAGGGAAGACATGGCTTGGCAGTTCGGGCTGGACTGTTCCCATGAGGCACAGGGTCAGACTGATTTGCATATGGCCATGTCTGAACTGGGGTGGTGGAGTGAGCTAAAGAATGATGATGGATTAAACCCAGATCAGTTGACTGGGGGTGAGTGTTTGATTGGCTCAAACGTTCCGTCCATCATCCCCTTTTGTATCGCTTTGTTCGCCCTAAGTTGGCGGGGGTATGCCCAGACGTGGGTCCCTTGCTCACTTTGCCACTGGATTCAAGCAAGCCTGGCTGATGACGGCTGGAATGCCAGAAACCGGTCCTAGGATGCTTGTTTCCGGTCCAGGGAAGACATGGCTTGGCAGTTCGGGCTGGACTGTTCCCATGAGGCACAGGGTCAGACTGATTTGCATATGGCCATGTCTGAACTGGGGTGGTGGAGTGAGCTAAAGAATGATGATGGATTAAACCCAGATCAGTTGACTGGGGGTGAGTGTTTGATTGGCTCAAACGTTCCGTCCATCATCCCCTTTTGTATCGCTTTGTTCGCCCTAAGTTGGCGGGGGTATGCCCAGACGTGGGTCCCTTGCTCACTTTGCCACTGGATTCAAGCAAGCCTGGCTGATGACGGCTGGAATGCCAGAAACCGGTCCTAGGATGCTTGTTTCCGGTCCAGGGAAGACATGGCTTGGCAGTTCGGGCTGGACTGTTCCCATGAGGCACAGGGTCAGACTGATTTGCATATGGCCATGTCTGAACTGGGGTGGTGGAGTGAGCTAAAGAATGATGATGGATTCAACCCAGATCAGTTGACTGGGGGTGAGTGTTTGATTGGCTCAAACGTTCCGTCCATCATCCCCTTTTGTATCGCTTTGTTCGCCCTAAGTTGGCGGGGGTATGCCCAGACGTGGGTCCCTTGCTCACTTTGCCACTGGATTCAAGCAAGCCTGGCTGATGACGGCTGGAATGCCAGAAACCGGTCCTAGGATGCTTGTTTCCGGTCCAGGGAAGACATGGCTTGGCAGTTCGGGCTGGACTGTTCCCATGAGGCACAGGGTCATACTGATTTGCATATGGCCATGTCTGAACTGGGGTGGTGGAGTGAGCTAAAGAATGATGATGGATTAAACCCAGATCAGTTGACTGGGGATGAGTGTTTGATTGGCTCAAACGTTCCATCCATCATCCCCTTTTGTATCGCTTTACATACTGGGGCACTAGAAGAGTTAGTATTTGGGATTTACATTCTGGAACATTGTGGATACTACTGTACTCGGAGCGTGTAGCACCTTAAGATACTCGGGTATTGTTGATACTGACCTAAGTTTGGTTCCTTTAAAAAAGGGTTGGCAGATACTGCTCTGTTTTTTTTAGCTTTCAATGATGATGCAATATGGCCAGTGACCTGCGAATGATGCCTTGAGTACTAGGGCATTCCACACTCTGGCCCGAGCATGGTGCTGTACGTACTGGTATATTGTGGCTACTGGCCTACCTAAGGTGAGGTGATAAGATATTGAATTGGTTCTCCTTCAGAACTGCACATAAGGTCTATTGCTTTCTATCTAAAGCATTTGACAAATTGTGCTGTGGAATATATTGCTTTGTCCTATTTTTCCCAAATATTATTTAAGGGGGTAATCCTCCAAAACTATTCTGGAAAGGGTTGGTCCTGTTTGCTACAGTCACTTGCTCCATGCAATTTAGGGTTGGCATATATATTCCACCCCTATAAGTCACTCACCACTATGGCGTACTGATTTCAATCAGGATCTTGTGCTATGTCTGATGAGAGAAACTAAAATGTGGAGTACCAACAGAAGGCTCAAAGATGTCGACTTCTTTAGCAAAAAAGTTACAAAGCATGCTAGAAAAGCAAATCACAGCAGTGAGAGAACATTCGTCCCTTGCCAATAAGGTTGGGTTTGGATGAGGGATCTATTTGTATATGACCGTTGGAACCAGAGTGGAGCTTGAAGGAATAGGATGTGTTCCATCTGTTAACCTGGATGCAAGGATGTTGATTGGTGTGTGATAGAATGAGATACTGTGACTTAAGCCTTACACAGAATGGTCTCACTAAGGACCAGGATTGTTACTGAAGAGGACCACATGTACCCACCAAATTCTTGTAGGTATGGCATACTTCTAATACTGATCTCACACAGAACAATTTTCGTTCCAGGATTTATTGGATTCAATTCTCCAGATGCATTATAGGGTGATTAAAAAAAGTATACACACATATTATTGTAAGTATTCTGGAGGTAGATGCTCTATGTACGTTAGGTATGCCCAGACGTGTGTACCGTGCTCACTGTGCCACAAGATACAAGCTATACCTCACTGACGAGGCCGTAATAGGCCAAAGCAAGTCTGAGGTTGCTTGCATTATGGTCTGGAGTGGACGTGACCTAGCAGTTATGTCTGGACTATTATTATTGGAACAGAACCAAGATTGCTTTGCATATTGCAAGTCTCTGTTATGGTGCATAGTGGGTGAACGACGATGGACTGGAATGTGGCCCGAGCAATCACAGTGGCCGAGATTAATTCAAGCATTCCTACCATCACCTTGTTGTTTATTGTGATTAGAAAAAAGCATATATTTTGATAAGTATCAAAATATTCAAAATGTGCACGAACTAGTTTGTAACCACTTGTAAAGTTTAAAGTTAGGTTCTGATTTCTAATACCTGTAAACCTATTTACACTGTTGCTCACTGCTACTGGAGGTCACTGGTGCATCATCAGTGTGGTGCATGCAGGCAAGATGATGATGTCTAGTTTGCTGAAGGAAAATCTTGGGTTAAAGAAAATCAGTACATAACAAAATCCTTGAAGGAAAACAATCGGGAAGGGTATAGTTAAGTATAGTAAGGGTTCAGTGTAGGGTTAGTGTTAAAATAAGGAAAAGGGTTTGGGATCAGAATAAAAAAGGGGAAGAGTTTGATGTAGGAAGAAATTTGAGGAAAAGGTATAACATAGGGTGAGGGAAAAGACTACAGTTAGGGTAAAAAGTGAGTGATAGGAATAGAGAAAGGATTAGTTTTAGGTGAACAAGGTAAGGAGAAGGTTTAAGTTGAGGATAGGAAAATAAAGGGGACACCTACTTGTAAATAAAAAAAAAAGATTTAACTCAGAGTGTCACAAAAGTGTCCTAAATGTTGGAAAAAACAATAGTAAGATTAGAATCTCAAGCTTAATCACATCTGATTAATACCAATCTAATTTAACTTTTAAAGGTAAACCTAGAACCACCAAGACCGCTTTCTGCAGAGCCGATTAGTGAGGATTTTTTCAGATCCCATTTTGAAACTTAATGGCACTTTAAGAATATAAATAAAGTAAAAGGGATCGTGTGAGTCTTAGTCCATGTTTTCATTTAAAAAATCTTTATATACTCCTGAGGAGCTCCTCGTTGCTATGGTGCCTGGGCCAAAACTGAGTAATTAATATATCATAACAGTACAATTTATATTGAAATTAATTTTACATTGGTCAGATTTAGGGAGTCAGCATTATAACACTCTGAAAAGAAAAAAAGAAAAAAAGACAAACACAAGCAGACGATTTGCACAGTGCATTTAAACATGGGTGGTGTGATGATGAATGGAGCAGAGCTCTCTTCATGGGTGCTGACGAGCTCGCGGCAGGACAACAGGAAGATCAGGCTGGGTCTGGGCATGGGCGTGGGCATGGGGCTTGACACTGAAAACCTGGATATTTTTCTGCAAAGAAGTTGAGGCCTCCATAATTTATTGGTTCAACAGTGCCCTCGCACCGTCATCAGTAGCAGAGGAAACTGTTAGTTGCCAAAGTTGTGTGGGGTAGTGTAAAGACACTTCACTTGCCCACATGTAAAAGGCAAACACAAATCCATTCCAGAGACAGACTATCAGATATCTTCATTGATTAGACCACTGAAAACAGTCAATTAGAAAAGCCTTAACACAAAGCCCAACTCTGATTGGGTGAAAGGATGACCTAGCATATTGATAAAGCAGCATGCTGTTCTGATTGGCCACCCTTTCAATCAGTAAGAACAGGTCGCTGAATTAGGACCATTCTGATTCCTGTGTGGCAGCCAATCAGAAAAAACTGTGGGTAGTCAGCATCTCCCTGTACCGTGTTTTGCAGCCAGCGAGACGCAGTGAACCAATATGTTTTCTGTGTTTGCACATGGAAGCCGCCCTTTTCTCTAGTCTGCCCACCAAGGCCTTTCCATAGTTTGTTAAAGTAAATCTGCTCCGCAGGTGGACTAAAAAAAAGTGCAGCTTGCACTGTGTCCCATTTTGGCAAACAATCTTGCTCACCCCAAGCGTTGGTTGACCCTTCCAGCCTGCTGAGGAGGTGTAGTGTCTAGCTGCTTGGCGTCTGGTAAATATGCCCCCATATTGTTATCGAGGAGTTTGGTGACAAGTTTGGTGACATAATAAACCATGTGGCCTTATTATACCACATCTTTCCCCCCCCAAATATATATTTTTTCTTTTTTATCATTACTCAGTTTGTAAAAGCGTTTGCGTGTCCATTTAGGTATGCCAGTGCTTCGTTTGTGGTGCTGCCTTCAAACCCTCTAGTTCTCTTCGCATCCCTTGTGATCTGATATTTGAAAATAAGTGTGAGTTAGCTTTTGTTATTTCTTGTAGTTATTTTTTGTCTGTGCTACTAAATACGGTTTCATAACAATCGGTCATCTGGGTTTCATAATTTTTTTTTCAAAAATATAGAATCACTCACCCTTAAAATTAAGGTTTGTGCAATGTCACTTTATTTAATACCATTGGGGATCAAAGGGTGGGCTGTGCCACTTCTACAATCCGTGTGATTTTGGTGAAATAAAATCCAATCAGTCACCAAAGTTTGGGGTCTCCAACGAGTAGCTCGGGAGCTTCTGGTAGCTCACCAGCACCCTGAAAGTAGCTCTCAGAGTTGAAGACAAGCCAAGACAATCTCAGAGAGTCTATGCATATTAAAGAAGGCAGCACTGCTCATCTCAAAACAATTGGAGTGAAAGCTAACCAAATTAATAGTGGAGCCTTATAATAACATTCAAACACAAACCGAGTTGGGTTATGGGGCCTGCCATATGACCGTCTGTATCCACTCTAACTCTAACTCACAAGGAGATTGGCCATGTTATATCCCCTGCTCTATTAGTCACAGCACATATGTAAGCACTGCACTATCAAAGAAGAGTGACAGTAGTAATCCGTGCTGACCTACCAAAGTGTGGGACTGGAGGACCCAGAGAGAAAATGTGTTAGTTAGGAGCATGATCAGCCCAAGAGCTGAGAGGAGCAGGGTATGTTTCCAGAGCAAATCAAGCATAAGAGCCTCATCTGCATTCATTTATGTGTGTGTCTGACATGGTGTCCCTCCCTAATAAACAGTGTTGTTTCCTGGAAGCTTCACCTAGAGTCAAGGACCGTCAAATGTGTATGCTGGCACACATCAAAAGGGATTTATCTCTGGTGTAATTGTGTCAGTTCATGGCATAATAGTGCCCATGGTGTAATAATGGTCATCCATAACTATTATGGGTATTTTTTAGTGTAGTTTTGCCATACAGGCTGCCATCATTGACATATTAAGAGCATGACTGGCCTACTTTTAGCCACTCCTGACAGAGTGGTGACTGTTCCTTTCATAATATTTGCCATAACTGATATACGTTGGGCATCCGGGATGTTATGGCCTCCAGGCTTGGCATGTTGGCCCTGGTATAACGGTGGGCATTAGTCACATAACATAGATATCCTTGGTGCTATGGTGAGCATCCATTACCTATGATTCTTATACTTGGGCACTTTAAGCAGAATCTGTCCATGTGAGGCATATTTACATGATAGTACTGATATTTGGGGATTGTGTATTTTCTAAAAATGAAAACTGATATTTTAAAGGCAAAAATTATGTTTTTTCGGAAAAGGTTTTTATTCTGACAACTGAGCTTGTTTGCCCAAAATGGAAAGTGGTATTTGATTTTAAAAAAATGTGTATTTTCAAAAACGAATTTGCTGATATATTGTAGTTCTAAAACACATTTAGATAGCTGAATGATAACTCGAGCTGAGTTGGGGGGGGGACATACTGCTCTAGTTCTGTCCTTAGTCCCGCAGAGCATTTGAATGTTACTTCATTAGTGAGGTGGTGGCATTAAATATTGAGAAACATTTTCCTACCATTTCTGCTGGTAACCTTGTCTGGATTGCTTGGCTGGTCACTACTGATAATCCTGCTTAGAGTGGTCATAGTGTAAAGTTAACACATGTTTTCACTATTTTACAATGATAACATATGCTAGTAGCTCGGCAGGACTTTCCTTTTGCAGAAGTAGCTCTCAATACAGAAAAGGTTGGAGAATCCTGCACCAAACAATAGCCGATGTACAGTACAAAAAAGCGTTGCTTCTTTGAAAAGGGCAAACCATGATCTGTCTGGCCATATTACATATAATTTACACAAGTGCAAAAAACACAAAAATAGAGCAGTTCCATTGCCACCTCTTTGCCGCTTCTTGTGATGTGCATTGGGGCTAAAATACTTTGTTTCAGTCTATATTACAAAAAGATTTTTGAACAATTACAAAGGCTGAGAAAACGGTTTGTGAAACTATATGTAACACATGTATGAATTGCTTCTAAAAGATTTAAATGTATTAAAATAAATTATATCAGAGTAATGCTAGTTCATCGGTAACCCTATCGCAAAATGTTGAACTGATTTTGCACTGTTTTTGCTAATTATGTTATAAAAAAAAAAAACATAAAACACACTGGTTATGCTTTAAACATAGTTCCTTCTATTACATTTGAAAAGTTTGTTACATAAAAACAGTGAAAATAAAATGATATCTCATATGCCCTAATTACAAGTTCACGACTGGATTCCCCTGCTTGTGCAAACAGCTGTTTGCACAGAGATTAAAATTGCGAGTTGAATAATAATTGTCATATCCTCAAAGTTTTGGTGTCTTAAATACAGATTCTGCATGTTGTGCCTCATTTTGAAGTTGAAAACTTGGAATAGGAGGTATATACCACCCATGCTAAATAGCTCTATGTGGGGTAATAGTATTTAATACGTGTTGTAGTAACCCCACCCTATTCCGCCCAACTTAGAATCAGGGCGTTAGTGCCATATATTCTCTGGTGCTAAATATCATTTGCGCCACCTATTGCAAAAGCATGAAAATCATGAAAATAGAATTGCTCTGGTTTATTTCACCAGTGTACAGTTTCTATAATACGTCCATAGCGTTCAGTTTCTGATAAGTATGCAGTAATATGTACATACATGTGTAAATAATATTGTCTATTGTAGAAAATCTAATTTAGCCAAAAGACTGTGGAACAATTTCCCCATGAAACATATATCATATTGTCCTTCAGCAGCAATGTGTTGGTCAAATGTTTGCATTGGTGGTTGTACCTTGATCCAACTGAACAACGCCTGTGGTGTCAGAGCCGTAAAGGAAGTTATAGGATCACTTTTGTTGGAATATTTCCACTTCTCAGAAAGGTTCCACTAGGAATAAAGAGAAAAGTTCTCAAACTTTATTGCTATAGAACAAATTCTTTCTCTTGCCCATCTTCCTTCACGTCTAAGGATTGATGTTAACTCAGTCTTGTCAAAAGTGGCTGCATCTTTGAGTTGGTCCATCAATGAGTGAGGCGAGAAAAGGACCTGGAGTCAGATGTGTTAGTAGTCTAGACTGAGTGCTGGTGGGCGCCCACAGCAGAGTTTGGCCTACACGGTGGGAGTCTTCTGTACTGTCTCACAGACCAGCATGGAGAAGCTCTCCTTCCTCCCCGGCTTCTCCTTCTTGAAAACATTTCGCAGGCAGCTGAAAACTACCATGATGCCACCAATTGCAACAAGGCTCATTCCCAGGATGAACAAGGTAGATTTTGGGGTGTCATTGAACAAGGCCACACCAGTGCTTGATGTGCCGATCACCAACATCACAGAGCCAAAGGCCATCATGCAAATGCGCCAGGAGTTCTCCACGCCACCGGTGGTGGTGCTCAGAAGCTGTGGATTTGTGCTTTTCCGGACCTGTCCGTCATTATTGCCAAGGTTAAGTGTTACTTCTTCGTAGGTCTCTGCAGTGGACATGTCGATTTGCGACGAATGAGCCATTTGAGGGGTTGGTCAGAAGGAAGCTCCTCACTAGAGAGAAAAAAAGAGACAAATGAGGCATAAACAGGGTGAGTGAGTGATAGCTGGGATGAGTGAGAGGATAATTGAGTGAGTGTTAGACACGATGACTGAGTGATTAAATGAGTATGTGAATAAAAGACATGGTAAGTGAATGAGAAAGTAAATGATAGAGTGAATGAGCGATAGATGGAATGAGGGACTCACCTAATGATTATGACATTATCTAAGGGAATGAACAAGTGATGAGCTGAATGGGTGAGTGCATCAGTGAAGGAGAGTAAGTGCCATGCGATAAATCGAGTTTGATCAATTATTTCAATTTCAAAAAGCACTTGCCTCCATGCATTGACGTTCAAGTTTCTTTAAGTCATGAAGCTCAATCTTAATAATCTTAAAAATCTGTAATTTTTCAATGACTTCGTAAAGCCCTAGTTCCTGATTCTTAGACGCCATGTGGACTAGACTCCCCAACAGGCCTGTAGGGCTGCTGTGGAGTCAGTCACAAGTGTGCCTATATGCATACCCAATGCCCTTCTAAATAATTTGCTGTCTTACCTCCATCAGTTTATTTAACAGTTTGAAACACCCAATCAAAAAATATACATGGAAACATTTCTAATGTTACTAATGAGCTCCTTCTAAAATCTAGGATTTTTCTCTGCTTCTAGGCATTCCTTCCTCTGTGCACGTTCCCTTCAGAGCTTTGAAAGTTCTAATCTAACTCTCTCCCTTCTAGTCAATATGTGTTTACATTCTCCTGTCGGCCCCACACGCCTTGTGGCTTGAACTCTGTAGCTTGGCAGCCATCCATCTGCAGACCGTCTTTGATCACTCTGAGGGAGCTGGAGAGCCTCGTCAGTATTTTAGCTTTGCATTCACAAACTTGCACGTACCTCCTTTTTATGTTACATATGAGTTGAAGTATCTTCAGCTCTAAACAGCAGTTGTAATTCTGATATTACAGTTGAGCAGCTATGCCATTTTCCTATTCCAAATTACTAGTGATGTCACAAGTAGACTGCAACATTTAAAACAGAGACAGGTTTTTATGGAGGTTGCATGCTCCCATGTATTACATAGAGAATTATAAATGGGAAACAGTGAATTACAAGGATGGCTGTCTCTCCTCCTTATCCCAAATGTGACAAAAAGCCTAGCCTCCTGGCATCTCCCCCACCACTCTCTGTGCCTTGCCTTAACTCTCCTCCAGAAGCTGTGCTCCCTGTTTTCCAGCGCTGCTCTGACAGGCTCTCAGAGAGGCATGTCAGGGCAGCCAGTAATTCCTTTATGAGGTAGCAACAGTGGGTAACAGCTTTCAGTAACATCTGCTGCTAAGTCATAGCAATGAAGTACTGGATTCACGTAGTGGCTCTCCACCAGAACCATACATTACATATAGAATTATAGATGGAGATGGGTAATTTTGAGTTACAGGGATGTTTCCCACCGAGGGATTATGAGTGACATCATATAGACAACAAGAGTGAAGCGAGATTTGTCTATGATCTCACTCAGAACCCCGAGGTGAAAAACGTCCCTGTAAGTAACAGTTACCTATCAATAATTTTATGTTATGTATGGCCCCCAAAATCATCTGCCTCTGTAACTGCTAGATGGAGGCAAAAGAGTAATTACCTGATTTAAAATTTGGTATAAACGATGGAGGCTTCCTATGTAAGGCATGCATAACATTGTGTTGTTTTGTTATGTCATGTATTGTTATATTATGATTGTAATGGATCATAATCTTATTACTATATCAAGCAGTGTCATATATGGTGTGAGCAGATGGTATGTATTCTTGTGTTACATTACTTAGTATACATTAACTAATTCCACATTACATTACATGTTAAGTTACACTAACTATTGTGTCTTGCAGTGCTATTAATTGCTATGATATGTATTTTGTGACTTTATGTGTTGTAGTGCTACATGTTACTTAAGTTGCTTGTAAAGATCCTTCTACAAACCAAATCATTTTTAGGCGTGAATCAGAGGAGACGTTATGGTTGGAAAAGTAATCATAGGGGGTGACTGTAAGAGGAGTCAGTGAATGAGCATGAGAGGAATCAGGGGTGACTGTGAGACGTCATAGGTCGATCACGAAGTGAATCGTGGCCTGATAGGAGCTAGAATCACAGCATTAATGAGTTAGAAATCACTAGTGTCAAAAAGAGGAATCAGGCCCTAGAGCAGCTGGAAGTGATGAGGCCTGAGTGAGAGGAAGCAGGGATGGCAGTGAGCTAGAAACAACAGTGGGGCCTCAGTGAGATTAGTCAGGGTCTGACCGTGCGCAGATTGCATGTAATCCATTGTGCTTTGCAAAATACGTCTAGCATAGTCTTACATATTGTGAAAATTGCTCCATTCAGGAGCTTTAAGACCTGCCAACTATTCATGCATGTTTCCTGTGCGCACAAGGGCCTTGCTTATTCTAGCGGTCGCCTCTTCTTGAAATAACTGAAATACAAGCCGCCAGTACCAAAGAGTTACTTATATTGAAAAATGTGAAAGAACTGAATAAATTGTCATTTTACAAAGGTGAACAATCTTCGATTATAAAACATTTTGGAGTTTTTAACCTAATGTGACACATGTAATGTAATGTAATGTAAAAAGACTTGTATAGCGCATACTGTCACCCCACGGGTATCCTGGCGCTGAGACTTACCCCTGTTATCAGTGTACATATAGATAACCTGCCCACACGTATTGATTAACTCATATTACTCCTCCCTCGGGAAAAGCCATGTCTTTAGACTCTTCCTAAATGGGAGCAAAGTTTGGATTTGTCTGATATTTAAGGGGAGATCATTCCAGAGTCGTGAGGCTGCTACACCAAATGCTCTGCCACCCATCCTTGACAATTGGATTTTTCTAGCATCTGAAGTGCGCTCAGAATACTGTGCTTGTTTGGCTCTTTAAATTCAGAATATACAAATGTGTGCATCACAAGTTAAAATGCAAGTGAAACTGGCTCTGCCTTCCGTCTTTCTGAGAGATATAGAATGTTATGTAGTCAGGAGTTGGGATGCTCTATGATTTTCCATTTCTCTCTACACGCCCTTACAGGACACAACCCTCCATTTGGATGGATTACCTGCTGTGGCATTCGTCTTGGCCCAGGAAAACAAGGTCAAGTCTGCGCCCCCTATTTGCGGCACTCTAAAGGCCTCTGTCCTTCACCTCCTTGCTAACATTCAAATCCCCCAAAATCAACGTTGGAGCAGCAGCCGTGTTTCTCTGGCTCCATTATGTGGTTCATGGCCGCACTATGAGTTCTTTTGGTACCTTCTCCTAAAACACAGACCGGGCTCCGTCTTCTGCTGTGAAATTGGCTGCCACTCTATCTAACAGATGAGAAAATCTTTATTCACCCACCTATTGAAACTGGACTCACTTCTACTTAATGTCTTGAAATGGTCCATATGCCAGAAATCTCAATATTTTGGCTGACACCCCTTCCGTTCAATAAGACGAAGAGCTACTCAACAATGTAAACAATCTTGGCTCTTCTCAGTCAGCTCCACCCATGATGCTAGTCACAGCCTCTCCTTCTCCCAGATCACTGGCCTTTGCTTATCTGACTAAGAACCTTGTTGCTGTTTTTATGCATTTAAACTCCTGACCACCCCTGATGCACTTACCATTAACATCACCTCTGCACAGCCCTCATGGCAGCCACTACCTGGTTTAGAAACGAGGGAAAACACCAGTGCCGACACCCTTCTGAATGATCCACTAACACTGTTAACCAGCTCCCCATCAGCGATTCTAGCACTCTCCGAATTGAGTATATTGTATGCCTGCAACCAAATGGATGCCATTGCTATCTAAAAAGCCAAATTGGAGATAACAATAAACAAATTGTGCTACACTGTTTTCCAGTTTGTGGGATACTATGGTAGCTCATAAGGGGAGTTAGGCAAAAATTTAAAGTTCCAGATGATCAAACAGCATTCCACACCCACTATATTCTCTGCCTGCCTATCAGAGAGGGAAAGCTGAACAAAAGAAAAGTATTTTTTCGCTCGACCCCCTAACCTCATCCATAGTGGCACTATCTCATTGCTTGTGTAAGGGCCTCAAACATAATACTGACACAATTCAGGTTTAGATCCCTAAGTGTTATGAACCCTGCCATCGGCTGCTCTTATTTGGTGTACCTTGGAGGTGAGGCTCCTGTCCTACCTTCTCTTACATAGGACTCAAGTCCAAGATGTGGCAACAGGGCGGATCATGACCGTGCTGAAATACACCATTAAACAAAATCTGTAAAGCAAAAGTCATCAATCTAAGCCAACCTACTGTCATCACAAAGTTCACTGTTGTCTTTCTCGAATACAAAGACATCTCCCAACAGCTCAGACATGCCTTAAGAACATGGCTTCTTAAAAGCCAAGCCTAAGGTTGATGCTGATGCTGATCCTCTGAACTCTTGTGAATAGCGATGATAACTCACCCACCTGAATCAGAATAACCTCCTCACTAACTCCCTCCCTCAGTTGGGAACTGAGACCATCATCTTGGACATCAGACAAAGAAATCTTCTTTTTAGGCTAAAGCCAGACTTGTCCTTGGATGCCACTGGACAATTCTGCAGTCTTAAACACAATTGACCCCTAAATGTTACTGAACTGACTCCTGTGATTCTGCGGAACTGGCCTTCTGCTGCTCATAGGTTTACCTACTACTTGTCCAAAGGACTCACAAGGTCAAACTAGCATCCTTCCTTTCTATCTCCGTCAACATTTTGTTTAACATCCACATGAAATCATACCACTTGGAGGCATCTTTGGCAGCTGCAACCTAGGCATCCGCATGTATGTCCACAATACCCAGATTCACATTGGAACATCCTGTGACATTGGGAGTATCTGCAAGTTAAGTGTAATCTGTACCATGCCCAAATATGGATGCATAAATCCTTATTGTTTCTTAATGCCTCAGAAACTGAGATCCTACTCCAGAGCTCAGGTGATCTAACTTTAGTCTTGTTTAACGGCCCCCTATAAATCCTCTCCCACATCTTTTCCCAAACCTTTGCACTCTGGGAGTCACTCTCGATGTCAATGTCTCCCTCATCTCACACTTCAGTGACATCACATCAGTACTCTTCACAGTCACATCCTAGGTGGAATACAGCCATTGCTCCTGTCACAGTTAGTGTTAATCTTTCGACTATTGCAATGAAATCAGTGCATCTGTTGAGCCTCTCAGCAAGTATGCGGACTACAACCGCGCAGTTTGCCACATTTGGGGTTGAAACTCACATGCCTCGTCTCTCTACACCTGCTTTCACTTCACTGGCTTCAAGCCAAGAAAAGGCAAACTCAAACCCCTTTGTTAGTCCACAAGGCCTTCTTGGCCGGTATCTGCCCTACCATTACAAACAGATAGTGACTTTCAAGGCAAAAACAAACTCCTATGGTCAGCCACTGGAAACAGACTTGTCAGCCACCTGTTGTGAGACAAACATTTCAACAAGGCTATTACCAGGTTCTGCAGCGTCCCCTCAAAACAAGCATGTATATTGTGCAACTATACTCCCAATACACTGCATCCTGTTGTTTTAAATCTGACTAATATAAATCTAATTCCGTACCCTGGTCTGTACTGAATATTACAATCCTTTCTACATTCGGTTCTTGTGTACTGCTTGATCAATGTCAAGCAAATAATGATTAATTACATGAACCTTTATGTATACGTTTTACTACTTGCACTGTTTTCTACAGCTAGGCCTATAAAATGTCTACACATCAAAGTCTGTGCTATACAAACACATAAATACTAAGTAAATGAATAAATAAAGTCCACTCTTTTTTTCAGGGGCAGCTACAACCTGCTTGCAGCATGGACAGATCCCACCAGCTGGTGATTGCTGCCAGTTCAAACGCAGAAGCAAACACATTTTAGTCCTAACAAGCGTGCTAAAATGGATGCAAATGCTACTTGTGCCTGTTTTATCACTTGCTCCCCGGTTCAATTCACTGACCGGTATTTGGAGGGTTATTATACTGCATACAGTGAAAACCACAGGGTGTGGTATTACCAGCCTATTCCGAATTGTGCATCTTGGAATGGGAAATAATGTACAGAATGAAGGCCGTTGTCCCTTAATATCACTGTTCCCTGCAGATTTGGAACTGCTTTCATGTGCTCTGGGAAAAAGCTTAAATCTAAGAATCTGATTTTATTTTACATTTATGACTGATTTGTTGAGATCAATAGTTCACTGGTCTCGTATAATTCCTGTAAATTGTGGGAACTCATTTGATTATATGACATAATTCAAGTATATTATGCGCCTGGAAACCAAAACAGTGTAAGGTGAGAGGGGAAAAAGAGAAAAAGATAGATAGTATAGAAAGGACAGTGTGATACGAGAGGGAGAAATAGAAGAGTGTGTTATAGACAGACATGGAAAGGAAAGAAACGCCACTATGAGGTGAGAGAGAGTGATGTAAAGGAGATTGAGAAAGAGTGAGGTTAGACATAGAGCCAACAGTGGCAAACAGATGGGAGCACATGAGAAGGAAAACAGAACGAGACAGAGAAACAGAGCGGGGGCACTGAAAAGTGTGGCCAGTTCAAATGTATGGCTGTTTCAAGTTCTTTGCTCAAGGGTAAGTGAATCTATTGAAGTTCACTGTTCTGTGTCAGGTGGACTTGGCTTCGTGTTATTATTGGTGGATGTGCTAAAGCTGGCATTTCTGTGTAGATAGCTAACTGGTCTAATGGTTGGATGTATTAAACTAATTCGTTCTTTGGTGGATGTGTTGGAAGAATACTTTTCTGTGTGTATGTTTGTTCACTGTTAGTGGATGCGTGGAAGTTCACATTTCTGTGTGTATGTTTCTTGAACATTAGTGGATGCATGGATTTCACATTTTTTGTGAATATGTCCTTGTTAATTATTAGTTACAGCGTGGAAGTTGTCATTTCTGTCTGTGTGCATGGCTACTTATGCTTTGTGGATAAGTGAAAGTTTGCATTTCTGTGTGTATGGCTGGTGATCATTATAGGTGAATGTGTTAAATGCTTGTTATTATCACTGAGGGCCATATGTACGACGAAGTGGTGGAGCGTGTCGGTAGCCTCCTGGGCTTAACGACACGCTCCGCCACTTCGGAAACGCTGCACCATATTTACAAGAATGTGGTGCAGCCTTGCGTTTCCCCCTGCGATGGCGCTAAGTTTAACAACTTAGCGCCAACGCAGGCACCCTTGCACCAGAGTGCAAGGGTGTCTGTGTGCAGGGGAGGATTGGTTATGTGTAGGAAGGTGTCCCTTCCTGCACATAAACAATCTAAAATGCCATTTTGTAACTTTCATGTGTGCTGCTTCATGCAGCGCACATGAAAGTTACAAATGGCATTTTTAAAAGGTTTGTTTATGTACAGGAAGGGACACCTTCCTGTACATAAACAAACCATGGCATTTTGCTTTTTCCATGTGTGCTGCACAAGGCAGCACACATGGAAAAAGCTAAAACGAGGAGAAATAATGCATTTCTCCTCGTTTCACCACCTTAAGACCAGGGTTTTCCTGGTCTTAATTTTGGCGCTGCCTCCTATGTGCCTTGTACATAAGGCAAGGCCCCTATCGCCACAGGAACGTCACAAAAAGTGACATTCCCGGGGCGATAGGGGCTTGTACATATGCCCCTGAATGTGATAAAGAACGCCACTTGTGTGACAAGCTATATGTTATATATTAGTGGAGGTGCCGAATTTGCACGACTATGCGCATGACTACTTTTCCATTAGGTTAAATGTTCTCTGAATATGTAAAGTGCGCCCTCAAGATAGCTGTTTACTAAATGCAAAGGTCACCGAGCATGGAAAATATCTGCCTATCAAATCCGAAACTGCAAATAAATGCGAACTAATGCGCGTGCCCTGCTTGCTGTGCTTTTAGGGAACATTTTACCTTCTCGAGCAGTAAGCAGGTGCCTCCAGGCCGCCTCCTCGGAGCAGAGTGATGTGCCGCCCCTTAGACAGATTTTTGGGATGCAATCGCTCCTTCCTCTCTCCCAGACGAATGGCGAGCACCTTTTTCAATTTCTTCTTCTTATTTCTCTATGTCTGTAAAATTGCCTCCTCCGCCATGGGCCTTTCCATCTCCTCTATTCTCTCCTTTTCAGCTATTTTTTCTTGAGTTCAGGTATTTTCTTTTTTTCTCGCCACGCCTTCTTCTACCTTGTAATCAATCTTCCATGTTCCTTTCTCTACCCCTGCTTCTTTAATATTCTCGTTGCTGTTTTCTTTCTTTCACTCTAACGCCTTATCTGTTCATTTTCTTATTTTACTACTTTCTCTCGTTTTCTCCATATGTTTCTTTTCTGCGCTACTTATCGCTTCCTTTCATTATATCGCTTTCTTTCATTATATCGCTCTTTATCCGTCCATTTAGTTCTCTTGTTTCCACCCTTCTTTCGCTTTTCTTTGTTTCTCGTTTCTTTTTGCTTGATTTTCTTCTTCGCTTTTAGTTCCAGTTATTCCCTCTCACTGCTGTGCCCATCTCCCTTCCCTCTAGCTGCGCCCTGTTTCTTGCACGCTGGTGCCGGCTCTTTCTCGCGTTCTCACACTCTTATCAGCCTCACTCGAGCTCTCCACAGTTGCTTCCTCAGAAGCCGTTACGCTGTGTTTATTTATTTGCCCCGAGTCACCTCCTCCTCCTCCAATTACCTCCCATTTCGATGATTGTCCGGTCTCAGAGATCGCCATGATAAGGGCGCCAATTAGCCAGTTCCTCTGCTGCCCCTGAAATGCCCGGGGCCGCCCCACCCCAGCTCTGTGCTGTTGAGGGATTCTTCCGCAACCCACCCGCGGTACCAGCCCAGGCCAAAAACAAACAGACGCGGAACAAACAGCAGCAGATTAGCCCAGAGGATGTCCGTGTCGGTGAATACAAGAATGGACCTATGGAATTCTATAGGGCAGGCCTGTGCCAGCAGGGACCGCGCGCCCAAGTGGCGCCGAATGAACTCAGCAGAGAACTCCGTCCGAACCACGTCAGGTGAAAAGCCACGCGCCCAGGCCTGGCACTGCGGGTGCAGTCTGGTGCTTGTAGTCCTGATTTTATAACGGGGAAAGTGCAAGTAATTGTAATTGCATTTGTATAGCGCTTACTACCCCTGACGAGGCGTCGAAGCAGAATGTAAAGTAAAATCAGGGCTGCACGAGCTACTTTTATCTGAAACATGGAGAGATCCATGCAAGCAGACAGACGTGGATCGAAGCTGGTGTTTGCAACCAAGCTGCAGTGAGCAGTTTACTCAGGTACGAGGAACATTTTTATTGTATGGAGAGCACCTCAAACAGGAGGCGCTGTACACAGAATAACATTTAGCTCGGGAGTCCCTTTCGCCCTGACCCAAAGCATTTGTGCGAAGGAAGAGTAGAAACTAAGGCCTAGCTTTACAAAACGGTCGCACAACGCAGCTCTGCACCCAAAGCTGCTATGCTGCGTTGCATGACAGAGAGAAAGCAGGAAAGCTCCATATCCACAGAGATGTGGCTCTATCCTGATGTCTCCCTAGTGTTGGTTCGCAATTAGGCTGCCACGTGCCATGCACACACGTTTGTGCCACAGTGCAAAGGTGTCTGCATAAGTCTAGCAAAGGTTTTATACTGGAATGATACTTTTCTCGTACAAAATACTGTGCTGTACAGTACATCACACATGATAAGTGGGAAAAGTTAGGAGAAATAAAAGCAAGGCTCGAGTCGGGGTACCACGCGGGTGGACGGCGTCCCCCCACTTATTTTACCGGGTGGACGCCATCCCCCCTGCCCAAAAGCTGACCGCATTGAGGGCTTCACGAGGAAATCAAAAAATCCCAGCGATCTTTCTAACCTGTGTTCCCTTCATATGACGTGATTCATTGTCTCATTAAACCCACAGTTTAAATGCTGAGCAGCGAACGCCGGATGCATTTTAATCAATGTGTGCGTCTACCCTGGAAATGCCAAGCGCCTGCTCGGAATTAGCTGCTTCTACTTTAGTGTCAAGGAAGGGGAAGTTCAGAGCGGGGCTGCGAGACGTTGCAGACCCCTCATTAAGGGTCCTGATTTGCGGGCGGGCCGCAGTCGCGAGGTTGACGGGGCTGAGGGCTGCTAGGAAAGCGAGGGCATGTTTGTTTCATTAGCTTCGGGTTGTGCGTCTCCACGTACTTCGTTGCCCGTCTCTTCCCTCATCAAGTCTGGTATGAGGTTTGCTGCTGGCAGCCTGCCCCCATCACCTTTCTTGACGTCACTTCCTGTCGTGACGTCACTTCCGGTGACACCACCTAACTCGGAGCGTCCCCCCACTTCTTTTTTTAGGACTTGTGCCCTGAATAAAAGCTTTTCTGCTTTGTAATGCTTGCTTTCAAGTAGTGTTTTTTTTTGGTGCAAAACCCTATCTACTATTATTAGTAGATTGGGTTTTGCATCAAAAACCATGGGTGGTTGCATGGGAACGCCCATGCACCACCCATTGAACACCCGATTGATGCAGAGTAATGCAAAGCAGCGTTCTGCTCGGCATTACTTTCAGACAACTTTTCTGCGTACAACAAGTTTTGCGTTGGAAAATAAATGGAAAAAAAACATTTTGCGTGGGTTTGCATCAGTTTTGTAAAGCAAATCTAGCGCAAAAAAAATTGTAAATCTGGCCCATAGTGTTGAGCAGATAAGGCATGGCACTGCTTTTATCAGCTTTCTCACAATCTGCCACACACAGATATGCCTCAAACTGATCCAAGGCAGGGGCCGTATGTGTTTCTGTACAAAGAAGGGGGCCTACAGGTGGTGTTATAGCCAGAGCCGCCAGATTTGGCACTGGGAAACCAGGTTCGAGTCTCAGCACTGGCTTAACATCCTGTGATTCTGGGCAAATCATTTAATCTTACCCCCTGACTAAAAAAATAACATGGCCTTGTGTAATGTAACTGGTGCTCATGTAAAGCCCTCCAGTACCTGTGGGTCAAATTCGTGCTGTATAAAAAAAAAGCTGCATGTGTGCTGAGAAGTAACAGCCAGTGAAAACAGATGCACCTTTCCTGCACAACAACCTGCAACTCTATTGGTAACATGCACAGCTCTGCTAGAGCTCACCAATGCTGGCACGTGATAGGGTGAACAACTGTCCGTAAAGTTCACGGACCGTCTGTCATTTTGGTGTCATGTCCGTTGTCCGTCATCATTCCTTTTACGGATGCCTTTTGTCCATAATTTTGGGGATTAATTACAGCGAGCTGTGCTGTTCCCCTGTGAGAAGCCCCAAGAGTTTAAAAGTTCTGGAGGCCAGCTCGCATTTCTCTTTTGAACTCCACAGGATGCAGCAGCCCCTCCCTGAGCTCGCACAGGCTGTGGACAGGCCCATTGTCATTCTGACTGAGGCTCATAGGACCCGGACCCCCCAGGTTGTTCCCGGCCCCACTCCCGTTAACCCCACGAATCAATGACTTACTATCAAGCATTGTGGGTGAAAGAGGCCATGTTTATTAAAACCATCACAATTAAACATGACAATACATTTTTCTAGCATGATCTAAAGATTCAAACATGAGTCAACATTAAAAACACAAGTTTCTAAAATCATATTTACATGTATGATCATCTCCGCATAAGAACAATAGCAGCAAAATGGCAGAATCATTTTTATATACAGAAGACAAATCCATGAGCTTCTTGCATGTTTATCTATCTATCCAGCACGAAGGGGCCTTCCGGCCCGCGCCCCCCAAAGGAGAACCACGCAGGTGTAACCCACCTGCATCCTAGAGAGGTGAGCCCCTGCCATCTGTTCCTTGTCCGCAACCCTAGGGGCCCACCCCTCCAACACCAGGCTGCCCAGGGGGCTTGTAGGGTATAACCAGGGGCAGCAGCCCCATGCCCTAGCTTGCATAACCTAGCGCCCTTGCCCCCAGCCGGTGTACCCATTCTCTCTGGGGTGAGCTTACCGTCTCCCCCCCTCAGTGCTGGCCTAGGGAGTATGCAGGAGGACTCCCCTTGACGATGTAAGGCAATCTATGTGGTCTCCTTACTGCCACAAGGGCGACCAGGGCCGACCGGACCTTCGCCCTCCCCACCACAAAACAAATTCTGAACAATGACCAGATTCCATCGATCCACAGGTCTATAGTGATGTCAGACAAGTGAACGCCATCGCGATGAAACATGGAATCCCCTCTGAGCAACCCGTGAGGTATGTAGCAAAGGCGGCCCTGCCCGGAACACAACTTAGCCATCTCCGCATTCAGGTGTCTTACGGAAACATTCAGGGCCCTCGACCTCACCCCGGGCCCCCATTTGCGCCGCGGGATCATGTTGGACCATGCGATACGAGCCCAGGGAAAGTTCCTCCCCAACCACGCAAACTCTGTCAGCAAAGCCTCTCTGACAGCCCTGCGCCCCAGCTCAACCATGTCTTTACCGCCCAAATGCAAGAAAATCAAGACCGGGAACTGAAGTCCCCCGTGCGCTTTCATCTCCTCCACCAACTGCCGCAGCTGCCCAATTCGGAGGCCTCCAAAGTCCTGCCAATGAAATGACATCTTGTCCATACATGCCGGTTTTGACTTACGCTGCTGCTGTGATGCAGCGGATACAATGAAAACTATTTCCTCCTAGGTCACTTATCGGTCATCCAGGGGCGACTTATATTTTCTCACATCCACATGACGATGGGGCCCATAACATCGCCTAACAAACACACTCACACACACCTGGATTTCCTCTACACCTTTACGAAATCTATACTCCTAGGAGAAAGAAAAACTAAATGAAAATCATCATGATGTACCGCTGGAAGGAGCCGGGATACCTTATTACCTTAACCTATTGCTTTCTTAGTTATTTCTTAAGATATTCCTGCTCATTGTTTTGTCGATGGATCATCTAGTAAAAAATCAGTTCATAGTGATCAAGACCAGCTAAATCACAATAACCAATTACCAATTTCACAATCATTTAGTAAATAACCACTGAGTCGTTTGATTTAAGAATCTCAAATTTTATATAATTTTAAAGGCATGGAAAAGAATTTAGACTTTTTATTCAATTATTCATTCATTATTAATTCAAATATTTATTAAGCAAAATCAATTTTATTGCAGAAAGGAAATGTTGTCATGAAGAAAAATCCTAATTACCTGCCTATCTTCCTAATTTAGCCTAATGATTTCTAACCTAAGTTTAAGATTGAAAAATAACCTGATTCTCATACTCAACTGGAAAAATAAGACAGCAACAGAAACTTCAGCTCGTCAGCATCAGCTACCGCAACCCGTCTCATCTAACAGTCTTTCAGCATCTCCCGCTCAGTAAAATGGATCGATCTGGAACACCAAGCACTGGAAACCACCAACTCCAACACCAACTCCCCTCCCACTAAGAGTAGGCCTTCTTATACCCTAATTCTAACTTTGCTAACTAAATTGTTGCAACATTAATAACGCTCTTTTCTTTCATTGGTCCACTCAGTTCATTTATTCATTTTTAATCAAGTTTTCCCGGATCCAGCCTGTTCTTCTGGAATGCATATGTTCATTTCCTTTCTCACAGTTCAAGACATGTTTCCATCCGCTTCGATCAGTACATTTGTAACTTCTTTCGATACATTCGAGAACTCTGCAGGCATTGTCCTTTCTCTTAAAACTGTTTCCCACGATTCTCTGCTGATCACCACGGCACACTATCAGTTCAATTAGGTCACATCAGCCTTGACCATTCTTGCATCCTAGCCTTTCAGCACCATCACGTGGTCAGTCTTTCTCCAACTTTTTCTCCCTTGTCATGCGTTTTCTCAGCGCATGCGTACTCTAATAAACGGCAGCCATTTTATATCGCCACTCGATTAGACTTAGAAGCACTATTTAGAAATAAACAAAACATAATTAAAATAGAGAAACATAGCCTTTTCGTTTCCCTCCCGTCATCTACGTACCCCAATTAGTTATTACCTAGCAGAAAGCAACATTTAAGCTGTTCCTTACTTACCATCACTATTGTTTTTGCAACGTCACGTTTATATTCTATGAAGCACAAATCATGCATTTATTATTTATTTAGTACGCAATTATTTTATGTTATAATTAGACACACAGACATTTGTAAATAGATTATTCAGCACATATACTTGCGTGTTACCCTTCCCTCACGTACATTGTTGATTAATACATTTAAACGAACATATTTATTAATTATTTATAAAATTTGTTAGGGGTTAAATTATTTTATTTACTCTGCTCCATCAACTCCCCCTTTGGTGATTTTTAAATCACCACATAAAACCCAAGTTATACTTCTTTTTCAGGCAGCATATGTCTTTCATCCTTTTGCTTTTCGTTAGTTATACATCTGTTTCCATTTCATCTTGTCTTCTTGTCTCTTTATACATACTTTCTTTCATTTTCTCTAACTCAATTTCACCCATTTCTCTCTCTCTCTCTTTCATTATTCTGTTATTTCTTTTTATCTTATTTTGTCTTATTTTTCTTTTTATACACGTTATTACAATTTTCAACACCATGGCTAACAATATTGCTACAGTTGCTATTATTATAACTTTCCCTATCATTAGTCTACTCATTCTTGTTAACCAATTTGCTACTGAAGAAAACCCTCTACCAAGTTTTCCAAGGACACTTTCAACCTCCAGTGGAACTAGTTCTTTGTGCAAATTTGTAATATTTGTAATATACTTTTGTATATTTTCACTTTTATCAGGAATGTAAGTGCAACAATGTTGGACTTTCAGCATTCCACAAACTCCACCCTCTTTTGCCAAAAGAATATCAAGGGCAAGCCGATTTTGCATCACCATAGCTCTCATGGCAACCATTTCGGTATTTACCATCAAGAACCCTCCCGCAGTATCTGTAGACAAACGATCTACTACTGTGGATAACTTCCGAATTTTAAATGCATTCAAAGATATTCCCACTGCTGGTATTAATGCTCCAAAAATATCACCTACAATTTCTGAAAAACTCTCCCTCTTTCTACGTGTAAAGCTATTAATCATCTTGTATGTTCCTTTTTCTTCTCTGTCCATATGAAAGATTTTTGGAAAGACCAGGCCTACATAACAAGTTCCATACCAATGGTCCGGTAACCTGTAATAAGCTCTATTCCCACAAATATAATAGATACCTGGAAATATTGGATCTTTTCCACCTTTGAATCCCCAACCTCCCAAAATTTGATAATTGTCATGGCAGATACTGGAACCTACAAAATAATTGTCATAGACTGTCTTATTTCTCCTAATACACAACTTTCCTGTTTGCGGCCAATCTAATGTCATTGCTGCATTTATCTTTTTCCCTTCATGATTTTCTTCCTCAAACGTCCATAGATGTGTTCTTTTCTCTTTTATTGCTTCTCTTTGAAATTTCATTCTCCTTTCTTCAACCATTTCTAAAAATACCTTTTCTTCTTTCTTTAACTCACAGGTAAGGTTGTTTTTAGCTATTTCTTCTAATGTTAAAATTCTATGCTCTAAAAAGAATTCTCCTAAAACCTTTGCTTGTTTTACTTTGTTAAGTTCTGGAACTACAGGAACATTTGCAAAAATCTTATCTATATCAGTGTAATAAAACTCTAATCTACCTGTTTTATAAAATAAACTTGCTATGACACTACATGTTATTCCATAAGTTAGAGGTAGGTGATGATAAGTCACACCTTCTGACACTGATGCAGGCAACTGCATACAAACATAACAATCTCTCACATCCATTGTCTCTACATATTCGTACAACAATTTTGTAAAAACATTTTTAGAAAAGTCTGTTACTGACTTATCCTTATGTAATTCTGCACTACTTCTTAAAATAACTGGTTCTTTAATATTAGTTTCTTTTTCTGGTTTAGTATCATTCTTTGCTTCTACTACAGCTATACTAATAGGAATTGTGATTGCTAAAACTATCCATACTGTCATTAATAATCCTGTACAAAAGCAGCACATTTTACACCATCTTTTTACAAACTCACATTTATCTCTTCTATCTCTAGTATTCTCCATTTTTGTTTTTATCTTTTGTTAAATCTCAGAAAATTGTGTCACTACACCTCAGAAATGACTTAGATGCCACTCTGCATTCAAAAAGTCTTTGCTTGGTACTTTCTTTTAATTCTTTTCAGAATTCTTTCGTTGTCACATCCGGTGATTTGTCATATCCAGTAAAATTGTCACATCCGGCAGAAGCACTTTAAGTCTTCACTTCAGGTTTGTTGCATCTCACCTTTACCCATTCGGTTTCTTAGTCTCGGGTTCTCGTGAGTGTTTCTTTCTTCTTTGTAATCAGTTAGAGCGATGTACAACCACTCAGGTGACTTGTATTTCGAATTCACTTTCTTTGTTCTTTTAGACTTTTGCAATCGTTTTCCACTTGGCTTTTCTTGTTCCTTTTGACTTGTTATTTCATTCACCTGTTCAGCACTTTTTTCTCCTGTTCTGATTATTCTGTATCTCAATTTTCTTATATAGTTGCTGGGCCAATTGTCTCCTTTTCTTGGCCTTTTGGCTTCACCTTCTTTTTCTCCTCTTTCTGATTTCCAGTTTCTTTTTCTTGATTCAGTTCTTGTTTTCTCTTCTTCTCCGCTTTCTTCAGATTCTGTTTCAATTTTCTCACAATTGTCTCTTATTTTGAAACTTATGATCTCATTTTCTTTTACTGGTGGATCTATTTTCTCCTTCTTGTGTTCCCTTATTACTGTCCCTCCTCGATGTTCTTCCGAATTGGTATTTATCTCACTCTCTGCTTCTAATTTTCCCTGTTCTTTTGTTTCACTATCTGTCCCTATTGCTCCTCGGGGTTCTTCTCGATTTTCTAGCTTTTTAATTGTCTCTTTCCCTTCTTTGTCTATTAATATTACTTTTGAAGGATTTCCACCATAACTTGTACTTGGTTGCTCATTTAGATCATTTTCTTGTTCATTCTCTTCTCTAATTGGTTTAAATCCCCAAGTTCTCCTTCGAAATTCTTCACAGTTTTCAACTGAATCATCAGATCCTGAACTCGTGTCAGATATTTCCAGATGTCGACTTACAGGTCGATCTTCAAGTTCTGGAATTTCTGTAATTTTTCCTTCTTCTTCTTCTTCTTCCTCTTCCTCTATAGAGGTGCTTGCAGTTGGGGTTTCCAGATGTCGACTTTCAGGTCGATCTTCAAGTTCTGGCACCCTTTCTCTTATTCTTTCTGTCTCAGTCGCTGAACTCTCATCCCACACTTCCAGACGTCGACTCACATGTCGATCTGCAGGTTCTGGAACTCTGATTGTGTGGCTGGCATGGACCCAGTTTTTCACTCCTGCACACTTGACTGCAGTCGTTGTCACTAGGATTACCTGTCGTGGCTCGTCCCAGCGAGGAACTAGACAGTTTCTTCTCCTGTGGATTTTTATGCGGACCCAGTCTCCTGGATTCAAGTCGTGGGCTGGTTTTCTTTCAAGAGTGGTCGCATCCGGTCCAACCTGATGAAACACAGAACGCACCACATCAGCCAGTCCTTTGCAATAATCCAGTACTAGATCATCAGTTATAGTCAGTAACTTGTTGACAGGTACTTGTGCTTGTCTCATTGCTCGTCCCATGATCACCTCATGAGGACTAAGTCCAGTTTTCTTTTCAGGAATGCTTCTGATGGTCATCAGGACAAGGGGCAGTGCATCGGGCCATTTGAGTCCTGTAGCTTGACACATTTTTCCTAACCTGTTCTTAATTGTTCCATTTATTTGCTCTACTACCCCAGAAGCCTCTGGTCTGTATGCACAATGCAGTTTTTGTTTAATACTTAATGCTTCACAAATTAATTGAATCAACTCATTTTGAAAATGTGTTCCTCTATCTGTCTCAACCGTGACTGGAAAACCATACCTTGGAATGAACTCTCGCAGCATAAGTTTTGCTACCGTTATTCCATCATTCCTTCTGGTCGGGTATGCCTCCACCCAACGAGAAAACAAACAGACGACCACTAGAACATATTTTAGTCTGTTACAAGGGGGCATTTCAATGAAGTCTAATTGCATTCTAGTGAACGGACCTCCTTCTCGTCCTATTGTTCCTAGACTCACTATTGTCTTTCTTCCTGGATTAAACTGCTGACAAATAAGACATCTTTGACAAAGACTTTCAGCTATGGCTCTGAATTTTGGGTTATACCATGTTTGTCTAAAAAGTCTGATCATTGCATCTCTCCCAATATGAGCTTGTCCATGGTACATCCGTGCCATGTCTGCAATCATGCTATCAGGCATAACTGGTCTTTCATCTCTGTAAACCCACACACCATTGTTTTCTTGTCTTCTACATCCTGCTTTTATCCAGTAATCTTTTTCCTCATCATTTGCAACTTCCTGTAACTGTCTCACCTCATCCCATGTCTCGACAGTGTTAGTAAAAAGCAAAGGAGAAGAGATATGCTCCCTTTCGCGATTCTTATTCAGGGATACCATGTTCTCTGCACAATATTTGGCTATCTCGTCGGCGTAATTATTTCCGACAGCTATGTAATCTTCATTTTTCTTATGTGCTTTGCATTTCACTACAGCTATCTGCCTAGGCAGCTGTATCGCCTCAAGCAGTTTCTTAACAAAATCTCCATTTCTGATAGGTGTTCCTGCAGACGTCAAGAAACCTCTTTGTGACCAAATCTGACCAAAATCATGCACTATACCGAAACCGTACTGGCTATCGGTCACAATCGTAACTCGTACATTTCTTCCCAACTTACATGCTTGAATTAAAGCAATCAGTTCTGCAACTTGGGCAGACCTTATTCCTTTCAGACAAGACGCTTCCATCACAGTTGCCACTGTGCACACTGCGTAAGCTGCGCTTAGAACTCCTTCTTTCGTTCTCAAGCATGAGCCATCCACAAACATGACATAATCTGATTCTTTTAAAGGCTCATCCTTTATGTCAGCTCTTGGTTTTGTGCAATATTCCAGCACATTCAGACAATCATGATCTACTTCATCTTGTTCAATTATACTCTCTTCATCTGGCAATGATGTCGAAGGATTCACATTCATACATCTATCTATGGTCACATTTTCTGCACTCAAGATTACTTTTTCGTACTTAGTCAGCCGACTATGTGTCATGTACTGTGTTTTTGTTCTTGTCAAAAGAATCTCTACTGAATGGGGAACATATACTCTCAGTGGATACCCCATCACTATACCTTCACTTTGTTCCAGACTTACACAAGTAGCAGCAACAGCTTTCAGACATCCAGGCAACGCTTTTGCTATAGGATCTAAAACAGCTGAAAAATAAGCAATTGGTCTCTTCATTGTTCCATGTTTTTGTACCAGTACTGAAAATGCACATCCATCTCTTTCACTGCAGTACAATTCAAAATCCTTTTCATAGTCAGGCATTCCTAAAGCAGGGGCCTCACACAATTTCTTTTTCAACTCTTTGAAAGATTTCATTTCTTCGTCATTCAATTCAAAAGGGTCTTTTACATCCTTCTTGGTCAGTTTTTGTAATGGTTTAGCAATCAAGGAAAAACCACTTATCCATTGTCGGCAATATCCAACCATTCCCAGAAACATTCTTACCTCTCTTTGCGTCATTGGTGCTCTCATTCCTTGAATCATTTTTATTCTTTCTGTCGTTATCTTTCGCACTCCTTTCTCAATTTTATGCCCTAAATATTGGACTTCTTTTTGACAAAACTGCAATTTCGAAGGGGACACTTTATGTCCTCTTTTCTCTAGATGGTTCAGTAAAGCAATTGTATCGCTTACACATGCTTCTTTTGTTTTCGATGCCACCAACAGGTCATCGATATACTGCACCATCACTGACTTTTCTGGCATTTTCAAATCTTCCAGGGACTTCTTTAAAATCTGATTAAAGATTGAGGGGCTTTCTGTATACCCCTGAGGAATTCGGCACCATGCCAAAATACGCTCTCCGAACCGGAACGCAAATAATGGCTGGCTATCTGGATGTAAAGGAATAGAGAAAAATGCGTGACACAAATCTATCACGGTGTACCACTCAGCTTCATGTGGAATTTGGTATAGAATTACTGCAGGGTTTGGCACTATTGGACAACAAGGCACAACTATTTTGTTGACCTTTCTCAAATCCTGTACTATTCTATATGTTCCGTTTGGCTTTTTCAGTCCCATAATAGGTGAATTACATGGACTGCTCATTATTTCTTTTAGAATTCCCTGTTCGATCATTTTATTTATTACAGGAGTTATTCCTTCAATTATTTCTGGAGTCAATTTATACTGTGGCGTATTTGGGTAAGTTGTTCCTTCTTTTACTGTTACTTTTACGGGATCTACTTCTTTCATCAATCCAATATCTTCTCCTGTAAAATCCCACACATTTTCTTTCACTGCATTTTTCAGTTCTTTTGGAAGTTTTTCTGCATCAAATGCAGGAAACAAACCATTCATTTCAGGTTCCTGATTCATCAATGTTACTTTATACAATACATCTTCATCTGGGGTCTGAAATCCAATTCCATCTGGCGTACAATAAATTGTGCAATTCATTTTGCACAAAAGGTCACGACCTAAGAGATTTACGGGACTACAATCGCACACTACGAATCTATGCATTTTGCTAAAAGAACCAATTTTTACTTCCACTAATTCAGTAAGTGGTGTTTTAATCTGCTGATTCGCTACTCCAACTACTTGGATGTATTCACCTGAGAGAGGAAGGTTTGGAATTTCCACTGACCTAACAGTAGAACGGGTAGCTCCAGTATCGACAAGGAATGTTACATTTGCACCATTCACTTCTCCATCCACAAAGGGACCAGACTGATCTACCTCTAGAGTTGCACCAAGTACGCACTCTTTTCCCTCTCCTAGGCACCGTCAGAAACTTTCATCCGACTCATCCTCACTCTGTCGCAACCAATACTGAGAAATGTTAGCTGCTCGTGGCAACTGTGTTACCTGCTCTCCTCCGTAGAATCCTGTTTCTGTACTGTATCTTTGCTGGTTAACATTGTTGGGAAGTGGTGGTTGTGGCACCTGACCTTGTTGAACAACTACCTCATTCTGCACCTGTGGAGTTAATGATTGATTTTCCGGATTAGGTTTAGGTGGGAACTTACACTCGTTTCTCCAATGCCCTAATTTTCCGCAATTATGACATGGCCATTTTTTCTTTGCCTCCTCTAGACTCATTTGACCTTTCCCTTTACCTATGTTAGGTCGGGATTTATTCTGTCCTGTTTCATTCCCACTATTATTATCCAATTGAGCTTCTTGCTTCTCTGCCACTTTCACCTGTGCCCACATTGCCTTCTCTTTCAATTTACGCTGTCTACTCTCAATATCATCACTACAATACTTAGCATACCTCAGTACCTCATCTACAGTGCCATTTTGCCAGTTAATCATATGTTGTTTAATCATTTCACTAATCTCTGGTTTCAGTCCAAACACAAATCTATATACGAAATGACTCATATCTTTTTCACTCAACTCCTCATATCCACTATACTGCTTGAAAACCAACAACAACCTCTCATAATAGGCATGTACAGACTCCTTACTTTCCTGTGTAGTTCTATCGATTTTTACCCAATCTGTTTCTTTAGGAGGAATCTTATTTTTCAAAAAGGTAATCACCTTATCATATTTCCTCATCACCTCAGGACCTGGAGCTCCTGTCTTAGGATCTCTTGGATATTCTGTAGTTGGCCAGTCAACTGTAATTTTACACTCAGACCACAAATCAGTTGGCACCACTATGTCAAACAATCCATCTAAATCTATCCACAACACTTTTGAAACCTTCACAAACCTCTCCACTTGTCGGTACCATTCAACTGGTTTCTCTCTCAGCTTTGGGAATTCATTTGTAAATGACAGTATATCCTGTCTAGTCCAGGGAACATGCACATAACTACCACCTGGAGTTTCTCTCATAGGGTATTCTCTTGCAACAGGTTCTTTTTCAGTTATCATAAAAGCCAAAGAAGCTTTGTCTGCAGTTTTCTCATACTTTTTTGTCCATCTAACTTTCCATCTGTCCACATCACCCCATTTTCTCAGTAAAACAATTAACTCTTTTATCTGTGTCAGCCTTCCTGCTGTGTTCAAATTTTCAATATCTTTCTCACAAAAGTCTACTCTGTACGGTTTCTGCAATGTTTTCACTTTCGCAAAATCTACTCCAATTTCACTTGCTATCTCTTCTAGTTTGTCATGTAAATTTTTAGCTCTCCATGTAATACTTTTGCACAGAAACATAATTTCATCATCCTGGTAATTTTTCAGCTTTTCTATACCAATCGTCCCTAAAATTAATTCTTCCATGTCAATCTTTAACCTAATTACATCTAATGGTTTTTCTTCTGGTTCTTTTATTTTAAATGCCTTCATCCACTCATTTAACTCATCAGGAGTCGGACCTATAGGCGTATTATTTAGTTCTATCCAATTACCACTCTTTTCAGGGGTCACTGTTGCAGACTCTGTTACCATATGCATTTTCCTACCATTACACTCATTCACTGTCAAATTTGTAGGTGGACTTGGTCTGTAGGTACTAGCCAAATTACTTGTACTTGCACTTGGTTCCATCCTTTCTTTTTCTCTCTGAAATTGTGAATTCATAGGAATCACTAAAGACCGTTCATCAATTTTCTGATTCTCAAAAACTGGTATTACTGGACCTATTGTTACGGGTACAGTCACAGCTTCCATGTTTTTCGTTAATTCCCTAATTTTCTCAGTCAGTTCTTTTGTTGTTCTTGCTAATTCAGTTGCATTGTCACTTTCTACTCCTTCATTTTGTGAAGTTCTTATTTGATCTTGTGACCTATTTATTTCAATTCTTTTTACAGGACTTTTATTTCGCACAGTCTCTATTTGCGGCGCATTAGGTGTCACCACTGTAGAACTCTGCTGATACGGAGGGGGATTTCTATTTAGAATATCTTCCAGCAATTCATCATCCGTTTCACTCTCATGCATATATTTTTCCCTCTCCATATGTTTCTTTTTCTCAGTACGTTTTCTCTTAGTCTCTTCCTCAACTGTAAAAGCCGGAAACAAACCTCCTGTCATGTTAGCACATCTCCATCGTTTTATTCTATCCTCATGATTTATTCCCCACATTCTTCCAGGCATGAACTCATGATCCCTTAAACCTCTGAATCTCTCTCGCTCATACATCTCATCTTCCCATTCCGTCAACGCTTCAAATTGTGTCGGTCTAGGTCTAGGTTCTAAATTTGTCATCTTTTCTCTCAAATTTCGCAAAACCGCTACACTAAATGAACCATTCTCAGGGAAAGCTAATGCTCCATCATTCTTCGTATACTTTGCCCAATTTTCTAACCATATGCATGTATGATATCCATATTTCAGCATCATATGTGAAGCTGCTGATTTCGGCGGAGGAATTACTTGTCCCTCTCTAGTCACAACCTTTTTGTCTTTCTTAAAGAAATTCTTAATTTTTGTCGTCCATGACGTTCTCTCCCTTTCATACTCATAATACGGCATGTTTTCGATTGGTTTTTCTCTTCAAACCAGCACTGTTCCGTGTACGTAACTTCAACCAATCACAGCGCGACTCACACCAACACACCAATCAGAACGATTCCCTTCGTCCGCGGACCAACCAATCCTAGCGCGGCACTTTTCTACGTCACTCCTGTCTTTGCGTTCACGTGACTAGCGCACTATCCAATCCTAGCGCGGCACTGTCTATGTCACTCTTGCTCTTCTTACCCCTCCTTTACAAAAATTATCGGCAATTTTTCTTTTCAATGTTTCTTCGTTAGTTACAACATTTAAAACAATTCCATAGTCTGATTCGCTAAACAAAAGTGACAGCTTTGTCCTTTTACACAAGAATCCTGTATTTCCAGTAGGCAGCGCTTACCTCTACCCTACCACAGAATTATTAACTTTCACCGATAAAGTAGCACTTCCCTCTACCTTACCCTTCTTTCAAGCAAACAGTACACCCGTTTCTCTGGGGATAAGACACATGTGGAGACTATGCTCCTGAGAATTAAGGCCAGAGTTTCACAAGAAGACGTGATTTGCTACCTCAGTTACACACCTTTCGTACAGAAATCCCTAACATAACACAACCTGTGTTATTACCAAAAATTGAATTCAGACCATGTACCAAATTCCATGTGACTTCTCTTGCCACACGTGTTCCACTTCCTACATCCCAGAAGCGTGAAAACTCACATATAACATAACGCGACTCAACATATAGTATTAGTCATCAAAATAATCAATAATCAATAATCACCAAACTAATCTATAGAAACCATAACTCTGCTACCAAGAAATCTGATGCAGCGGATACAATGAAAACTATTTCCTTCTAGGTCACTTATCGGTCATCCAGGGGCGACTTATATTTTCTCACATCCACAAATGACGATGGGGCCCATAACATCGCCTAACAAACACACTCACACACACCTGGATTTCCTCTACACCTTTACGAAATCTATACTCCTAGGAGAAAGAAAAACTAAATGAAAATCATCATGATGTACCGCTGGAAGGAGCCGGGATACCTTATTACCTTAACCTATCGCTTTCTTAGTTATTTCTTAAGATATTCCTGCTCATTGTTTTGTCGATGGATCATCTAGTAAAAATCAGTTCATAGTGATCAAGACCAGCTAAATCACAATAACCAATTACCAATTTCACAATCATTTAGTAAATAATCACTGAGTCGTTTGATTTAAGAATCTCAAATTTTATATAATTTTAAAGGCATGGAAAAGAATTTAGACTTTTTATTCAATTATTCATTCATTATTAATTCAAATATATATTAAGCAAAATCAATTTTATTGCAGAAAGGAAATGTTGTGATGAAGAAAAATCCTAATTACCTGCCTATCTTCCTAATTTAGCCTAATGATTTCTAACCTAAGTTTAAGATTGAAAAATAACCTGATTCTCATACTCAACTGGAAAAATAAGACAGCAACAGAAACTTCAGCTCGTCAGCATCAGCTACCGCAACCCGTCTCATCTAACAGTCTTTCAGCATCTCCCGCTCAGTAAAATGGATCGATCTGGAACACCAAGCACTGGAAACCACCAACTCCAACACCAACTCCCCTCCCACTAAGAGTAGGCCTTCTTATACCCTAATTCTAACTTTGCTAACTAAATTGTTGCAACATTAATAACGCTCTTTTCTTTCATTGGTCCACTCAGTTCATTTATTCATTTTTAATCAAGTTTTCCCGGATCCAGCCTGTTCTTCTGGAATGCATATGTTCATTTCCTTTCTCACAGTTCAAGACATGTTTCCATCCGCTTCGATCAGTACATTTGTAACTTCTTTCGATACATTCGAGAACTCTGCAGGCATTGTCCTTTCTCTTAAAACTGTTTCCCACGATTCTCTGCCGATCACCACGGCACACTATCAGTTCAATTAGGTCACATCAGCCTTGACCATTCTTGCATCCTAGCCTTTCAGCACCATCACGTGGTCAGTCTTTCTCCAACTTTTTCTCCCTTGTCATGCGTTTTCTCAGCGCATGCGTACTCTAATAAACGGCAGCCATTTTATATCACCACTCGATTAGACTTAGAAGCACTATTTAGAAATAAACAAAACATAATTAAAATAGAGAAACATAGCCTTTTCGTTTCCCTCCCGTCATCTACGTACCCCAATTAGTTATTACCTAGCAGAAAGCAACATTTAAGCTGTTCCTTACTTACCATCACTATTGTTTTTGCAACGTCACGTTTATATTCTATGAAGCACAAATCATGCATTTATTATTTATTTAGTACGCAATTATTTTATGTTATAATTAGACACACAGACATTTGTAAATAGATTATTCAGCACATATACTTGCGTGTTACCCTTCCCTCACGTACATTGTTGATTAATACATTTAAACGAACATATTTATTAATTATTTATAAAATTTGTTAGGGGTTACATTTTGTTATTTACTCTGCTCCATCAGCTGCAAGCGGTTATCGGCCCGCCGTACGAAAGAGTGTCCCGACACCCATATCACCTTAAAGGGCATGCTACAGTAGGAAAGAAGAGACAAATTTAAGAATGGTAACGCAGGGACACATTTGAGCAGAACTCACAACAACTCAGGACGTACGTAATGCTTGAAATATGAGGAGGACCATCGACACGCACTTAAGCCCATCCACTGATAAACCAGCCCCCGCCGCCAAGGTTGCTGCCCAATCTTACATGAGTAGGAGGAATAGCCAGCGGGGTCCAAACCCAGACTCCGAAGGGCGCTCGTAAAACCAGCCGTAAACTGATAATGTGATAAGCACTCCCCATTAGCGTGAATAAAAAGGGAGAATGGGCATGCCCTCGCGGGCGGACAGCCAAATATGCCCCCTTCCGGGCCACCGGGCACACTACAGCTCCTGCGGCAGGCCTACGCCAGATTGTGGTCCCCCAACCCATGGGGTCTGTTTTCGATCTTCGCCATTTGATGGAAAGCCCTTCCTGCTGGAATTTGACATCCTGGAACTGCACTTCACTGGTAGTATCCAATGTCGATGACCCCACTAGTTTGCGCACCCTGTAAAGCTCCATAAAATGCAACTGAGAAAGTGGGCCCAAACAAGGTCAACTCGTAAGTGGATGTGCACACTGCTCGGAGGCAAGATAATATATCCCCCAGAGTCCGCAAGTCGGGCAGCCTTCTACTGTCCTTCCTTACACCCTCCAACCTGGCCCACCCCTCTAAAGCCTTCATGACCAAGACTGAATTTCCAGCATCCCTGACCCCCCCTGAATTTGGCATAAACGCTGATTGCAGCCAAGTGAGCCCTCGCATATGACACCGGCCTGCCCTGCGCCCTCAGCGCCTGCAGAAAACCACATATAGCTTCTGACGAGAATAGGCCCACAATCCCCTGCTGCTGCACAAAGGCCCTGTCAGCTTTAAAGTGATGCTGGTAGGCCCTCCGGGTGCGCTCGCTCAGCGAGGCTCCCACGAGACCTGCTAGGAGAACACTGTCATCTGGTCCGCCGCTTGTGCGTCGATCTTCCGGAATTCCTGCAGCTTGGAGCAAGACAAAGCATCGGCTGCCTGTGCTCCTGAAGCAGGAGGACCCATGACAAGAAAATCATGACTGTAATGCACGATATCTCCGTGACCCGTCCTGAAAGCGAACAATCATTGTAGCATAGAACTAAACTGCTCAAATAGTATCAAGCAGATGCGCAGCCCATTGGCATGCGTTAGCCAAGGAAATATTACCTTCTAATTGAAAAAACCAAGCAGGTGATAGTCATCCGGATGAACTGGTAAGAGTCAAAAACTGACTCAATGTTGGTTTTCGTGGAATAAACCCTTGGTCCCAGAGCGCGCAGCTCATCCAATGCTATCAAAGGACACGTATGACACAGAGCAAAGTGCAGAATCTATGGCATCATTGACCAAGCAACCCTTAGGTGCCGAGAGATTATGGATGATGCAGAACTGACCAGGCTCCATTCTTGGCACTACCCCCAATGGGGAGAAACCATAATCGGGAAGTGGGGTTTTTTGGAAAGGTCCTGCACTGTGAAACCATGATACAGCAACTGTGCAGCCTTTCCATTTGGGTACAAGATAAGCCAATGAAGTAGTCGGTCGATCGCCACCGGTGTAGGTAAAGTCTTACCAATTGGCTGGCTTCAAACCTTACCCTTTTCCTTAGCTTTTTGATGCATTTAAACTCATGCTGAGAGGGATGCACGCAGGAGGAACGTGAATACTTAAATTTGCAATATCAGGCTAGCCGTGTGCACAATTCCCAGTTAAATGTCCAGCATAACCCTTCTTTGTCACCCGACCACCCATTAAGCACGAATAGGCTGCTCAACTAGGTGCTTGTTATTCACGCTTTCCTACTATACATTAGCCTCCGTCTGATCCGACCTAATCACTGGATCCTCCACCTTGGCCCATCTACAATCCCTATCGTAATGAAGCCAAGCTACTCCGCCATACATGCACTGAGCTTTTAGTATCTTTTTTGGTGTAAAATATTGGAGGTGCGACCAATTCCGGTTTCTTCTCTAGCATCACTGTCAAAACATTAAAACCAAACAACCGATTAGAAATGGGGGTATCAGAGCACTGTACATGAGCACCAATTGCGTTACAGAAGGACACATACCAGGGAGATTAAGTGATTTGCACAGAATCACAAGATGTTGAGTGTCCCTGCCGACACTCGAACCCAGCTCCTCAGCTTCGAGGACAACTGCACTAACCTTAAGGCCACATCCTCTGCATGAGTGGCCGAATCGGCCTACGTTCCAATCAGCGCATTCGCTAATGACTCCCCCTGTTCACGCAAATCTTGTACTGCCCCTAAAAGCTGGGCGTCGGGGGGGTCAAGGAACCAGTAGCTACTATTTCCTGGTTTCCAGCCGTCGGTACCACCAATTGGTATAATAACGAAGCTACCGCCGCAAGCACCCCACCGTTAGGTTGCTGTGAGAACCTGTTCCTCTCCTTGAGTCCGTTGGCGCTACTCCTGGGGCCGGCAGCGCCTCAGGGACATGGACAGCCCCACCGCGCCATGACGTGGGCACAACGCAGTGATGCCTGAGCTAGCGGTCCCGACGAGCCTACAAGCGAATCCCCACCAGACCCCCGCGAATCAAGGGCGGCAGACCCCCTAACTTCCCGTGACGGATGGATTGTTTTTTGTACCGAATGTAACTATGAAGACCATCTAATCTCAGCTAATAATACCAGAATCTCATATGACCCTTGCGGCGTCTGTAGCGCGCCCACAGGTGTGGAAAGGGAGAGTGATAAAGCGGCTGGATGAGGGCGCTCGGCCCAGACGCCCCCATTCCAACAACAGACTGCATGCCATCTGCCCCATGGGACTTCTGTGCAACTGTGCCACTTGTTTGCTTCCCAGAACTACGTTGAGCTGGCTATCCCTTGACTCTCCTCCTAACCGGAGGAAACACTGCCCGGGGGGAGGGCCACGCGGGCGTTCGCCACCCTTTCGCCCAGGGATTGGCTCGGGATCAGGCTCAGATGTCGTGCTGCCAGAATCACCCCCATTCCCCCAGCTAGGCCAACCCAAGCTTTAATAGCTGCGCCAGCTCAGGATTGCTCCCTTTCCTTTCACCTACTCTATATTTGGCAGCCATATAGCCAGGGAGAATAAACTAAATGTAAAACAAGGCTAGTGTGCAGAGAAAGGCTGGTTCGTAGCTTAATGTCCACTTCAGAAGAAAGTGCTGTTTACTGCACTCACCACCGTAGGATTGCAAAATTGTGTGAATTAGTGTGCAACTCCCCCGAGCGAAAAAATCCACTAAATCATACCCCTAAGACCAGTGCCTACCACAGAGCTATTACGCAATTGCCCCAATTTGCGAACAGGCGGGCCAGATCCCCAAAATTAGGCTAAACGGGAGGAAAATTCCCGCCCTGTGAATGCCGCGTGTGGTGTGTACACAGCCTAAAGGCCCAGTCGTAATCAGTCAAGTGGGCGAAAACTCTGCTTGACATTGGCCATGTAAGCCAAATAGCACGACCAGCTAAAGCATAGCAACTACTAACCAAAGAAATTGGTTACCATTGTGCCCACGTTACAGCAGGAAAATGTGCCGTCCAAGATCCTCGACGCAATCCAGCAATCTCTCCACCCCAGAAAAAAGGACTCATTGCCCTCAACCAATGTCCGATGCAACGTAGTCCCCCCTCGCTTATTATGCCTACCCAGTCTCGGCTAAGGGGATGCAGGTCTAATCAATAACCCTGATGCACACTATGAAGCGCTATGTAGTTAAAGTGGTGCAATTTGACCAAACAAGGGGGGAGGCCCCGCACCCTAAACAAGCAGATGCTAATGCCGATAGTCTAGGCTTGTACTGCAACTGCAGAGAAGCCTCATCCAGTGGCTACGCCCTGCCTCCTTCTAAAGCTGAGGGGAGCATACAATGCAGCGCCCTGCCAACAGACTTCTAAAAGGTCCTTGCGCCCAATGTGGGGCCCGAACCCAAGGCCTTGCCATTAAGAGACTCACCGAACTAGCCAGGAAATCACATGAAGCTGAGCCGAGGCTCGAACCTGGTACCCCAGCTCCAAAGTCGGCAGCTCTGGCCGTAAGGTCACAACCTCTCCCCTTCATGCCAGCCACAGCAACGTCCTTTGCAGGCATGCCTGCGTAACAACTGTGCTGGCACTGAACGCTCCCAAGAGGGTGGGATGGTTAAAGGACGTTCAGGTGCCCAAAATTCAGTCCCCACCAGTAATCCCACACCCCGATACCCAGATAACAGGGAGGCTTCTTCCGCGCAAACAGAGGACCGGGCGGCCTTAAATTGATTGTTGGCTCAGCCGGGGGGAGGGGCGGGGCGCAATTCAACCCTCCGCTTGGTAGTAAATCAAATGGGTCTAGCCCAAGGGAAAAACCCTAACGCAACCGGACACAAGAACAAATCAAGCCCCCCCCTTACCTCCCGTGCTACAAACACACACCGCTAACCTCAGGGAGGGGGGAGCACCCGCTCCGCTCCTGACACGCTCTGAAGCCATCGGAGACCGGAACCGCCACCAGGACCTAACCTGGGCTGGGCGAGTATTCTCGAGCCTGTGCGGTTCCCGGTCCCAACTCGGCGAAGGCATCCATGTCCCAACAACGGCCCAACTGGCTGAAGCCACGAAGCGCCGCCGAAAAAAGCCGTCGACCTGCAGAGGAGACAACAAAGAAAAGACGCTGATGGCTCGAAGATTCCGTGTAACTCCTCCGCTCCCGCGCCGGTGTTGAGGGTAAAGAGGAAGAGGGCCTGGGCCAGATGGCCTAAATAGGCCCCAACCATTCCCGCCCCATCAACATCTGGCGCCGGCGGAAGTGACGTCACTCGTCCCCCGGAAGTAATCCTGTGACCCTCCTACGGCCGATCGAGTCGCAGTCAGCCACGGGGCGTGGCCAGGACTCCGGGGGCCCGGGTCCTAATGGTGCGCCTCCTTATGGTATGTGCTTCTCCATTATCACATATAGAATGACAATGGGCCATCTCCCTTTAACATAACATGTGCATGCAAATGAGTGCCTTGGAGGCGAGTGACTCACTTGGAGCCAGTAGATTGTAGTTAGTGATTACAGAGAAGCTTTCCCCAAACAGAGTACTGTGGGGAACTTGCGGCCTTGTCTAATTTGCCAATGTTGTTCACTGAGAGCCCAACGTAAATCACAGTATCCTAAAAATCACTAAGCCATCCACATCTGAGCAAAGAAAATCTCCTTTGCCCCACTGCAGACAAAATACTTCTACTGCTACTATCAGATCACTTTGCTTTTTTAGTTCGTATTTAATTTTTTCCTCTAAAGTATTACACATTACACAGCTGCACAATTAGACTACTGCAATGCGATGTTCGAGAACATTTACATCTCGCTGCAGAGAAATTAGATCCTCAAACCCTGCAACCAGGTGTTAATCCTAGGGCTAGAAATGCATGCTTTTTTAAACCAAAAAAAGGTTTTGCTTTTAGCCAATATTTTTTAATATATATTTTCAAGGGCCTAGCAACTTCACCAAAAATCTAGTCTTACTAAAATCATAACAAAATAACATAAGCATTGACAAAGTCAAAAGCCTAGCCACCAGCACATGTTTTTTTCTTCACTTTACCCAACAAAAATCATGCGGCTAAAGGGATGCGCAAAATGTTGTGAATTATGTTTTTATTGTTCTCTACCCAAAAGGGCGATTGCAAAGTTAAACAATGATTGGTAATTGGTTGATTGATTGAATGTATTGGTTTCGCCTATGTGATTAATAATAATGTTTTACACACAGTGCCTTGAAACCTATTTAACTGCCATATGTTTCACTATATAAAATATATTAATAAAAAAAGAATGGCATGATGTGGGTGCAGACACCACGAGCTGGGGAGGGCATGAAGCATTAATGTGGCAGGAGCGGTGACCGTACAAGAGCAGTGACGGTTCAGGAGCAGTGACGGTTCAGGAGCAGTGACGGGTCAGGAGCAGAGACGGGTCAGGAGCAGTGACGGGTCAGGAGCAGTGACGGGGCAGGAGCAGTGACGGGGCAGGAGCAGTGACGGGGCAGGAGCAGTGACGGGGCAGTAGCAGTGACGGGGCAGGAGCAGTAATCGGGCCGGAGCAGTGACCAGGCATGAGAAGTGATGGGGCAGCACAAGTGATGTGGCAGGAGCGGTGATCGGGCAGGGGCAGTGACCGGGCAGGAGCAATGACCGGCAGTAGCAGTGACCGGGAAGGAGAAGTGATGGGGCAGGAGCAGTGAAGGGGCTGGAGAAGTGACGGGGCTGGAGAAGTGACGGGGCAGGAGAAGTGACGTGGCAGGGGGGATGACCGGGCAGGAGCAGTGACGGGACCGGAGCAGTGACTGGGCAGGAGCAGTGACTGGGCAGGAGCTGTGACCGGGCAGGAGAACTGTCCGGGCAGGAGAAATGACCGGGTACTATGGTACTGCTAGCCTCAGTCATAGTTTGAGGAGGAGAGATGCACCTCTTTTAAGCTAAGTAAAGACAGTGAAATCACGGAGATTTCAGACACTGTTTTAGGACACCGTCAAAGCTGCTTTCGGTTTCCCCAGTCTGCCCTGCAAACTACTCATATTTATTGCTTGAGTTCAGAGAGGCCTGTGAATGCTTGAGCTGAAGCCCTGACACAAACTAGAGACAAAAATGAACAAATAAACCAGTGGAACCTGTAGACCACAATAAAGAAGCTGCAAAACACAACCACAGGACATTGCTTTTGTTTCCACACCAGCCTGTAACACATGGGGCTCGTTTAATGATTTCTGCCTTTTGTGTGATACTTCATAGCCTAGTGGGATCAGCCCAAGCAATGACAGATCGCTGGATCAAAATTTTAGAGCAGTTAATAGCTAACCCCGGGCGGAGCAGGCGGAGTTGCTCTACGCGGAGCTCCGCGCCTCCCACCCCCGCAATATTTTTCAAATACAATTACAATTAAAGTAAATAAAAGCGCACTTACCTTTATCGCAGCATCCCGGGCTGCCCTCCCCCTCCTCGCCTGCAGAATCCCCTACGTCAGACGTACTTCATGGTAGGACTGCGCATGTGCGTGCATCCAGAATGATGGATTTAACCCAGATCTCTTGACTGGGGGTGAATGTTTTGATTTGTTCTGCATTCCGTCCATCAATTGTGTGTCTTTTGCTTTCTCGCCCTAAGTGCGCCAGGTATGCCCAGACGTGGGTCCTGGGATCCCTGTGCCACTGGAATCAAGCTATCCTGGCTGAAGAGGGGTGAAACCCCGAAACCGGTCCTAGGATGCTTGTTTCCGGTCCAGGGAGGACATGGCTTGGCAGTTCGGGCTGGACTGTTCCCATGAGGCACAGGGTCAAGACTGATTTGCATATGGCCAGGTCTAAACTGGGGTGGCATGGTGAGCAAAAGAATGATGGATTTAACCCAGATCTCTTGACTGGGGGTGAATGTTTTGATTTGTTCTGCATTCCGTCCATTAATTGTGTGTCTTTTGCTCCTGCTGCAGCATCATAATGACCTCTGGAACTTCCTGCTGTCGAGAGCAGGGCTTGCTCTGCCGCAGTTTGTTGCCTGCTAGGACCTGCTCTATTCATACAATCACTAGGCCCCAGCCGTGTGCTTGCACCAGTGTCATGGCGACAGCCATGAAGTCGTATGGCCCCTTTTTCATCTTTGTCTGTGTCATGTTTATATCTTGCATATGTTCATCACCGATCTCAACCTTATGCATTGTACCTGGTCTTCACTGCCTTTAGCGTTTCTTGCCATCTGTGAGCTTCTACTTTTGGCGCTCTTTCGCACCTGGCTCTCCCGCCTTCTGCGCTTCTCGTTATGTACGCTTGAAAGTTCGATGTTGTGTGATAGCGCAGTACCTCTTCTTTTGGCCTTACCAGCAGGTTCTGGGCCAACTGTCACTGACTTTTCTGTAGGGCCTTCAACTTCTTTGAAAATCTTGCACTGGCTACTCCACATATTCCAGCTGTAGATCGTCACTTCAGCTAAGGCACATGTGGCACGCACAAGCAGTTTGCTGGATCTTGGCAAACCCTCTTGGAAAGCACGCTTGGATATTCGGTTTACAGATCCCCTGACTCGTCGCGAGTTGTAGCGTCCTCCCCAGGCCGGTAGCATGCAAATGAATACGCCACACACGGAGCTTTGTAGTGCACGTCTTTATTCTTCAGAGTGCAATCGTTAACTGATTCGCAATAAGTCACCAACTCTCTTTCGCCGCACCTCGAAACACCCCAACGTTTACGTAATTCCTACGGAGTCCGTTGGGGAGCAGAAGGGTCCCACTATACAAGTATATACAAGACACTACAGGATCCACACCCTAATTCAAGAGAGCTAATTCCCCATTGTGATCGCACTGGCACAGAATGGGTACATGTGCGTTCCATATTGTAAAAAGGCACGCACAAGCATATGCATCCCCACCCCCACAGGGCTGCAAAAAGTCGGCTCAAACGCCTATGAGTGCCTGATAGTACCTGCCCATTTAAAGGTATGCATACAGATACTCTCCCATTAATGAGGAAATACAACATATCACTGCTTGAACGTGATTGTTTTGGTTTTACTGGCGTTCACTGGCAGTCAGTTTTCTTGTGTGCTATACTGTTCAGACACAGGATCAAAGGGCCAATGGGAGATGTTCTGAGAAGAATCTATAAGGAACCGAACGGGGAGTCTTAATAACATTAAAAGGAGGAGATGTGCACCTCGTAGCCCCCTTCCCAACTCCTAGGCTGCTCCATAGCTCGCTGTTGAGCTGAGACCTGTATAAACTAGGGAAAGAGAGGGAGCGAGGCTTGTCTGCAGGCTCATGGGAAGGAGACGGGTGCAGAGCACAGTCACGTGCCCTGCAGGGATCTGGTCCCTGATCACAATACAATCTAAAGCATTTTATAGGCTTGACAATTCAGGCAAGTGTTCCCAAAAACATCATGTGAAATACATTAAAGCTTACAGTCTGCCCAGTAGTGCTCATTTCAAATTCAATGATGGTTTGAAGACTATGTTTTTATCCACTGTGTCTTCCAAGGTTTCTGCCAAGTCTCCTAGGAAGAAGTCGACCTTTCTTCTTCAGTTTCGATAGTGCAGACTTGCTTTTCTTTGCAGAAGGAGGACCTTTTGGTGTCCCCGGTGTCTCTGTAGGCGGTAGCACTTGAGGAACAGCCTTTTTACTACTCCCATATCACGCTGCTGGCAAGTTCGATCTTCTCGGGGTTTGTGGCTTGATCTGTATCAACCAAACTCTATTTCTGATTACTCAGTTTGTGTTTGGTGAGCGTTTGTCTGTGCTTTGGCTTTTTCACTACAGTGAAATATTCAGAAAGATTTAAGTTTCTTTCCAGTTCTCTGCAGCGTTCTAAATCATTGTGTTGTCCTCGTGAATGTCCAGAGAGTGTTTAGTGTCTTTTGGCCCCTTCCAGGTCCTTCTGTCATCCTTGACTGTGAACTCACTGTCTTCCTCTGATTTCTCTTCCAAGCTCATCCACTGTTCTTAAGGCCTCCTCCTCCGAGCTGGGCCTAAAATGAGTTTGTTCAAGTAACTGGGAAGAAAACACTGACATCTCTCAAGTGCAGGTCACAAATCTGAGCTCTGGCAAGACTAAATCAATGCTCCATCATTCTAAAGGCATTACATTGTGTACTGGTATATTTGTTAATATTAACACCTGTTATTTCCAGCGACTGAAAACAGCAGGCGGCTGGTTTGAGGCACTGTATAAAAAAGAAAAAAAATAACATCATTACAAGTGTAACTTCCATCCCTCCAGCTCTCCAGACCTGTTTCAGGATAGCATCGCATACATATTCTTGTATTGGAGCTATTTGGATTTGTTGAAAGTATTGACCTTACTGTGTAAACAGATTCCCGTTTAAACTTCAATTTGAATTTGTTGGTGGTGAAAGCTGTTGGTAGTATAGTAATTAGTCAGCAGTAAATTGCACATTGCTTAACATTAGCATTGTTGGCCAGGCTATTTCAAGAAAAAATATTAGTAAAATTTGCTACTAGCCTTTTCAAATACCATCAACACAAATAAGGCGTGAAGTTACTCAAACCCAACAGTGTTAAACAGCAAGACTTGTGGGAATGCAACACATACAAATCTTGAACATAACATATCTGTTTATATTATTTGGCCAGTACCGCCAACAAATCCAAATATCACCATCACAAATCTGTTTATGTGGCGTATCTACTACCAACACCAAATCAAAAACCAGTGGCATAAATCTGTTTATGTGGAATGCCTACTACCAACACCAAATCAAAAACCAGTGGCATAAATCTGTTTATGTGGAATGCCTACTACCAACACCAAATGAAAAACTAGTGGCACAAATCTGTTTATGTGGAATGCCTACTACCAACACCAAATCAAAAACCAGTGGCACAAATCTGTTTATGTGGAATGCCTACTACCAACACCAAATCAAAAACCAGTGGCACAAATCTGTTTGTGTGGCGTATCTACTACCAACACCAAATCAAAAACCAGTGGCACAAATCTGTTTATGTGGAATGCCTACTACCAACACCAAATGAAAAACTAGTGGCACAAATCTGTTTATGTGGAATGCCTACTACCAACACCAAATGAAAAACTAGTGGCACAAATCTGTTTATGTGGAATGCCTACTACCAACACCAAATGAAAAACCAGTGGCATAAATCTGTTTATGTGGAATGCCTACTACCAACACCAAATGAAAAACCAGTGGCACAAATCTGTTTATGTGGAATGCCTACTACCAACACCAAATGAAAAACTAGTGGCACAAATCTGTTTATGTGGAATGCCTACTACCAACACCAAATGAAAAACTAGTGGCACAAATCTGTTTATGTGGAATGCCTACTACCAACACCAAATGAAAAACTAGTGGCACAAATCTGTTTATGTGGAATGCCTACTACCAACACCAAATGAAAAACCAGTGGCATAAATCTGTTTATGTGGAATGCCTACTACCAACACAAAATGAAAAACTAGTGGCACAAATCTGTTTATGTGGAATGCCTACTACCAACACCAAATGAAAAACTAGTGGCACAAATCTGTTTATGTGGAATGCCTACTACCAACACCAAATCAAAAACCAGTGGCACAAATCTGTTTGTGTGGCGTATCTACTACCAACACCAAAACAAAAACCAGTGGCACAAATCTGTTTATGTGGTATGCCTACTACCAACACCAAATGAAAAACTAGTGGCACAAATCTGTTTATGTGGAATGCCTACTACCAACACCAAATGAAAAACTAGTGGCACAAATCTGTTTATGTGGAATGCCTACTACCAACACCAAATGAAAAACTAGTGGCACAAATCTGTTTACGTGACGTGGCTAATACCAACAACAATTGCAAATCACACTGGTAAATATGTACACGGTGTGGCCAATACCGCCAACAAATTCAAATACCACAGACAGAAGTTTTTCCTTTGATAAGACCAGCACCACGAATACATTCAAACACTGCCAACACAAACTGTGTGATACGGCCTCTGGTCTTTTGAGGGATTAAGCCCTGCTTTCAGTGGTGGTAACTGAATCACACTAATCTCCTCAGATATGTGCCATCTGGTGTCTGGCCTTATCCACTTTAAGCTGTAAAAGCTCCTGCGGCCCGTTCTTATGTAAGCCGTCTAGAACCAACCTCTTCTCATTTCATCTTTTTCAGCTCTGCATATACAAAATGAGAGTCGTTTCTAGATTTGAGTATTTATTCCCTATTGCTGTTATGCTCCCCACCTTACTTCCTGTGTTGAGCAATTCAGAAAATTTATTTAGTGCTGGGGCGGGGGTTCAAATCTCACTCCCCAATGCTGCTGCATTGTGACCCGAAGCATCATGTTTAATAACTAAAAGATGGAAATCGGTATCTCCACCAAGTGTATTGGGTTGGCGGGAAGAGGTAATCCAATGGGGAAGGGCAGGAAGTGATGCAATCCGCAGAGAAGAGTATAGGAGCTTACGGAAGACACCAATATCAATGGAATGGGACATGCTGCTGCAATCCTTTAAGGCTCTAGATGCACCGATAGCCTGAACGATATCCACCATGCCCCTAACCCAATGAAACAGCCTTTAAACATCTGGCGGCATTTTCGGATAACACTGTAAATGAGCAATGCCGAAGAAGCAATGCATCAGTATTTTAGGTATCTTTTCTAATATCTGTGCCCCGGACATTTCTCACAGTTACTCAAAATAAGGACATAGACCTTGGTTGACCCATTGAAGAGCCATTAAACTTGTAATAAAAACTGCCTACATCTTGTGTACAGCAAACAACAGGTCGTTAAGTAAGGGTGGGGGGTAATGTTCAAGAGTTCATATGTAGCAGGTACATACGTTGTCATGCTCAAACTACGCTTTGACATAACTAATACATGTTGAAGTGACAAACTTTCATGGATGTACCACTAGTTATGAGATATTGAATGCATGTAATCAACAAATATATGACCAAAAATGTTATGCAATACCACTGATGTCATATGTATTGCGCATATTATAAAACCAATAAAGTTTGTAGGGAAATAAATAAAATAAAGTGAGTTAGCGCTGATACAGATTGTCTAATTCCTTCTTTCCGCTGAAGGATTATCTACACAAGGTAGGGTGAATAGAGATTAAACATACATTAAAAGTGTGCTAGATAGCAGAAAGTTCTGCAATAATAGCCTGGGACAGTGAAGGGCAGTATTTTCTTGTTCTGTGTTATTTTGGGGAAAGATGGTTGTTCCTGCCTTTAAGCAAAGCTTGCGGTATTATCTGTGCATGCGTACTTATAAGCATACTTACGGGTGACAGGTTTGGATGGATGACCTAAACATCAGAAACCCTCCATGTAGTGTCTTCATTACACAGACGACGGGACAGTACTCCCTCCTTCAGTGATGAGGTGTTGGTGGCCACATGGTGCTATTGCTGGGACATCCGACGGGAACATACCACAATGGAGAGGTGTTTGGGGGAGTACTGCTGCCAGTGCAGTGTTGCCGGAGCAGGGATCGCCTATTGGTGGGCTAGCCAGAAAACGAATAGAGCCAGAGCCGAGCCAGGGGTCTGGCTTGGCCATAAAAGCCAAAGCATGTGTCAGTCCATCGAAATATTAGGTGAGTAAATTACGCATCAAACGTGTTGTAAAAACATATTAAAGGCTTTCAAACAAAAATGTGTTTCTTTACCATTTGGAAGTGTTTCAGTTTAGATTTCCTAACTGCACTAACAGTTATTGAAAGGGTACGTAGACATATTCCTGAACCTCCACCCACCCTGACAGTGATGCCATGAGTGAGCCACGAAACAAGTCACTTGTCATGGTCCCCTCACTCCCCTTGCATATGGCCAATATTGTTGTTAAAGATGTTGGAACATTATGGTGTATCCAGTGCTTTAAATGGGCCGGTACTCACCGGTACTGAGTACCGGCACCTCTTAGATTTATCACTCTGAGTACCAGCACTTCTCTACTGCCCTGGAGAGTACCGGTACTCATGAAAAGGTAGGCTCATTGGCTGTGCTGGTGAGCAGGAGTGGAACGTGTCTCTGGCAGCCAAGGCGCCGCTTCTGTAGCCCCGATCTGAGCCCCAGCTGAGCTATTCAGCAGGGCTCATTTGAATAATGTCCGGGTGCTCACCATCACACTGTGCTTGACAGAGCAGGGTCCATTCAGGCCCTGTGCTGTCAATCACATTCACACTATCCTGTGCGTTCCTGCAAGCACAGGAATCATGTCAGTTCCCTGGCAGTGGCAATCAGGCTACAGCCAGTCCGGCCCTGGTGGCAATTAAAAAAGCCATGGTAGGTGAACAGAAAAGATGGCTTTTATCATACCTGAGTCTTTTGTGTGTCTGCTATGTTTGTGTGTATGCCTGTTTTTGTAAGAAATAAATGAAAGAAAGAGAGAAAATCAAAACACTCTCAGGAGGTATTTTAAAGAAAATGTGTGGCACTTTGTTTGGACATGTCTGCTCGGCGACAAATATTAATAAATAACGTAAAAGGGAGGGTTGGTGGGTGGGTGAGTGGATGAGTGAGTGGATGGATGAGTGAGCAAGGGTGGATGTATAGATGGATGGATGGATGAATAGATGGATGGATGAGCAAAAGCATGCATGGGTGAAAGAGGGTGGATGATTGGATAAAAGGGCGGATGATGGGTGGATAAGTGAAAGATTGGATGGATGAATGAAAGGTAGGGAGGATGGATGAAAGGGTGGATGATGGATGAGTGAAAGGAGGGATTGAGTGAAAGGGTGGATGGAATAAAGAAGTGAAAGGGTTGATGGATGAGCGAAAGGATTTATGGATGAGGGAAAGGGTGGATAAAGAGATGGATGAGTGAAAGGATGAATGGATATGTTTGGAGATGGATGGATGGATAGGTTTGGATATGAAGGGTGGTTAGATGGAATGGTGAAAAACTGAATGATTGATGAAAGACTGAATAGACGATAGAATGTAAAGGTTAAATGGTGGACATCAGCAGGTAAATGATAGGATGAAAGGATGAATGGATAGATTGATGGAAGAGACAAGAGATATCTTCTGGGGAGGGTCATGATGAGTTGCTTCATATGCTTGGTGCCATAAGAGCTTTGGTGCGATGTGGGGGTATTTTCAGTTTCTTCCTACTCGCGTGCTGAAAAATATATAGTATTGTGCCAAACAGCAATTAACAGTATGACATTAAGAAGGTGCAACTATTGCAAAAAACGGAAATGTTAACATATTATTGCATTTCTCTTTCATTTTGTGTAATGAGTTAACATACTTTGTTTATATAAACACATTTCTCATGTGTTTTGGTATGTGCTGCAACTAATATAGAAGTTGTTAAGTATCATCATGTCTTGCCCTTAGCCCCACCCCCTCACTACACCTCTAGCTCATTTTAATGAGTACCTGCACTTATTTTTCCCCATTTAAAGCACTGGGTGTATCATGCAATATTTAACATGCAAGATGTTTGTGTAGGGCACATCCTGAAATGAATTACTTCAAGGTTCTCTCAAATGTGACGATCAATGAAAATGAAACACTGTGAAATAAATTGATTTCACCAGGATCACACAATTTGATGAATCATAGGGTTCATGATTACACATTGTGAAGCATAGCCACTGGATTGATATATTTTCCTCCATCCCGTTTAACACTAAAGGACACTGCGTCAGTTCAATTATATGAGGAGCTAAATAGTGGAATGTGTCAACTGTCAATTAAACACACCAGCATGTAAAATCAGTCGGGTTTATTTGTTTAGAGAGTTTTATAAATTGCGAACCAAGGATATCTGAGCACTGTACAGAGAGAATCCTCCCATCCTGTTACAACACAGATAACAACCCGTATGATACAATCAAAGGAGAAACTAACTGTACACTGTTCCATACCACCCTGGGTGAGGAGACGACAACTCGTGTTGCTATAGCAGCATGCATAAAACGCGAGGGCTTCCTCTATCTGACCGTGCCTGAGTCTTTCTAAAACAAAAAGTTCAAAGTTAATGGAATTCAGGACTGGGATTGTCATATCAATTGCTTTCACTCACTTAAGATTGCAAGTGAGTGAGCCATCAAATTCATAGGGAGAGCCAAGTCACAGCTGAACCAAGGGTCTGGCTTGGCTCTTAGAGCTTCTGCAAGAGCCGAGCCCTGAACATGTTTGCCATGTAAATCATACAACAAAACATCGCTTCAAATATGATAAATTCTCTTTAAAATTCAAAAGCGGGAATTTCTTTAACATGTGGTAGCTTTGACAATACCTCACATTTTAGCACTGCACTGATAAGTACTTATTAAAAATTATAGTTTTTAAGCACAAACTTAGAACCATTCCTGCCCATGACCCCTGTCCGGTGACAGTGCTGTTAATGAACTAAGGGCCAGATGTACGACCATGAGAATTTGCGACTCGCAAATTGCGCTCGATTGCGAGTCGCTATTTGCGAGTCGCAAATTGCCATGTACAACAGTGTCTGAGACACTGTTTGCGATTCCCAATGGGGTCGCAAATTGCATGCCTCATCAATATTTATGAGGCACTCGCAATTTGCGACCCCATTGGGAATGGCTGGCTCTCCCAGGGATGGTGGCCTGCTGGGCTCAGCAGACTTCCATGTCTGGGACTGCTTTTAAATAAAGCAGTTTTTTTTTTTAAATGCAGCCCATTTTCCTTAAAGGAAAACGGGCAGCATTTAAAAAAAAAAAAAAAAACATTTTCGTTTCATTTTTTAAGGGCAGGTAGTGGTCCCTGGGACCACTGCCTGCCCCTAAAAAATATTTTCCCCTGCATTTGCAAAGGGGAAGGGGTCTTGTGGGGACCCCTTCCCATTTGCGAGTGCATTACCACCCTCTTGAAGAGGGCGGTAAATTGCGAGTGTTTTGCGATCGCAATTGCGGTTGCAAAACATTCATACATGGGGTAGAGAGTCGCTATTAGGAAGGGACGCCCTTGAAACGCCCCTTCCTAATAGTGAGTCGCACTTCCTATTTAGTGAGTCGCAAAAAAAATTGTGACTCGCTAAATAGGAATTGTACATGGCACTATTCGTTTTTGCATGCGCAAACGGGTCGCTAACCCGTTTGCGCATGCACTTTAGGGTCGTATATCTGGCCCTAAGAGGCAAGACAGTTGTCATGTGAACCCTGTATGTTGCCCAGATTGTTATAGAAAAGCAACAGATTTTTGTACAGCTTAAATGCTGAACTCACATATTTGAAGGTGCTTTTTTAGGCGATAGTGAGAGAAAAAGGAGGATCTGTATAATAAAACATTTGCCTAAGATCACACATGGTTAAGAGGGAGGCTCTTTGTGCAAATCAATCACTAACTGGGTATCTATTTGTCTCGCCCTTTTACCTCAAATGTTAATGCTTTGTTTTTATTCCTTTGTGCATGAGGATAGAGCGAGGGTGGAAGGCAGAAGCTGTATGAAAGCTCGGCTTGTTATGGGCTTGAGGTTCCAATGGGAACGAGCTGAGCCAGAGCCAGGCTTTAGGCTTGAGCCTTACTCGAGCTTTCAGCGGCTCGCCCACCACCACTTAACAACAAAACATATTTCAGGAGTGATTCAAAGGCTTCGGAGCCAGGACAGTGGCTAACACATCTTGGTTTCACCGTCCTCCAATGGCATCATGATCTAGATCTGAGATGTGCCAAAAGAACGCTGTTCCTGTGTCAGGGAGGAATATAGCATGTTACTACGCATGCTATTACATCGCGTTCCATTACAACGCAGTCGTTACAATGGCCGCGTTGTTAGAACGCGTTACCTTTTCATCGCAAGTCATTAGATCGACTTGCTGTAGGGGGCGCGCTGGATTTAGGAATAGTATAATTTACTATTCCAACTCCAGCATGTGCAACAGTAGGGAAGGTGTTGGAATAGTAAATTATACTATTCCTTAGTTTAGAGCGCCCCCTACAGCAAGTCGATCTAATGACTTCCGATGTAAAGGTATCACATACTAACTACGCAGTCGTTGTAACGACCGCGTTGTAAAAGCACCGCGATGTAATGGCAGCGTTGTAAACGCTGTTTCCCGTCAGGGAGTGTTGGGATAACATTAAGTAATGAAACTAGAGTGATCTTCTCCCTTATCAGATTCAGTGCTCAGAGGGGCTTCTTGGATGCTGAAAAAGTGGACTTTTTCTCTGCTGCTGGCTCTCTACCATCAACAGAGTCTATATTTGGATGATTCCACCGCAGGAATGGGATTGATATGTAAAGATTTGACTCTGTAGCTACCCACATGAACATTGGGCACCTTTCAGATCTATTAGTGGTTCCCGTGCATCCCGTTGTGAGATTTACAGACCTTTGTGTCCCACATTGCACTGATTCTCATCTCAGAGTAAAGAATGGAGACGTCAATCATCTCCTTCGTCCACTTGGCCTTAGTGCGGAAAGGGCGGTGTCAGGGAGGGAAAGGCTGCCCGAGCCTCTCACAATCATCCCGGGATGAGGAGCAGCCAGCTGGCCTCAATTGACGGGGCAGATTTATCAACATATTGCACCAGTGCAAAGTCACAAAAAGTCACGCAAACAGAAGCAAATTGTCGAAAAGGGATTTACCTTCCACCACAACTTTGCAGAGCTGTGGTGCGCTATAAATTAGTAAATCCCTCCCCACCCCCCGACATCCTCCCTTCATGACAACCCATTTAATCCCTCTTACTAGCAAGCCGTGGCAGGCATCTGCTGTGGAGCCAGTCCTCTCATTAAGCACCTTAATAGCACAATCCGACAGTAGCTATCCTTTCCCATCACCAGTACAAACCTCACGCAGGGCATCCATTACAACCCCGTATAGCCAACAGTTTTTCTAACATGATTTTATCTTTACAGGAACATCTGATTTTCTTTAAAAAGAGCAATATATACCTGGGCCTTAGTGACCAGCTCTCAACAATCATCTGTGTTGAAGTAGTAGTCAATTGTGTGATGCTGCACAGCCCTAATTGTATAGTCACTGGAAGCCAAACCCACCACAGGGACCATTATGGCCATCTAAAGTAATTTGCATCTACCCTTCACTGCACCTCCAACCCCCAAAAAAGGCCCCCTGTCACCTCTCAATATATTCTTGTAGATGAGACCACTCTTACACTACCCAGCAACAATAAAAGGCTCTGCGTATCTGCCCAGCTTCTGCTGCTGCCCTTGCCCATTGTGCATGCCACAGTGTTAGACCTGGCATCTTTTGGCGTGTTTCCCCTCTCTTTTGCTTTCTGGTCTCCTGTTGTTGATGGTATGCTGGACTTCATTTTGCTGGTTTAGTGTCTTTGCGCACTTTTTCACTGCTATCCAGTGCTAAAGTGCAAGTGCTCCTACTGTAAATTCAGCAGCGGCTCCTCCGCAATGGCGGAGGAGCGTTGCCCCACTGGCTCAGAGCCAGCAGCTGAAAAATAAAAAATAATTTTATTATCGTTTTATCTTTCAGCTGCTGGCTGAGCCAGCATGTGCAGGGAGGGGCGGGGCCGGGCCATGGGAGGGGGTAGGAGGAGTGGTAGGTTCACTTTTAAGTGCGCATGTCAGTTTGGCCGGCTGGCCTAACTGACATGCATACTTAGGTTTCTCCAAACCAACTGTATTGCATAGCCAGGTTAGAGAAACAGCACAAGCTCCCTGACCGAGCATTAATCCAGCCCTCTCAGGCCAATCCCCACGCGGCTCTCATGCTTAAGAGCAGCACAGGGATTGGATGGGGGGTCCTTGATGCCAGGAACTGGAAGCAGAGGAGCGCAAGGCGGCCGGCAGCACCAGGTAAGTCTTTTATTATTTTTTATTATAAACACACCCGCTTGCTCCCCTCCACCCACCCCACCACTCTTTATCTGCGACGGCCACCACTGTGTAAATTGTGTTATGATTGGTTTCCCATGATTGGTATCTTTGATTTACTGGTAAGCCCCTAGTAAAGTGCACTGATTGTGCCCAGGGCCTGTAAATCAAATGCTACTAGTAGGCCTGCAGCTCTGGTTGTGCCACCCACACAAGTATCCTTTCAAATGTGTCTCAGACCTGCCACTACAGTGCCTGCACATGCCGTTTTTTACTGCCATGTCAACCTGGCAAGTGCACCCACTTGCCAGGCCCTAACCTTTCCTTCAACTACATGTAATGCACCCTTAAGGTAGGCCCAAGGTACCACCATAGGCAAGGTGCAGTGTATGTGATAGGTGGGACATGTGCTGGTGTGTTTTACATATCCTGATAGTGAAATACTGTGCATTTAGTTTTTCACTAATGAAAGGCTGGCTTTCCCATAGGTGATCATTGGAGCTGCATGGTGACATTTTACAAGTGTAACTTTCAATTGGGAAGAGATAGAGATATGGAGTTTAGGTTCCCTGAGCTCAGAATTTAATAACACATCTTTTAGTAAAGGTGTTTTTTAAACTGTGTGTTTCAAAATGCCACTTTTAGAAAGCGGTCTTTTTCTTGCTTAACCATCCTGTGTGCCTCTGCCTGATTGTGAATTCACCTTCTGGTTTTAGACTGACAGGGGCTGTTTGTGCATTCACTCCAGACACTCACACAAAGGGAGTTGAAGTTTGCCCTGCATATGCTGATGGGCCATCCTGGGCTAGAGTGGTGGGAGGAGTTGCCACTAGCACCTGAGTAGGCTGTGGCTGCTCTGCACACTGCTGTCTCCACCCCTTGTAGTGTGGCTGGACCAAGGAGGACAGAACTGGTTTTGCTAAGTCAGATAGATTTTCTGAACAAAGACTTCAAGGGGAAAAAGGTATAAAAGTATTGGACCTAAAACCCCAGAACTTGAGAGCTCTTTTGGACTAAATGATCTGTCAAGAAGAAGAGCTGCCAGGAGGAGTACTGCCCCTTTGCTGTGTGCTGCTTTGTTGTGTTGGCCTGCAGTTGCTGCTTCTGTCTTGGGCAGTGAAAGGACTGGACTGAACTTTCTGCAACTTATTGCCTGAGCATCTCCAAGGGCTTGAAGTAGAGCTTACCTCCTGTTGGAAGTCTCAGGAACATCAAAGACTTCAAGTTCATCTGCTAACAGCACTAGGAACTGTGTGTTTTGTGCTACAACAGAAGAACAACTACTATGATGCCGTCAATGACACCGCTGCCGGCTCCGTGACCTAAAGGCATCACAGAGAGCATCACCCCATTTCACACTGCAACCCTAGTCTCCCCGACGTTTCCACCTAATGCCATCACTGAGCCGCTATTTGCTCCATGACCTGCGGGCACCGCACTTTGCATGGCCTCGCTTCACATTGCCACCTGGCCTCAACGACGCCACCGCTCCACACCAGCATCGACATTGACATCGCTGCCTGCACCGTGGCTTGTGTACACCGCTCGTGAGGTACATGAAGCATCACCCTGTCCCACACTGCAGCCCTGGTCCCCGACATCGGTGCCATCTACTCCAGCATGCTTGCACCGCGACCTGTGGGCACCGCACGAAGCATCGCCCCATGTTGCATCGCAACCTTGGGTCTACCAACGACAGCGCTTCAGCAACAACTACGCTGCTGCCTGCCCCATGACCTGTGGAAACAGCACGTCGCATCGCCCCACTTCACACCGCAGCCCTGGTGTCACCAACTATGCTGGATGCCGTCACTAGGCTGCTGCCTGCACTGTGACCAGTGGGCACCGCACTTCGCATCGTCCCGCTTCACATCCCACATCACACCATCGACGCCAACGCTCCTGAGTTCAACCTCACGGGGTTTGATTCGCAACACGTGTGACTTCAAGGGCCCCGACAACTCCTGCACCGTCTTTCGGAACCGACGCCGCCTCTTCGGAGCTCATCGCCAGGTCCATGACGCCCTGAATTTCCAAGGTACTGTTTGCGGGTCTTCACAACACCTTAACTGGCCCGCGACCTTACGGTCGGCCTGAACTGTTGGATTTGTTTGTTCACGACGCTGTAAGAGCCACGGACAGAGCTATTGACTTCAAAGAACTGTATTTTAAGCTGATTGTTGCAATTTTCATATCTTTATTACTGTATGTTGGATTTTAATTGTTTGGGGCTAGTTTTACACAGATAAATATTGGCTATTTTTCTCAAATGTGTGTGGTTTCCTTTTGTAGTGTTTTCACTGTGTTACTGTGTGTTATGTGCAAATGCTTCACACTTTGCCTGTGAGATAAGTCTGACTACTAGTGCCAAGCTACCAGGGAGGTGAGCAGGGGTTATTTCAGAATTGTAATCCCCTTACCCTGACCAGAAGTAATTGTCCCTACTTGGACAATGTGCATACTACTGCCAACTAGAGACTCCTTTTCTAACACACAATATCTCCAAGGATTGTCTGAGCCCATTGTACTCCTCATTGTCCTCCTCACTGATGTGGAGGGAGGCTGCCAGGCACTGGACTTCATAGCATACTGATGCTCATGAGAAATCTACTGAGCTTCTCAAACTCAGGACCAGCAAAAGAGACAATCTGCTCAAGAGACTGATCCTACAGGTGTATATGAGACAGTGGTGACTGATCCTATTGAGCACAGTCCTTTTTCTTGCCTATTTTAATAATTTCTTTCTTGCTCAGATTGATCTTGCCGAGCACACTGGTACACTGGTACATTGCTCAGTTCGCTAACCAGCTAGCCAGGTCTACACACTTGTGAGATGCACCCTGAGCTCATATATGTTCCTGCGCTCTTGTCACTGTGTGCCGGGGATCGTCAAGGCCAGCATATCTCCAGCATATCCCCCTTGCATGACAATAAACATCAAGACTTTCTCCCCTCACTTTTTGGGTACTTGTGACCTTATCGTTGTAGCTATTGATTCTTTTTGTTTTCTATTTTAAGTGGTCATGAACACCTAGGTTTGAAAATGACATGAATGGAGAGGAGTTGGCCTAACGGCTAGGGCGGTCGACCTCAAATCTGGGGAACTGGGTTCGAGTCTCGGCAAGGACGCGCAATATCCTGGGATTCTGGCAAATCAATTAATCTCCCCGTGCCTAACAAAAATGAATGTGTCCTCATGTAACGCAACTGCTGCTCGTGTAAAGCGCTCTGATACCTTCGGGTCAAGTTTGCGCTATATAAAACTCCGTAAAAAAATACATATATATAACAAAATAGATACAAATGTCCTATTTTGGTGGTGCCTTTTTACATCACAATGTATTTGTTAGGCTACCTCATACACATATCCATATTACAAGCATTGGTGTTGTGTTCTCCTAGTTCCAGGTATGATCTGAAGTTTACTATCATTTGAATTGTTCACAAACATTATAAATGTTTAGCCAGTGATGAAAGTTTTACAATTGTATTTAACATCTGCTGCAATTGTGTCCAGTGACCCTAAAAGGGATTACTTTGTCTCATAGTGGGATCACTGACTCTTTGTACCATATTGTGTTAAAGTTGGTACTGTGTTCAGTACTATGTAGTATTTGTAGTGTTGTTTGTACTTTCCATTTGAGTCAAACAGTAGTTTATACTGTAAATATTGTTATGTATGTGAGTTAAAAGTGTTCTGTGTGTGAGTACAAATCTTAGCTGGATATTTATACATTATTGAGACTTGGAATATTGTGTTGCATTACTATGCATAGAAGGGAAGAGCTTCTTGATAAAGTCAATGGTGTTAGGCCGACTAGCATGTAGGGCAGCAACAAAGGATCTCCATTTCCGTTTGTCTTGGGCAAGTTTCTGAACGGTGAGAGGATACGGTGTAACAGCCAGAGCTGCTGACTGGGGACCCACATTTGAGTTTCTGCGTCAGCTCCACATCCTGTGATTATGAGCAAATCACTGTGCCTAAAAGTCCAAAAGGAATGTGTCCTTGTGTAATGTTACTGGTTCTCATGTGCTTCAATACCTTCAGGTCGAATTTGCGCTATATAACTGGAAAAAAACTGTGCCTCAGCTGTGGTTTAGGGTAATTTCTGTTTCCAAAGTCTTCCATTTGCCTTCTGGGTCCAGTGGAGAACTGTTCTTGTTATGGAGTTTTGTTCTCTTCTTATGGTGAGTCCTATCCATCTCCATCTTTTTCTTATAATGATTGTGCCCATGTTCTCTTGCTTTTGCTTGAATCTAGTGAGCAGTTCATGGTTGGAAATGGTCTGTGGCCAGAAAATGTGCAAGATTCTTCTCAGGTTACTGGTGTGGCAGGATGACAGTTTGGTGATGTTGTTTTTCTTCATCCACCAGCATTTTAATCCATACAAGAGTGCTTACAGAACACAGCTCTGGTAAAGCCGCAGCTTGGTATTGGTTCCATACTGAGGTGATCTCCACACATTGTTCAGCATGCTGCTGGCCATGTTCAGTCTGCTCTTAATTGAACTGCCTGCCGCCCATCATGCCTGATAGTACTGCCAAGGTAGGTGTACGCTTCATCCACGGCTAGGTCTTCTGAATCCATCTTGATTGGTATAGGCTTTGGGGTGTTGAGTGGCATGACTTCTGATTTCTTCGTGCTGATCTTCAGGCCCACTTTCTGTGCATGGTTGTTAGAGGTGAGACATAATTTCCTGCATATGCTGACATGTGAGAGAGCAAGGCCAGGTCATCCACACAGTATAGGTCTTCCAGTGCAGAGAATAAGGTCCATCTGATGCCTCTGGCTTGGTCTTCAGTTATGCATCGCATCACCAAATCGATGACTAGGTTGAAGAGCAACACTGATATCACGCATCCCTGTCTCACTTCGGTCTTGACTTCGAAGCTAAACTCACGATCTCCCAACTTGCAGGTAAAATTATCATAAAACTCTTGATGAGGAGAACTATGTACTGTGGTTGTGGTATGCCATAGGCTCTCAGTATATGCCAGAGGCATGTAACATTGGTTACTGTCAAAGTCTTTCTCCAAATCAATTAAGTTGATATATAGTTGTCTCTGCCTCATAGTGCACGGCTCTGCTCTGTAATGTTGCGTAGAGTAAGGATCTGATCAACACACCTTTTGCCCTTGCGGAACCCAGCCTATAATTTTCTTAACTGCTTGTCCACGGCATCAGAAAACTTGCACTGTACTTCACTGTAAAATTATTTTCACCAGAATTTTACTTGGGTTTGACAGTAGGGTGATTCCACGCCAGTTGTTACCGTTGGTTAATGCTCCCTTCTTTGGAACCTTGACGATGATGCCTTGGTTCCAGTCATCTGGTACTTTTTTCCCCCACCCCACCAAAATCCATGTAAACAGTGGTTGGAGAATTCTGGCTGATGTTTCAAGATCTTCCTGGAACATATCTGCATTCAGCTTGTTGTGACCAGGATCTTTTTTGTTCTTTTAAGATCGGACAGCAGTGTCGATTTCTACATTCTGTGGTGGGGAGGTGTTCACCTCCAAGTCTTTCTCTGCTTCTTGGATGTCCACTTCTCTTGTTGGTACTCGTCTGTTCAAGACTTCTTTGAAGTGCTCGGCCCAGCATGCTTCCTGCTGTTTCTCTGTTGTGAGTAGTCTGCCTTGCTTGTCTATGAATGGGGTGTTGTAAGTTGCACCATATTTACCACTGACTATCTTCGTGATCTTGAAGACCTTTCCCCTTTCTCCTCTGCTGGCTGCCTCCTCTGCTTGGATGGCAAGGTTATCCATGTATGCCTGCATGTATGCTCTTTCAATTCTTTTGACTGCTCTGTTTGCTTCTGTGTACTATTGCATGTACTGCTCTTACAGACTCTCAGATTTGGCCTCCATGAGTTTGTTTTTTACTGCCATCCTGTCTTCTGTAGCTTGCCATTTTTCTTGTCTTATCTATTCTTTCCTCCTCCTTGTCTTTGTCTCCAGGCATGTTTTGCTGCTCTTCACAAATATGAAAGAGAACTATTTCCATTTCTTTTTGACTGCATCTGCTGCCGATCAGACTGATCACTGTGTCTGACAGTAGTTGGAACCTGTTTTTGATGTGCAAGCCTTCTCTGTTTTGGATGCAGAAACAACAAAGTGATGGATGGAATGCTTAAATTAATCTCAGCCACTGGCAATTTCTCTGGCTGCATCTGAATCCATTGTTTTTTGCCCACCATGCCACCACAGTTTGGACCCAGCCATATGCAAATCAGTCCTGACCCTGCTCCTCATGAGAACAGTCCAGCCCGAACTGCCAATCCATGCCCTCCCTGAACCAGAACACACACAATCCAGGACCAGTTTCAGCCTTGTTATGAGCTCATCAGCCGGGTATTGTTTCGTTCCAGTGGCACAGTGAGCCCGGGACCCATGTCTGGGCATATCTGGTGCACTTAGGGTGTCAAATGCAAAAACAAGAGGTGATGGATGAAATGCTTGAATTAATCTCAGCCGCTGGAAATCTCTTGGGGCAAAAAAGAATGCTTTGCAATATTATGGACATTACAGATGTTCTGTCCCTACTTATTTGATATCCCTTCACTGTCAAAACTAATCACAAGTCCCACACATGACTGGTAGCCATGAAAGGGAATAAACACAAATTGCCCTGGTGGGCAACGTATCTAAAAGGGCTGGGCTTTACCATCTAGCACATGGCTGAACATCCTATCGGAATTCACATGGACTTTCAAGGAAGTTCAACTAAAGGAATGAATGTGACTCTCTTTATGGCGAGTAGTTCCCTGGGTCACTCTAACATGAGAATGAGAATACTATATTGAGTATTATGCCAGAGACCGCCAGAAGGTCACCAAGAATGCTGACAATATGTCAAGAATGGGCCACTCTTATTCAAGGGCTATGCAGAACATTACCAAGATTGAACGTAATAGTGGTAAGATGGGGGATGTTTTAAAAGCAACTGCCAGGGTATTAAGAATGCCCACAAGAAAGGGAAACGTTAGTCCAGGTCAAACTCACCTAACTATTCCTGTGCCCCCCACCACTTCCAACTCGCCCAACCATAGACATACATGCACTTACATCCATTGTTGTTAACATACTATTCCACAAAGTCACACACACAACATGCCCACATGATGCAGGCATCGCCTACAAGACCAGCTGCAGCTTATACAAGGCCACCAGATAAGGCATCCCTTCATATTCTGTTTCCATATAAATGATCCCAGACTCACACACATGTTCAACACTCCTTTGATCTGTTGTTTACACTATACAGAAACACTGGTGATGCCCTCCTCTGGCTCTGCTGAGGCCCGGGAGCAGTTGGAACAGTGCAGCAAGAGGGACATGCGGAAGCTGCCATGATTCCTTGTCCCGCCCATGTCCAGATTGTCCTGAATTAGAGTGTGGCAGATTGTTTTGGATTGGAATGGGGCAGATTGATTTAAATTGGAGTGGGGCAGATTGTTTTAGACTGAGGTGGGGCAGATTGCTTTGGATTGGATTGGGGCAGATTGTTTTAGATTAGAGTGGGGCAGGTTGGAGTGGGGCAGATTATTTTGGATTGGAGTGGGGCAGATTGTTTTGGATTGCTGGACTGGAGTGGGACAGATTGGGTGGGTTGTAAGGATTGGAGTGTGGTGGATTGGAGTGAATTGGGGTGAGTGGGGTGGACTGGATTGGTCTGGGGTAGATTGGATTGAGTGGATTGTTGTGGGGTGGATTGGTGTGGATTGGATTGAAGTGGGGTGGATTGTGGTGTACTGCACTGCATAATTTCTAAAATTATACATAAGACAGAAACAATGTAGCTTTGCAATATATATTACAAGTTAATCGTCATCTTTTGAGAACAGCACCCACGAGCAAAAGCAAAACAAAACACGAGTGCAAAGTGAAAAAGAAGAACGGGCAAAATAAAAGAAAGTTAACTGTAGAAAATAAAACTTTGCAATTTTGTTTGTCCTGCTGGGCACGTTTTGCCTGTCACACGCCTTCTGTTTGCAGGGCACTAGAAGTTAAAAAGAACAAAATGGTACCTCAATCACGTCGGGAGCAGCCGACTGGCACTGATTATTGTTGAATCAATCAGTGCTTGGTCCCTGCTCCACACAAAGAAAGAGAAATTATGCTTGGCCTACAGTGACCAGTTACGCTGCTGTAATGAAGAGTGCTACCAAAGCCAACAAATTGTAAGCAGCAGGGGATGGGTGTTGGGGGGGAGCTTTGAGTCCATTTTGTTGTTAACAACAGTGCCTCACAAGTGATGCGCATGCTATCGCTGGCTTGACCCCTAATGAATGTGTCTTTGTGTAATGTAACTGGTGGGCATGTAAAGCGCTCCAATACCTTGGAGTCGAGTTTGCCCAATATAAAACTGCAACAACAAAAAAATACTTAATACATCTCTTTCACGTAACTTGCCCAGGTCCCCGTCTTCTCTGCCAATAAGAAGAGGAAGGTTGAATGCAGACGAGATTGTGTTTTATACATGCAAAATGCATATTAATTGAGGGACAGGATCAGCTGCTGTATGCCTACATGCAGTGAGTGCACAAGAAACGTACATGAAGTCGCGCGCCTTAGAGCTCCTCTGCTTGCTGGTCCCAGCAGCCCCTGGGACAGCATCAGAGACTCCCTGTGCAATCCCCCCGAGAGCAGTGCAGGGATTGGCCTGAGCGGGCTTGTTTAACGCTCTCTCAGGTGCTGTTTCTCCAGCCCAACTGTGTAATACAGCTGGGTTGGAGAAACCTGACTGCACATGTCTGTTTGGCCTGCCTAAGACGGCCAGCCAAACAGACATGACCAGTTAGCAGTGCACATCTACCACTCCTCCTCCCCCCTCCCATGGCCCAGCCCTGCCCAAATCCCCACACACGCTGGCTCAGCCAGCAACTGAAAAATAAAACAATATTGTTTTCTTTTTCAGCTGCTGGATGTGCCAGTGGGGTGACGCTCCATCACCACGCCGCTGTACTGAACTCAGATTGCAAGGTTTCGTGCAGGTTGTATTTTTCAATGTTGATGAGTTGAGCAAGCACACATTTTTTGATGGTTTAGGCAAGGAGAGGAAGGCTAGTTATAGGTCTGTAGTTGTAAAGGTCGTTTTGGTCAGCAGCTGTTTTTTTGATGAGGGGGTTACTTGGCCGAGTTTGAGGGAGGCCGGCATGGAGCCGCTCGATAAGGAGGAGTTAATGATTTTGGTCCATGTAGGAGAGATGATGTGGATGAAATTTTTAACAGGCGCAGCTGGGAGGGGTCGGAGATATGCAATGTCGGCTTCATGCTAGCGAATAATTTAAGGACTTTTTCTTCAGGGATATAGTCGAATTCAAACACAAATACGATCCAGCACTCTATAAACAAATTCAAATTACACCAGTAAATCAGAAAAGTGTTCAAAAATTAATTCAGCAGGTCTGATGTCGTTCCAATTCTTTATTCAAAATCTTCTTAAAAGATAGATTGTCATGACCCAATCGCGTTCACCAAGCAGCCCATTCACCGGTTCTCAATGAGCTATGGTTTCATTACGTATGGCCATAGATAATAATGGTCTATGACACCGCTTGGACTCAATACCTTGGATGACTCCTATATTGGTGCCAAAAACACTTAAGGACTTAATACATTTCCTTTGGAAACTGAGTCTCCATACAGAAATTTCGCTCCAAGAATTTTGAGGGGAAACGTCTTACCTTTTGCCCTGAAGAAGTCCTTGATGGACGAAACGCGTAGGCTACAATCTATCTTTTAAGAAGATTTTGAATAAAGAATTGGAACGACATCAGACCTGCTGAATGAATTTTTGAACACTTTTCTGATTTACTGGTGTAATTTGAATTTGTTTATAGAGTGCTGGATCGTATTTGTGTTTTAATGTTAGGTGGAATCTTGTATCCCAGGGGACTTTAGGGTATTGAGTCTCAGATCCTTGGCACCTAGTTAGCTTAAATTACCTATTACCCTACACAGGGGATAGGTGCAGTCACTATTGCCCCATACCCTTTCTCGTTGTGTTTTGATATAGTCGAATTCAGTCCAAGTTGCATTGCTTTTTAATTGCAAGGGGTTGAAGTTGGTGTTCTGGATTGCTGAGAGGGGGAGTTTGGGGAGACAGCCATTAGTTGGAGGTAAGTGGGTGGACCCTCTTTGCAAGGGGAGACATCCTTGGTGTAGGGCGTAGAGATGGGTGGGACAAGAGAGAGTTCGATGTTGGATATTTTTTTAGAGAAGAATGCTGCAAACTCTTCGCAGCGCTTAGTAGTCATTAATTTAGTGCTGAAGGAATGAGGAGGTTTGCTGTTTGATGATGTTAAAAAGGTCTGTAGGTCTGTTCCTAGACTGGTCGAGTTGGGCTTGGAAGAAAGAGGATTTTTCTCTGAAGATGAGTTTTTGTATTTCGGGTGTTCAGCTCGCGAGGGTGGGTCAATGGATGAATCAATTTGTGGAATCGGTAGAGGAATGGATGCCTGAGTGTGGGTTACTATATGGTTCAAATGCTGAAATCTCGGATGGATGTGGTTGCATACATGAATGGATATATGGTAGGCCTGGGCATAATTAGCGTATTTTCAGTAATTTCTTCTAACTCTTATTAAACACAATTCGGGAAATTATGTTATTATGCCACATTGCATAATTATGTCCGGTTTGTAGTAAAAGATTTCCAGTGAATGCCTCATTTGCGGGAAAAATGTACTGCGAGCGCACAGAACAATGAGTGGTTTTTTTTTTTGCACCATTTTTTTTTTAGCACAAATCCATCCTCACATCCAAAAAGAACGGATTTCATGCTAAAATACAGTTTGGCAGTTTTGCACATTGCGTAGCTAAGCGTAATTTCATATAATGTTGCCAACATTTCCATAATTACACCAAAGCAAATTGAATTAATGCATTAATTGTGAATTAATAGCATTTCTGCGTTCAAGTTGCTACAGTTTCTCTCTTAACAGGGGGATGCAAACCAGACAGAAAACTTAGTGCTTTTTCTGGGGTTAGATGGTGCACATAAAAATGTCTGTCTGGTGAAACACACAGTAACTTTATAATCTTCAGCCGCCTGTGACAACTCCCAGAAGACAAAACATAAAACGAGTATTTTGTCTGACAGGAAATGAACGTAACTGGCGCTGTAGTTTGGCTAACAGAACACACACACGAACCTTCTATACACCAGACAGCTGAGGCATGAGCACCAGCAGCTGCAGAGATGCCTGGGCCAATCATGTCCACGGTGACATCAGGGCTACCAGGCACCAATGGCAGGACAGCATCAATGGTGAAACAGCTAAACCCCATCCTTCATGCGTGACATGCCATGCACCAGTTACAAAGACTGAATTTGTGCTTAAATGCCTTGCCTTGGATAGTTCCAGACTTGCTCACTTTCTGAAAAAGCCTCAAATAATTTAATTCACAAGTTCTCTTAGTTGCAGTCTCCCATCCAATTGATTTTAAGCATGCAGGTCACACCCAGATATGCTTAGAATGTGTCTATATGCGCCCCTCTTTCTGTGCACAACACTCCAGCGCCCTTCTAGCCAGGTCTGTACTTTATAAGCACCTTAATGCATACTCCTACAGCCGTAGTGCAGTTATCCAGTCTATTTGATTACAAGCACAAAACATAAAACGTACTCCAAAGTATGCGGCTGTCCGAGGCCCCCGCAGGGGGCCACTAATGAGGGCAGCCCTCTAGTGCCAGCTGGGCACCCCACACCCCCGCAGGGACTCGGGGAGGAGTCCCCCAAGCCGTGGCGCAGCGCGCTAGGCGAGCATCACTTCCGGGGCGTGAAGACAGGGGGAGGGGTATATAGGCCTCCCCCCACCATCTTGTCGTCCTCTTTCGCGCACCCGGACACGCCGTCTGCCTGTCCTCGGTCGTCCCGATTACCTGTGAGCTGTACACCGCGGTGAGTGACTAGATCGCAAGCCCCCCCTCCGCTTCTTTGGTGGCCAGGACCGGCTCATGTTGGTCGATGTCCCGCCAGAGGGGGGGGGGCCCACAGCTCCCGAGGTTCGAGGACGGCAGCACCCGGGCCGGGCCTGGCGGTGCTGACCAGGGAGGGGGCAGAGCCGAGTAGGTCGATGCTCCTCTCCGTCAGGGCGTTTTGTTCAAGCGGGGCCAGGGTTTGCACTGGGTTGCCCGTGGGTGCACCCGGGGGGATGGGGGTGGCTGGCCGCTACTGTGGGGGGGCAGCAGGATGTCGGGCTTTGCGGTCCCCCGCCCGTGGCCAGCCTGTTGTCTGGGGCGGACCTCCCTCCTGGGAAGAGCACTGGCGTGAGATCGCTGCCTGCAGGCAGCCCTAGCGGGGCCTGAAGCGCGAGCGCTCCCGCGGCCTCATTTGCTCCTTTGTGCCGTGCCTCATACCAGTCTGGTTCACCCGTTCGTGGGTCCGGTCAGGCGGTGGGGCGCGCGTCCTGCCGTTCCGGCGTGGGCCCGGGGAGTCGCGGTCGCTTGGGGCGGTGCGCACGGGTGGTGAGCACATCATGCACGGGGGGGAGGAGTGGTCATGTGCACAGGTGAGCACTTGCGACTGTTGCGCGTGCCCGGCACGACCCTCCCTCCCATAAGGGTGCTGGCCCGGAGGTATGGTTGTACCCGTTCTGCCTGCCCTCTGCTCCGCTCGTCGTGGCGGTTCGTGCAGGGGCAGCGCTTGGGGCTCTGGCAGCAAGGGTGCGCCGAGCACCAAAGAACCCAGGTCTAGAGGCGTGCAGGAGGGGGTGGGGCACGGGTGAGCACTCGCAACGGTTGCGCCCCCCACCCGGGTAGTGCTGGATGGGAGGTACGAGCGTACCTGGTCTGCCTGCTCTCCGCTCGTTGTGGCTGCTTGTGTTAAAGAGGCGGCGAATGCTGCCCCTTTCACCGCAGCGAGGACACCAGAGTCCCGGGAGGCTGCACGCGCTGCCTGGTGGGAAGGAACACTACCTTACCACGACAACCACATTTGCGGTACTGCCCTCGCGCGCATCTTTTAGCGTCAGAACGTCCATGAAGGGCCGCGCGGGAAGCGTCGCGTGTGGCGCCCTCCTTTACTGCGGTAACTGAGCTGGCCAGGGACGGTCACTTGCTGGTCACAGGCCTGTGCTGCGTGGGGGGTGAGGGCGTCCGCATGGTTTCCTCGGCAGCAGGCCATCATGCTCCGTGTACGCAGTCTGTGGGAGCGCAGGCTTATCTCAGTGACACCTCCGCTCACGGCGCCCGTGCCATCTCTATCCCCATTCATCAGTGCTGCCTCTCCGTTCGCTCCCTGCCCCCACCAGCACACCCGCCCCCAGCAAAGAATAGGAGGGTGGGAATTGGCGGCTGAGGCTATGGCTGAGTCTCAGCACAGCCCCGTGTCAAGGCTGCAGTCGTGGCTGCTAAATGGCCCCATGTCACGATTAATGGGGATGACTCTAAGTCTTCCTAATTTCAAGTACCTGCACTGAACATTCCGAGACTCACGGGCTGATAGCTTGTTATACGGAGAGTAAAACTACGAATCCCAGCATGCTTAGTGTTGTAGGTGGTAAAAGCAGGTCTGGCCGAAAGTCTCAGCAATGACATGGGAGCTGTTTGACACTTTGCTGGGTAGCGCCTCTATTGCCAAACTACGCCCTGCTTAATGTAAATGGTGCAGCGTTTAAGTGCACGTGTACTTAGTGCACCCAACCTTAGCAGCCGTCCCGGTTCCGGACTCTGTCAGTGACCTCCCCTCCTAATCATCCTCACTACTGGAAGGGGTTCACGGCAGCTGCGGCATAGTAGGGTTAGTGTACTATTCTACCCCTAGAAATCCACAGCAGACCCCTGGGGCTCTCTACCACTTTTATGTTGGATGTGTTGATTGTGGTGCACTTTAATCGTTAGTTGCGATCACTGCGCTTCCAAAGCGTGGCGGTGGTTCCTTTGGCGGTTGTCTGGGGCCACGGGTACGGTAAGGCCGGTGGTCTGTAGAGTTTGGCTTGGCCACGTGTTGGCTGGAGGTCTCTGGCAATGACCAGTGCCGCAGGCACCGCAGTTATGGGTACTCTACTGCCCGCCAATTGATATGGCACTGTGCCCGGTGGGGCTTGGATGGAGGGGAGAGGGCGAGGCCCGTTGTGTGGACCCCTCCGCCCGGCATTGGCATGTGTTGCGCTGGGGGGGGTGCAAGTGGGAGCTTCCGGCCTAGTGAGTAATGTTTGGCCAATGCGCTGCCTGGAAACGGTACACAGGCCCATGAGGTGGCAAAGGTAGATCGTCTCTGGCTTCTGGCTCCTTGCACTGGGAACTCCGGCCTCCGCGTATGCACGTACTGCATCCTTGGAGTGCTTCGGGTACAGGACAGCTGTTCCTCTTTGTAGTATTCCAATGCTTGTTTGTGAATGTTGGTCACTTGGAAGCCTACCGTGCGGAGGTTCCATGTCTGACATTCGATCTATGCCAAGAATCAGTTTAGGGCGCAAGCACACAAGCAGAGAAAGCCTACAAAAGGAAAAAACGTGTTAGTAGTCGGCGCTGGTCCACAAGGGACCACCAGGTGCGGGCATTTTCTGACATTTTGAAAGAAGATTAGTGCAAGGATCTTTTCTTATAGAGATTAGCGCAAGGATTTCTTCTTATCACTATAGCAAAGAGACAAGGAAATGCAAGCCGTAAGTGCGCCTCCACCTTTTTAGCAGCCCCAGGTGATCCTCCCATCAAGTGGAAACAATGGTTGGATGGGTTTGAAACCTATCTGGGAGCAATAGGCGCGAACAGGTTCAGAGCAGAACGCAGGAAGTACCTGCTATTACATTCTTTAGGGTTTGAAGGGAGAGAGATTCTTAAGCATCTCCCTGCCCCTGTAACTGTGGGAGAGGAAATTCTTGACGAGTATCAAGACACGGTCAGGAGACTTCAGGTGAGGTTCAATGTTCAACCCAGCGTTGTAATTCTACGTCATAAGTTTTTCTTACGTTCGCAAAACACAGGGGAGGATGTGGACAGCTACATCACAGCACTAAGGAGATTGGTAGCTGATTGTCAGTTCGAAAATTTTGCAGACCAGCTGGTTCGCGACCAGTTCATCTGCCATTGTTCGGACAAATCCATAAAACAAAAGCTTCTGTCCTTGGGAAATCCCAGTCTTGAAGAGACTATTAGAATAGCGAAGAGCATAGAGACCTCAGTGTTGTCGGCGAAGGAACTGGAACAGAAGAGCAGTGAAGCTGTCGCTGCTGTAGGGGCAAAGGACAGTAAGGATAGAGATACAAAGTGGATGGACAGACCACGGCAAAGTTTTGCAGAAAAACAGAGCGGGGGTAACCATCAAAGCAACTTGTGTAATAAATGTGGATATAGATTTCACATGAAGGGAAATAGGTGTCCAGCAAAAAATGTGAACTGCAGATTGTGCAACAAAATTGGACATTTTGCCAAGGTCTGTCAAAATAATAAGGGAAAGTCAAACTTCCAGTCACAACCTGTAAAATGTGTCATAGATGGAGACATATCCAGCGCAGATGAAGAAACTCTTGTGAGACATCTCAGTGACATGGTCGTTGTAGTGCATGATAATGGGGTTATTGTTGGGAATCCGGAGTTGTGCAAGGATCCTTATGTTGACATTTTAGTGGGAGATCGCATCCTTAGTCTGTTGGTAGATTCCGGGGCAAGAATTTCCATGATTACCTTAGAGTTATACAACTTCACGTGGCCGGACAGACCTTTAATTCCCCAGATCGGAAGGCTGTTTCCTATGAAGGGAGGGAGATAGACCTGTCCGGTTACATTGAAGAGGTCATGGAATTTAAAGGGAGGAGAATTGCAGGCAAACTATATGTAGCACACAAAGGATTAAATATCCTAGGTTGGTTTCACCAGGGGTTGTTCGGTATGGTGCTTAGGCCTGGAACCACTGAACAAGTTTTGGCGTTAAGGGATAGTCCCGATATTGAGAACTTGGTGAACCAATTTCCCCATGTTTTTTCAGGGGAGTTAGGTAAGGTCAAGGATTTCCAACACAAGATCATTGTGAAGGACAATGCCATACCGGTTAAGCACAAATTGAGGAATGTACCTTTTAGTGTCAGGCAAGACCTTGAGAAAGAGTTGACTTCTTTGTGTGTTAAGGGAATTATCGAACCAGTGGAGTCGTCATTATGGTTGTCTCCACTTGTGGTGGCAAGGAAACAGAATGGAGAGCTTAGGGTCTGTGTTGACCTTCGCTGTCTTAACAGTGAAATTTGGGTGGATTCCCATCCCCTCCCCAACATAAATGAGATGCTAGCAAGTTTGAAGGATGCTAAAGTTTTTAGTAAGCTCGACCTGGCATCTGCCTATCATCAGGTAGAATTATCGCCAGAGTCAAGGCACCTCACAGCGTTTGTCTCCCCGTTTGGTACGTTTCAGTATGTCAGGATGCCGTTTGGCCTTTCTTCTGCGGCCTCGGTGTTTCAGCGCATTATGTTCAACATGCTGAAGGGGATTGAAGGGTTATCTGTATTCCAGGATGACGTCCTTGTGTATGCGTCCGATGAGGACACCCACGATTTGATTTTAAAGGAGGTGTTGTCCAGGTTCCAGCATAATGGTGTTGTTTTAAGGAGGGACAAATGTGTTTTCAAAGTCAAGGAAGTTGAGTATTTGGGACATATGGTAAATGGAGATGGTGTTTTACCTAAGACAAGTCTGGTTGACTCAATTGTCAAGTCCAAAGCTCCGGTAGATAAAGCTGGTTTAAAGTCTTTTCTGGGGCTCTGCGAATTTTATTCGCGTTTCATTCAGGATTTTGCAAGTAATCTTAGGCCACTTTCATGTATGCTAACGAAAGGTGTTGTCTTCGGGTGGAACGATGAGTGCCAGAAGGTTTTTGAGTGGGTCAAACGACAACTTACTTCGCCAAAGGTTTTGAAGCATTACGACCCCTCTCTCATGTGCACCCTTACTGTTGATGCAAGCAATGTTGGTTTGGGAGCTGTTCTTTCCCAGAAGAAAGAAGGAGACATTAGAACGATTGGGTTCGCGTCAAGGGTTTTGTCTCCAACAGAGAGGAGGTACTCTGTAATAGAAAAAGAGTTACTAGCGTGTTGGTGGGCAGTAATGAAGTTCAGGAATTTCATTTGGGGGAGGAGATTCCGCCTGCAGACAGATCACAAGCCGTTAGTTTTTATTCTTAGTGGGAAAAATGTTAGGAGTTTCACACCTAGAATAGCCCGGTTGTCATCCAAGCTCCTCCAATTTGATTTCTCTGCAGAATACATCCCTGGTAACAAGAATGGGTGTGCGGACTTTCTATCAAGGTCCTCCGAAATTGTTGAGAAGGAGTTGTACACGGGGAACAAGACAAGGAAGAGTTCATTGTGGCGGCAGTGGACATTCCCAAATTGTGTGCGGTGTCAGAGTGTGATTGGCGGGAGGCACTTGGTGCGGATGTATCTATGTCTCAGATCATGAAATATGTGGAGAACGGGTGGCCTAAAGAGAGGAACCTTAGTTTTGATTTTAAGACCTTTCTTCAAGTTGAAAACGAGCTCTCAATTGAGGATGGGTTGTTACTTAGAGGTGACAAGCTTATTCCTCCTCTTTCCTTAAGATCTGTACTCGTCAAGCATGCTCATGAGGGTCACTTGGGGGCCACAATGACGAAGAAAAGAGTGCGTCTCTCATTCTGGTGGCCTTACATGGACAGAGAAATTGATGATTTCGTAAAGTCATGTGTAGTCTGTGCGAGTTGTGATAAAGCTGACAAGTTACGCACTCCTCCCCTCACACCTATCGATCAGATGGCCAGAGGTCAAGTTCGTAAGGGAAGTTTCCTCAGGAGCCGTTGTTGAATTTCTCAATGACGTGTTTCTGAAGGAAGGGTTCCCAGAATGTTTAGTAACAGACAATGGGACACAGTTCATTGCAAAAGAGGTGGAGGAATTTTTGCACACAAGTGGGGTTAAGCATCTCAAAAGTTCATTATATCACCCTCAGACAAATGGTCTGGTTGAGCGCATGAATAGGGTGCTTGGAGAGTGCATCCAGTGGGCCCTCGCAAATAAGTGTGTTGTGAGCAATTCTGTGAGGAGCATGTTATGGTTCTACCGCACTACCCCACACTCTACAACTGGTGTGTCGCCGTTCGAATTGTTACGTGGTCGGAGAGCTTCCACTACCTGTTGTCCCAGCTGGATGAGTAAATGGATTAAAGGGAAGCAGTGGTCGGATGCTGTAGTTAGGAGTCGTGTTGAGTTAATCCAAAAAAGCAAAAGACTTACTTTGATTCTACAAAGAAAGTAAAGGATATTGAGATAGCTGTGGGGACGTAGTCAGAGTTAAGAAGCCTGTCCATGTGAAGAAAGGGTTGTCTAAGTTTGGTTCACCTGAAAAGGTCATCTACATCAAGGGGAATTCGGTAAAGTTAGGAAATGGCCAGTGGTGGAACAAGTGTTTTCTCGTTAGAAATCGGCTGTTGAACACTGTTACAGATGAAAAGGGAAGTCGAGACCATGGGATGGTTCTCCCTGGTGATGGTACAGATTGTGCGGGCCAGTCTTCTTTAAGGCGCAGTGCTCGAGTTATAAATGTTCCTCTTCGATACAGAAGATAGTTTTCTTTCAAGTGCATATCTCCTCTTTTGTAGTTCTGTTTTGTTTCGTTTTTCTCCTATCTTTCCTTGTTCTCTGGTTCCCACTCCTCTGTTCCCTCTTTATTCTTCGCTCATGCTTTTCTTCCTCTTTTCCTTTTGCCCTTTCATTTCTATTCAGTTATTTCCTTTTGTTTTTAAGGAAAGACCAATGTAGTATTCCAATGCTTGTTTGTGAATGTTGGTCACTTGGAAGCCTACCGTGCGGAGGTTCCATGTCTGACATTCGATCTATGCCAGTTGAGACGGTTCCTGTTGCCGGTAGCCGCTCCGCTCGGTGGCTCAGCTGTCCTGACATTAAACCTATGAATCTACTCACCAGCTGACTTGGCGGTCTTCCTTTCGTGAGTACAACACTCTTGACACAGTTGCCAGCGCCGCAGGGGGACTTTTGGCGCCCGCAGTTGCAGGTAGGGACATTCACCCATCGGTGCGGGTATTGCGAAGGTGAGGCGGACATGTAAGCAAATTTTATTACGGGCTTTGTCATTGCTGCACATTACCTTTTAACTGCTACAGGGCGCAGTGCTTTTGCAGGGCAACACATTTCCAGCCTGCTTAGCATAGCCAGCAACTGTAGCACAGGCGCAAGGTCTACAGCCTTTCGTGTGACTAGCCCCTCCAAGTCAAGGGTTCGGCTCCCGGCAGTGGAGGCAAGGCTTTCTTTCTGTTAGGAATAAGTTACTTTCGGCAGATGCTGCGAGCCTTATTTAACGGTAGGGTTAAAGAGCCACAAGTGTTCAGGCCATAATGCATTAGGCCACCGGGGTCGCACAGCATTAAAAAAAAAAAAAATAAAATTGTACTTTAAACGGCAGGACACCTGTTTTATTGTGCATGTTAATTATTCTTTAAGGTCCCTATTGTGCGAACCTGCGAGCACAATTTCCATCATAGAGGAAAATGCTTGTTTAATTTATATTTTGTTGTTGGAAAGGATCATTTACGTAATATACAATATGTTCCTGCCAATGGTGATTAGATTTGAAATCCGTTCATGTTCAGCCGTTTATTTGGGTGGACTGAGCTGCAAACAGCTGCTAATGTATCATGGACAGTTACGTTGGCTCGCAGAGGGAGGCTTGGATGCTACACCACCATCCGTTTTGTGTAAGGAACCTTTATGGTGCGCATGGCGCCCTCCCTCGGGATGTGTAGCGGGAGTCGGCGTTGACTACAGACACGCGCAGGGGTCATTGGCCAATGTCTGGGGGATCTCAGCTAGGGGGAACAATTGAGCAGCGTGCTGAGTGCAGGTAGTTAATTGGTGGTACTGTTAATTATAGTTTCTCATGTTCGGCTTTGCATCCAATACTTGGGATGCATCCGGTTGGAGTAGCACTCCAGAAGCTTAACAATGGCTTCCTTTGCGCTGGCCGGGTTCTGCTGCATCCGTGTTTCATGTGAGGGCCTCTCTTGTGCGCATGGTGCGCTCACTCTGGCAGTTTAGCGCGGGCCAGTGTTGTCTTCTGACCCTCGCACAGGTCATGGTCGATATTCTTACAACTAAGCCATTAGCTGTTGTTTATTTACCTTATGCAACTAACAACCATTGAAAGTCAATAGTCCCGGCTTGCTGTAGGGGTCATGTTACGGTTGATTATATATCTGGACACAATGATGGAAGAGGCAGAACTATGCAGCACACCACGCTAAGCAAAGATGTTCAGCTTGGATGTTTTAATCCATGCCCTTCATTACATCAACCACCCCCATCTTTTGAGAGACCCCTAGTTTTCATACCACTTAAACCCTGGGCTACAGAGGTCGACACAGTCAAATTGGAGGAAGGAGTGGTTCGGTTTTGTTCAGGGGGTGTTTTCGTCTGCTGACCACATGAATCCTGGTTCACATTAATGTTTGGTGAATGCGAGGTGAACATAATGGCAAAGTTCGGATCTGTTCGTGGTGTGCCCATCTTGTATGGGGCTAGAGGTCCGTTGGTCTAATGGGGGGTATTACTGATACCGATATGTCTCCCTCTTCTTCAGTGTTTGATTTTGCTCGCAAGAAAGTGCCAGTGGCACGCTGGGAAACCTTAGCAAAGTCGGTATGGAATACATATGCTGGGTGAGGGACGCCAGCATGGCGGCACAGCACCCGTCAGTGCCGACGGACGGATGGGTCTGCAGGCTAGCACCCAATTGGTGTCGCGGGTGACCACGCAGTTGGTCATCATTTCTCTGCCCCCATCTTTTCATAGGGAAGAGATATGTGGGGCACCTAATTGCTCACAGCCTGGCACAGTAAGGTGGGCGCAAAGCGGGTTGTTACCCATTACATGTTTTAAATCAAATGCTTTGGGGCACTTGCAGCAGTGAGGGAGCTTCCTGAGGACATGAGGGTTAGTAGCACTCCCCTCCCCAGTCAGCAGAATGGCTGCAGGCTCGTGCAGGTCAGAGGGGTATTTCTGGGTGGTGCTTGTAGAAGGTCATGTGCCAGTTAAAGGCTGCCACGAAAGGGCAGGTTACTGCGAAGGTTGTTCCAAAGTTTTGGGGTCAAACTGGGTTGGAGCAGTAAAGTCAAAAGCACAAACAGGCTACAATGTATTAAGGAACATTTGGCATTCCCAGTATTCAATAAAAGGGCAGGGATTGATACATATTGTCCCCTCCTGTTCCCACGGTCTTGTCTGCTCCATGGCATACTAGCAGAAGTTCAGGAGGGCTAGACTTCACCTAGGGTGGTGACTGGCTTAATCGAGGGGCAAATCCAAAGGTTTCACATTTACTAACATGTGAAATTTTCAGCTGCAGTGCATAGTTTTTATTCATATGCACAGTATTATTAAGTCAAATAAGAGATGTATTAACTAGTATGACCAGTGGACGTTCTCACACCAAGGCATTTGGCAGCAGTGAGGGTTGCTAGGCTGTAAGGATATCAAGGTTGAATACGACTGCCAGGCATCAGTAGCACTGAGCGGCTTGCAGCCAGAGGCGGTAGCCGATGCAAGGGCAGCGGTTAGATTAGAGCCCTACTCAGAGGACCGCCTTAAGAGCTTGGAGGTCTGATGGCACGGCCTTTCAAGGGAAGCCATTGTCGAGTGGGCTGCTCTGAGCAGGGCATTTGCAGGCGTAAGTTACAGTATCAGCTGCCAGTTCAAACGTGCATCTTTAACTAATTTACTCAGACAACTGGGACAGGAAGTAAGGCGGGTGGGAAAACTCCTGCTTCTACCTGCATTGGCACATCCTGTCAGGAGTGACTGTCAAAGGGATGGCACGTAAGCCAGGTAATGTTAGCACCCATCCACACCAAGCCGATTGGTTAAGGTCACCCCTGGGCCGCGTTACACAGCCCAGTATCAGGCCCTTGGGGGCCAGTGCCATGAATTACTAAAGTGAACTGAACAGGAGGCGTGACCGTGGGTTATGCTAGCAGAAGTTTGGGGAAGAGCTAAACTCCACCCATGGTCATGGCGTAGTCTTAAGTAAGTTGGAGTTGTCAATCTTATTTGACATGGGGTTCGATGCTACACGAGGGCATCGCTGCGCTGCGGCCAGAGCACTGTCTTTGTGTTTCCCAGGGGGGCAACTAGTGAAGGCAAGGCTCTTCCCAAACCTGGCACCAGAACACAAGGTAGTCAGGGCCAACTTGTCTGTTGGGTGACTTGGGTAGGCACCTGTGTAGTTGTCACTCCACGAAGGGGTGAGTTGTCTCCAAGAGTGGGCACAATACATATAGGTGTGTCTGTTTGTGGTATCTCCTAGCGGACCCACTGAAGGTGTACTGCAGCTAAACAGGGAACTGGGAAGCTTGGTTTCCGTCACTGTGGCAGGTTTAAAGCATCCAGGGTCGGAGATGCGCAGTAGGTACTGTGCATCTGTGATCCGACGGCAGCTGGGCAAGCGGGGTGCGCTGCGTAAGTTGTAATTGCACGAAAGGGTGAGGTGTCTCCAGTAGTGGGCGCAAGACATACATTGTTTCAAACCAGCTTTGATACCATTAAGGTGTTCACCAGGGTAGCAAGCAAAGGGGTTTGTGCATACGTCTGGGCAACGGGGTGAAATAAGTGCACCCCAGAACCAAGGCAGGTGACTATGATCCTGCAGTTAGGCGCAAACGCCCGCCCGGTCAGTAATAGATGCCACGCTGGGTGGTGACGCTGTCAGCCAACAGTGGGCTGCCGTCCCAAGTAATGGGGACACAAGGTGTCAAGCACAAAAGGCTACTATGCAAAAGAACATTTGGCATGTCCAGTGATCAACAAAAAGTAAAATTTAACTGAGCAGGTAATTTTCCACTGCTGGGGTTGCCCTGGGGTGGGCAGTGTGAACGCCCCTGCCCCCTATTCGAGGGCTCTCGCAGGGAGGGTTCTAGCCTGGCGACTTTTCCTACAGTTAAGGTCAAATGCCCTGCCCGGTTAGCGATATTAGCCTCACTGGGCGGGGGTGCTGTCAGCTAACACATTGTGCTGAGTCCCCAAGAAAGGGGGAACAAGGTGCCAAGCACAAAAGGCAAGGCGAGCAGTGTAAACCCCCCCCCCCCCATTCGGGAATATTCTGGGATGAAGGGCAAAGTAGGACTTAGTCAATCCTTAATGTTAGGCACCATATGGCAGCCAGTGCGCACTGCATTAATCAGACGGATTCTCTAGCTGGTATCCATGGGGGGGTTCACCACGAAGGGAGCTGAGCTGGCGAAATTCCCATAAGAAATAAGGGATGCATGGCAAGGGCTCATTGTCACACACGTCTAGTTATGGACATTCCTGTGCGTCATGAGTTAGAAAGCAAATGGACGGTGCAAAGGTTAAAGTATAATCCTTCTCGCCCGAATAGCCAAAAGTAGGCAGGTGGGTGTAGGAGCGGTCTCCCAACAAGCGGGCAGCTGTCCCTTAAGTGGGGACTCAGGTGTGCTAGACACACCGTCTTAGTAGGACGGCAGCTAGGTGAGCTCAGCAAATTCATGGGGCAATGTGAACCAGGGAATCTGATCTGCCCCGCCCAGAGTTGGCACAGGGCTGAGTTATGTGAAGTAGTGGAACTTTCCCACAGGAGGGTGGATAGTTCTTGACACAAATTCACAGGGCAGGAAGGGCCTTTGTGTTGCATTAGACACTAGCTGATCCAGGCTATCGGCAAGGGCTATTGTGATATAGATGGGGTTCATCTATCACCAGTGGGAAGGATCTCTTCCCTAGCTTTGCAGGAGGCCTGGAAATGAGAAGTTGCAGGTGAGAAAGGAGCTGTTTAGGTGGGGGGCTCTGGCAGCGACGGTGGCCACCTCCAGAGCTGTGGCGGAGTTACAGGGCGATCTGGAAGCAGAGGGGTACAGAAGGGTACCTCTGCGAGGCACCATGGTGGGTGCCAGAGCCAAATCCTAGGAGCCTCATGGGAGGTTCCTGGAAAACCGTGTCGGCGCCCCGTTAGTCCTTCGGGCGGTTGTGGGCCTGAACAACCGGGGGGTTTGCTATGCTACGCTCCGCCCTGAAAGGGGCGTGAGTAACAAGGGACCATGTGTCACGTGATCCGGGAAGAGGATCACCAGAAGTGGCAGCACAGATGGGGTTCGCCCCAGTGCTGCTTGGCTCATCAGGCAGGCAGGCAGCCCAGACGGTTGCCTGCCCTTGGATCGCCCGTAAGATAACCCACCATATTACATAACGGTGTATGTAATAAACCTGCAGCAATTTTACCCAAACAAGAAATGTGTTGTGTGTTTATTTATGAGCATGCATGTTACGTAGGAGGGGTGGGGTAGGTTGCCAATGCTGGTACTATGCGGCTGTCCGAGGCCCCCGCAGGCGGCCACTAATGAGGGCAGCCCTCTAGTGCCAGCTGGGCACCCCACACCCCGCGCAGGGACTCGGGGAGGAGTCCCCCAAGCCTTGGCGCAGCGCGCTAGGCGAGCATCACTTCCGGGGCGTGAGGACAGGGGAGGGGTATATAGGCCTCCCCACCATCTTGTCGTCCTCTTTCGCGCACCCGGACACGCCGTCTCCCACCCTACCGCTTACCCGGCGTGGTTCGTGGCAGGCAGGAGGCAGAGAATGTTGTAATGTTGTCTTTTTTCGTTGCAGGCGGAGTTACAGGGCGATCTGGAAGCAGAGGGGTACAGAAGGGTACCTCTGCGCGGCACCATGGTGGGTGCCAGAGCCAAATCCTAGGAGCCTCATGGGAGGTTCCTGGAAAACCGTGTCGGCGCCCCGTTAGTCCTTCGGGCGGTTGTGGGCCTGAACAACCGGGGGTTTGCTATGCTACGCTCCGCCCTGAAAGGGGCGTGAGTAACAAGGGACCATGTGTCACGTGATCCGGGAAGAGGATCACCAGAAGTGGCAGCACAGATGGGGTTCGCCCCAGTGCTGCTTGGCTCATCAGGCGGGCAGGCAGCCCAGACGGTTGCCTGCCCTTGGATCGCCCGTAAGATAACCCACCATATTACATAACAGTGTATGTAATAAACCTGCAGCAATTTTACCCAAACAAGAAATGTGTTGTGTGTTTATTTATGAGCATGCATGTTACGTTGGAGGGGTGGGGTAGGTTGCCAATGCTGGTACTATGTTGTAATATTATACTTTTAGGAGGAACAGTATTTTTCGGGGAAAATATAGATGCAATAAAATGGAAATTCTGAACAAGATTATCGAGAATGTAAAAAAAAACTAAATGAAAAAATCAAACGGGTAGGAAAGGATCTCAAGACGTGATTGCATAACACTGTTATTTTAAGAGGCATGTTATTTATTTTTGTGTATAATGTCAAAGTCTCAAATGCAATAAAAATATATATTAGTTCATATGAAGGAAGCAGGGGACACAATTTGAGATACTCTGGGATAGAGGCAGACAAAGTGACCTCCTCACTGGTTCAGAAAGAACACTACAATGACCAGAATGCACTAGGATTGAGAGACTGAAGACCAGCGGCATTCTGTAGCTCTGTTTCACAAAGAAAAAGCATGGAGGCAATGAACTCCTGACCTTCTTGACAGATTGAGCATGACATTAAGTAAAGCGACAAATGACAGGTTGGTTTGTAAAAGGAGATTAAGTTCAAGGCGTTGGATGAACTCAGAGCTTCTTTGAAAAAAGGCTCTCCAAAGTGCAAAATTGAGGCTCAGATGAGGTCACCGACAAATCTTTCTACCAGGCGCTGTGATTTATACAATCTGGCCCTTCAAGCTCAATCACTGCCTCTCCTAGGGCTTGAGTATACATGAATGAATATATTGTTTCAATCATTATAAATATACTTACCCATTCTCAGTTGCACAAAAGAAATATTTCCTTATAGGCAGTGTTTGAAATTGAAATACAGAAGTGCGGGTAATCCTAGTCCCAGAGCACTTGCTAGTTGCTGAGAAGTGCCTGTGCCAATTAAAGGCATTAGAGCAATGTTGAGAAGTGCCGGTGCTATCCCTTGAAAATTAAAGTAGTGGAAAGACTTAGGGCCTGATTTACATCTTGGTGGATGGGTTACTCCGTCACACAACGGTGACGGATATCCCGGCTGCGGAAATATAAATCCTATAGGATATAATGAGATTTATATTTGGGCGGATGGGATATCCGTCACGGTGTGACAGAGTAACCTGTCCGCCAAGATGTAAGTCAGACCCTGATAGTACCTGCCCATTTAAAGCACTGCTTACAGGCTGAACTTGTCTGAATGTTTGGTGGTTTTATCCTGCATACTTGGTCAACTACAAAGGAAATTCCCATATTTCTATTGTAGTTTCATCACATAAAGATGATATATTCGAGATTGATCTACAGATCTTCCACAATGTATCCGCAGTATGTAAACACAGGTCAGATGTGGCCAATACTATGGCTTAACTCATAAGACCCTAGAGCAGAGGTCTTCAAACTTTTTGATGCCGAGACCCCCTTGTCAAACTTTTTTAGGCGTAAGGACCCCCTTCTAACAAACATTTCTAGAACCCGGGACGCCTCATCATTGACAACTATCAACAACCATAAACACCCCCAATTCCCACAGAAAATAACTTTTACGATGGGGAAATAATAATAAACAGTGTAGCAAACCAAAGGTCAGTGAGCGTGGGGTGTAGTCAAAGGTGTAGCTAAAAACAAAGGGCCTCATTTATGAGGAATTAGCGTAGGGCAGCATTGCAAGTCTTCTTGCTGCGCTGCCCTACGCCAATGTGAAAGCGCAGGAATGCACCGTATTTATATAATACAATGTATTCCTGTCCTTTTCCCTTGTGTTGGTGCACAACTTGCTGCTAAGCACTAACATAGGCAGGATTGTTTTTGTACAGGAAGGGGCACCTTCCTTCACAAAAACAATCCTGAGAGGTGTTTTCCTCTTTCTATGTGAGCTGCAGAAAGTAGCACACATGGAAAGCGGAGAAATGAAAACATTTCTCCTTGTTATGCCTCCGCTGGGGAGGCGCCCATATTTTGGAGCTGTCCCAGGTTTACACGATTTTGTAAATATGCGAAAGCATCAAAATCCATGGTTGTTGCGTGGGAACCCCACGCCAAGCCAATGGAACCCCTCGACGCAGAGTAAGACAGCGCAGTGACTTGCGCTGCTATGTCTTATATCTATGAGGCCATGCAAAGCCATGCAGGTGGCTTTGCACCGCCTCGTAGGTATGGTTGAGATGCTTGCGCCGCCGGAGCCTCAAAAAAGAAATGCTCTGGCGATGCAAGCCTCTCATAATTAAGCCTCAAAATATTCTACATGTTTTTAGGTCTTTCACCATCCGATAACTACATGTAAAATAATGGGCAGCGTAAATGAAAAATAAACTTTAAAAAGTTGTTACTCAGTGGGAAATGCACTGTAGTACATTATGAAACCTCTATTAGGTAATGCACTGCAGAAGTCTGTGTGTAACCAGAGAGCCACAGAATTAAATCTTGATTTGTGCAGTGGAGAATAGTGACGTGTATTGTTAGTGCTACAAGGTCACAGCATTTGACAGAAAGCACTGTGAATATGCAAGTCATTCTTTTATACTTGCATTACACAGTGTAAGATAGACTGCTACAAAATGCGTAAAAAGTTTTACGATAAAATGGTGTTTCCAAAATGTAGATTTTAGTAACACCAGTGAGTATGTAATGATTTTTTTTTTACATAACTGTCCCTTCAACACTTCCTATGGGTTACTAAGGGCTGTGTAAATGCAGTTACAATTAAAAGCACGCACATCACAGCCCAGTTGTTCACTCTTTGCACTACTACTCAAAAAACCCAAATCTTTGTCATCCCAAAGCTTGGAGTGATTGCCTCAATTAAAGTCAGAACCAGCTCCCAAGCACCCTTTACACTTGCAGATTAACTAATAGCGCACATTTGCATTTCATTCAGGCAAGCAGGCATCCTGGCATGAAGGCTTTTCACACACAAGACACTCGATGAAACTTCATCTGATAACGATCTAAATTAGCCATCTCAGGACGCTGTCTTTTTCCAAAAGGAAAGCAAACATTTTCAATTGCAGGCACAAGTGAAGCTGGGGATTGTGGGACCCCCTTCCCAGGACTCCACGACCCCCCTGGGGGTCGCGCCCCACAGATTGAAGACCTCTGCCCTAGAGGGCTGTTTAGAAGACTTTAAGCATGCTCCATTAATAAGACCCCATCCACCCATGAGTTTTCACGATGGATGCCCACTTCTCAGAGTCTTGGGGAGTATACTCCAATTTGCAACAAAGAGGCATACGTGCGTATAGAGACACAGAAGACGTGTGGATGTCTTGTCACCAGAAGAACTCCATGAGGGTGATTTGAACCTCTCTGTCATTGTCGACTGTTTCGTCTGGACTAACCAGGAGCCCACACTTAGGGAGACAAGAAAAGACATTTACATTGGATCAGCAATGAATGCCAGATGAAGTGGATTTGGGAACTTGTATCACTCTAGGCCATGGATCAGGAAGGGTTTTTTTTTCTAGGTCGTTGAGGACCCGTGACAGTTAGTACCACCTCCTGCTCAAGATACTTCTAGGTGCAAGACCATCGTTCACGTACCCAGCCCTTCATAGTGCTTGTGTTCACTGCTCCAACTCCTCAACCCGGATTCAGCCTGTGATCTTGTCCCCACACTCAAGCTGAAAATGGTGCCAAGAATTTCTAAGCAAAAATTAAACAGCAGGCCCGTATTATAGTCAGGGCACTGTCCCTGTTTGTACCATGGCACACCTTTAAATAGGTGCGCCGGGCGCAAACAGGGACAGTGTGCTCTATTACACATAATGCACAGCCCTCAGGGCAGCCACAAACTCGTGCTGTCCTATAGGCAATGCTTTAGTGAAATACGGAGCAGCTGTTTAAATCAGCCAGTTTGTCTTTCTCTGTGCAGGTGGCAACCCCCCTGCACTTCAAAGAGGGGGAAGACATCTGACTGCAACTGCCTGCAGAGGTTGTCTGGGGAGTATGGGGGACCCTCTTTAATCTCTCCAGAGTGCTAGCTTTAGGGGGCACACTGAGTGTGCGTCGCTTCTCTGTGGCGCACAATCAGCGTGCCTCCTGACAACTTCAATGGCTCGGAGCCTGTGACCACAATACGGTGCGTGGTCAGAGGCAAAGTGATTCCGTCATGTGCATGGGTGCCAGCGCTATCAGTATTTCAGAATGGGTCTCACAGGTGTCTGCGGCCACTTCTGCAATACTACCGTGCCCGGGAGGTGCAGAAAATGGCCGCACATGCCTGATGTGCCCCCTTGGGTAGTGTATGTGATACAGTGCCTGATATCTCAAGAAAATAACGACACTTAGAAAGATACAAGAACACATTTCAACACTCTTACATTTTAACTGAACATTTTCATCAATGAGGAAACTCTTTGTCACTTATGGGTAAAAGTAGCATTTAGGTGCTCATCCCAGGAAATTGTCCCACTGTATCCAACTCAGGTGCCATCTAAAAAGAGTCAATTCCTTCATGCTATCCTGATGTATTCTAAGCACTGCCTTTTTAGGTCTTACTGTACAAATCTTTGACACCCTCTTAGAGCTAATACTGTTCAAACTAGCTCCATCAGTTACAAAGCCATCATTTTTTTTTTTTTTTTACTTCTAACGCGCACAGATACTCCTAGGAGTGTCCCGGCGCGAACCTGAAGAGGGGTCAGAGTCAAAAGGCAGAGCTAAAAGAGAAAGGTTTTCACCTTTTTCCTAAAAATCGCAGAATCTTGGATGCCACGCAAGGCCAATGGCAATGCATTCCATGCCAGAGCAGCTATCCGGGCAAAGGAGCTCCCACCAAGCCTTTGGCGGTTGAACCGAGGGGTCTGCGCCAAAAGCTGGGAGGAAGAACGCAACTGTCTCACCGGAGTGTAAAAAGCGAACCTCTTCTGAAGGTAGATGGGTCCCAGACCATGGAGAGCTCTGTGGGCAATAGACAAAATTTTTAATTTTATTCAAGCCTCCGCCGGGAGCCAGTGCAGAGATCGCAAATGAGAGCGCACACTGCACCTGCTGGAAAGACCCAGCAGGAGTCTGGCAGCCGAGTTTTGTATCACCTGCAGTTTGTTCAAGAGGTAACCCGGAATGCCAGCATACAGTGCGTTGGCCAGCACCCCCACTTATTTTGCAAAAGAATTCACTATCTCTGGTGGTTCCCAACACAGAATCAGCCAGCACACTATCAGACTGCAGACTAAGAAGTGTAAAGAAGAAAAACCAAGGCAGCAGACCTTTTCCATCTGTGCATCCCTAAACTGGTACAACATGCCTGCATTCATCAGGACCGTCCCAACGCTGATCAAATTTAGTCGAAAGTTGATGACACATGTCTGTAAAGAACACTACTTAACAGTGCATTAATAGTCTACAAATCAGCTACCTCTCCTCTCACTCATTGACTTTATACTTGATTTAACGCTGTACAGAGCTGCACTGTCTTTTAGCTAGGTTTGCGCTATACAAATACAATATACATTTATTTCGGAGACCCTCAATAGGACTTCACTGTTTAGTAACACATACCAGGATATGTATTGGTCCTTTGCATCTGAGGTTTCTTATTGATGGTACCGCACTGTGTGCACATCCACCAACAGAAGATGTCTGTGTCCTGTTCATAAGCCATCTTACAGTCATGCACAGGGAGTAAAAGCAATGTGGTTGACATTTTTGTGTTAGTCAGTGTGCCTAACCCATTATGGGTAAAGCTAGGAGCAAGAGCTGATTTGGCATTTTTCAATTTCAGTTTTTGCTGCTGTAGATGTATTTCTATTCTAGTTAAAATGTGTATAGATACACTAGATCTATCGTTGATCTCGCGCTCAGAAGTTTGAATGTCAGAGTGCTCACTCTGCTTTGAATCCCTCCAAGGTTGATAAATACCATTGAGTCGGGTAACAATAAAACTTTATCTGTCAAGAGACACTCTTGGGTGTGAAAGTGCGATCTGCAAATATATCTGTTATGTTTCTGAGCACCACTTGCAGCCTAAAGTAACATTTCTGATGGATACTTCTACCTGCAGATTTATCACCCTCTGAATATCTAAGACGCAGACTGCATCCGGCAATGTATTCAATAGCTCTTCCACACCAGGAGGGGGCTTTGGCATTATGTTGGTACTGGAAACGATGCAAACGTTGCATTACTGGAGCCATAAAGTGCCCACCCCAGAGTCCTAATGTCAGTTCTCTTTTTTCCACCCCCCAACATGGATCCCGAGCTCGCACTGACCAAAAGTTCTCCTCAGAGATTTCATATTCAACTTCAATTTTAGTAGGTGCAGTGTCAGAATGTTACCTCTCAAACGACCAGGTTTCAAACCCTGCACGGACTGTGGTGGACAAATGTCCACTATGAGATATGTCTCTGGTCACCGACCACCATAAGATATGTCTCTGGGGCAGCAGCATGAAACAACGTGAGTCATGCTTAAGCATGCACCCCAAGGGCATTAAAGAGTGAAAAGGTAAGAATTTTAAAGCAAGAGAAAGTGATGACTGTCGAGCCAGAAGAAAAGCTAGACCTGGATCAAAATCACCAGAGTCCCCAACGTCAGGTCATTGAAGGGAACACAGCTAAAGCCCAAAAAGAAGAGAAAACATGCTGATGTCTCAAAGCAACACTCTTCCAGAGGTAAGTCTCATAGGCGATCACCACCAACTCCTGCGTGTTTGCCCTCTGAACTAGAGTTGGTGTTTACACCATGTGAAGATTCAGCAGCGCCATTGGATCTAACGCCAACTCCAACCTGCCTCAGAGAAGCAGACCCCACGTTCTTCCTAAACACGAAGTTCAATGCCTTCTAAAGGGCCATGGTTCCCCCTGGACTGCCTTCGGGCCCCATAGGACCTCTAGTGTTGCCTAACTGTCTTCTGCTAGCAGGACTTCCCTCAGTGCAATTCAATCCTTCTTACCTCATGCCCAAGATGCCATCAATGCTGGCCTAGATTCCAGCACCTCCAACTTCTATGTTGACCCCAGGTCCAGTTCCTATCCCTTCAATGCTCGCCCAGGTGCCACCGACACCACTTCCAATTCGCTGCCGTTTCCTGGAAAGAAAATGGAGATCCAGCTGGAACGCCAATGCAAACAACACATACAAAGCCGCGCTCAGAAGATACCACACCCAAATCAAAGAAACCAGGAAAACAGCCCTAGCACTGAGATTAGAAACCAGCTCCAACAACTGTAAAGAACTCTTCACTATCATCAAAGAATTCTCCAACCCCACAGCCACCACCAACACCATCACTCCATCACAGGAACTCTGCAAAAACCTCTCCAACTTTTTTCACTACAAAATCTTGAAGATATACAACAACTTCAACCCCAGCACACTACCAAAGATATCATCAGCCAACTACCTTCCACCACTAAAGAGGACCATCACCTGATGGACTGGAACCACCTCACCATGGTGCACACTGCTGAAATCAGTCCACACAGGGGCCCTCACCAACCCCTGCCCCCACAATATCTACAACCTAGGATCCCCTGATCAGCTCTAAGCTCACCACCATCATCAATACCTCCAAACAAAGCGTGACCTTCCCCGACAACTGGAAACATGTAAAGGTCAAAGCTCTGCTGAAAAAAACCTTTGGCAGACCCTGAAAAACTCAGCAACTACTAACCCATCTCGCTTCTACCCTTCCCAGTCAAAGTCATGGAGAAAGCCACCAACAGTCAACTCTCCAACCATCTAGAGCATCACCATCTCCTGGACAGCACTGTCAGGATTCCGCAGTAACCACAGCACAGAAACCACCCTCATCGCAGCCACAGAAGACATCCAGACCATCATGGACAAGGGAGAGACCATGGCACTCATCCTACTCGATCTCTCTGCAGCATTTGACACCGTCCCCCATAGCTCCCTCATCTCAACAGTGCACCACTCAGGAATACAAGGATCTCCAGTGAAATGGATAGCCTCATTCCTCTGACAGAACTCAACGAGTCAGACTCCCACCGTACATCTCTGAACCCAAGAACCTCATCTGCAGAGTCCTACAAGGATCATCACTTTGCCCTACCCTCTTCAACATATACATAGCACTGCTCGCTCATGTCATAAAATCCCACACACTCAACATTGTCTCATACGCAGATGACACACAGCTCATCGTCTCCCTTACGGACATCGCCAACACCACCAGGACCAACATAACCACCTGCATGTCCCGTGTGACATACTGGATGAAACAGAATTGCCTAAAGCTCAACACCGACAAATGGAAGTCATGATGTTCGGGAACAATAGCTTTCTGTGGGACTCCTCCTGATGGCCAGCTGAACTGGGACCCACACCCAACCCTACAGACCACGCCAAAATCCTCGGACTCAAAATGGACACCAAACTTAGAATGACCTAACAGGTGAATTCCGTAAGCTCTTCCTGTTTCCATATCTTACATACGATCTGCAAGATCTTCAAATGGCTTCCCCCAAAACACCAGACACACCATCACCCAAGTCCTCTTCACCAACATACTGGACTACGGCAACGCACTGTATGCCGGTATCCCAATCTACCTCATACAGAGACTCCAGGCCACCCAGAAAGCCGTCGCCAGACTCATCCTCAGCAGCACCAACATCATGCCTTACCTCAAAGATCTGCACTGGCTCCCCATCCTGAAACACCGCCAATTCAAGCTGCTAATCCACAATTACAAAGATCTCCATTATGCTAGACCGACCTACCTCAACCACCGCCTACACTTCTACCACCCAGCAACACAACTGCGCTCAGCTACATTATCCCTCACACAGATCCCATGCATCTGCAGAAGCAGGTAGGAGGCCATTTGATCTCTTTCCCTGATCAACTTCCGCAAAAAACTGAAGACCTGGCTCTTCATCCACATCCCTTTTTCCGCATAGTACCCTGCTGAGCTCCCGATTGGCCTAAACATCTGCTCTAGTGCCTGGATACCCTCATGAATTATATGTGCACTCTGCAAATCTACATAATATAACGTAACATCAAACTCACTACAGAAAGCTGGAGCTCCGGTGCACAAGTCACACAATCATATGTGGCTGACTTCCATTCATCCCTAGTGCAATCATTCTATCACAACAAAGTCTAAAAGCAAGTTTAACAGTTTGTGTACAATGTATCAACAATTAACCCTTTCGGTGCTCATGACGGCCTGGAGCTGTCATGATGCACAGTGGGCGTGTGCTCATGATGGCTCCAGGCTGTCATGGCACCCACCCACGGGGGAAGCGCTGGTGCTCCCCCCGTGGGACGCCGATCGTCGCGTTTCTACCGGGGAAGGCAGGGGAAGCCCTTCCCCTGCCTCCCCCCGCACCCCCCTCCACGTCATTGGAGGTTTCCCTTTGTTCCCCGACGCACAGGAAGACATTTGCTTCCAGCGCGTCGGGGAACAAATAGGTAAGTGTTGTCTCTCGGGAGGGGGGGATTTCACCAAAAGAGGCATCGGGGGAAAGGAAAGGGTTTTCCTTTCCCCCGATGCCTCTTTTGTGCATTCCTGCTGCACGATCGTGCAGCAGGAATGCCCACTAGCGCCAGGGATTTTTTTTTTCCTTCAATTTGGAATGTTTTAACTGTTTGGGGGAGCGGCCCCTTAGGCAAGAGTCGCTCCCCTTATTGGGGGCACAATTAATTAACTTTGTCTGCCCCCCTGGGGGGGGGGCAGATTTTTGCATATTTTTTTTAAAAATTGGCTTATTGGACCACGAGTCCATTTTGTGTGGGGAGTGGCCCCTTGGGCAAGGGTCACTCCCTTTGGGGGTATGTTTATGGCTGTCTGCCTCCATGGGGGGGCAGATCTTGCCTTTTTATGTTATCTAGGGCCCACTAGGCCACCAGGGTTTTTTTTTTGGGAGAGTGACCCCTTGGGCAAGGGTCGCTCTCTCTTGGGGGCTGTCTCTCCCCATATTTGGCCCACTAGACCACCAGGGATTTGTTTGTGGGGAGTGGCCCCTTGGGCAAGGGTCACTCCCCTTCGGGGGCTATGTTTTTGGCTGTCTGCCCCCATGGGGGGGGTAGATCTTGCCTTTTTTTTAAATCTAGGGCCCACTAGGCCACCAGGGAATTGTTTTTGGGAGAGTGACCCCTTGGGCAAGGGTCGCTCTCCTTTGGAGGCTGTGTCTCCCCATGTTTGGCCCACTAGACCACCAGGGATTTGTTTGTGGGGAGTGGCCCCTTGGGCAAGGGTCGCTCCCTTTATGGGAGGATGATTGTGGCCATTTCTGTCCTCTTTGGGTGGCAGATCAGCAGTATGTTTTTAGGCCCATCTGCCCAAAGGGGGCAGAAGCCACTAGACAACAGGGGTTTTTAAAATTTTGAATTGGGGAGTGGCCTGAAGGGCAAGGGTTGCTCCCCTTTTACAGGGGTGAATATTTTATTTATACTCTTAGGCCCACCTACCCCTTAGCTTAGCTGGTGGATTGTGTGTGGACTGGTGCATTATTTGAATATGTGATTGTAATGGTTTATTTTCTCCTTTTTATTCTAGTGTAAAGCTTTTGATTCCTGTTTGCGGTTTTGGCAGTGGTTGTTCTGCAGTTTTGCGTAATTGCATTTATTTGGTAAGAAAAACATTTTTGTTGTGTTTACTCCAAATGAGTATTATTGTCATGCATGAATGAATTTTTTTGTAAGTGGTGTCATAATGGCAGCATATTTGTTAGTGTTCAGAGCATGAAATTCTTTGCGATATGTTTTGCATTGTCTTATGTGTAATTTTTTTTCCTTTTTCTTTTTAGTGGGATATTGTTGATCCTTACTGTGTCTGTGCAGAGTAGGTGGTGGTGAGTCTAGCTGCTTCTGTCAAGTGAGTGGTATAGTGTTGGAGTATATAGGTCTTTGTGATAAAGCTACATTTTGTTTATTTCTTTTTTTACAAAGGGTTTGTTGTTGTTGACTTGTTTGACAAGTTACCTTTATTAGTAAGCATTATGGCTAGCCGTAGAATGACTGCTCAGCAGGTGGTTGGTATGCTTCTTGAATCTTCCTCGGAGCAGTATTATGAGACTGACAGTGCGTCTGAGGGAGAGGAGGGAGGGGAAGATTCAGGCAGTGAGTTTTCTCTCCACATGGAATCATCGGATGATGAAGGTACTCTCAGTGCGGATGAAGCTACCCTTGGTGTGGATGAAGCTACTCAGTGCGGATGAAGTGCCTGTTTTAGAGGAGCATACTGCTGTGCCGATGGTGCAAGAGGCATCTGGATTGCAGCCTGAGGCTGCTAGGCTTCCTACTGGAAGTGCTGGACTCTGGGTTGATCCAAACATGGTGCAACCGGTGTTGCCTGCCTTTAGTGGTGATGCAGGGTGTAGAGTGGATTGTGAACATTTTTTGCCTATACAGTTTTTTTAGTTGTTTATGGGTGATGTATTTTTGGGTGAGATTGTTGAGCAGACTAATTTGTATGCTGAACAGTTTTTGAGGGACAACAGTGACAAACTTAGGCCCCACTCTAGAGCTACCCGGTGGACTCCCACAAATCTGGAAGAGATGAAGAAGTTTTTGGGTTTGACTTTATTGATGGGTTTGATAAGGAAGCCGTCCATGCCTTCATATTGGTCTACCAGTCCCTTGATGGCAACGGCCATATTTCCTGCAATTATGACTCGTGATCGGTATTTACTTTTGCTTTGGATGCTGCATTTTGTTGATAATGCTTTGGCGTTGGCACCAGATCAACCTGACTGTGACCGTCTTTTTAAGATTCGGCCTGTTCTTGATCACTTTGTAGATCGATTTTCAGAGATCTATACTCCAGGGAAAGAAATATCTATTGATGAGTCTTTGGTCCTGTTCAAGGGCCGTTTGGTTTTTAGGCAGTACATTTCTAGCAAGAGGGCACGCTATGGAATTAAGCTGTATATGTTGTCTGAGAGTAGGACAGGATATGTTTTTAATTTCCGTGTGTACACTGGTAGGGATTCCACTATTTACCCCCCCTGGTTGTCCGTCCACTTTTGGAGTTTCAGAGAAAATTGTCTGGGATCTTGCTAGAGGACTGTTTAACAGAGGCCACCATTTGTACCTTGATAACTTCTACACTGCTGTGCAATTGTTTAAGGAATTGTTCAAAGTGGACACTTTTGCTTGTGGCACAATCCGCTCTAACCGTAAAGGTTATCCAAAAGAGCTTGTTTGCAAAAACTTCAGAGGGGACAGTGCAGTTCCTTGCGTAGTGATGAACTACTAGCTGTGAAATTTGTGGACAGGAGGGATGTGTACATGCTGACTACCATCCATGATGAGAGTACTTCAGCTGTGGCTGTTTGGGGTCAGATTGCTGAAGTGCGCAAACCTGTGTGCATTTTAGATTACAATAAGCACATGGGTGGTGTTGATAGAGTAGATCAGAGGTTGGAACCTTACACTGCTATTCGTAAGGCTTACGTTTGGTATAAGAAGTTGGCCATCCATCTCTTCAATTTAGCAACTTTCAATGCTTTTGTTGTATTCAAGGAGTGTTCTCCTGCGTCAAAGTTGACTTTTGTTCAGTTTCAGCAGTCTGTGATAGGCAGCCTTGTTGTTGTGGAACAGGCAAGTGTTCCTAGAGTTGGAGTGGTGGAGGATGTGGCTCGATTGAAAGATCGCCACTTTCCTGATCACATTCCTCCCACACCCTCAAAAGACTTTCCCACTAGGAGATGTAGAGTCTGTTGGCGAAGAGGTACGCGGAAGGAGACTCGTATGTACTGCCCCGAGTGTCCTTCTAACCCTGGGCTGTGTGTGCCTGCTTGTTTTAGAACGTACCACATGCAAAAGAATTATTGGGAGCATCCATGAGTGGTAAAGTGAACTGCCTGGTCTGTATTGTTTATAAAATGTTGTTCTGTTTGAAGGTTGGCATTAGTGCAATGTATTTAGTTTCAGATTTTGTGTTGGTAGATTTGTATCTATTTGCAATTTGTTTGTGTTTTCTTTTTTGTATAAAAAAAATCCTAAATGTGATGGCGGTGTGTGTAGGCTGGCGCTTGGCTGGTGGTGTGCGTGGACTGGCGCTTGGCTGGCGGTGTGCGTGGACTGGCGCTTGGCTGGCGGTGTGCGTGGACTGGCGCTTGGCTGGCGGAGTGCGTGGACTGGCGCTTGGCTGGCAGTGTGCGTGAACTGGCGCTTGGCTGGCGGTGTGCGTGGACTGGCGCTTGGCTGGCGGTGTGCGTGGTCTGGTGCTTTGTTGGCGGTGTGCGTGGATTGACGCTTGGCTGGTGGTGTGCGTGGACTGGTGCTTGGCTGGCGGTGTGCGTGGACTGGCGCTTGGCTGGCGGTGTGTGAGTAGTGACTTGCTGCTGGTCACTAGACACACTGCTAGCTAAACGCCACTCCACGCAATCCTTGAGCTGGTGTGGTTGCTGTGTCAGGAATGTGGGCGTGTGAAAGTGATGAGCCCTTGAATGGCGCTGTCTGCTGGTGTGAGTGTTGTAATGTGCTGGGCCCGCGGCTGGCGGTGTGAATGGTTTTGTATGTGTCACACGTATGAAAGGTGTATGAATGGCCTGTAAAGCGGTTGGTGTCTTGTCGTGGCTTTACAGCTCACGAGCTGTGAATCAATGGTTCAGTTTCTCGTCATTTCAATTATTAACAGTGCATTTCATTTTTGTGAAATCTCTGGTTAATACAACTGTATATACTGAACCATCACTCACCCTCGTGCCAAATCCAACCAGTATGTCTGTGTGCTTGAAGAATAGGTGGTTGTGCAGAAATATTTGTCTTTTCTGTCTTTCTCAAGCAGGGTGTACCTTGTCCCTTTTTGTGAGTGTTGTAATGTGTTGGTTTCGTGACTTTTGGTGTGAATGGTCTTGTGTGTATCACGTATGAAAGGTGTGTGAATGGCCTGTAAAGCGGTTGGTGCCTTGCCGTGGCTTTACAGCTCACGAGCTGCGAGTCACTGGTTCAGTTTTTTGTCCGTTTAATTATTGACAGTGCATTTCATTTTTGTGAAATCTCTTGTTAATAAAATTTTATATACTGAACCATCACTCGCCCTCGTGCCAAATCCAACCAGTATGTGTGTGTGCTTGAGGAATAGATGGCTGTGCAGGAATCTTTATCTTTTTAGTCTCTCTGCCAAGGTGTACATTCCATCTAAGAATAACCTACCAACTGTAGGTATTGTCGTAAACTAAACACCCATGGGAGTACATGGTGATGTCTCTCTTGTGGATACCAACACGTTATCTTACCCACAATGTCCTGCAAACCTCAAAATGTCTGTCACGTTTTCCTTGCATTATTGTGCCAAAATTTTCACGCTGCAGAAAGAAACAACAACTTTCCTATCCCCCGCCTTTCTCCAAGTATTCCAATAGAAATGGTACCTCACTCACGTGGGAGGCCCAAGTTCCCGCGACAGGCAAGGGCCCAAAACGTAGTGAGGCGACATCAAAATTGCCTATCTCAAAACAACCTGGTTTTGCAAGGGGGGTCACCTTTGTTTTCGGCCCCGTGCTCGGCGGCCATCTAGGGAAACCTACCAAACCCACACATTTCTGAAAACTAGACACCCGGGGGATTCCAGGGAGGTATGGCTTGTGTGGATCCCCCAACGTTTCCTTACCCAGAATCCCCTGTAAACCTCAAATTTAGCTGAAAAAATCACTTTTTTTGCACATTTTTGTGTGGGATAGTTGTGGCATCACCGGGCTGACACAAATTTCCTACCACCCAGAGTTCCCCCGGGTCTCCCGATAAAAATGGTGCCTCACTCGTGTGGGAGGCCCAAGTACCCGCGACAGGCAAGGGCCCAAAACGTAGTGAGGCGACATCAAAATTGCCTATCACAAAACAACCTGGTTTTGCAAGGGGGGTCACCTGGGTTTTTGGCCCCGTGCTCGGTGGCCATCTAGGGAAACCTACCAAACCCACACATTTATGAAAACTAGACACCCGGGGGATACCAGGGAGGTATGGCTTGCGTGGATCCCCCAACGTTTCCTTACCGAGAATCCCCTGTAAACCTCAAATTTAGCTGAAAAAATCACTTGTTTTGCACATTTTTGTGTGGGAAAGTTGTGACATCACCGGGCTGACACAAATTTCCTACCACCCAGAATTCCCCCGGGTCTCCCGATAAAAATGGTGCCTCACTCGTGTGGGAGGCCCAAGTACCCGCGACAGGCAAGGGCCGAAAACGTAGTGAGGCGACATCAAAATTGCCTATCACAAAACAACCTGGTTTTGCAAGGGGGGTCACCTGGGTTTTTGGCCCCGTACTCGGCGGCCATCTAGGGAAACCTACAAACCCACACATTTCTGAAAAGTAGACACCCGGGGGATTCCAGGGAGGTATGGCTTGCGTGGATCCCCCAACGTTTCCTTACCCAGAATCCCCTGCAAACCTCAATTTTAGCTGAAATATCACTTTTTTCACACATTTTTGTGTGGGAAAGTTGTGGCATCACCGGGCTGACACAAATTTCGTACCACCCAGCGTTCCCCAGGGTCTCCCGATAAAAATGGTGCCTCACTCGTGTGTGAGGCCCAAGTACCCGCGACAGGCAAGGGCCCAAAACGTAGTGAGGCGACATCAAAATTGCCTATCACAAAACAACCTGGTTTTGCAAGGGGGGTCACCTGGGTTTTTGGCCTCGTGCTTGGCGGCCATCTAGAGAAACCTACCAAACCCACACATTTCTGAAAAGTAGATACCCGGGGGATTCCAGGGAGGTATGGCTTGCGTGGATCCCCTAACGTTTCCTTACCCAGAATCCCCTGCAAACCTCAATATTAGCTGAAATATCACTTTTTTCACACATTTTTGTGTGAGAAAGTTGTGGCATCACCAGGCTGACACAAATTTCCTACCACCCAGAGTTCCCCCGGGTCTCCCGATAAAAATGGTGCCTCACTCGTGTGAGAGGCCCAAGTACCCGCGACAGGCAAGGGCCCAAAACATAGTGAGGCAACATCAAAATTGCCTATCACAAAATGTTTTGGGCCCTTGCCTGTCGCGGGTACTTGGGCCTCCCACACGAGTGAGGCACCATTTTTATCGGGAGACCCTGGGGAACACTGGGTGGTAGGAAATTTGTGTCAGCCCGGTGATGCCATAACTTTACCACACAAAAATGTGTGAAAAAGTGATTTCTTTCAGCTAAATTTGAGGTTTGCAGGGGATTCTGGGTAAGGAAACGTTGGGGATCCACGTAAGCCATACCTCCCTGGAATCCCCTGGGTGTCTAGTTTTCAGAAATGTATAGGTTTGCTAGGTTTCCCTAGGTGCCGGCAGAGCTAGGGTTCAAAAACTACAGCTAGGCACTTTGCCAAAAAAGGGTCATTTTTCACTGTGAAATTGTGGTGTGTCCACATTGGGTTTTGCGCCATTTCCAGTTGCAGGCACTAGTCCTACCCACACAAGTGAGGTACCATTTTTCTCGGAAGACTTTGGGGAACGCGGGGTGGGTGGAAATTTGTGGATCCACGCAGATTCCAGAACTTTCCACCACAGAAATGTGAGGAAAATGTGGTTTGTTTGGCAATTTTTTAGGTTTGCAAGGGATTCTGGGTAACAGAACCTGGTGGGAGGCAGTCGAGTCACCCCATCCTGGATTCCCCTGGGTGTCTAGTTTTAAAAAATGTATAGGTTTACTAGGTTTCCCTAGGTGCCGGCAGAGCTAGGGTTCAAAAACTACAGCTAGGCACTTTGCCAAAAAAGAGTCATTTTTCACTGTGAAATTGTGTTGTGTCCACGTTGCGTTTTGCACCGTTTCCTGTCGCGGGCACTAGACCTACCCACACAAGTGAGGTACCATTGTTCTTGGAAGACTTTGGGGAACGTGGGGTGGGTGGAAATTTGTGGATCCACGCAGATTCCAGAACTTCTCACCACAGAAATGTGAGGAAAATGTGTTTTTTTTGGCAATTGTTTAGGTTTGCAAGGGATTCTGGGTAACAGAACCTGGTGGGAGGCAGTCGAGTCACCCCATCCTGGATTCCCCTGGGTGTCTAGTTTTAAAAAATGTATAGGTTTGCTAGGTTTCCCTAGGTGCCGGCAGAGCTAGGGTTCAAAAACTACAGCTAGGCACTTTGCCAAAAAAGGGTCATTTTTCACTGTGAAATTGTGGTGTGTCCACGTTGCGTTTTGCACCGTTTCCTGTCACGGGCACTAGGCCTTCCCACACAAGTGAGGTACCATTTTTCTCGGAAGACTTTGGGGAACGCGGAGTGGGTGGAAATTTGTGGATCCACACAGATTCCAGAACTTTTACCACAGAAATGTGAGGAAAATGTGTTTTTTTTGGCAATTTTTTAGGTTTGCAAGGGATTCTGGGTAACAGAACCTGTTGAGAGGCAGTCGAGTCACCCCGTCCTGGATTCCCCTGGGTGTCTAGTTTTCAAAAATGTATAGGTTTGCTAGGTTTCCCTAGGTGCCGGCAGAGCTAGGGTTAAAAAACTACAGCTAGGCACTTTGCCAAAAAAGGGTCATTTTTCACTGTGAAATTGTGGTGTGTTCACGTTGCGTTTTGCGCCGTTTCCTGTCGCGGGAACTAGGCCTACCCACACAAGTGAGGTACCTTTTTTCTCAGACGACTTTGGGGAACGCGGGGTGGGTGGAAATTTGTGGATCCACGCAGATTCCAGAACTTTCCACCACAGAAATGTGAGGAAAATGTGTTTTGTTTGACAATTGTTTTGGTTTGCAAGGGATTCTGGGTAACAGAACCTGGCAGGAGGCAGTCGAGTCACCCCATCCTGGATTCCCCTCGGTGTCTAGTTTTCAGAAATGTATAGGTTTGCTAGGTTTCCCTAGGTGCCGGCAGAGCTAGGGTTCAAAAACTACAGCTAGGCACTTTGCCAAAAAAGGGTCATTTTTCCCTGTGAAATTGTGGTGTGTCCACGTTGCGTTTTGCGCCGTTTCCTGTCACGGGCACTAGGCCTACCCAAGCAAGTGAGGTACCATTTTTCTCGGAAGACTTTGGGGAACGCGGGGTGGGTGGAAATTTGTGGATCCACGCAGATTCCAGAACTTTCCACCACAGAAATGTGAGGAAAATGTGGTTTTTTGGACATTTGTTTAGGTTTGCAAGGGATTCTGGGTAACAGAACTTGGTGAGAGCCAGTCAAGTCACACCATCCTGTGTTCCCCTGGGTGTCTAGTTTTCAAAAATGTATAGGTTTGCTAGGTTTCCCTAGGTGCCGGCAGAGCTAGGATTCAAAAACTACAGCTAGGCACTTTTCAAAAAAAGGGTAATTTTTCATTGTGAAAATGTGGTGTGTTCACGTTGCGTTTTGAGCCGTTTCCTGTCGTGGGCACTATGCCTACCCACACAAGTGAGGTACCATTTTTATTGGGAGACTTAGGGTAATTCAGATTTGTAAAGCAACTGTTATTACCTATTGACTTTCAATTCATTTCTGCCTTCCAAATGAAAGACAATGTGTAAAAGAAGTCATTTTGAAAAATGACCGATAATTCTCATGCTAGTATGAGTGTTCCCAATTTCGGAAATGTGCAAATATCTACTGTTTCTAAACTCTATATTTTGTTCACATTTCAGAAATACATAGGTGTCTTTCATACCAATTTTTCCATGTATACATTTTCCCAGATTAATTGCTATATACCCGCTACATAATAAAAAAACATTGCAAGTCGCTGCTCACTTTTTGGCTCTGGGTTCGTTGGGTTCTTGGTGAACCTACAAGTCATATATATCTCCACAACCAGTAAGGTCCCGCGGATGTAACGGTATATTGCTTTCAAAGAGCTGTCATAATTAGAAGAAGTTACAGGTGAAAACGTTGACACAAAAGGCTGTTTTTTTCAACTAATTTTCAATTTTTCCTATATTTAACTGTTAATTTCTATAAAGAAACCTTGAAGGATCTACACAAATGACCCCTTGCTGAATTCAGAATTTTGGCTACTTTTCAAAAATGTATAGCTTTCCAGGATCCATTATTGCTTTCATACCTATTTCTACCATTAACTGGAAGGAGGTTGAAAGCACAAAAAATAGCAAAAATAGGCTATGTCCCAGAAAAATGCCAAAACTGTGTAAAAAATGTTGGTTTTCTGACAAAAGTCTGTCATTTCCTAAAATCTGGGAAAATGCTGATTTCAGCCCCACAAACCCTTTTTGATACCATTTGCAGGGAAAAACCCAGACACTTTCATTTGCAGCACTTTTTTCCCATTTTTCCAAATAAATCAAAAATGTTGCTGTATTTTGGCTAATTTCTGGGTCCCCTCCAGGGGAATCCACAAACCCTGGGTACCTTTAGAATCCCCATGATGTTGGAAGAAAAGGACGCAAATTTTGCGTGGATACCTTATGTGGTCAAAAAGTTACAGGGGCCTAAGCGCGAACTACCCCAAATAGCCCAAAAAAGGCTTATATGTAAGTTGAGAACTACTTCTAATTTGTATTTCTATCTCTCTCATCGGGTGATCAAGGCTATGACATCCAAGCATGGCTAAAGACTCCCACAATGAGCCACAAAACAAATTTGACACTGCATTGCAGAAAACCAGAAATGTTGTTGAAAGGACATTTGGGGTACTTAAATCCAGACTTCGTTGCTTGGATCGGTCTGGTGGAAGATGCCTCTACACACCACCCATGGTGTGCAAAATAATTCTTGTGTGTGTCATCCTGCACACTATATGTATTAGGACACTTGTTGAATGGGGCTCTCCATGTCCACTAGCAAGTGAGGAGGATCAAGATGTGGACAATGAGGACATTGTACACTCAGTGGAAGGGTGCACAATGAGAAATTATCTGGTTGAACATTTTGTTTTTTACATAATAACATATTTATTTTGTAATATTTATTCTAAATCTAAACATGTCTTGTAAATAAACATGTATTTTTGCGTAATAAAAGAATCTGAATATGGTTGTTGTTATTTGATAAAGAAAACATTGAAATGTGCAAATGTTGTAGAACAATCATTTGAGTTATCCATACATCAATAAAATCACCAATCTATACAGCAAAGGTTGTACTTTCAGTATATTTTCGAAGTTACAAATCTGCAGCTTGAGTCAAACATATATATGTAATGTGTAGATGTGTGATGGTTCAGTTGAGTCTTCTAAGAAGCATCAATATTTATATATATAACATTGAACACACTTTCTAATGCTATCCGAGTAGTACTGCAGATGTTGTCTGCAATATTAAAGATCCAACTTGGCAGCGTATGTGACTGACGCAGACTAAATCATCAATGTGTATAACACAAATAAACCAGAAGAGGTGATGGGTGGTGGTGTTTATGTTGAGTACAAATTACAGTTCTTAACACACCTCCTGTTGTTAACAGAAAGTTATAGGTATATTGATTTTATTTGTGTATTATCAAATAAAGAAAATGTGTAAACTATGTAGTAGCAGGAATTGTCTCATTGGGGTATGTAATTATCTAATTATTATCATTGTTGTATAGGGGTGTCATTCAAAAACGTCATACATGTTGCTGTGCACTAAGGCATGGTAAGGCAGTTTGCGTGGCTGTGTGTGGTGTACTAAGTAATAAATGTTGTGTGGCACTGCATGGTGCATTTGTGGGTAACCTTGTGTTGTGAAGGCCTACCATTGTTGGATCCTGGGTGTACCCATGCATCCACCCATCTATGCGCCCGCATTCATAGAGTGACATCCCATACATTTTAACTGATATGAGAATCAAAAAGCATGACTGCTGGGGGGGGATCTGCAAATATGTTTAACAAGACTTACAACAAACACAAGTTCAACACTCAGGGGCTTATTTACAAAGCCCTTGCGCCACTTTTGCGTCATTTTTAACATGGGAAAAGTGACGTACGGGTGGCGCAAGGGGCTTGTAAATAAGGCCCTCAGTGTATAACATTATTTTAGGTCATGGCGTCTAGACTTAACAAACAATTAAATTGCTACAGGATCTATTTGTAATCAACTTGTACAAAATGTACAGGCAGATAAACACATTCCACAACATATATGACTATTTGTATGTGTCACATACTGTTTGGATTTGCTCATAATATGGAGATCATAGTTGATATAGACTATCCTAAACTAGATAATTTAACATTGCTCAGACACATAGACTGTGGCGGAACATGGAATGCACAGCGTACCATCATCATCTTGATTAGGGGTGTCATACACATACCTATGAGCATGGCATTAATGTTAAGTACCTCACATCATTAAATGCCTCAAAGATGACTGTTAATTTTTTTAAACATACAGTTCATTCTGCACATGAGCACATAAAAAATAAACATGGGGAAGTATGTGTATTACAAGCACTCATAATGGAGATAGGTATCTCACCTCCTTCCACATGAGGGACAGTTTTGTGAGCAACAATGTATACACTGTGAACATACACAATACTGAAATATCTCTATGTGCCAGGTGTACCGATATGTCACACAATGCTGTGTAGCTACACAGCTTCCTGCAATGTGTTGGCTTATTGCCTAGAAGATGTTGTAATTTACATCTGGCTTAAAAGAGATGCACTACAATTCCGTAATGAATATGTATGAAACAATGAAAGCAATCCAGTATTATGACTTACGCTACATGAAGTCAGTACATTACGTGCACAACATAAACACTTGTTACCCTATTATTAATTAATCAATCTTCACATTTAACATAGACAAACCATACAATGTAACAGGTCCTGCTACCTCTAGACCCAGACGCGCCAACAAGTCTGCCACATGCAACACTACATCCAACCAGTGGAGCAAAGATTGGTGGACAGAGTGTCCCACCATGCTCAGTGGGAGCAGATGCTTTTCTATTGTGTCAGACTGCACTTTTCGTTACAAAAGTGGATAGGCCTGACTAACACGGGCAGAATCACAAAACATTCAAGGGGGGTAGTGCACTATTAACCATAACAAATCACCTACCTCCCTGTTCAACACACAACTTACCCGACATAATGCACACAGCACAATTGATATATAACTAACATGATGCCTGAATTAAACTGAAATATACACAAAATCACATACACCAGTACTTATTCTAATCAAACACATACAAATGCACAAATAAATACACATTTACTCAAATATCTTACAATATAATACACAAATGCATTAATAACATAATGCACAGCCCTGCCAAGTACCACGCACCAGGGGTTAGACTAACGCATTTCAGTGTGGTGGTCCTCATCACCCCACTAAGATGCTTAGTGAAGCATTTATAGTGTCCCTGACACCGCCGGTGTTGCGAGGCTCAAGCCGTGATGTAGCCGTAGCTGCATTAGTAGCGCGAGCCATGTACTGCTGGCAGAGTGAGGTGCACACAGTGCTGCCACCACACTGAGTCTGCATACCGCGCCAATCTCAGTTTCACGGTTTTTTCTCTCACACATACTGTATACTGAACACAATTGGCACCAGGCTCCGGTCTCACTCAGCGCGGAAGTCGTAATTCAAAGCTCCACGCTCACCAGTCATGGACTGGCTGGAAGGAAAAGTCCTCTCGCAAGATTGTGTTTTTTCTAATGTAAAAAAGTTCAAACCAGCAGCCAGAAAGAAAATACCTTCACCGACACCGGCATTGAGGCAGCAGAAGAGCAGCAGCACTGGCAGAGTTGCTAAGCATGAGTGTTGCTCACTGCGGATCTTCTCCCACCCTCAGGCCTGCTCTGCTGGCACTGACCATGAGATCCGCTGCACAGCAACACCAGTGGGGAGGCGGCTGGCTGCGGGGTGGGACCGCAGGGTTTGAGGCGGTGGAAGAAGTGTGCTTCTGTCTTGCATTGCCCGGGGCTCTTAAAACAACATGGGAGGGGGGGACGTGGTTTGCCGTGCGACCAAGATGGCTGCACGTCTTTGAGCTCCGTCGGACCTTCAGTGCGGGCGCTCATGAATATGCTGTACGGGTGATTTTTTTCTTCACCTCGTAGCAGCTTTAGGCAGCGGAACAGTTTTGGAGCCATCGGAGTCATCTTTCAGGCGTTTTGGTCCTCTTAATCGGTGCCTTCTCAACGAAAAATCTTCCCCTCGGACTGGAGCTAAGATGGCGGCAGGAAGAGGAACTGTACTGATACATATACTGAGCAAGTAACGTTACTAGAAAGACATTTTTGGCTTCAGTGTGCTTTTCTTCCTGATAAATGAGGTATTGTTTTCTTGGTCTTTTACACCTTGGAATGCTATGCACTGCTTATGCTGGGAAGTCATTCTGCTGAGGAGATTAGTTCTGCTACAAAATGGCGGCCGTAGACAGACTTTTTATTGGAAACTCTTGAACTTTATTTGCGGTCTAATACTCTGTTGGCTTTACGTCAGAGGGGGTGATTCACCCAATGCCCAGCATTTAATTTACTCTTTTGAAAACCTCTAATGAATACTTTGTCTCTGGCCGGTGGCGTCGTTTTTTTTTTTTTTTTTCTTCTTGTGGCGCATTTGTTGGTGACCATATATTAGCTTCTCTCAGGATGTAACGAAGCGGACACATAGAAGCCTGCCTCAGGGTTAGCTCTCCTTTGAGGTACTCTCCTGATTGTAGTGTTATCCAGTGCCTCAGCAATAACTTTGCTCCATTCAACTGCAATATCCACGTTCTTAATATCATTCTGCGTAGCTTTTTGTGCACCATTCCAATGGCGGAAGGCATGGGTGTCACCCCCAAAGACAGAGACTCGAAAGGGAATCTGAAGAGGTCTAAACAGAATTCTCCTACTCCGGATATTTCGACGAAAGGCAATACTGACTCTGCCTCAACACTTGATGCTATTTTACTCAAACTTAATTCAGTCCATGACATCGCGCAAAGCACTAAAACAAACACTGATATGCTTCAGGTGGAGGTGGCGGCAATTCGAAATGATCTTAAGAACCTTTCATTACGTGTCTCCAATGCAGAAATAAGAATAAGTTCTGTTGAAGACTTCACGAATAAGCAGTCTAAACATGTTCAAAGTATGGAACGCTCCTTGGCCTCCTTGAGAAGAGACCTGACTGAACAAGAAGACAGAAATCGCAGAAGTAACCTTCGCATTTTTGGTTTGCCGGAGGACTGTGAGAAATCTACTCCTTCAGTACTGGAAGTTTTGCTTACTTGGATTCCTTCTGTATTGAACATTTCATTTCAAAAAGACTTTGAAATTGAACGTGCTCATAGAGTGCCCACCTTTAAGCCTAAAACGCTTTCGTATCCAAGACCGCTGATCTTTAAGCCTCTGCGTCATCAGCATACTGAGCAAATCCTGGCCCAAATTAGGAAGATTAAAACATTACAATGGGAAGGGCACAGAATTTCAATATCACAGGACTTTGCTAGAGACACCGTCATCCGTCGCAAGGGCTTTTTAAATCTACGCAGAAGGCTTATAGATATGAATATTCCATTTTCCTTTGCAGGTCCCTCATGTTTCAGAATAACCTTTAGAGGTCGGCCACAGATTTTCTATGAGCCTGCAGAACTTTCAACTTTTTTGGATAATCATTCTGAGTCGCAGATGGACTCTGACTCTCTTCCTGGCACCTCTCATCCCTGATGTTCTTAAATGCTGTTAGGGTAGCCTATACTTTCTGTGCCTTGTCACAAGCGTTGGTTGATCTTCTTCCTTGGTATTCCTCAGTGCGAGGTTCACTATGCATTATAATTGTGGTTTGCTCTTTTTTGAATATTTTCTATTAATTGTTTTCTCCCTTATAGGGCTTATGGTATTCTATATTTTTATATTTTTTGGATGCTTTCTTAGATGGTCACATCTGATATGTTAGCTTACTTTTGGTGCTATTTTTATTTAGTTTTTTATTTTCATTGCTAAAGCATCAGTTGTTAGTATTGTGCCTCTATTTTCTTTCTTCTTACTTTTTTTTTTTCTTTCTTTATCACTTGTTCCTATCTCAAGCAACTGGTGAACACGCCCACCCACTACGCCGGCCACACGCTTGACCCCGTCTTCTCGTCCAGCAAGCACATCTCCTTCAGCCACGCCACCGGACTCCACTGGACCGACCACAGCTGCGTCCACTTCAGCTTCAGAAAGACTGCGACCCACCACCACCCGCAACAGGCTCCCCACCGGAGCTGGAGCAAGATCACCGCCGAGCAGCTCACCGCCTCCCTCAGCCAGAACACACCCACCGACACAACGGACCCAAACGAAGCAGCCAGCAACCTCGCCAAGTGGCTGACCGCCTGCGCCGACGACCTCGCACCACTAAAAAACCCTCCCAGCAGACCCGGAAGCAAGAAAACCCTTGGTTCACCAACGAACTCAAGGAATCCAAGAAGAACTGCCGCACTCTCGAGAAAACCTGGCGACTCGACCAGACCACAGACAACAGGACCGCCCTCAAGCACGCCACCCGCAAACACCACCAGCTGATCCGTGCCACCAAGAAGTCGGCACTCAAAGAACGACTGGACAACAACGCCCATGACAGCAAGGAACTTTTCAGCATCGTCAAAGAGTTCTCCAACCCCAGCGCCGGAAACAACGACATCACCCCCTCGCAAGACCTCTGCAACTCACTCTCCGCGTTCTTCCACCGCAAGATCACCGACATACACAACAGCTTCGACGCACAAACAACGCACCCTACCGCCAAACCAATGCCCGCCACCACCACCCTCTGCAACTGGACCCCGATCAACACCGAAGACACCACCCGCACGATGAACTCCATCCACTCCGGATCACCAACCGACCCCTGCCCACACCACGTCTTCAACAAAGCCGACGCCACCATCGCACCCCATCTCCGGGACATCATCAACTCCTCCTTCCACACCGCCACCTTCCCGGAGAGCTGGAAGCACGCCGAGCTTACCGCCCTCCTGAAGAAACCAACGGCGGACCCCACCGACCTCAAGAACTACCGCCCCATCTCGCTCCTTCCGTTTCCGGCCAAAGTCATCGAGAAGACCGTCAACAGACAGCTTGCCGCCTTCCTCGAGACGAATGGATCCCTCGACCCCTCGCAGTCCGGGTTTCGGGCCAACCACAGCACCGAGACCGCCCTTATCGCAGCCACCGACGACATCAGAACCCTAACCGACAACGGGGAAACAGCTGCCCTCATCCTCCTGGACCTCTCCGCGGCGTTCGACACCGTCTGCCACCGCACCCTAGTGAAGCGCCTCAGCAACATCGGAATCCGAGAGAAAGCACTGGAATGGATCATCTCGTTCCTCGCCGGAAGAACCCAGAGAGTCCGCCTCTCCCCGTTCAGATCCGAAGCCACCGAAGTCATCTGCGGCGTTCCACAAGGATCCTCACTCAGCCCGACCCTCTTCAACGTCTACATGAGCCCCCTCGCAGCCATCGCACGCCGACACAACCTCAACATCATCTCCTACGCCGACGACACCCAGCTGATCCTCTCCCTCACCAACGACCCCACCACCGCCAGAGCCAACCTGCACGACGGGATGAGAGACGTCGCCGACTGGATGAGGAACAGCCGCCTTAAACTGAACTCAGACAAGACGGAAGTCCTCATCCTGGGCTCATCACCCTCCGCCTGGGACGACTCCTGGTGGCCCCCGGCCCTGGGCACCGCACCCAAGCCAACGGACCACGCACGCAACCTGGGCTTCATCCTGGACTCCTCCCTATCGATGACCAAACAAGTCAACGCCGTCTCATCTTCATGCTTCAACACCCTGCGCATGCTCCGCAAGATCTTCAGATGGATCCCCACTGAAACCAGGAAGACCGTCACCCAGGCACTCGTCACCAGCCGACTGGACTATGGGAACACCCTCTACGCCGGAACCACAGCCAAACTTCAAAAGAGACTCCAGCGCATCCAGAACGCCTCCGCACGACTCATCCTGGACATCCCCCGACACAGCCACATCACCGTACACCTGAAAGACCTGCACTGGCTCCCCGTCAGCAAGAGAATCACGTTCAGACTCCTCACCCACGCACACAAGGCCCTCCACGACCTGGGCCCAAAGTACCTCAACGACCGCATGTCCTTCTACACGCCCACACGCCAGCTACGATCAACCAGCCACGCCCTCGCCACCGTACCACGCATCCGCAGAACCACCGCCGGAGGAAGATCCTTCTCCTACCTGGCGGCCAAGACCTGGAACTCCCTCCCCACTCACCTTCGGCGAACCCAGGACCATCTCGCCTTCAGGAAGCAGCTCAAGACCTGGCTGTTCGAGCAGTAACTTACCCCCTCCCCCAGCGCCTTGAGACCCTCCCGGGTGAGTAGCGCGCTCTATAAATGCCGTGATTGATTGATTGATTGATCTCTGATCTATTCCAAATTCGTGTCTGTTTGCTAATTCCTGGCCTCTTCTTTCGTAAGCTTTTGCCTTTTAGCATGTATTCTAATGATATGGTCTGCCCGTGTTTTTTTCTTCATTATTTTTTATGCCGCATGATGTATATCTTATATACTTTGCTCACTCTTCCTCTCTCTCCGTTCGTCTTTTTCTTCTATTTTTACTCCATGTAAGCTTATTCTCTTTTATGTCTGTTTGGCTTATTTTTCCTCCCTTTTTTCCTTGATTTCATGCGGATGTCCAGTTCTTTTGTGTGCTCTTTACTCTCTTTTGTCTTCGGTCATTTTTGTTGCTCGTATGTTTGTTTATGCTTTGTTTGTATAACTTTACATATATGGATTTATCTATTTCTTTTCGTTCTTTTTCCTTGCTGGCATTATTGATATGTCTAATTCATGAATTATAGCTTTGGTATAATAGGATATTCTCTTTTATTAATCTTTCTTATACCTTGGTACTGTTTTTTTAATACTATCATCTCTGTAGTGTTGATATATTAATAACCTGTGATTTATTATACTTCATATCACTTCTTATATCATCTCACTTTACTGTTTGTTATGCTACTTTTCTGTATTTATTATGCCTTAGGATGTTTCTTAGATTACTATGAATTAGTATTCCTAGTGCCTTAAATATGATAGTTATATGACACCACTGTTTTACGCTTGTATTCATACCACTTTGTAGTGTTTCGAATATTAGTAATTTGTCAATTATAATAAGTATATTGGACTTACTCTATCTCAACTGGCTATTTATTATGTTACTTATTAGTATTTATTATGCCTTAGGCTGTTATTTATATTATCTAATACTGCTATTTTTATTGCCTCAATTGTTATTTATTGAATACTATTGTCACTCCTTCCTACTTAATATGATATATTGTTGATTATTCTCTATCTATGCTACATGTACTTTTTGGAGTATTTATTTTTATACCTGTTGATGAATTTTTTGAGAGTATTGTAGAAATTAGTATTTATATATTGGTTCTGCTGCTTAATGTATTATTTATCTTTGAGCGGTTTGCATTGTACCTGTGGGCCTCTGAGGTTGCTCCTCCACGTTTTTTTCCCCCATGCTTATTGTCTATTACAGACATCCCCTGGTGGGGCTTTTCTTTTTTAATGCTCCCTCTTTCTGGGGAGTTCTTTCTTTCTTTTTTTTCCTCTCTCTAGTCTTTTCTTCCTTCTTTCTGTTTTTCCTTTCCTGGGGACTTCTGCTTCGACATATATTACATGTTTTTATTGATTATCATTTTTCCCGACAACTGATGACCTGTTGGATTCTCTCCCTCTTTTTCTATATCAGATGTTTTTACCCGTGCTTTCTTATATCTTCTCTATGACTGGCTTAACTGTAGTCTCCCTTAATGTACGTGGGCTGAATCACCCCGTTAAAAGGGGCAAGATCCTTGATTATTGCAAAAGTTTATCTGGAGACATTGTTCTACTTCAAGAGACCAAGATAGCCTCTAAGGAATCTTTGTTGTTGCGAAAGGAGTGGGTTCTTGATATTGCTTGTTCTGAAGCATCCGGTAAAAAGAATGGGGTTGTGACTCTGATTTCCAAAAACTCTGGGCTTTCTATTATTACTGCTGAACATGATACGAATGGTAGATGGCTGCTTTCTCGCTTATCCAATGGTTCAGATGATCTCTATATCATGAATATTTACGCCCCTAATATTGATGACCAACTATTTTGGCGTTCCATTAATAAAAAGCTCTCTGACATTCCTCAAAATGCTAGAACTATTGTGGGTGGTGATTTTAACTTGCCCTTAGACCCTATTTTGGACAGACATTCTGCTTTTAAATTTCGCCCTCCTAGGTCACATAAACAATTGCTCAACATGTGTTCTTCTCATCAGTTGGTTGATGCTTGGAGGCTGCATAACCCTGCAGGTAGCGATTTTACGTTTTTCTCCTCTCCACATTCTAGCTTCTCTCGTATCGATTATCTACTAGTTGACGCTGCTCTTTTAAAGCATACCACAAAAGTCATGATTCATCCAATAGTCGTCTCTGACCATGCAGCAGTCTCACTAAATGTCCTTAATCTCACAGATACAAGGGGTCCTCGCACTTGGCGTCTTAATACAGAGATTCTGGAGGATAATGTTGAAGTTCAAGAGCTTAATGAGGAAATTCATAACTTTTTCAATGATAATGAGTCCTCAGTGAATTCCCCAATAGTTTTATGGGATGCATTTAAATGTACTATTCGAGGCCATATTATCGAAAAAATGTCGAGAAGGAATACTGAAATTCGGAAATCGTTGCAGTCCTTAGGTGATGAGATTAAATGCAAGGAAGTGCTTTACAGAAATTCTAACGATAAGTCTCTCCTGCAAGATATCGAAAATCTGAAATACTCTTTCAACTCTATAGTCACTAAAAGAGCTCACATTGGTGTACATGCTCAAAAATCTCGTCAGTTGTTATTACGAAATAGAGCTGGTAAGCTCTTGGCTGCCACCCTAAAGTATCAAAATACTAATAATAAGGCTACCCAGATTTCTTACATTACTGATAAAAATGGTTCTAGGAAATTTCATACTCAAGAAATCTTGAAGTTTTTCGTGATTTCTATGACAAATTATATACCCCTAAGGATCAATGTAGTATTTCTGTTTGTCAGAAGTATCTGAACTCGATCCCTACCAATTCTATTTCGCATTCTGATATGATTGACTTGGGGAAACCGATTGAGAATGACGAGATAATTCAGGCTATCAAGGCTACTCGTTCGGGGAAGGCTCCGGGGCCTGATGGTTTTCCGATTGTTTTTTATAAAACATTTTCCTCCTCACTAATTAAATATCTTAAAGGGATTTTTGATCACTTTGTTTTTGCTGGTAAGGTATCTGGTTCGGCCGCTGAGGCTACTATTGTTGTGATTCCTAAAGAAGGCAAAGATAATTCCGATCCTAAAAACTTTCGTCCAATCTCATTATTAAATATGGAGGCAAAATTCTTTGCCAAGATTTTAGCTAGACGCCTAGAGGGTCACATCCCTAATCTTATTTATGAGTCCCAAACTGGTTTTGTTAAAGGGAGACTTGCTAGAGATAATATCCGAACCTTTTGTCATATCTTAGAGAGAGCAAAATAGTCTATGTTACCACCCGCGGCGATTGCCCTTGATGCCGAAAAGGCTTTTGATAAAGTTTCTTGGCCTTTTTTACAAGCAGTACTTCAATCACACAACCTTGGCGACTCTTTTATCAATATGGTTATGTCTCTCTATGCGCAGCCAAAAGCTAACATCAGAGTAAATGGGGCTACATCGCCCTTTTTAATCTTCGTCAGGGGACTAGACAAGGGTGCCCTCTTTCACCCCTTCTTTTTTTACTATCTATAGATCCACTCCTTCGTTTACTTAACTTGAACAAAGGTATCAAAGGCTTTCAATTTGGTTCACATACGCTTAAAACTGCCGCTTATGCGGATGATGTTCTTATATTTTCAGAAGACATTGCTGCTGCAATTCCTGTTATTTCTAATACCATTAGAGAGTTCTCGCTGGTTTCCGGCTATACTCTGAACAAAGACAAGACGGAAATGTTCCCTCTTAATTCGTTGTGCTTTCCTGCTCATATGGGTGATTCCGGATTTAAGTGGCAATCGACTCGAATTAAATACTTGGGAATTTGGTTCTGTAAAGACCTCTCTGAGACTATTTCTTATAATGAATCCCACATCATAACTAAAATTAAAGATCTTTTGTCTTCTTGGTCGCCTAAATATATTTCCTGGTGGGGAAGATTTCAGACTCTTAAGATGATGATCACCCCGATTATTAATTTTTTATCCTCCATGATTCCTATAATGCTTTCCTCATCTTTTTTTCATGAGATTGACTCACTCACTTCAAAATTCTTGTGGAATGATAAACGTGCTAGAATTGCTTATAAGCACCTTAGAAAACCTTATGTCTTGGGCGGGTGCAACCTTCCAGATTGGAATTTATATCAAACTGCCTTTTTAGCCTCTCAAGGTGCCCTTTGGTTCCTCCCAGATTCTCAGCATACTCCCCCGTGGATTTTTATTGAACGGGATTTATGTAATCCTCTCTCTACACCGTCTTTTATCACTGCTTCTAAGCTTGCGCTTGCTCATTCCCATCGTATTATTCTGGATACGATTAACGCATTAAAACGTATTGATAAGAAAGTCTCTTCTCCTATTCATAAATCGAGGTGGTCCTCCTTATGGTACAATCCTAAAGTTATTGTTGATATTGAACCTACTACGATTTCTTCATGGGCTAATAGAGGTATTAGATTGGTAAGAGATCTTTATGACTCTAATCATGACCCTCTTCCCTTCTCCACTTTGGCTAGAGACTATAATCTTAACAATATGGATTTTTATTCTTTTCTCAAATTAAAGGTTGCCCTTTCTAAGGTTCCTCTGTCCTCAGATTCGGTTACTGTCTCGTTACTTTCTATATGGTCTCGTTCAGGTCATACTGCCTCTAAAATATATAAGTTTTTATCTGCTTCCTCTCCTTCGCAGTCTACAATCACACAGGATAAATGGTCTCATCACTTTGACAAAGATATTTTTAAACACATCTCACAGGAGACTTGGCAATTGATTGGGAAGCTATCTTTGCGCGACAAGATTGCTCCTTCCCTTATTCAATCTAAATTGTTTACACTTAATCTCCTCCACTGGAACCCTGCTCATTTACATAAATTAAATCTTAGAGATAGTGATCTTTGCTGGAATTGTAATGAGGTTCCTGGCAATCATCAACATATGTTTTTTGAGTGCTCTTTGTTGCAACCCTTTTGGGGTTTAATACAGAAACACTTATCATTAATCTTTAATATTTCATTAGAACTTTCCTTGCCTATGATTCTATTGGGCCCATGGGCTGCATCTATGCCTTTACCTCTTAATGATACGGACTTACAATTATTGGACTTACTTATATCCATTGCTGTTAAAGTCATACTAACTGAATGGAAGTCGTTTCACCTTTTATCGTATCACACTTGGTGGGCTTGGGTTTCATACCTTCGTGGGGCGCATACTTTTGTTGAAGAGAAACATTGTACTCCGTCCATCTCTAGCAAGGTCCGGAGGTCATTGGATGATTATGTGAACCTAGCATCTCAGGGGTTGGTAGCTCAGTATCCCTTTGATTCTCCTATTTAGGGTGTTCCCTATGCTGAAGCAGATGTCCCCTCTTCTTTCACTTTTTTCTCTTCTTTTCCTCTCCTCTTTCTTTTCTTCTGTCTTTTCTTTCTTCTCCCTGCTCTCTCTTCTTTGTGCGATCTTACTTACCAAGCAATACGATTACTGTAAGGTCTTGACATGGTTTATGCTGACGTCCTTATCTATTCTCCTTACTTAGATATGTATTATTTTGTGAATCAATTTTTTAACTTATAACATATGTCAATTACTATTCATAGATTGGACTTTCTTTACTTCAATAATGAACTGTTTATACTCCTGGTTGGCACTGTCTATTAATTCTTGACAGGAATGTGTCCTTATCTTTATAACTTTTTGTCCGTGACTTATTATATATTGCATTGTGCTATGCTGTATTGCAGTGTTTTTTTTAAAGAACCTTTTATTTCTCTTATTCAAAACAATAAAGATATTTGAACACACAAAAAAAAAAACAACATGGGAGGGTTTTAGGCACTATGATAAACGGTGCGTTTTCAGAAAGGAAGCAAATATTTTCACTTTACAAGTAGTTAGTATACCCATAACCTGCCCTCAGGTGTGCCAGGCTGTGTGGCCTAACCCTGCTGACTGAAGTTGTGCTCTGCTCCTGATGAGCACTGTCGAGTCTATACCTCAACTAAGCATTTCAGGAGTGACACTACTGTTTTAAAGTCCTGTGTAGACCAAAAGGCTGAGATCTGCCTTGTGTATCCTCTTCCTGCTCCGACAAAGTCTCACGCAAAGTGTTACACTTAAGGCATGCATGTCACACATAGGCGCCCTCCAAACTTGGAAATGTCACTCATAAGCAACTTGAAAATTTTGCAGCTATGAATTTAATATACATAAATCCCATATGCAAAACACTTTTCATCTTTATTGTGCACACTACTTCCACACAGATGAAAGAGAAAGTACAACTACAGCTCCAAATTGCCCAGCAAGGCATCCAACCCCTCCTGCATTATATCTGGGATTTTACTTGCAGATTTGCACAGCATTGCGTTGATATTTTCCAATCCATTGCAATACAACACGTATGGGTGACACTGCGTAGCTTAAAACAACACTGCGTCATGGAAACAAGCTGCGCAAATCGGCAGGAGGCACCCTAGAAATGACGCAACATGCGTGGCTGCATAGCAGCCCGTTTTTGGAAAGTTACTTTCACTTTCTTTCATTGTGCTTAGTGGTTGTGGTTGGTGTTGGTGCTGAGAGTTGCTTTGGGTATACTATATATTGTGTTGTTTGTGTGAATTGTTTTATTTGTACAAAGCATTGTCTATGAGTATTATCTGTGTGTAATTTGTTTATTAAAACGTATTGCGCATTGAATAACATTTTTTGTTAGGGGTATAGTAGTTAAGGGGCGTTAAGAGGTGTGTGGGGGTTTTAATAGTGTTCGTTTTTTGTATATATTGGCAAGTATGTATTGTTAGGAGAGAGTGGCAACCTTTGATGAGAGGGAGGTAGGAGCCTTAATATGGCTTATAGTCTGCTACTTCCCTGGTATGCTTGGGGCTGGTGGTAGAGTGAGCCAGGGGTATGGGGTGACGGAGTGACGTGCCTTTTGAGAGCGGGTTCAGAAGCCCTTCCTCCCATTGACATTGGTGGAGTGGAGTGGGCTGTCCATCAGCTCCAGCACCGACGGGCGGATGTTGTTTCCAGGGAGGCAGACCTGTTGAACATACTGGGACTTGAGATTGCTGGGCTTGTTGGTATGTATGTGCTTTCTGACAATGTTACCATCTCTAGTCTCTAAAATTGTTGCATGTGAGACAAATGTGAAGTGCATATATATCCCCCATGAAAGTAACTTGATTTTCCTGCAGTGATATAGATAGACACTACAGTATGTAGAATAGCCACAACTACAGTAATTTGTGGCAAGTGTCATGTGCTAATTTAACCACTGTACAAAATCAAAGAAGTGAACTTGTGTAGCATTGAGTGGGAATGTGAATTTGTACTTCATTCAACCAAAATAATAAGTTTTACATGACCTATTATGTGGAAAAGTATAACTTAAATGTCCCTTTGTGGAGTATGTGCCTATGTATGTCTCCCATCAGACATATGGCAAGGTCCAAGCACTAAATCAGGACAATTGTAGTAATAATCTATCCAACTAAATATTTTGCTCTTTCTTATGTCAAGTATCAAGTATTTTATTTGGCACAGTTACTTAAAACCATTGCTACAAAATATCTCATAACATTTCAGCAATTTTAAAAATAATATAAAACAGTTTACTAAAAAATCAGTTAAAATCAGTGCAGGCTGATTGATCTTTGCAATACATTGGTAAAATAAGCATTTATTTAGCAGCGTCCGACTTTTACTTTTTAGCTATATTGATGTTCTAGCCGGAGATCAGCATCTCGATAATGTGGCATTTTCTTCTCCACTTGTCTCAAAAATTTTACAAGGCGGCAGTTCAGCTGCGCGTCCTCTGGTGCGAAGCACGCCAGCACAGCCTGCCTCCGTGTGCGGATACCTCTCTGATTAAAAAGTGGTTTTAAAAGCGGTTTCCTTTCCTGTATTAGTTCTTTGCACATACAGAGAAGGCGCAGCATGTCTTCTTGCGCTGCACCACACAGGCGACAGATGGAATCGGATTGGTTTTTCAGCCAGTGCGGAAAGTGCTTTGTACATGGTAGCAGGCCAAATCGGTAATTTAAGAATTTGATTTTAGTGGATTTGGCAAACCCCAGGGCTAGATATTTCTGAGCAGCGAGGGAGGAATAGGAGCTTAAGATCATCCAGCCGTTTGACCTTCTGGATAGGGCTGCCTTGTCTTCGATCCAGGATTGACTCTTTACTGTTTTCTTTGTTATTTTTTTGAGAAGGCAATGACTTGTAGAAGTTGCCCAAAGCTTGATGAGACCTAGAGTGGTCAGACTAGCTATTAAGTATTTTGCCGCTGATGATGATTTTTTCTGTTGTAGTTCTGACCACAAATGCCAATTTAGAGTTCCTGGTTTTGATTTTCTTACTTTGTCCCAAAAGATGACTGTTGCGCCTTTTCTTGCAAGGGTCTGTTTTTGAACACCAAACTTGAGCCTAATCTGTGCTGGAGAGACTCTTGTTGGTAGACCAAAAATTATTCTATACACTTTTGCGACCACACCATCCAGGAGCTTAGAGTCCCTTCCCCTCTGTGCCTCGCTCCCGTAAGTTATTATAGGTAGGAGTTGTGCCCGTATTACTTCAACCAATGGGGCAAGTGAGGGGCCGTTCAGTTTGGAGTTAAGATTTCTAATTGAGGCTGCTAGGGCTGTTCCCTTCCTTTTGATTGTGTCCCTTTGGGCTACGAAGTGCCCACCTTTGTCAATGATCACCCCCAGGTATTTATACTCTATTGCTGAGTCTATGCGGGTCTTGCCCCATAACCAGACAGGTGTTTTGTTAGAGTTCTTTTTAATTGTCATGGTTTTGGTTTTCTCCAAGTTAATATTCAAATTACTTGCCTCGGAGTACTCAAATGTAATGTTAAGAAGATGCTGTAAACCCACCTTCGTTTGGCTAATCAAAACTAAGTCGTCAGCATAAAGTAAACATGGTAATACTAGGTTCCCGATCTTTGGAGAATGTGACTTGCTGGCATTTAGTAGCGGGATAAGGTCTGCAAGAAACAGGTTAAATAAGGTTGGGGCCAGCACGCAGCCTTGATAAAGTTGACCCGTCCCCCAACTTTACTTGAACCCAGGTCTGAGTATGCAGATTAATTAGCAGATTTAGCAAAGCCTGGGGTATGCCCCAGCTGGCCAATTTTGACCAAAGTCTGTTGCGATCTACGTGATCAAAAGCCGCCCGATAATCGATAAAGCACAAGTATAACGGCATTTTTGTAGTCTCGGCCTTATCGATTAACAGAGCCATAGTTGTTATATTTGTTACAGTCCCAACAGATTTGGAGAAGCCAGTTTGGTTTAGGGGGATGATCGAGTGCTCTTTCTTATGTGAACATGGCATGATATTTATAGGAAGTACATGCTTTGATAGGGAACACATACACATGTACTGCACATTACTCCATTGACTTTGTCCTGCAGCGGTTCATGGCACAGTTTATATTATAAGACATCACTTCCAATCTGTGAGCTAAAGGGATCTTAAAGGCATGATATGTAGTAGACATAAGTTGTATAGCTGTGAAATAGGTGGAACATATCAAGATGTTATTATTCTGATACATATTCTTTAAATTTGATTTTAGCACCTTTGTTGAATATGTGACGTGGGTACATCTAACAGCTGTCTCATTTCATATATTTCAGGTGGACACAAGCCATGTGTTGTTGCAGCGACTGCAAGTTATTCTGACCCTAACGACAAAGGTATGTGCCAGTACTCCACTACTATAACTATTTTACTACACAAGTTAGTGGCTGGGTACTTAACACGCATAGGCACTTATAATGATTGTGTACAGGAAACCAGAGTTTTTTCCTACATGTCGGGTGCAGGCAGATTATTACTGCCACATATATATACTCTCACTGAACTTCCACACAAGGCCATGTCAACATGGTAAAGTGTCCAAGGATGCTTACTCCGGCAAGGATGGCCATGCCTGTGGGTACCATCCAACACAGGCAACATTCAGCATGCCTCACAAATTCATGTGTAAGCCCCATAATCACATATTTCCTCACAGTGCCCTTCTTCTCTCCAGCATCATGCATTGTATCCATGTTGACCGTGGTTGGTCTGCTGCATTCACCTGTACAATGTCAAATACATCACGTGTAGCCAAAGCATGCACTCATTCTTTATCAACACAGCACACTGAGGATGTTGCATATGACTCACTCTGACTCATATCAAAAATCCACTGACTGCCCACATAATGGTCTCCGTTATGGGTGGCTGCATGTGCAACCCATGCTTAGTAAAAAAGAAAATCACCCACCAAAATGAAAGCTACACGTTGTATGGCACTGGAAAATCAAGTTCAGTGATCAGTAACCCACACAAAAAGCATTAACATGGCTCTGTGGTAGGCACAACATATAATGTTTGCCTTCCTGACAATAGGCTCCTACAAGGGATATTGACACACATATCTCAGATGTAAGCAATGTCCTTGACATTTCACAACACGCCTTCCCCTTGACTGGAAAATAACGTATATGTGGCATCTGCAGAGACCATGAGTTGAACCAGACTAACAATTAATTAGTAGTGTCCCAACACCATCCAGCACACCAGAATGCTTATATGCTTGTATAAGAACTTGAGAGCATGAACGAGGCATAAATAATCATAACGTGTGCCCTCTATGCTGTCTCGTACCGCAGCTCCTTTGTGTGCTATCCAGCCCCTATGCTGGCCCATGGTGCAAGTGTGTGTATGTGACAGAAGGGATATATCGAATTTTCCCATTAAAGACAGCCAGTCCTTATTGTTCAGTTTTGAGTTTATCCCTGCTATGTTCCAAGAGAGAAATTGTAAATCCGGTTGTCGGCCCATAGTAAATTTAGCGTTTTTAGACCCTCCCCGGCCTACTGGGCCAGAAAGGCGCCGCTTTCTGTATTAGTACATGGTAAACTCCTTTCTGAGACGAGGTGGGTATGTGGGCCACATGAACTGGGGATCGGACAAGACTGGCCCCCTGAGTTGACTCTTCGTCCTGCTTGTTTAGTGTTCTTTCGGCTTGTACCATAAAGCTACCTGTAGCTCTCAATGGTGTTTGATCAATGTTCCTCTCTTGATCTGTGGGATGGATGAGTCAATCGTTAGAGTCCAAACCTGATAACGGGAGAAATCTGTTGTACGTTGGAATCAGAGGTGCACTCTGTGTAGCTATCCAGTTTCGATGAAAACAGCCCCTTGTCTCCAAGCCTGGGGTGTGTGAATTAAGCACGGGCGATAGGAAAACCCCAGCGGCACTACACATAGTGTAGTTTGTGCATCCGTGCTTAGGGGCCTCCCCCTGGTCCTTATCAGACAATGGGCTAGGTCAGGGTGCCTACAATTTATCACTATGCAATCTCCCTCAATGGATTTCTCTAAAGACCCAATCCATTTGACTCTCCTCACCAATAAGATGTCATCATACTCCTTTAATGTGAATGCTGTATTTGCACTAGCCAGTGGCACACTTTGGGGCTTATTTACAAGGCCCTTGCGCCACTTTTGCGTCATTTTTAACATGGGAAAAGTGACGCAAAAGTGGCGCAAGGGGCTTGTAAATCTGCCCCTTTGTTTTTACGTTCTAAATGTGATTCCTCTTTTTGGGCTTGAAACTGGGGGACCCCAGTCAAAATTGACACGTATGATGTGCATTCAGGTGGTAAATTCAAGATTTGGTGGGATTTTAAATAGTTGGAGGATTTACAAATACTGGACGGCCCCCTTTGTTGGGGATTATCTGCTGATTCTTCTTTTCTCAGCCCTTCCTTCCCCCCGGAGCAAGGCTCGGTACTGTATACACCTGATGGTCTTCTCCCTGGAATCTCGGATCTGTTGTTTTCAATGGTTGTGGGAGCGGTCTGCTTTCTAATTTGGAAGCATGCCATTGGTGGCGGCTGAATAGTTATCTTGGATGACAGATCTTTAATAACCTTTTTCGAGGGAATCAATCTTTTCAATGAGAGGAGCAATGGCAGAAGCTATAAGAGTGGACAGCAAGGACTGAACCCCTTCCCAGGGGAAATTAGAATCCTCTTTATTCGCGTCTGGTTTCTTGGAAAAGTCTGTAGCTTCTAAGGGACAAACCATCTCAGGTATTCGTGACATGTTAGAATTCCTACTACGAGTGGCTTTATACATCAGTTCTGAATTGGACTTTGTTGAAGCATTGATTTCTCTTTTTTTCCTTACCGAAGGTCCACATTCTTTTCTAAATCCCGAAAGATTAGTTGGAATTACTGTTGATGACCATATTATCTAAAATGGGGTCTACTCTCCCCCCTCCGCATGTAATTCGGCAACAGCTTCTCTGTCCAACTCCAGATTTTGTGTTATATTAAAGCCACTCTCTGCTGTTTCCACTGAGGTCACTAAGTGGGCTGGAGTCCTGTGTGTCCGGAGGACAATAGACCATTCCCCTTTGTCTAGTGATAATTGTCTTTTTGACAACTAAATTTATTTAGATACCACACTGACTGCTCTAACTAGAAAGGCGTCCAGTGTGGTTCCAGTACAGGGAGTTCCAGGATTAGGGAGGGCAAGATCCTTTCCTGATACAAGCTTACGTTTCCCCATGGCCAATTTAGTTACTTAAAAGCACATTTTAACAAAAATGGCACACTACTCACCAAAGCACAGGTGATATGGTATATGGTATTCCGTTGGAAAAACCTAGAGATGGCCCACCCCAGCCTCTTCCAGGCAATGACCGGCAATTGAATGCACCTCCTGGCGCGTTTCTTGTGATGCGGCAAGGGCCAGGACAGTCTGAGGCTTTGAGTCTAGGCACACCACCGCAGGCCGCAGAGTATCCCCTCCACTCAGGCCACAGTCTCAGGGGAGAGGAGGCACAGCAACCGGACAGGTCCAGGATCAGCCCAGGCCCGCAGTACGATGCCGCCGCCGATCGGATGCCTCAACGTGCCCAGGAGCAGGTAAGGCGTCACACTTCTCTGCCTCCTCCGCTTCGGCTCCCGGCCCAGCTCTCCATGGTTGGCCCAAGTTCATAAAAGTCAGTCAATAAATGAAATTTAGTCCAGTGTTCCAATCAATGTTCCCTCTAATTTGTTTCCTCTGTGTGCGGCAGTATAAGGTCTCTGTGCGCTGCAGCCAAGGTTATGTGCGCCAGGAACCTGGCTGCGCGTGTGGGTGCAGCGACAAATATCAGTGCAGATTGTGTGAGTATTCATGTTAATCGCAGCACCAGTCATGCGCTGCAATTAACATGAATACTTTCTCAGAGGCAAACAATATGCCCCGAACAGGGCCGGCCTTAGCGCTGGTGGCACCCTGTGTGACAATGTTTGTTGGCACCCCCCAATGACCACCTCCGCCAGTGATTCCCTCACTATTACCCTTTAACAGTGCCCCTCAAGTCTCCATTACCCTCTCTCTGAGATGCACTTAATTCGGTTTATAGCGCCACTCATACCAGTGTAGGGTGTACTTTACATTGCACACACATTAAACAGAGACAATCAATCATAGGTATGTAAATCAGTGTGTAAGAAATGTTACATATGACAGAGGTCTGCAAGGTGAAGGAGTGACATGTCATTCATACTGGTAGGCAGTATAGTTTAAGAGTGCTTTGTCTGGAGAAGAACAAACTTGGAATTTAAAATGTAAAACCATGGTTAGGGTTTCTCTTTAATAAGAATCACTTTGTACCCAAATGAACCCTTTTTGCAACATTAGGATAATGAATGGTTGGGGAAAAAATCATAACGCTCTAATCTATACCTTGCAGTATGCATGAAGTTCTTTGATGACAATTAATAGTTTACTGTTCTATATTAGGATTTTAACTTATAAACTGCAAGTAACAAAATTATCTCTCTGACAAAAGTAGTAACCTGCTAACCAATTTTCATAGGACCCGGACCCTCCCAGGGTGTTCCCGGCCCCGCCCCATGGAACCCACAAATCAAGTCTTGATTACAAAAGCTGTGGGTAAAAAGAGGCCATGTTTATTTCAAACAATCACACATAAACATGACAATAATCAGCTCAGGCATATTAACCGTCTGCGCTACCTTAAAACTTCCACTAGAGCAAATTCCCATCTCTCTCCAGGCAGAACATTAATCACCAGAGTTATCTTGACATATTTATTATTGCCTGAAAATTGCTGGAGGCAAGGAACTTTGCAGCTGGTCCTTTTGAAACCATAATATACCTGTGTCCATTCACTCTCCCCTGCAGCGAGTCACAGGCGTGAAGTAAGTCCGTTGACACCACGGGTTGGCACATCAAAGCACGTCATGCTTGTAGTCAGGGCTTTAAGTGGGATGAAAAAACTTGGGGAGCTCTCATAGGGGAGTGGCCAATGTAATTAAGGGAGCGGCTTAAAACACTTAAGTTAAAAATCTGTACTTACCATAGTGTGCTGCCCCACTGGTATTATGCTGCTCAATCAGTGGGTTTCTCAAGGAGCCTAGCATCACACGCCGTCACCCAGGGCTTTAAGTGGGATGAAAAAACTGGGGGGCCTCTCAAAGGGGCGTGGCCGATGTAATTAAGGGCGTGGCTTAAAAGCACAGTAAGCTTAAAATCTGTGTTTAGCATAGTGTGACGCCCGACATGTATTTTTGCTGCTTTTGTCATTGCATCCAGATTTATAATATAACAAGTAAAATTACACCTACAACAAGCCAGGACTATTGGGTTTGTCAGTGGTTGTTAGTTGCATAAGATAAATAGGCAACAACTATGGCTCCGTTGTATATAACATTGAAAATGCTTCAGGTCTGACATGATGAGACTGAAAGGACTATACCGAGTCTTTTTTAGTTACATCAAAGGCAGTGAAGGGTGGCACTGCTACAGAGACAAATTTTTTTCATTCTGAGGCTGATGGCAAAAACCGGTTGGACCCGGCCCACTTAAAGCCCTCCCGTCACCACAGGTGAAGTGCTTTATATGGGACGCAGGGAGATACATTAGTTTCAGTGAAACAGAGAAGTGTAGAGCTCAGAGAGAAGTGGCAGGAGGGAACCAACTGTAAAGGAAGGAAGCAGGCTGTGGCGTGTGTATAAAACACGACAGTTCTTCACACACCGAATCAAATGAAATGTGTTCACATACACCTATCAATTCCATCCCAGGAGGCTTGATGAAGGAAGGATTACTAACAACCTATCCTGCAAAGTGCAGTTTGAAAATGTAGCCTTCTGTTGATGTTTTATAATGTCAAAGTTCCCTGAAAGTAGTGTCACTGCTGAGGTACAAAAAACGTCCAATCCAGAGGTTGCTGTCGTTGCGTTGTCCTGTTTTGTCCAGCCGTGTTGCACTAAGAACTTGCCCCAGGCATTCTTTTCACACACAATTTGCCCCGCTCTATTAACAAAAGAAAGGCAGGAAGTCTAGAAGCACAACGTGTGCTTTCACAATCACCTGAAAGCACACGTCGTGATTGTAGACTTGCTGCCTTTCATTTGTTAATAGGGCACAGCTGCGGGGCAGATTGTGTGTCTTTGTGAAAGTAATCATGTTAATTGCAATGCATTATCTGGCGCTGCGATTAACATGAATACTTTTACAAAGGCAGACAATCTCCCCCACGGCCGCGCCCTTTTAACAAAAGAAATGCAGCAAGTGCAGGAGGCACTTGCTGCTGAACTTATCTGCCGCTGTGCGCACTTCAAACGCCACACTGCGCGCTCGAGGTGAGTGGGGTGCGCAGGCGCGCAGGCGCGCAGCTTACAGGGAACAGTGATTCCAATGTTACCAGTTCAAACTTAGAATTTGGCTGGGTGCTACAACCTCACCATACAAAATAAATTAAATGTCAGTACCTTTGAATGCAAGAAGTTAGAGGGATATATAATTTACTTATTACCAAAAGATTCTCCATATACCTATGTGTGAGTGCATGTAGCTGAAAGCTAGACATTTTAAAAGATGCTGTAGGTATCCTCCATATATACATTCCTCGTCTCGATAACAGGGTCTGGGAGGTCCACAAGTTCTCAACTTGTCACCATTCCTTCATTTATTTTGAAAATCATACTTTTGCATGGCTGGTTGCATCGGAACACCCATACTCCAGCCATTTCTAGCTGAATTTCTGCTGTATCAGGCAAGGTTGTGATATGTGCAGGCTAAGATGACTCTGAGTGTAGTCAGCCACCCAGAGTCATTGAAGGAGGTTTTGTGTGTGACAGTCATGATCAGTTCAGTACTGATCTTGCCTTTAGTGCTCTTGCATGATGCAATCTCTACTTGATTGCTTAGTCTATTAGGCCCCAGATTTAGGAAGCCTTTGGGTTGATCTTGTGCCATGTAAGTTCACACAAGGAGAACACAAATGCTTCACTGATACTTACTAAGCCACACAAGGCCAGATTTGTGTGACCTTGCTTGGCTTTGTAACAGAATGCACGAAGGAAAGCTGCTTCCGTTCTGTTACGTAATATTTCAGCCTGGAACACATTCCATGGGTGCATCATGGGCATTCCGAAGCATACACCTATGAATTTTCACTCATTTTCAGATGTATTAAAACTAGTAACCCTGATAATGGCTAAACATTGTAGTTGTACCTATACTGAGACGTAAAAATGAGAAATATCTCTATTCCTTCTCATTATGTCCTCTTTCCACTTGTCCTGCTTTTTTCCAACTCACATGGAAAGTGGAACATGCCTAAAAGGATTGTTTGCAGGCAGGAAGGTATAGCTTCCTGTACAACAGAAATCAGTCCCATAATGCAGACCCCCTTACACTATGAATCGAGGGTACCAGCATTGGTGTTAGGCTGCACACAGTGAGCCAGTGCAAGGTGAAAGTTGAAATGCTCCATATATTTGGAAATAGTGAGCATTTCTGGTATCTCCCTTTCACAAAACGCACAGGCAACTTTGCTTGCTGCCCTGCATTGAGCAAATTATTTGTAAATATGCCCCTTGGTGTCCTTTTCATCTAGCGACAACCTCACATGATTAGGTAGCGATGTAGTCCACTTCATTTGGTATATTATGTGTTGCCTACCAATGACTTGAAAATGGCAGTGGATGCAGCAACTGCTGTTTGGGCATCAGTAAATGATATGCGACCTGAGTGGCCATATAGCACACACAACCATATAGCATTTAATGGCCAATATGCATGTGCAGATGTGTTTTGATGATTCCCATTTATGTTATGGCCAAGTACGTTCCTAGAATACAGCCAACCTGTGTGTTACATGTTCAGGTACTTGCAAGTAGATGTGGGCTGTCATTACTGTAAAGTACTATTTAAGTGTTCATGACATACTAAATCAGGGAAAACATGTGTGTACGTAACATGTTGAAAAATATTATTCTAATAAAATGTAGACTACTATGGCCAATATATAAATGTATAAATTTCCCAGAAACCAAGATTTGAGATACTCCAGAAGGTGGCAAGTGAGTTTAGAAAAATGGGTAAATTCTATGAGGATCAGAAGCATCAGGACACATGGGCAACATCTACTGCACCAAACCTGCCTTCCACATCAACTGGAGCAGCCATACCTCATTGGAGCAAGAAGGCCAGTCCCAAACCACAACAAGCACCGGCTCAAAAATCTGGACAGTCGATTGGTGCTTGGGTACCAGCAGGCTCTGCATATAATTGCACAAAAATAGTTACCCTGAACACTCTTCCTCTTTTTCCTCTGATTGGCTCTGTAAATATGCTTTTTCTATTTCACAATTAGTTAGATAGTTAGGTTTTATTTTTTTTATTAGATATAGCTAAAGTGTAGGATTAGGTAATGTTTGTTAGTGTTAAGTTTTACATGTGTATTTAGTAAGATAGTTTAGTTGGTGGAAGGGGGGTGATGTTAGGGTTGTAGGTTATATATTTAGGGATATATTTAGTTTACGTTTAGCACTTATTATGTATAGTGTTGAATTTGACAATGTTAATGAGGATGGGGTTGATGTTTAAGATGTGTTGTGTTAGGTATAGATAAGTAGTTGCGAGTGTAGATAGAGTAATTAAGGTAAGATTTAGTTAGGACTTTAGTAGCGTGCTGTGATTTTAATCAATTTTTTACTTCTTTACTTGAGTGCATGATATGTTTATGGTGCACATTAACCATATCATTAAATGGTAAGGTAAGATGTTTACTGCAAACACAAGGATTTAGCAGTGCTAGATGTGATGTAGCTGCTACTCAACATGATGTTTATATATGTTTTTTCGTATGAACAGACTCTGACAGTGCACACATGGTCATATTATGGAGAATGTTAGACATCACAGCCACAATACCCAGGCTGATGTGCTGAATTTTGTGAAAGGTAGAGGGGAAAAACATAGCCTTTCTATGTTAGCCATGGATAATTTAATTTTTGTTCAGGCAGTGGTAGATTATGACCTGGCTAGTGGTGAAGCAGAGATTCTTTGTTGATGTTGGTAGGCAGTGTGACGTTACAGAGATTAGATATGGTAGTCCTGAAGAGATAGATTCCTGATCTGTCACATATTTGTAACATATTAGAATGCTGTAATGTGTCTTGTACAATACTACATGCATGCCAACAGAGATGAAACTAAAAACAGTACATAGGCCTCCTTAGTGGGCCACACTATGAATGGCACGGCACGTTGTGATTTAATATGGACTACACGATTACAATATAAGACTGTGTTCGAATTTACATGCCCCATATACTGTGAAGGCCCATCCAGAACCCATGGACAGGCTCCCAATTATCAATGATACATCATGATACAGAACTTGCCCAATGCCTGTCACTTTGTTAATGCTATCACCATAGTGCACCCAACACAGGTTGTGAGCATCAGAAGGAATGGTCTCAATAGATATATGTTGTGCTTCCTTTGCCTTGCATGAAACAAAGTTTACGCTAGAACTTGATATAAGTAACATTCTAGTCAATATGTGTTTCCCTTCATTGACTTAGTCAAGAATTGCCCTAATACCAAATTATCAGACACCTGTTTAAATGTAGTCGATATACAGGTTAATGAAGGAGGACTTGGAAGTGTACCTGAACAAGTGATTTCCACTTAGTTCAATATGATAACTTATGTAAGTTGTCTTCTGTATGACCCTTCATAATTTAGTACCTGATTTTGAAGTGACACTTATACCTGACATATGCATACAACATTTTTCATGTGGCTGTATAATAGGTACCATACTAGTGTCCAGAGTCTCAATTTTGATAAGGCTTGACAGTGTGATATCATGGAATTTGACATTACACACTCATGAATTATACTTAGACACACACACTGTTTTCCTGTAGAAAGTCAATTTTTATCTGAAGGTTACTGTTGCCCACAGTGGTTCAACCTGAAATGTTTTGTATGTAGCTTATCACCATGCATGGTTGATATGTTTACAACTTCTCATCAACAAAAGTTTATTTTAGAGGAGGAAAGCCAAGCAACAAAAAGAAGAACATTGAGAAATGAAACAATATCCAAAACATGATACAAAAATGAAAAGTGACTTACTGAACATAAGCATTAGCAAACAAGGATGCTTTCTAACAAGAACAGATGAACAAAATAACCGACATATCACCAAATTGCAGTTGTTTGTAAAGAAAGTGGCATGATGACAAACACATGACAAAGTGATGAACTGAGGTACTCACTAATGTTCAACGAGCAACTGTAGATCTAAAACTGGGGAACACTACATATTCTTCCTCTGATGAATGTGCTGCCTCCTGTGGCTGTTGTCATGGTACAATTGAAGGCTGTAGAGTAATGGTGGATGCTTCTGATGCACAAACAACAGGGGTTGAAGATCCATGCCCCATTTATGCAAGAACATGAGTAAGTGCCATGAAGGCTGCATGGTATTCCCTGGCACGGGATTGTTGGTTCGCAAGACAGCAACAATTTTGCTGCTGAGGGCACTATTTGTTGCCAAAAAGGAGCCCATCTTGGACTCCTTTCGATTCCCTAACTCCTCCAGTCCTTGATGCAAGGACTGGATGGGGGAATTGATGGCTCCTAGCTGGGTAGCAACATCACTGGTACTTTATGTAGAAGGGTGTTGTTGATTGCTCTTCTGCAGCATAACACCAGCAATATCAGCTAACAAGCCATTAATGCTATGGAGCCAAGAATCTCGTACTGCCTCTGCCAACCCCTTATTAGGCCGGGACACCTCTGGACTCCTTCTAGAGTGGCCATTAAAGTCTCCATCCCCAACTTGATCACATCCAACATACGCTGCTGGACCCCAACCACTCTCCTGACTAGAGGGTTATCGGGATCAGCATCCTCCCTAGGGATATGGTGAGCAGCTGTCTGTGACACAGTCAGGGTCAGTTCACTTGGAGACCCAACAATTTCATCTTCCCTTGTCAAGGTAGGAGGAGAACAATCAATAGTTTCCAGGATTTGTTTGAAGGGGTCTTCATCCACGGAGGGCAGGTAGGAGTAGAGGTCAGACCCATCATCATTGACAGGCTGCTGTACAGGAGAGGTAGGTGCTTCCTCTGTAACAGATGTAGATAATGTTAGTACTGTGCTGAGTTTGCATTTGATATAGGTTATTATAAGGCACATTATGACAGACATTTTGTTCACTTTCTCATACAATGCAAAATTGCAAGTCTTTTTAGAAAAATGGCACTATTTGCAAAATGTAGGCAAGGCCAAAGCCATCACTATGTGCTGGTGCTGTAGTTAAACACCCTCATATGGGAAAATGGCTTTATTTATATGTAAGTGCAACAATGTACCAAGCTGACACAGAAATGTGTTATGCTTATACATCACTACATAGTTGTCAATTTGGACATGTTACACACTTTGAAGGCTCGCATTTGATAAACCAATGTATCACTAAACATAATTTCACAACACAGTTGTATTCCTTGCCTCTAGACATTGCTGCGCACACCTGTATATTCTCTAGTTTGTAGAGCAAATAAATCTCAAGTGGTTTAATCTCCATACTCTAACCATGTTCACCGGATAAGAAGCAACCATAAAATTAGTTGATTTTTTCTGAATTATTGTCCCTTCATTTTAGTATTACATTGTGTAGCACTCAGCTATCAAAGTTGAATACTTCACCTTATTACTGTCTATTAATCTTTGAGCCTTACAGGTCACATTTCTACACATTGCACACGCAGCCATACATATTTCCCAACCTGTCCTATGTTTTCAATTCTTCACAACACAGTGAAGCATCATGATGAAGGGTAGCCTTGATTGCTATGATTGAATGTGGCCTTCCCTGCACCGCAGCACCACAAATGTGCTCTATTTTCCAAATGTGTTGTAAGATATGATCAGATAGAGCATTTAACACAGCATAGTGAGTAGTTGTACCTTAGAAGATGCACAAGGATTCTCCTTCAGGATTTGTCTTAGAGGTGGATTGTGAGGGCTGTTTCCCTCTATTTCCATATATGAAATTGGCATTCCATTATAATCCTAGGCCTGGCAATCTGTATGTTTGTTATTTGCAACACATGCCTAATTTCACCATTGTGGAGGTGAAACACCTATATATATCTTGAATCTTTCTATCATGACCTCTGTGCATGTATCATGCATGTGGCAGTTCTGATGGTATGACACATTCCTGCGCACACACACACAAACATGCCTGTGCTGCAGGCACACTTGCACTATGGTGTATTGGTGGCAGCCTTGGACTGAGGCTGAACACACAGCTAGCTGATATTGAGCCTGTGTAATTAATTGTTCTACATTATTATATACTCCCTTTCAACCTACACACCACATCAAGTTAGCTCTAGTACATGCAATGTAGTATAGGCCCTGTTTATGCTTGGAGTAAGATTTGTGTGGCTCACAGGTGACCTGGTGGTATGTAGATGTTACTAAGATACATACACATCTGTCCTATTACGCTAAGGTGTGTAGATGACTGACATCTACATTTTAGTGCTTCTGCAGTTTCATAAAGACATGATAATATACATATTTGTAGATACTTTGGATATGTCAGTGTGTTACACTGTAACTCAACCCATACACATCTTGATTCATGGTGGTGTTATATAGTTATTTCCTGGAACTTCTGCATTACCTGCCCTATATGATTAGATGGGGTCATTGATGTAACTTAAACTGTTGTCCTACGTGTGCTTACATGTTAGGGTACTTTTAATGTGTTTATCTACTCATATTACCAATTTCTTCATATAGATTACATCCATTATGTTATTACTCATTCTGTAGATTGTGTTGATCCTCAATGTCAGCACTGTTCATGCCCTCAACTCTGTCAAACCAACTCTGCTAAAATGAGTGATGGCACCTGCTCGTCCAATGGGTTCAACTCCTCTTGGACTTCTGGTCGTCCTTCGGCCCTCATTGCAGCCGTACAGTTCCTGGTCAGTTTCTCTATTGTCCTGCGTTTGTGATCATACCACCTTTTCTTACATTCAACTACAGCCCTTCACGTTTGTGCCACACAGTTTATCTTGTCCACTATTGGTTGCTATAAAGCATTCTTCTTGACTAATGGTAATTTGGAGGTCACGAACAAAAGATTCTCATTTTTAGTGAACTCTGTGATCAAAATTTGGCTTTACTCCTTAGTAAAATTGACTTTGCGCTTCCTTTTGGACGGCATGGCAGCCCCAACTTTGCGTCACGCAGGTAAACGTTGAGTTACTGCACGTTGTGCTCAAAATACAACCTTGTGTCACGCTGTGTGATGCATCTCTTGCGTCATTGTGCACTGTATAGTAAATGTGGCACATCCAAGACACACAAAAGTTGCGTAATGCAGCGCATACTCACACAACGCTACACAACGCAGCGCTGCATGAGTCTTAGTAAGTCTGGCCCCAGAAGCGAAGATAAAAGAGCAATCCTTGTCCCATCAGTCAGCTTAAGAAGTGTTACGTGCTCCCTCACGGAAGGAGCGAGCCACCTCAATCCGAGTAAAGATGTATGTCTTATCAACATAAACTACTTTCAGTCTTACTAGGTTTGAAATTGAGGCCAACATGTCCAGGGCCACCCTTTCCTAGATTCAATAGTTGCTTTCTTCTCTCCTGGGTCGCCTCACAAAAGTGAGAGAACAGAAGGTTCCAAGTGATTCAATATTGTAGTCCTCGCTTACGCAACACACAGTCTCACCAGGCAGGGCCACCCACTATCACCGAAGCAGTCCAACCAGACCAAGAGCTGTCTGATCTATTCCTCCTTGTGAAAAGTGTAAATAATCTCCTTACCAGAGCTGGTCTAAAACAGTAATGTTACATAGAAAGAGGCCTGCCACACTGTGGTCTTGCCTTCCTCTGTCACAAGGGGGAAAGGCGTGGACCCTCACACAAGCCATTCTCCTAATGTTATCCAGCTCCACAGTTCTGGATTCCAGCTGCAGTGGGCATTGAACCCTCCATGATGAAATCTGGCAACTCACTCCCCACAGCAAAAGTATACCACTTTTATATACAGTGCATCATGCAATGTACACAAATAATCAACCATACACACAAATATGCTGGGAAATACAGTACCTTCATGGTTGCAGTTGTATGCTTGTGCCAGGGTGCAATCAGTCACTGTATGCCATAACTACTTCAATAGCCATAGGCGTGCTGTATAAATATTCCAGAGTATTGCTGTTAATAGCCGGGTGGCACTGGTACATTTCAGGCTGCTGTTAGTATTACTCTGCTCAGTTTGCCAGACTGCATTTTTAGGTTGAGCGTTAGCGTACGACCTCTTGTATACTTTAGTATACATATATCTCTGTGGGCCAAATGCCATTCCTTGCTTCTCATTTGTTTGTTTCAATGTCCTTTAAAAATCCTTGCTTACTAGTGGCCAGTCCTGCCTCTTTGTCCCTCCTTTTTCCTCCAAGGAGCAGGGGCTTAGTACAATATCATTACACTTTTTACTTTTGATCTGCTCGTGGGGGGGACTATTTTATTATGTTTTCAACCTCTTGTTACACTGTGGGTGCTCAGACGTAACTGCTTACATTTTCTTGCAGCATTCACGTCTTGTCTTTCCTGTCCAAAGCCAGCAGCACCCAGCCATGCTTTCTAGCTACTGCAGCTCTAAATCATGTAAAAAGTTAAACCAAAACTTAAACACAGCTTGAAATGATACTTTAATATGCATGCTGCTTGTGTTTTTTTCCTCCCCTCCAGGACTTGTGCTTGGCTGCTGACTGAGGAGTTGGAAGTTCTCCTCATTGGTTTTGTGCTTAGGCCAAAATGTTTCCTTCTGGAAAAATGTCCCCTTTAAAATGTGCATTTGAATGTATTACATTAAATAAAAGCAGAACAAGAACACAGGGCCAGCACAAGGGCTGTGCGATGGATCACACTGGAAGCTGCCTTCAGAGGGGCAATGTTTCCAAGTTTATTTTACTTTTAAAAGCACTCCACACATTCCTGGCCTCCTGCAATTTCCAGACAATAAAAACGTCAAGATAACTCCGGTGATTGATGTTCTTGCTGGAGAGATCAGAGTTGTCTAGTGGGAGAAGTTTTAACTCATTGCAAGGTAGCCAGAGGGTTAATATGCCAGCTGCAAAGAAAGTGTACCATGCAGATTACAAAGTGCATAAAATGTAAATAGGTCAATAGGTTACTGTTCTTCTGTTACTTGCAGCATATAAGTTAAAATCCTGACTGAACAGTGAATTTATAACTGTCATCAAAGAACTGCATGCATTGCAAAGTAAAGATTAGAGAAGATATTAAAGTTGCAAAAAGGGTTCATCTGGATGGAAATTGATTCTTTTTATTTAAGAGAACCCCCAACTATAGTGTTCTGTTTTCAATTCTGAGTTTGTGCTTCTGGGGCCCAAGCACTCTTTAGCAATGCTGCCTACCAATATGCATGACTTGTGACTCCTACACCCTGTAGTCCTCTGTATTATGTAACATTTCCTTTACACTAATTTATACACTTATGATTGATTGTCTCTGTGTAATTTGTGTGTGATGCAAAGTGCTCTGACACCCTACACTGGTATGTGTGGCGCTTTATAACTAATTAAATGCATCTGAACATTAGTGGTTATGGAGCCTTAAGGGACTCTGTTAAAGGGTGGTGGTGAGGGAATCCGCATCACTCAGCACTTACCTCAACATCACCTGAGCACCGTCTCAGCATCAACACAGCACCACCTCCTCATCAGTGTACCACCAGTTCAGCACCAACTCAGCATCAGTGCAGCACCACCTTAACATCAGCACTGCACAGCACTATTTCAGCATCAGTGCACCACCACCAACGTAGCCCCACCTCAGCATCAGTGCACCACCACCTCAACACAGCACCAACTCACCATCACTCAGCGCCACCTGATAACCAGCTCAGCACCACCTCAGAAACAGTGCAGCACCACCACCTCAGCATCACTCGGCACCACCTCAGCATCAGCACAGCACATCAGCATCAACACAGCACCACCTCCTCATCAGTGAGCCACCAGCTGTGCAGCACCAACTCATCATCAGTGCAGCACCAGCGCAGCACCATCTCCTCATTAGCACAGCACCACCTGAACACCACCACCTCAGCATCAGCACAGCCCCATCTCAGCATCAGCACAGCACTACCTCCTCATCAGCGCAGCACCATCTCAGCATCAACACAGCACTACCTCCTCAGTGCACCACCAACTCAGCACCAGCGCAGCACCACATCAACATCAGCACAGCACAATCTCAGCATTAGCACAGCACAATCTCTGCATCAGTGCACCACTACCAGCACAGCACCACCTCAGCAGCAACTCAGCACCCATGCAGCACCACTTCAGCATCAGCGCAGCACCAACTCAGCATCACTCGGCACCTCCTCAGCACCAGCGCAGCACCACCACCTCAGCATAACTCAACACCACTCATCATCACTCAGCACCCCCACAGCATCACTCAGCACCACCTCAATATCACTCAGCACCACCTCAATATCACTCAGCACCACCTCCTCATCAGTGCACCACCAACTCAGCATTAGAACAGCACCACCTCTGCATTTGCATAGCACCATATCCACATCAGTGCACCACCACTTCAGCACAACACCACATCAGCATCACTTAGCACCAACTGAGCACCAACTCAGCACCACCCGAGCACCAGTGTAGCAGCATCACCTCAGCATGACTCAGCACCACCTCAGCATTAGCACAGCACTATCTCCGCATCAGTGCATCACCACCAGCTCAGCACCAAAGCAGCCCCACCTTAGCAGCATCTCAGCACCAGTGCAGCACCACTTCAACATCAGCGCAGCATTACCTCAGCACAGCACCAACTCATCACCCAGCACCACCTGAGAACCAGCTCAGCACCACCTCAGACCCAGCGCAGCACCACCACCTCAGCCTCACTCAGCCCTACTCAGCACCACCTCAGCATTATTCAGCACCACCTCTTCATCACCTCAGCATCACCTCCTCATCAGTTCACCACCAACTCAGCATCAGCGCAGCACCAGCACAGCACAACATAAACAGCACAGCACCATTTCTGCATCAGTGCACCACCAGCAACTCAGCACCCATGCAGCACCACCTCAGCATCAGCAGAGCATCACCTCAGCACAGCACCACCTCAGCACCAGCTCTGTACCACCACCTCAGCATGACTCAGTGCCACAGCATCACTCAGCACCACCTCAGCATCACTCAGCACCACCTCAGTAACATTCAGTATCACCTCCATACCAGCACACAACTACCTCAGTATCACTTACCACTACCTGAGTTTCATTCAGCAGCACCTGAGCATCCAATCTGTACCAGCACACCATCACCTCAGCACCACTTCAGCATTACTCAGCACCACCTCAGTGTGCCCTCAGAATCTGGCATCTGTTGATTCTCTCCTAGTGTCCGCCCGCTACTCGTGTTGTAATTCAGGTACTATTTCTCAATCTCCACCCTCCTATTGTTTATGTCCCTGCATAACAAAATAAAGCTATAACAAAAAGCATTACAACAGGCCGGAGGAGGTTGCCAGCATTGCAAGGACAAAAAAAACTAGAAGACATTTTTTGATAATTCTTTTTTTAAAAGAGTCATTCAATTGTACACAATGTCGTCTTTAAACTCCACTACATAACGCTCCACAGCACAAAATACCATTCCACATACTTACACTCCATTACACACATTCTCACACAACATAATTCCAATACACTCAAAAATACATAATTACGATCCACATAATTCCACTACACAAATCCAAACCACACAGTTTCACACCACACAATTCCACAACTAACAAGTCCAATCCAACCCACATAATTGGTACACACCACATACATCCACTCCAATCCATAACACATAGGTAAGAGACATTTACATTTACAATGTCAATAGCTCCAACTCTTTCCTTTTTTTTTTAACTCCTAGATCTGATGCTTAGCTCCTACCTATTTGTTCTTTTCCGTCACCACAAACGCAAAGCTATACACAAAGTTCCATGCCACACAATTCAGCTCCACACATTTCCAACCCACACCACACAATTTAACGCCAAACCACATAATACAACTCAACAACACAATGACACAACACCACATACATCCAATCCACACCACACAATTCTACATTGTGCCGCAAAATTCAACTGCACACCACATAATTATACTGTACAAGTTACCACTCCACACAATCCCACTACACATAATGCCACTACACTGAATGCCACAAAATTGCTAACCATATATTTCCACAGCACACCATGCCACATAATGCCACTACACAAATCCACTCCACACCACACAACTACACTCCACACAATTACACAACTAACTAATCCAATCCAACCCACATTGTTCCACTACACACCACATACATACACCCCATAACACATAGGTAAAATACATTGCCATTTACAATGCCAATAGCTTCAACACAAACAAATGCGAGACCGATTGCATTTCCAATGCTTGTTTTCATTGATACACCAGTCAGTTTCTGCTTACTGGGCAATTTTGCCAGTTTCTTGTTGCCAAAGTTATGTACGCATTGCTACAGCACGTTCACAATGCCCCTGTTACAATGGTGATTAAGCGCTACATCAAATTGCTTATAACAAAAAAAAAATACAAGCACTTTTAAAATCAATGGTAAATGAGAAACTGGAGGTTTATAGTTTGGAGGGTACAAGCCGTGCCAGTTTGGTAACTGTGAGGACACAAAAGACAGGAAGAAGAGATAGATCGTCGTTGCATATCACTGACGATAAACACAAATCTCAAACCAGCAGCAAACTGAAAGCAAAGACGGAGGTAATACAGTTAAGTATAGTGGGCACTGGAAAGTGATTGGAGTATACAAAGGAGAGCAGGATAGAGTATGATTTAAATGAAGAATACACATGTTGCGGAGTGAAGCATGAAAGAATAGGGATGTGGCTTAACGGCTAGAGCGACCGACTTTGAAGCTGGGGAACCAGGTTTGAGTCTCAGCAGGTCCGCTCAAGCATCCTGTGATTCTGGGCAAATCACTTAGGGCCAGATGTATGACCCTACCAATTTGCGAGTCGCAAATTGTGTCATTTTGCGACTCGCAATTTGCGACTCGCAAATTGGAATGTACAACAGTGTCTCGGACACTGTTTGCGATTCCTAATGGGGTTGCAAATTGCATGCCTCCTTAATATTCATGAGGCAGGTGCAATTTGCGACCCCATTAGGAATGGCTAGCACTCCTAGGGATGGTGGCCTGCTGGGGTCAGCAGCAGTGGCGGCTCGCAGAGGGAGTGCTGCGGGGCACTGGGGCGGGGCTGGAGAGGGGCTGGGTGGGGGGGTAGTGGAGTCGGACATACGACGGGCAGGAGTAAAGTAAGTAAATAAATAAATAAAACTATTTACCTTGCGCTCGCTGCATCGCCAACTCGGCGAGCCGCCACTGGTCAGCAGACCCCCATGTCTGTGACTGTTTGTTTAAATGCATGCCTTTTAAAAAAAAAAATGAAACAGAAATGTTTCATTTTTTAAGGGCAGGCAGTGGTCCCTGAGACCACTGCCTGCTCTTAAAAAATATTTTTGCATCCATTCAAAAAGGGGAAGGGGTCCCCTAGGGACCCCTTCCCGTTTGCGAGTGGTTTACCACCTAATTGAAGTAGCTGGTAAACTGCAAGTGTTTTGTGGCCGCAGATGCGGTCGCAAAACAATGGTACATTCCATTGTGACTTGCTATTAAGAAGGGACGCCCCTTCCTAATAGCGAGAGTCGCAAATGCTGTTTTGCGAGTTACCGACTCGCAAAATAGCATTTGTACATGCCATTACCCTTTTTTGCGGTCGCAAACGTGCCAATTTCGCATTTGCGACCGCAAAAAAGGGTTGTACATTAGCCCTGAATCTCCCCGGTCCTAAAAGTTAATGTGTCCATCTGTAATGCAACTGGTGCTCATGTAAAGCGTTCCGATAACTTTGGGTCGAGTTTGCGCTATATAAAACTGCAAAAAAAAAGTAAGGTGCAGGAGAAGACGTTGCTACACCAGGGGGATTGGATAGGAGGAAACAGTCACAATCAGCAGGAAGGGGGTGAGGCAAGGAGAGGGTAGGAAAAGATTACACGATGAGAACTAAGTTACAATAAAAGAGGATGAAAGTATGCAGAGATTTAGTATGAGAAGTTTAGCATGAATTACTTAGATGTTGGGCAAGCAGAAAAGTTTTTAGCTTTGTCCAGAAGATCAACACGGAGTCAGATTGTCTTATTTGAATTGGCAGCAAATTACAAATTGTTGTTGCAGCATCAGAGAGTTTTGTATTGACAAGTGTGTGATTCTTGAGGCGTCTCAGATTTTTTCTGCCTCCGGATCATTTGATGGATGATACTAGGTATTCAGGCTTGTTGTAAAGTCTTGTATGTAATATTTTTTTTCTTGCTTCAGTCAGGGGCCAGTGTAAATCTTCGAGTACCAGGGTGATGTGATGGCACTTTTTGTTCCCTCACCCACACCATGTGGCATGCTTCATCACTGGGTCCGCTCTGTGGGAGGTTCAACTTCCACTGAGGAATCGTGAGCTGGGCGGTCACTCTCTGTATGTCACTAAGTAGCATGATGTCTCTGGGATGAAAAGTCCCCAGCTTGTCCAGCTGCTTGTGCTTCCCATCAGCCTGCTCTGTGGGAGCTCTCCCCTACCAGCTGCCTCCTTATGTGGCCATAATAGTTGAACGTCAGCAAAAGCAGTGGGTGGACCTGGGGGCTCCCCCACTCGGTGCTCCGCCTGTACAGCAACTTATACTACTTTCAAACTGGGACAAGCATTGAGTCATACTTCAGTATGAAGGAGTTAATTGAGAAGCCTGGCACACAGTAGAAGATTTAGGGCAAAAAAATTAAACATTCATTGAAAAAGAAAGAGTTTTCACCATACATTGATTCAGTGGTTGATTTGTAAAAAATAATAAGTGCCGGGGCTCTCGTCAGGAGGCAGCTTGCACCAGCCCATTTCTCCTGTTAGTGCCGCCTAAAACAGAACCAACTACTAACCATGAAAGTGGGGAGAGGATGTGGCGTAATGGACAGAGCTGCCAACTTCAGAACTGGAGAACCAGGTTCGACTCTCGGCGTCCACTTCAACATCCTGTGATTCTGAGCAAATTACTTAATCACCCCTGCCTACCATAAATGAATGTGTCCTTAACTGGTGCTTATGAAAAGTGCCGGTGTTGATGATTAAGTGCTGGTGCTCAGCACCGGAAACCACTGGCTCAAATTAAGCACTGCGATTGATTCCCCTGACGACTGACTGAGTTTACAACAAAAAACATGCTAGTACCCTTGAATGCTTCTGAGTGGTATGGGGTAACCCAATGATGAAGCATGCCACACATGTGGGTGAGAGTTGATCATCCAAAGAAACTCCATGCATCACTGATAATCCCTTTGTAGGTCTGGTAACAAAGCATGGTGTGCTTTATGCATGTTTATAGTTCAGGAGAGAGGTCAGGTAGGAAGATTAATTTAAAAGAGAGTGGGGAAGAGATGCCAACATTGACAGAGATTTCAAAGCACAAAAGAAGGGAAGTGAATGACCGGAGAGGACAGAAGGAGATGAGCAAAGCAGCTCAGAGACAAAAATCTTCCTTCAACTGAGATAAGAAGATCACTAATCCTGCTCTCAAGTACACGTCAGGAGGTGGGGAGAAATGTACAGCAGAAGTGGTGGCAGCGAAGAACTGGCAACATCCCTCCTCCTTCTCAAGTTCTCCTGTCTCCGCCCACCTGCTAATGTCATACACCGCCCGAAGATCTATAAAACAAGGGGCAGGTAGAACTGCCACCTTACTTTATCTTGTATCTCAAGAGAGAAAAGGGGAAAGGGAAAGCAGGTTAAAGCAAGAAAACAGAACAGAAGAAAATTGAATGAAATAAAATAAAGTCAAAGAAGGAAGAGGAAAAGAGAAAATAGGAAGGAAGGACATCAGTTCAAAAGACAGAGTTTGAAGCATGGGGAACAGTAAAAGTGGGGCTCTCTCCAAGGAAGTATTGGATGAGCTGAAAATGAACACGCGGTACACAGAGGATGAGCTCTGCAAGTGGTATGAGAGCTTCAAGAAGCAGTGCCCCGATGGCAGGATCAGCCGGACGGACTTTGAGAAAATCTATGCCAACTTCTTCCCCGACTCCGACCCCAAGACATACGCCCACCACGTCTTCAGGAGCTTCGACACCAATGATGACGGCACGCTGGACTTCCGTGAGTACATCATTGCCCTACACCTCACCTCCTCCGGCAAGACCAATCTCAAGCTTGAGTGGGCCTTCTCCCTTTTCGATGTGGACAAGAACGGAGAGGTCAGCAAGACTGAGGTGCTGGAGATCATTACGGTGAGTACTCAATCATTCAGTGTCCTCCCATGTATGTTAAAGAGGAGTTAGGTTGCTGTTACTTAGCTTTTTTGTACAATATAGATGTATGCATCATATACCTACCATAACATGATAGAACACAATAGTTGCTTAGCATAGTCCATGGTATCCGTGCACTTGTGTATTTTCACGTGTGCCTTGACTCTGGGTCAAAGATTCCTGCTTAATATTTTCAAGAAAGACTAGTGTATGTGTGTGATCACAGGGATTGGTTTACTTCACAACGGATGGTTTTCCACATTTGTAAGTACTTTTCATATAACCATAATATAGTTTAGTTGGACACTTCCTACACTTTGAAATTTCTAGAGCATTTCAGCTCTAGCACACTGAGCAGTTCCTAGCAGGTGAACACGCACTGGCCGCCCTCAGCACTTTGAACAGTGGCAGCACCAAGGCTGGAATTTCACAGCACCTGGTTCACTTGCATTCAAAACCTTTTCTAAGAGGTTTTCACCAGTGTGCCTGTATAGAGCAAAGTCACTTAAGCTGAGGTTGGGCTGCTGCAAATAACAGTGACCTACGATTTAACGGCTACTTCTCAATTTGTGGAAAACTTGGCACTTTCAGGATGTTGACTTGTGATATCACTTAAGTGAGAATGGTATCTGAACTTGCAAATTCACTCACTCGTCCACTTCTACATTCCCCTCAATGAGCTCTGTCTCTAACCTGCACGTCACTCATGCCTTAAGTGTACATGTTCACTGACCAGTGGAAGCTTGTACTGGGCTGCCCTGTTCAATCTGTTCTACTGGGAACTGGAGATTGCACTTGTTGACGTCTGTGAGAGTGGGAAGCTTGCTGTGCTACTGCCATCCTGTACCAGTTCTGTGAGGAAGTAAAACTTGCACTGCTGCTGCCTGATGCGTAAGTGTCCTGTGATGCGGGAAGCTTGCACCGCTGCTGCTCTATCTATATTTGCCCTTTGAATGTGAAAGCTTGCACTATTTCTACCCTAGGTACATCTGTTTAACCTAAGTTAACCAGGATATTCTTTGGCATTAATCTTACGTCCTAAATATAATCTGCGATAATATTCTCGGATGGGCTGGAGGCCAGTTCTGTGAAGAAGGGGTGTTTTTAGTGCAGAATGGAGGTGTTTTCGGTGCTTATGATTTAAAGAAGGATATAGAGAATGCACTTGCATAGAACACCCTATGAACAAGGACTTTTCACAATATTTGATGTGAGATGCCTGAAGTCACGAGGAAGTTCCTGTCCCCATAGGGGCAAAACATCCTGACAGAAAAGAGAAGCAGAGTCCATTGCTCTACCCTCTGCTTTTAAACTTGTGATAGGGAGATACCAGTAAAAAAACATTTTAGTTCCCCAACACAAAATTTGAATATAGGTCGGAGAATTTAACTAAGTGAGAACATAAATGTTGACATAAGAGACATACCCTAACCAGATCCGATAACCAGGGGACGGTAGAACAAGTGAAGAGTAGTACACACTGATGTTTACAGTGCTGGATGTGGGACCCACTATTAACTATGCCATACTAGGTGGGTGGGGTTTCACCGCTCTGTATGAGCACATGAATGTATGGGAATTCTATTCGAGGTATGGCTCTTTCTTACACATGTGCTGTGCTTCTTGTATGTTTATGTATGTTAACGGAAAGTGTACAACAGTCCCTTAACCTCTCTTCACTTATCTGCCTGTGTTGTACCAGTCCTGACTTGTGTAATGTTCCTCTTGCTGCTGCCACCTGCCCTTTTACTTATTCTTTGTGTTAGAGAAAGCTACTCTGCTGCTATCCATGCGGTACCTTTGTTGTGTTGTGAAGCTCGGTATAAAACTTTCTACTACACAAAAGTTGAACAATTTGTATTGCCAATGCTCATTTTAATGCATGACTTGAAAAAGAGACTGAACCCTCGCAAAATATGTGAGCAGAGCTTACCTTTGTTGTATGTTTTAAGTGGCTCCATGTTATGTATAACATCTCCTGTAGGTCTGGCATTTTAGCCAACATCATGTTGCATGCTGGGGCTTTGAACCCATAAAGAAAGTGTAACCGTAAAATACAAACGCCACAATGCAAAATGCTTATTGGCTCAAAAGCTAGGAATGGCTGATGTGTTTTAGTGCACCTGACAGACTAGTGAAATGCAAAATAAAATTTTGTTTCTGACCTTCTGCCTTTTTTCCCAAGGGTGAAACAGCCCAATGGGTGAGAGAGCAGAGAAAGCCTTTCAAATGCGAACAGGAACATCTCACTTCTAGTGGGCTAACATTAATATCCGGGGGAAAAAACTGCTTGCTAAAAACACATTGTTTCCCAGAATAATGCGAGCAGCAGAGACACTATGGGCCAGATGTACAACCCTTTTTTGCGGCTGCAAACAGGAGATCCTCCCGTTTGCAACCGCAAAAAAGGGTAATGGGATATACAAATGCTATTTTGCGAGTCACTGACTCGCAAAATAGCATTTGCGAATCTCGCTATTAGGAAGGGGCGTCTCTTCCTAATAGCGAGTTACCATGCCAAAACACTCGCAGTTTACCACCTACTTCAAGTAGGTGGTAAACCACTCGCAAACGGGAAGGGGTCCCCAAAAACGTCTTTATTAAAAAAGCAGTCACAGACATGGTGGTCTGCTGACCCCAGCAGGCCACCATCCCTGGAAGTGCTAGCCATTCCTAATGGGGTCGCATATTGCGCCTGCCTCATTAATATGCATGAGGCATGCAATTTGCGACCCCATTACGAATCACAAACAGTGTCTGAGACACTGTTGTGCATCCCAATTTGCGAGTCGCAAATTGCGAGTCGCAGATGCGACGCAATTTGCGAGTCGCAAATTGGTGGGTTGTACATTTGGCCCTATGAGAGGAAAAACAATGTGCTGTAACCCCCGTTACTGAGCACCTGCCAGTGATCCTGACTTGAAATAGTGCAGCATGTGCTGTCCCGCGAAGGCCACCAGTGCGAACATGTGTATATGAATGTCAGACATGAGAAGTGAGACAAGTCTTTTTGTGACAGAAAAAAATATTTTTTCAAAGTGATGTGGATCATATTAAGACACTGAAGGCAAAAGGTGGGCATCTCCTGGTGAATATTTGCATACTAAACTGACTGCAATATTATTCAACTATGTGAAGAGAACTGTTCTTAGAAAGCTGCAGGAAGGTTTGTAAGTTAACAGGAGGAAAGGTGGTTTGAATTTACTGTCTCAGTAACATAAGGCTGAAAGATCCCAAACAGTATATAGCTTGTGCAAGGAAAAAAACATCTCAGAGGTCTGAAATTTCCTCTTGCCAGGTTAAATCTGTTGTCCCCTCATTTTTAGGTCCAGCCTAGAAACAGCATTAGCTGTCTCACTAACTTCAGGTTTTCCCGAAAATTAATGATAAAAATACATACATTTATATGTACACGTATAGGAGCCTTCAGTCATCCCTCTTCTCCTATTGGTTGGTTCAAGTGTCATTCACATTTAGCTTCCACCCACCACAGCATACAGAATGAAGCAAGGGACAATACATTTCAGCCATTGTCTCTCTTCACTGTGAATGATGGAATTTTACTTGTGCACATCAGCCTAAAAATAATGTACTCTAATACCAAGAGTGGTAGGCCAATCTCTGCTTTTAATTCTGCTTTCATTTAATTTTGTTTCAATTTATTTTTGCTATGAGTCATTTTTGCATTAAAATATATACACTCCACCTAGAGACTGTAGCATTTCTCTTTTTACTATGTGTAAACTTTTAATGTATGTTGCATATTTTTGCAAAAAATATTTTTAAAATCGCAGGCTTGTCAAGCTAGCTCTTTTGACTTTGTCAACGCTTGTTGCTTTTTGTATTATGGTCTTCGTAGTCATGTAAGTACACAGAAGCAAAAAAACTAAAAGTATCAGAATGTAAAAACAAGAAAGAAATTGCAGGGTGTGCTCCTCACACCTGAACTTGGCATCTCTGATGCACCCACTCTTGCGTCTGACCCGACTACCTGATTACTGCTAGGGTAAGAATTCATGTAGAAGATGTTTTGCCAAATCTGAGTGAGGCAACAGCAATACATAGCAAGACCCATCTGTTACTGGAAGGTGCCAATTATTTTCCAAAACCCTGGGGTTGGTGTCAGAGGTTAGGGCCATTACCAAACACAATTTTGTAGCAACTGTAGAATTAATTTGTTGTGCTTGTAAATGTTTACACCATTTACAGAGTTCATGGCTTGTCCCAGAGCTGGTATAATTTTGCACCAGTAGCCGCTCTAACAAGTGTGCAAACAATAAATTCGCACTGACTGACCATCACAAAATCATTGGTCCAAATGTCGGTGAAACATTGGAGTGGGCCAGTGATATTTATGAAATCGAACCAGCAGAATGCAGAACATTATCTTTGCACACCCAACATTAGGAAGTACCTCCGTCACATGCTTCTCCATTCTCGTTTCACACGTCGGTGTTCCGCATTCCGTTGCTCTCATCCTAGGATTGTGCGTTACATGTACCCTCACATACATTCACATACACCTACCCTGACTGAAGAATGAGGCAAATCCAATGCAATTTACATGTTTGCATAGTCCTCATATTCCTGACATTGCATGTGTACAGAACCTTACCCATCAGCCCACATTTGGACCCCAATGATAAAGCCTGTGTGAGAGTATCGAAGGTCCTTGCGTGGTACGTCTACAAGACTTGGGGTGCACCAGCACCTGTTCTGGGATGAATAGTCTTGGGCTTTGGAAAGGAGGTGGAGACTGGAGAGAATGGAGTGATCAGGAGGAAACGTGGGGCGTCTTGATTAGTTGTCTCATTTGCACCGCACATAGCAACCACCTCTCACATCGAAAGCTCTCTGGAACCTCAGTCTCTAACACACCTCAGAACTCCCTCTGTATTGTCACATGTGCTTTAACTAATATTACTGGAACTGCTATCCCCTTAGAGCGCACTGTTCATAGATCTATAGAAAGATACAGGAGAAAAAGGCCTAGCATTGTGGGCTAGGCTATCACTTTTGGGACTGGACCAGAATTGATTGCATATGGGTGATCCCCATCTGTAATTAATGGTGGTTTCCAGATTAATTCAATCAATTTCCATCCATCCCTTTTAAAGGACCACCAGGTCCCTCAACCTCTATATTCACCCAACTGTTCTTGCGGCTTGAGAGCCTGCGGCTTTTAACTTTCTGCTCAACACTTCTGAACAAAGTTTGTCTCACACTCAACATCCAGATTCCACCTCCTGTCTCTTGCCCAGATGAGGCTCCTTCTGGATTATGCTTCTCATCCTGAAGCTGCTTCACACCGCTGAAATGCTCTTCAATGTAGACAGGGGCCTCTAGAGTGAGCCTAAAGTTAGGGTGACATTCTATAAATGGGATTTTGGGACCAGACACTTACGGCTGTCCCCAGTCGTGTGTAAACTGACCATCCTTGTGTAAATTTTTGTGATACCAGTTAAAAATGGTTTATGGCAGAACCGGTTATGGCCATATTATATTCGGGCTAGGCATATTCAGCTGAAAAAGAAGGGTAATTCCTCCAGTTAAATAAAAATATCAACTTTTTATTAAAGTGTGGAACCGATTCTGAAAGCAGAAAAACATGTCACACTGTGCAACAGGTTATATCTGACAGTTTAGCGCGTCTGCCCCAGTGGTTTGGTACCAAATTTTGTTGTCAGGATATTCTTTGACATTCATCTTGTGTGCTAAATATTATCTGCGAAAATATTGCTCCATTGTAGTTAATGATAGAAAATCTACACCTAGTGGGGCATTATTTTTTATAAACGGTCTTCATACCATGATATTCATGCCTGACAAGATTTCTGTGTACAATATCGTAGAGGGCCGGACTGGCCTTTAATTCCATTGGGCATTTCCCCAGTGGGCTGGATGCCAGTTTCTAGGTCGAAGCATGCCAGACATCTTGGTGACATTCAGAAAGCTTTCCTGGGAATGCATTCTGTCCATTGCTTACCATTGGCTTTGTGGTTTGTAACTCACATTTCCTTGCTTTCTATTTGCTGGCTCTATTTGTTTTCGGCTGTCCAGCTTGAGTTCGTCTCTTCCCTTGCCCAAACCTTGTTTACTGTATCCTTCCGAGATCTCACTTTCTGTAAACAGGCCTTTAAATATTGTCACATTCGCTGTGCATTTAAACACAAAGGTCAAATGTCAGGCTCCATCTTCCGTGGGGGCTTGGAGTTTACTTTTCTTTCTGTGACTTCAAAAGTGAGATCGTTTATAGGAAAGCAAGAGGAATGCAGATTACTCTTTCCAATGGAAGCTGCTTATGCACCTTCTATGCTTCAGTTTACGAGGCTGTAACATTACCCTTAAAACAGGCCTGCAGGAGGAGGTGCATGCACAATCTGTAGCAACAAATATTCATGTCAAGGTTCTTCTATCAAAGCACTGTTGGCTTTTGCTTAATTTGAACTTCTAGTGAATGTCTAATGATCTTACTCTTTACATTCAGCGAGCCAGAGTACCAAACCCTTTTAATAATAGCACGCATTGGCAAGCCAAAAGGTGTAGCCAACCAACTACACTTAATGAGCAATAGCCTCAGTATGTACAACATGTGCAGTAGTAGCCGTAAAAACCTAGACACTACAAACCGGAGCCTGGAAACCAACTACATTATTTACACCACAGCCTTAAACATCCTCCCTATGTCAAAACATAGTTTTTATACTATTTGGTGGATGTGTGTGTTGTCAACAATGAAATAGGTGAACATGTTCCACTGAAACAACAACGGCCTACCACCAGGGCCGGCTTTACCACTGGTGGCGTCTGGTGCAACACTTTATGCCACTTCACTCTATGCCTCTCTACTCTACTCTGCACCACTGTACTCTATGCCAGTGCACTCTACCCCACTCTACTCTGCACCACTCCACACTATGCCACTCTACTCTGCAACTGCACTCTATGCCACTCTACTCTGCACGACTGTACTCTATGCCATTACTCTATGCTGCACCATTCCACTCTATGCCATTCTACTCTGAAACACTACCACTCCACTCTACCCTGCACCACTCTACTCTACGCCACTGCACTTTACGTCACTGTACTCTACATCACTGCACTCTACGCCACTTTATTCAAAACCAATGCACTCTACGCCACTGCACTCTACGCAAATCTACTCTGACCCACTGTACTTTATGCCACTTCACTCTAGGCCACTCTACGACACTCCACTCTCTGACACTCCACTCTACGATACTCCACTCTATGACGCTCTACTCCACTCTGTGACACTCTACAACACTACTCCACTCTACGACACTCAATGCAACTCCCTCTATGCCACTCCATGCTGCTTTACTCCACTCTATTCTACGACACACTACTCCACTTTACTCTACAACACTCTACTCCAATTATGCCATTCCACTCTCCTACACTACTCCACTTTATGCCACTCCACTCTACGGCAATCTACTCTTCGCCACTCTACTCTACCACACTCTACGCAACTCGCTTTTTGCCACTCCACTCTGCTCTACACCACTCCGCAACACTGTGTACTGGATTTGCTGCCGAAATGTTTTGTTGAACGTGGAAAGGCGCTGAGGGAGTTTGTGCGCTGATGTTGGGCTGCAGAGTGGGCAAATCCCAGGGTCGTATTACAATTAGAACGATAAGAATGCAATAGACAGCATCGCACCTCCTGCCAACGAGCTTTATCCTAGACGCGTCTCTTTTTAGCCGACAACATACGAGCGCAATGGGAGGTTTCACATAAATAATGCATTTAAAGCAGGTATGTTTTCAAAGCACACTCGATTTCTTTGATTCACCAGAGGTTAGAATTATTTTAAATGTTTTCCCAGCTTGAATGATGTTTGAATGCTTGGAAGTACCCATGTGAACTAGATTTCAGGTGCTATAAGAAATTCCTTGTCGACGCACTGCTTTAAGAAAAATAAAGTGTCTGTGGCTCTGTGTAGGTAGTGTGGCCATGAAGAGCTGGGGCAACAAATGATGTACTTTACATTTGTAACCTACATTCTGCTCACTGCTGAAAATTTGAAGGGGTAACACCACTGGAATATAAGTAATCTATAGGTGCAGTGGAATGGGGAATAACTCGGGTAAATTGTTATCACCAGACCAATTTCCATATGTTATTCCGTAATTCCTAGTCTTTTTGCCCTGGCAAATTCAAGGCGCATAAAACCGTGCAAGGATTCACATCTCAAGTCCGGGCGCTGATCCCTCCTAAACGGAATTAAGGACGCTATTTCCATCTGTCAGTCCTAATGGGATTAGCAAAGGCTGCAACTGGGGCAGAAAAGGAAAAAGGGTACAGGGGGGCATGTCACGCCCACACCTACTGATGGGCTTCAGCCGGATGTGAGTGGAACAGAGGACACCGTTTAAGTCCTTGAGTGTTATCCGCCATGTCATTATTGATTGTGGGTCCCAAATAAAATTCAAAAGGACAAATCCAATTTGCAGACACCTGTAACAAAATGTGACGAGTGGTGTGGCCTAGCCGCCTGGCAGCTCCTTTGAGATATTGGGGCTCTTGTTACGATTGGAATGGCTTGCCACCGATTGGTTGAGATTTATTCAAGCATTTCCACCCATACTTGTTGGCCGTCTCTACCGGAGCACTCCAAGTGGCACGGCCATAGAGGGGTGTTTTGATCAGAGTTCCACAGAGATTCAGGCTGCCTCCTATGGACCCATCAAAGCCAAAACACTGGAATCAATTGCCCCTACAGCTACGTTCCTGTTTAGACCTACCTTGCTTCAAGAAATCTCTGAAAACGTGGCTGTTTGATCTTTAATATTGTCTTTGAACTGTGACCTCTGCGGGCCGATCAAGCGCCCAGATATCCCTTCGGGGATGATTTGTGCGCTTAACAAATCTATAGGAAAAAAAAACGTTTCTGCGGTTGCTGAGTTACTGTTCAGAAGGGTGGGGGCACTGCTTCATTTGTGCTGTGGTTGACACTTGGAGACTCTTTTGCGGCCTAGACTGGTGTTTATTTTTCATGGCCAGATTTGGACTTGGAGTAAGAGGTGGAAAGGCAGAAAAGGGAATGAGAAAGAGAAAGAAAGCAAACCGTGACAAAAAAATAACGCAGGGAAGGAATGTGAACCTCTAATAATGATGTAAAGAGGCAGGAAGTGCCAGTGGTGCTGGAACAATTTTCAGAGTGGGGGTGCTGCCATCGATGTGACATCACTGAATCCATATGAATTGTGAAAAATCAAAGCCTCATAAAAGATAAGTGCAGGAAAGGAGCCACGCCCATTCAGCACCAGGAGAGTAGTCAGGTTTCCCAAATATTTATCATTTGCATAGTACAGAGTAAAGTGCCCTGATTTGATGCGATCATATTAAAATATATGTTTCCATCATACTTCAGAATTAGAAAAGTGCTTCATTGTGCCTTCCTATCTGATGATATATTTTGAATTATTTGAATACTTCATTTACAGGTATTTTAATTTTGTTGTGTTAGAAAAAAATGACACCCCACAGCCTTTCCTTCCACACTCCATTTACCCTAGCAAGATTGTCACATAGTTCACTTTACAAAATGCGCTCACTTTGCAGCCAGAGAAAGAAAATACCAATCTCCATGTTAACAGAATAAGCAGTAATTTGTGAGAAGACAGAGCCTGACATATAACCTCTGTCTTGGAACGCAAAGTGGATGTGACAAGAGAAAAACAAAATTTAAAGGCATTTTTATTGCTCATTTACCTTCTGAACAATAACGCTATGGAGGTGCTGCAGAACCCCGCACACCTACTTCTGGCGCCTATGGGAAGTGTATGGTGGTGGAAGAAAGAGGCATGAAGTGGAATTAAGACTAGGCAGTCTTGGTTTTCAGACACCCTGGCATTCGGCAGTGTCAGCTCTGGAATTAACAAAGACTTTGGGGCCCATCACAAATTAAGCACTGGTGTGACCTAGCAGCTGATGCTGGACCGTGCCATTTGCAGGGGAATGATGACTCATTTTCATAAGATGGTAAGGGATGTTAGACAGAGGCGTTTCCAATGTTTGAAATTGATTCAAACCTTTACATTCCTCGCTTCTTTGTGTCTGGCTGGTCACCCCTGGTTGCGAGTAACATTTACTTTTAGGTTTGTTCTTGTACTACCAAGAGCTTTACAGGGTCCTTGAACAAATTCCCACCTACTGATTTTTTTTAGATAGACGTGTAAATTGACCAACTTCACAAAAGCAGTACCAGCAATTGTCACTAGGCCTCCCACAAGCCAATGATTAAACAAGCATTGGCAAAGTTAACAGGTCTCACCTTATCAACCTATTGGCTTTGTCAGTGATTTTAGTTGATGGTGCCCAGTAGTGGTAAAAGGTAAAATGCAAGAAGTGTGCTGCTCCTTTGTTCCATAGCTGGTTGCTGTAGCACTCAGTCATTAAAAAGTTGTTGAGATTTTGCGTTCTTTTGTGTGCCAGCCCTTTCAATTTGTAGAATTCGATCATGCAAAATATAGCTTCTCCAGCTAATCCAAGCATAGACATCTCTACAAAAAAAGATCACTTTTGAAGACGCTTGAAATCTTAAATGCCCACAAGTATAAGCTAAAGTAAAGTAAAGAAATCCAAGCTCCAAGTTATATTTTATTGTGGAATTACCCCCCCCTCCTTTGTAGGAATGAACAGATATCTTGGTGATTGCAATTTGGCAACCTTATAAATCCCTTCAGTTATTTACTATCATGTTTGTCATTACTTCTTTTTAGAGCGCCTGCTTAATTTACAGTGGCATTTAAAAATGTTTATTTGTGGTTTCCATGTTATAGGGAATCTTCACAGAAGTGCATGGCAAGCACTTATTTTTATCATCCTGCTGTCACCAACAGTGTGATGGTCAGAATGAAAGTGTCAAAACATCTCTGGACAGTATCTAAAAGGAAATTACTATGTCAATCAGTATCAAGACAGTTGACGCCATTCTCCACCCGCCAACCAGTTAGAGTAAAACAATGGATCAGCCTTCTCTTTAAGACCCCCTTTTCTTTAGTTTCTACTTATTTGGGCGTTGCATTCTGCCAATGTCTCCTTTGTCACTCCATAGTCTTGAAGCTTCTTGATTAGTAAAAGAGCTAATACCATTCTATGTGCTTAAAGAGAAGATTGTGACAGCTGAGGTGTGTGTGGTGAAAATCCAACATCAAATCAAAGAATTTAATTAGATTGAACTACCAGCTGAGGTAAATATACATAATTTGCATGGGCATTTTGTTAAACAAACCACACACTACAAGATTGGAGATTTTAGTCTGGTTGTCATTGATGTGCTTCGGTGAGTCTAAGATATTTGCGATGGAGATGAGCATGTTGAACCAGTGAATGCAGGAAGGGTAATGGTTTAATCTTTATTAGCTAATTTGATGCAACTGCAAAATTGCCCTGTACTTATAGTGTGAACCTCTCTGTTTCCCTCTTAGAAGAACACAGGGAGCCAAATGTATTACTGGTTAATAAAAGCATAAAAATATAAAACACTAAAAACACAACATAAAGAAATAGTACATTTGTGTGCTTTAAAAATACAAATTATTGGCCTTTTGAAAAGAAAACTAAAACGCGTTTGCCTTCTATGAGTATAGTTTAGATAATACATTGTTGCATACTATTATATTCTGAAAAGGGAAATAAGCTTTTAGAATATGCATTCTGGCTCGTTTATGAAAAAAATAAAACCTGTTAACCATGTCTGCATAATTCGTATCATGTTTTTGGAACAATAAAACACATCAATGTTGTGAAAGTGGTATTAGCTAAGAATCCGAATATGACCTACCATCTGCGAAGCTTTGGAGAGCTACAATTTGTACTCTTTTGAATATGCATTGAAAATGCATTCCGGCCATTTTATACAGACCACATTCTTCTTGTCACAGGAGGAGAGGTTGAAGTGACCCCAGAGGTCTGATGTGGGAGGCCTTGGCCTGTGCACACACTTTACTTTGTTGTAAATAGGTCTTGACTGACATATTCAGTCCTGGACCCAAAAATGACAACTGACTAAATCCTGGGATCTTCGCTGTTCTGAATGACCAGCTGGGGGAGAGTCATGACAACAGCTTAGCACCTGTTTCTGTAATTCTTTACTTAACAGATACAAGACCTCTCCTTTGTAAAACAAGGATCCTCTTGGCTATCTCTGTTTTCCTATTGTACCACTGAGCCAGATTGATGGACACTTGAGCTCTCGTGACCTGTTGTTAGAAATGGGGTCTCTAGTTGGCAGAGGTATGCACCCTGTCCAAGTAGGGACCACCACCCTAGTCAGGGTAAGTAAGATACACACTAAAGTTAACTTGTGCTCACCCTCTGGTAGCTAGGCATAAAGCAGTCAGACTAAACGTAAGAGGCAATGTGTAAAGAATTTGTGCAACACACACACACACACAGAACACAATGAAAACACCACAAAAAGACTCCACACAGGTTTAGAAAAATAGACCATAATTTAATAAATGAATCAAGACCAGAACGACAAAAATCCAATAAGTAGAAGTTGAATCATGAATTTTTAACAAATAAAAAGAGTTTAAGGACTTAGAAGCAATAAGTGCCAATGGGGGTTATCTGGTCGTGCTGGACCGGGGCACAGTCCACAGTTCAGGCTGACTGCGATGGGGCGCAGAACAGGGACAGGAGCCACACAGGCCCAGTGAACAGAGTACCTTGATCCTGGTCGCAACAGCGAGATGCGGAGTGCAGAGGACTGATGCGTCAAGGTCGAGCACAGTCGAGGTGATGCATTTTCTTCACGCAATGGCGCCGATGCATCGGGTACGCTGAGTAAAGCGCCGGTTCCAAATGCGGCAGTTCTGAATGCGATGTGCCAGGTTAATTCACGCTGGAGGGGAGATGCGTCGATCTTCTCCATGCAGTGGCAGCGATGCATTAGTCCAGAAGTGGTGGTTCCAGATGCAATACTACAGTTCCGAGTGTGATGTGCCTATTCTACTCCAGCAACAGGGTCGATCCGCCGGTTCTGCTACACGCACACCAGAGATGCGTTGATCGCTCTGGTGCAAGTATCTGGCTCCACTTCCAGTTAACCAGGCACAGAAGCAGGGTAGAGACTTTGAAAGCCCTGAGTTTCAAGCAACAGGAGGCAAGCCAACAAGCCCTTGGAGATCACTTCGGCTGCAAGGCAGATTCAAGCTTTCCTCAGCAGGCTCAGAGAGCAGCAGGCAGCAGGGCAGCACAGCAGAAAAGCAATTCTTCCAGGTCAGCAGTCCAGCAGAGTGTCAGTTCTTGATGCAGCACAGCAGTATTTCTGGTAGAGTCCAGTTGTATGTCCAGAAGTGGCTGATTTGGTGGGGTCAGAGACACAGTACTTATACCCAGTTATGCCTTAGAAGTTGGGGTGACTTCAAAGAAGGGTCTTTGAAGTGCACCAAGGTCCTTTCATCCCAGCCCTGGCTCCAGACTATGAGTAGGGGGTAATCAGCACTTTGTGTGGGGACAGGACACTGCCTATTCAGGTGTAAGTGTGAGCCCCTCCCTCCCTTCCTGCCCAGGAAGAGCCATCAGAATGCAGATGAGTACTCAGACACACCTAACCTTCCTGTGTTTGTGGCTGTCTAGCAGAAATGCACAAAGTGTAGCTGTCATCCACCCCAGACGTGTATTGGAGTCAGGTTGCAGGCACACAGAGCTGTAAGAGCAGAGAAATGTCCACTTTCTAAAAGTGGCATTTCTAAAATAGTAATGTTAAATCCAACTATACTATTAAAGAGGATTTATCATTACCAGTCCAAAGATACAAAACATGACACAGCTACTTCTTTCTAATCAGGAATTTCAGCTTAAAAGTGTATTAAGGAATTCCCAATGTTAACCTATGAGAGGAGTAGGTCTCACAGTAGTGAAAAACAAATGTAGACATTTTTCACTACCATGATATGTGAAACTAAAAAGTACATGTCCACATGTCCTACATATTACTTACACATTACCCTCCTCTATGGGCTACCTAGGGACTACCTTAGGGGTGACATATGTGTAAGAAAAACAGAGTTTAGGGATTTGCAAAGGGTTTTAAATGTCAAGTCGAAGTGGCAGTAAAACTGCACACACAGGCTCTGGAGTGGCAGGTCTGAGACATGTTTTAAGGGCTACGTGTGTGAGTGGCACAATCAGTGCTGCAAGCCCACTAGTAGCATTTAATTTACAGGCCCTGGGTATATGGTATACCGCTTGAGAAGGGACTTACAAGTAAATTAAATATGCCAATTGTGTATACACCAATGTTACCATGCTTAGGGGAGAAGCACACCATGCAGTTTAGCTAAAGACAGCAGTGGTAAAGTACTTAAAATCCTGAAGTCAACAAAAACATGGTCAGAAAAAGAGGAGGCGGAAGGCAAAAGGTTTGGGGTGACCCTTCAGAGAGGGCCATTTTCCAACACCTGTTTTAAAAAAAGGAATCCCAATTATCCTTGGGCACTGTGAAGACAGCTAGAATGTTTTGAGATGAAACAGGCTCTTCGTTTCCCCCCCTGTCTGTCTCAATAATACAAGCCAATAGGTAAAGTTATAATGGAATCAAGAGAAGAAGACTGACCATCGGCATGACGAGCACTGTCACATTTCATTGATTTTAAATATAATGAGTTTTAATGATCTGTCCATTGATCTGATGATTTTATGATTAGCCCCTTCTAAATAAGGATACCAATGGGCGAAGGCCTCTTCTATAACTAACAATCCCCTGTTATGTACATGGTATTGTTGCACTCTGTACTGGTCAGAGGTTGAGAAAAAATATGCCACTGGATGCAAAGCTTTTGTCTCTGGGAAGCTTTGCAAAAATACTGCCCTCAGAGCAAAGGAAGAGGCATCAGCCTTGCCTTTATTATAATGGGAGGCTGGATGTCTGAATGCCAAAGGATGGTAGTAGTCGTAGGGGCCTTCTTCAAAGCTGTGATGGTTGGTTCTTGTTTCCCCACTAATATGCAATTCCTTACTTAGGCTGACAACTGTTCCGATTCAAATATGAAAATCCTGAATAAAATGTCAGTAAATGTTGGCGAAACCTACAAACATCTGGTTTTCTTTGATGCTACTAGTACAATGCCATTCTAACATAGCTTATATTTTGGAGTTGTCCATTCCAATTCCTTTCTCAGATATTCAAAAACCTAAAAAGGAGATCTCTGTTACATTAAAAAGGCATTCCTCCAAGTCAGCAGTGAGAAAAAGTCTTTGCAATATGGTGAGCACTCTTTAACATTCCCAATGTTGTGGCAAATTCTCAGAGGAGATTAGGATGTCATACAGATAAACCTCTGTAAAATTATCCAACAGGTCTCTGAAAATGCCATTTACAAAAAACTAAGAGGGATTGGTGGCATTGTCTAGGCCAAATAGCATGACCTGATATCTGTAGTGCCCATACTGTGTATTACATGCTGTCTTCATTGAAATCCCTCTCTTATCCAAACAAGAGATCAAGTTTAGAATTTTTTTTAGCTGATTTGATCTGATCCAATACGACAGATATGAGAGGTAGGCAGTAGGGATTTCGAATTGTGATGTTTCATTCGCCTCTAGTCAGCACACAGCCTATACTTCCCATTTGCCTTACTTATAAAAAGATGGGATACCGAGCTGGAGAAGATGAATGTCTAATGAATCCCTTGTCCAAGTTATCCTTTAGGTACCACTTTAGGATTTCATTCTCTTTTACAGCCCACAGATTAATCCTTCCTTAATGAACTGGTGTTCTGGGATTCAAATCAATTGCACATTCAGTCTCAATGGTGTTGGATAACATATTTCTAAGCAATAAGGTATAGAAAATGAAATGTCTGCAGTCTTTCAGCCGATCACCGGGTTATCTAGTCTTAACAAAGTGGTCCTCAATACAATGGGAAAAGTTGGAGTGTCCACAATATCAAAGTAGATACATTCCTACATAGCCACAAAAAGGGCTCATAAGGAGAGGGCTAGTTTCTACTCTCACTGCCCCTAATGCGAGTAAAATGTCATCAATTCTCTGGAATATTTTGTCTCCCCGTTTGTCTTGGTACGAATTGTGAATTGCAGCTTGATTGCAAGGTATAAAACAGCCAGAGGCACCAGAGTCTACCAAAGCATGGAGAGCAATGGAACTGCATGGAAGGGTAATGAGAGCTTGTAAATAAAAGTGGGACTTCAGTGAGAGTCGCTGTAAAATCTTATAAAATGCTCGTCCTATGTCTGCCGTCTTGTGTTGAGCCAATTCTTTTCCTGACAGATGAGGGTATTGTTGTACGAAATGTCCTACATTACCACAATATAAGCACAAGATCATCTTCTGTTGCTGTTCTTTTTCCTTTTGAGTAAGAGCCCTTCCTGCACCATGCAATTGCATCGGTCCTTCACTCACTACGTTTCATCAAAGAATTCCGAGGTAGGAGCATACCAAGTGCGATGAGCAGGGCATCTCTTATTTTTCTTCCTTCTCTGTAATTCTGCATCAATTTATAAAGTCAGGTCAACGAGGCTGTTGTTGTCATTGGATTGGCTGACCACCAGACAAAGAGTGTCCTTTAAGTCTTCCTGAAGGCCTTGATAAAGGAAAGCAGCTGCTGCCTCACTACCCATGTCTCTTCAGCCGTTAACTATTGAAACTGACATACCAGGAATAATATCTTGATTTCTTTGCTGAGTAGCCCCATGTGAGCTGGCTGTAAGTTTTGATGTCTTCATCCTACTAGACCTCTTCGCGGCTTTCGACACCGTCTCCCATCGCACTCTCGCAACCAGACTATACGACGCCGGTATACGGGGAACCGCCCTCGACTGGATCCGCTCCTTTCTCTCCGGCTGAACCCAACGGACCAGACTCCCTCCCTTCCTCTCCGAACCTACTGAGATCAACTGCGGAGTACCACAAGGATCCTCACTCAGCCCCACGCTATTCAACATCTACATGGCCCCCCTCGCCGCCATCGTCAGACAACATGGGCTCAGCATAGTATCTTACGCCGACGACACCCAGCTCATCCTCTCTCTCACGAAGAACCCCGAAGACACCAGGCTCAGCTTCCAAGAAGGGATGAAAGACGTCACAGCTTGGATGAGGGACAGCTGCCTAAAACTGAACTCGAAGAAGACAGAGGTCCTCGTCCTTGGACCCTCCCCCACTGCATGGGACAGCTCCTGGTGGCCCCCCGCCCTCGGAAGCCCACCCACCCCGACAGACCACGCCTGGAACCTAGGCATCATCCTAGACTCCTCACTCACCCTGACCCGCCAGATCAACGTGGTCGCCTCCTCCTGTTTCAACTCCCTCCGCATACTCCGCAAGACCTTCAAGTGGATCCCCTCCGAATACAGAAAGACCGTCACCCACGCACTCATAACCAGCAGACTGGACTACAGCAACGCCCTCTACGCCGGAATCAACAAGACCCTGCTACACAAGCTCCAGACCATTCAGAACACCGCAGCCAGACTCGTCCTAGGAACCCCACTACACGAGCACATGACCCAGCATCTACGAGACCTCCACTGGCTCCGCATCGAGAAGAGAATAAGTTTCAAACTACTCACCCACGCCTACAAATCCCTCCACAACATCGGTCCCAAATACCTCAACGATAGAGTCTCCTTCCACGTACCCAAAAGGAACCTCCGCTCCGCCGACCTCGCCCTGGCAGAGACCCCTCGCATCCGCAGAACCAAAGCAGGAGGGAGAGCCTTCTCCTATGTAGCAGCAAAGACCTGGAACGAGCTCCCAGTCAGCATTAGACGCTCCCCCACCCTGCACACCTTCAGAAAGAGCCTCAAGACCTGGCTCTTCGACTGATCCGGACCCCCCCCCCCCCAGCGCCATGAGACCCTCACGGGTGAGTAGCGCGCTTTATAAGCCCCTGATTGATTGATTGATTGATTCTGAATTTTGCCTTAAATCAGGTCATAAACTTGTCACAATCAGAAAGCCACTAGCTCTTACTAATAATTAAAGGAGTCAACGAAGCCATGACTACCTTAGTTAGGTAAGACAAAATGAAGGTTATTTTCGCAGTATCATGTGAGAAATACAGAGAACTTGAAAAGAAATATAAAGGACACTGAGCTAAAAAGGACTGAAAGAATAATGGTTTCCCCAAAATCTTTTCAGGAGAGATTAGCAGAGAGGAGGAATTTAAATATCCCATATCTCCCTAGGTGCTATTCTAATAGGACTTCCCCCCAAATTACTACCAGTAACCAGAGGAGATCTTGTTATTAAGTTTGGACTTGCATACTTTTGATGTTGTGATCCGATTAATGCATTTTAATAGAAATCCCCTCTCCTGGCTAGCAGTCACTGGGTCTGCCTGAATCTTACTGATTGGTTTGTGCCGTTTCCTGGTGTGGTTCTCAGCGGGATCCATGTTGGAACTTGCAGCCTGGTGAACTTTCATGCTCAGACCGATGATGGAGATCTGCAGAGAATCTCAGCCTTCCCCAAATCTTTCAGAAGATATCGAAAGCTCAAATACCTTCCCAGAGTAAAAAGGAGAAAATGGGGTAGTGGAGTGAAGACACAGACACGCCTGCTAGAGTGCGGCATGGACAAGAATACGAGGCCTGGCTTAAAGTCCCTAGGTTCAGAAAGGCCACATCAGGCTGCAGATCTTTCTCCTTCCTTGCCCCTCATCTTTAGAATAAATTGCCATTGTAACTACACACCTGTAAAAATTACTCCCATTTCAGAAAAGCACTTAGGACCTACCTATTTTAAGAGTGCCTTCTTTTTGCCTGCTGCCCGTCGTCCTGGTCCCGCGCCGAAATACCCCTTTGGGGGTGATTCGAGCATGTAATAAATTATAACAACATAACATAACAATACGCAGCATGACTGCCATCTGGTAGCAGTCAGATGTGCAGCTGTGACCTCAAGTAGCAGATGTAGGAAGTTCTGAGTAAGTAATAAGCCAACAGGTCTACACAAAAGAGTTGCTAAATAGTAGGTGGTACAAGGTAGTGAGCCACAATTGGAGAGAGAACTAGACCAGGCTCTGTATATTCAGACATTCATGCTGACAGAGATTTTTGGTTGTAAATTATGGTACTCTTCCCATAATGATACTGATATATAAAATATTTATACTGCAATGGAATTATCTTCATGGCTTCCCAAATTCAAGCTGGTCCCGCAGAGGACATCTCTTAACGCTGCAGCCAGGCTGGTCTCCGGAACAAAAAGAAATAACAACATTTCTCCGACCTTAAAAACATTGAACTGGCTACCATTCGAGGCAAGAATACAACTAAAGATTGCCTGCATGACTCATAAAGCCCTTCATATCAAAACCCCCAGTTACTTAGCACAAAAGCTAGAGCTTTTGGGAGGTTGCAGACATTCGCGAAGCGCGAGGTCACTACTACTGAAACCACAGTCCTTCCACAAAAAGAGAACGTGTTGCAGAGCCTTCTCAGGTATCGCACCGTAGATTTGGAACTTCTTAACACCAGATGTACGCAGGATCTGTTCCTCCTCCTCCATCAAAAAAGAGATGAAAATGCTTCTAATGAACAAATTCACATCCTAAGACTTTAAATCATACTTTACTGTTATCAATATATGTTATCTTATCTACCACTGTCTACCTCTTAAATCGAATGTATGTAAATTACCTCCTCAACCTTCTAATGTATCCACATGGTGTAATGTAAAGCGTTCTGATACCCTGTAGGGCCATGTTCGCGCTACATAAAACTTTATAAAAAAATAAATAAAAAAATGTACTATTTGACAGACCTTTTTATTGTTCTTTCACTGTAGCCTGCAAATAGTTCCACCCACTTTCTATCTTTGTGTTGTCGCTTGGCTAACCAAACTGATTTCTTATATTCTTTTTATGGTGATAATGTTATCTATTGAGTGCCTATTTTCTGGTTCCTTCTGTGGCAGTTTGGTGCCATCCATTATTATTTATTGCAAAACATTTATCCCTCACTGTAGGAAAGTGCCCCCTTTTGCATGGTTGCCCCCCACTTTTTGCCTGATGTTGATGCTCTTTTGACTAAGTGTGCCCTGGGTTCCTGCCAACCAGGTACCCAGGGCCTATGTTCTTTCCCTAAAACTGTATTGTTGCACACCCAATTGGCAACTCTCTCGCCCATGTAAGTCCCTTGTAAAAGGTACCATGGGTACCAAGGGCCTTGTGACCAGGGAAGACCTCTAAAGGCTGCAGCACCTATTGTGCCACCTTTAGAGGCCCTGTACCCTGACACCCACACACATTGCCATTGCAGGCTGCGTGTTTTGGGCCAGAACAAAGTGAAGAGTCGACATGGCACAAATCCCTGTGCACCATACCTACAACCCACTGCCTATGGCATAGGTCAGCCACCCCTCTAGCTGGGTGCACCATGCCACTGGTGAGGGTACAGGTGCATGAGCCCTGTACCCCTACAGTGTCTAAGTCCATTCTTAGACATTGTAAGTGCAGTAAAGCCATAAAGAGTATATGGTCTGGGAGTTTGTCATTACGAACTCCACAGCACCATAATGGCTTTACTGAAAACTGGGAAGTTTGATATCAAACTTCTCAGCACATTAAACCCACACTGATGCCAGTGTGGGATTTATTGCAAAATGCACTAAGAGGGCATCTTAGAGATGCCCCCTGAAAAACGACCTGACTCTAGTGTCCTGGCTGACTGACTGCTCATCAGCTGCCACCCGCAGACTTGTTTCTGGACCCCTGGGTCGAGAGCCTCCCGCTCTCGGGTTCCTGAAACAAAGCACATCCTGGGCAGAGGTGCCAAGCCTCCTCCCCCAGGATGGGCAGGGTCCACGAAGGGGAAGCTTCAAAGGCTTGCCGCCTTTGTGAGCTGACCCAGCCATTTGCTGCTCCCAGCAACTGGCCCCCACTGGTTCTGACCCCCACTTTGGGGGGAGAATCGGCGGGAAAACCAAGATAGGAGAGGTGTGCCCACCTTTGCCAACCCCTCCCCTCAGGTGGGGGAGGCGAGGCGAATCACAACTCTCAATCCCCGCCATCTTTAAGATGGGGGGACCCAGCCAACCAGAGTGAGGCTTATGCCCCTCTCCCACTGGAGGGTGGCATAATACCGGGTGTACCCACCCTAAGGAAGGGACCCATTGGTCCCAACCGTTACCTACCTGAAACGCCCCTAAATTTGGTATTTAGGGGCAACTCTGAACCATGCCTCCTCAGAAAAGAAGAAAGAAGAAGAAGAAGGACTGAAGAGCCGTGCTGAAGGAAGAATAGGAGGACACCAAATGATTTGGCCCCAGCCCTACCGGCCTGTCCTGACCTCGAACTGCTCCAGCAGAATCCCGGTGTGTCCTGCAGCCAGCAGCCCCCCAGAACCCAGAGGATCTGCCCTGCCTTCCCTAAAAAGACTTTGTCTCCTGTGAGCACCGGATTTGCTCACCAACAGACTCTGGCTCCAGCCAAATCCGCGAGTTTGCACCACTCAGCACCCGACGCCCACGGCCCAAGTTCAATTGGCCAAACACCACAAGGAGGTCTCCCCAGCGATCCTGACCTGGGATCTGGTGATCCCTGACCTACCTAAAGTCTCCCGATGACGCCTGCAGCCCCTTTCTGGAGGATTCCCCCGACCGCAGCCGGTAAGGAAAACCCGACGCCAACAGACACCCCTGCACCCGATGTCCCAGGGCCTTGGGTGGCCCTACCGACGGTGTCCTGGCATCCCTCGACATCCCAACTTACCTCTCCAACCGGTGGTCGCCTCCAGAAGATCTTCGTGCCCGAGCCTGCAGTGTTTGTTCTGGCCGGAGCTTCCCCATTGAAACCAACAGGGCTCCCGATGTCGATCCAGCACCCTGCACCCGGCCGCCCCTGCGCCGCTGTGGGTGGACCTTGTGTGCTATCTTGGATTCCCCTTCGCCCTTCGCTAAACCCTAGGAGTTTTGCTCCCACATCCAAGTGGTGTGCCCATGAGCAACCACCAACCGGAGTTCCCCCATCCCCCATTGGATAACATTGGGCCTCAGCACTCTGCATCCAGCCACCCTGCCCAGACCGAGTACTTACCTTTAAACCGATAACTTGATTTTCTCCCATAGGACTGCCTTGACTGCTTTTCTGTAAAAAAGTTCAAAGTGTGAAGTTGGAAATTGTATGAGAACTTAAGAAACTGTGTTTTGGTAAAAACTGACTTACTTGCATTTATGCAGGAAATGTCCCAGTGTGATATCTAGGCATATCACACAGTAAAAAAAATAATCTGAAAAGTAATTTAAAAAGTAATCACAAAGTAATTGCAAAGTAACTGAAAAGTAATTTCAACTGTATCTGAACATTTGACCTACCTGTAACAACATTCAACTGCATTCAACTATATTATCAGAAAAGTACTATTTTTACTGCACCAAGTCTGGCTTGGTTCTAAAAATAAAATACAACAAAGAAATATTTTTGTGCAAAACAATTGGTCAGAGTTCAGTCTTTGAGTGAAAGAAATCATTTCCTGCCTGAGTGTGTACAATAAATGCTTAACACTACCCTCTGATAAAGCCTTACTGCTCGCAAACACTACCACAAATAGAAAGTAAGGTGTTATCTACGTTAGCCTCTGTAAGCCTTTGGGGATCCACTGGACTATGTCCACACTATACCTTACTTTGGTATAATATATACAGAGCCAGCTTCCTACACTCACTAAAGAGCGCGTGGTGAGGTCGAAAAATATATTTAACAGAACATCTTACCAAGGACTATAATTGTACTCCCCAGTTATTGAACCCACTTTAAAATGTTAAAAGTATTCATTGTGTAGTTGATACACCCAGTGGTTAAAGATGGGTACGAGTTTATCTGCACATCCTATTCATTTGTTACAAACTAAAACAACAATAATTCAGAATTGTGACACCACGTTACAGCATTTTTGAAGGAAACTAAGAAATGTTTGTGAATAGTGATCCCTCTGTAAGTGAACAAGAGTAGTAACCCCTTTGAAATTAAAAAAAATGAGAAGCCATTACAAACTGATAGTGAAGAATGTCAGATCTGCTCCAAGAACGATTTGCGTATTGCAGCGGATATCTATTGTGTATTCCCTTTAAATGCCAAAGCAGTTTCTACTATTGCGGCTGTTGTTGACATGTAGGTTCCGGAGTATAGGGTAACCCATCTTCTGCTCTGCTTCCAACAGGAGTAGATTCTTCTGCTCTGGCCATTCTCTGCTGCTTGGACTACCTTGCCTTCATAGTTTCTCTCTGAGAAGAGAGGTAGATTGATTTATTTAACTCCCCAAGTTAAATGTATTGGGGCCAAAGAAGTCATGTAATGCAGCAAGACAACTTGCTGGGCTCTGCGACAAGGAGGGAGCAGGAATGCACCATATCTACTAAGATATGACACATTCCTGCTTTCTCCCTGCGCTGGTGCACCGAGTGCTGCCTAGCCCCAATGCAGGCATCCTTGCGTCATGGTGCAAGGGTGCCTGCGTTACAGGTTAGGTTGTTTTTACACAGGAAGGCACACAAAAACAATTCTTTGAGGCATTTTCCAGTTTCTACACGTGCAGCAGAATGCAGCACATGTAGAAAGAGAAAATAATCATATTTCTCCTCATTACGCTTCTGTTGGGAAGGCGTACCATTGTGATGCATTCCCAGGTTCACAGGTTTTGTAAATCTGGGAATGCGCCACAACCCATGGGTGGATGTATAGGGATGCCCCTGCTCTACCTATGGGACGCCTCCCTAATGCAGAGTAACACAAGGCAGTGATTTGAGCAACCTTGCATCACTCTGGATTACTAAACCAGGCAAGGTGGCTTTGCGCGGCTTAGTAATCCACTCAAGCCCTTGCGTTGCCTTGCATAAATCTGGCGCATGGTGTTTTTCCTAATAGTCTGATTGAGTTTGAGCCCGCTGATGCATCATATTGACTGCATCTGCTGCGTGATAATTGCTTAGGCACCTTTGTTACTATGTTTAGTTCTGCACTTGCATTGCTGAACCTTGTCCTACAGGTATTCCTTCCCTGCCGAACATTGCTCACAGTAGTTCCGACCACATGGCCAACTTTCTCTTCTGGTAGAATTACAACTCGTCCCTTCCAGAGTTCCCTATTTCCCCATAACAGACCCTAAAGAATGCTAATAGTGTCCACTGTATCTATCTGGAATGGCATAAAAGAAGCATTTTTCAGTGGGCTACACATTCGACACCTCTAGGTAGAAACCGTAGTTACTTAATTGACTTAGTAGTTTTGGGAAACAATGGGGCATATTAGCAAGGGCGTTATCGCCGCTTTAGCGGCACTTTTTGCCGCTAAAGCGGCGATATTGTTAACGCCCTATTAGCAAGCTGTCGCTAACAGCTGTTAGCGACAGCTTAATGGCGAAAGCGGCCGTTTTGGGTGCCGCTTTGCATGTCAGCGATATTTATCGCTAATGACATGCAAAGTAGGCGTTCCCAACCAAAAGTCAACAGAAACAGCCACTAACACAACTACCCCCTATTAGCAATGCGGCCCCGGACCCGGGTAGCGATGACAAAAGTTGCGCTAACCGCGGTCATCGCTGGTATTTTTACACCTGCTCCAAACAGTACTTACCCATCTTCACAATGGGAGGTGGATTGTGGGGCTGAGTCCACCGTGGCATATCATCAAGCATTCCCCCTATCGCTGCCCTATTATCGCTGGATTCCATGCGATTAACTGGCATTCCGCCGCTATCGCTGGATTAAATATCGCCTTGGAGATACGCGTTGCTAATAACGCGCTATCTCGGCGATCAAATCCAGCGATAGCCGGCGATAAAAAAATAAGCGCTAAGCGCGCTTTGCGATATTTATCGCAAAGCGTTGCTAATATGCCCCAATGTCTTCCAGTGTGTTGTACCTCCACTGGCTCTAGGTAAACCATATAAAATCTTAACTCAGCTGACAGTTTTGGAAAGCTGTGTCTTCCAGGGAGTTCCATCAACTCTAGGTGAATGCCATAGATTTCTAAGCCACATGGAGGTGTTGTAAAGTCACATGCAGTTTCTATGGACTGCTCTAGATAGATGCTATAACAATGACAAAGGGCCAGATGTACTAAGCATTTTAATGGTCTGATATGCTCAGCTTTGGAATTCTGACCTTTAAAATTATTTTTCTTATTTACTAATCGAATTTTAGGAGTCTGAAAAGTTTTGTCGATTCCTACAATGGGATTCCGAATGGATACAGATTCGGTAACTGGAAGGGCCGTTTTGGAGGTGTCCTTTACAAATACCAAATCGGTATTTAATATATCAATGTTTTGTAACCAAAATCTGGTCACAAAAGATTGACATTTTACCAACACCTTTTAAGGAGGTGGTAAGCCACCTGTAAAAAAGAAGACGTCCCCTTCTCCTTTGTTCATGTAAAGAAAAGTTTGTTCAAAAGGAGACAGTAGTCTAAGGAACCCTTCTTAAACAAACAAAAAAAGTAAAATATTCTTTTTAAACAGTCACATTTCCTTTAAGGAAGACGGGCTACATTAAAAAATGTTTGCTTTATTATAAAGCAATCACAGACATGGTGGTCTGCTGACCCCAGCAGGCCACCATCCCTGTGATTGCCTCCAATGGTCATTAGCCACAATTTGTGACCTACTACATTTATATGTATGAGGCAAGTCACATTCCAACTGACTACAATTTGGATTTTTATGAACCTACCTATGAATACATAGGTCGGTTCTAAAAAAATCTTCACTGGTCGCAAAAACACTGGCTGCAATTTTGCCAAATATTAGTACATCTGTCCCATATTCACTTGTTATCCTTGAAATCAATGCCACTTGTAGTTTACATCAACCTGCCAGCTCGTACATTCATTCTGTGTGCTCCAGTAGGATACAGCCGTAGGAATTGTGTTGCAGCTCCTGGATGAAGAGTGAGCTGCAGTGGACCAAAGCAATAACATAACATATGTATTTGTAAAGTGCATGTATCATCCAAGGGTATCAAGGTGCTGAATAACAGATGTTTATCATTACCCAACTCAATGGTACTCATTTTATTGACCTCAGAAGGATGAAAGGCTGAGTGTACCTGCCACGATTTGAACCTGTGACCCTGAGTTCGAACACCGGCCCCTGCAGTGGACACATTAGTCCACTAAGCCACCCGACCTGGCAATACCACCTCCTCTACCAAGATCTCTCTTTTTCAACAGAATGTTTTAGTTGGGGGGGAAGAGACTGACAGTGTCAGGCAATGAGGAGTTTGTAGAAGTTTGTATATAGTTATAGGTATACTTACAACTTTTTTTACTATTCCGTATGTATGGCGCATCTTTGCCTCATGCCATTCTGTCTACTTCCTATGTTCCATGGGGCTTTTCAGTATAGTTCTACAGGCCTACAATGACGTTTACTGCTAGGAAGCCGAGCAGAGGAGCTGTGGGCTTTATTTTAATTAAAATATTACTTACAACTGTATGTCGCGTTTTTCCTTATTATACTGGTGATGAGTTGTCTCATGTCTCTCGAACAAAAGCCGTCCCATGGACCCTTGACGTGTTCCTGTTCCACCTCCAGCAATGTGTCCCTTCTTCGATGGCTGCCTGCTTCTGATCAGCAGTGCTGTCTCTTCCGAACCCAGAATGTAGCCTGCTCTCCTTCAGCAGGATCTCTCGGGTCCTTCAGGGTCTCTGGATTTCTGCACCTTTTCTCACTGGCAGTACCCCCTTCATTGCTACGTCACTGCAGTGCTTACTTTGAGCCGATGGTTTCCAGCATTTAATCATCAAAACCGGCGCATTTCATGAGCACCAGTTAAGCACACATTCATTTTTGGTAGGCACAGGTAAATTAAGTGATTTGCCCGAAATCACAGGATGTTGAACCGACTCCGAGAGTCGTACCTAGTTCCCCAGCTCTGAAGGTGGTAGCTCTGGCCATTATGCCACATCCTCCCCTCACTTTCATGGTTAGTAGTTGGTTCTGTTTTAGGCGGCGCTAACCAGAGAAATAGGCTGGTGCAAGTTGCCTCCTGACAAGCGCCCAGGCACTTATTTTTTTACAAATTTACCACTGCCTCACTGGCAGCTTTTTGAAGACATTAGCAAGCGGACAACCACATAGCATGGTAAAGAGCAGAATGGCAGCCATCTTAAATGTAGAGAATCAGCCTACCACACAGGTGACATGAATTACATCCAGGCACTGGCATCCACATGCAACATCACAACCACTGTGCGGCCATTTTGGCCTCCTGTCAGAGCAGACTTTTCAGTACTTACAATATATGTATGTATGTGTTCATTATCTTGATTAGTTAATTACTGTACTGTGGTAAGCACCCTCCCCCCCACTCCAGCCGGTTAACCCTGTAGCATTCATTCCACTCTGTATGATTGCATTTTGTCTTTGAGTTTTTCTTTCTTACCTTTCTATCCCAGCTCTCCACCTTCCTTCAAGCGTTTTTGGTCATGGCTCTAGCAGAACCTCCATCACCATGCACCATCAATCGTTATTTATTATCTAGTGTTTAATTGTCCATGTGATGTTGAAACCCCCCCCCCCCCACCTTTCAGACATTAGCCTTGTGGGCATACTGTAAATTTCTATTAGCTATAGATGGCAAAGCTTTGTAGTTTCATGTAAAAAGGCAGTGATGCTCAGTCTGCCTGGGATGGAAGGCGAAGTGGTGTTGAACACCTGCCTTCAGTTACAGCACATGCTGCTACCACCGCAGTACATTACAATTGTGCACTGGAGCCTTAAATAGGCTAACGCAACATTTTGCAAAAGGATATGATGGACAAGGATGTGAAGAACAAGTTGATATCTCTGAATGGGTTTCTTTGATTGTTTTAGTTTGGAAAACATCTGGTTAATTGCGACAGAGGCAGTACTATCTCAAAGAATTAAGGACAAGTAATGCCCCGGTTATTTACCGGTAATCTTCATTACTCCGGGTCTTCCTCGCTACAATGATTACATAGTGAGCTTCAGCTCCCACACAGAACCCTCCAAGCAAAATTAGCATTCTAGACCTTCCCATCCCTCCCCAATATGGTCGACTTCATCTTCCTACGTCTTGAACCTTAAAAGGAAGCCAGACCCTGTTCCTTTCCCAAGCCCCACAACACATGAAGCCGAAAAAAGGGAAGGGAGGGATGGGAAATCCAATGTGGCCAGGACGACTTGGACTCGGATTAATGAAGATTAAAGGTAAGTAACTGGGGCATTACCTCCTCGCCAGTCTTCCTCACTACAATAATTACATAATGAGCAGATGCCAAAGCCGTAGTTGGCTTCATGACATAAATAAAGTACACCAGCATCCACTCTCCATGTAATCACAAACCAATATGACACAAATATACATTGTCTTTCTTAATTGCTCATGAACAGCTAGTGCTTGCTTTCCACACTACTTTTGGGTCAAAATCCATACATGCAGCACTTCCCGAAACCACCCAATAATGATCCATAAACATATGCAGGGAAGCCAATGTGGCTGCATTGCAAGCCCAAGAAACAGAAATATTCCGCGTGGACCTCTCTTGAAACCGGTTTCCTACTTCTGTCACTTGAGAATCATAAGGAAGCAGAATAGCCTGCTTAATCCACCTACTCAACATGGAGTTGGAAGGCTTAAGACTACTCTTAACAGAACCAAACATCACAAATAAGCTGTCTGCTTTTTCACAGTGTTCTGTCCTCTCCAGATACAACAACACTGCTTGTTTGACATCCAAAAGATGCAAACATTCTTCTTCCTCAGTCCGAGATTCTGGATAGAAAGCTGGAAGACCACCTCTCTAGATCTGTTAGCTAAGTATGGAACCTTGGGAAAAAAACATGGGATCAGACCGCAAAATAATCTTATCAGGCAAGACTTTCAGAAAAGGTGGGGTCCTGAGAAATGCACCCAGCTCCCCTATTCTTCTTGCTGACACAATAGCCACAAGAAACACCACTTTCAAGGTCAAGAACTTCAGATCCACTTTCACCAATGGCTCAAAAGATGGAGTTTGAAGAGCTCGAAACATCAACGGAAGATCCCATGCAGGGGCCAGACACACCACTCTTGGCCTTTGAAGAAAGAAACTTCGAATCAATCTGGAGACTAAGTGATCCAAATGATCTAAATGTGGGCTTCTGAAAGCCTTCAAAGCTGACAACTGTGCCCGTATCATAGATAGAGCCAAACTCAATGTGAAACCATCTGATAAAAAATCTAACACATTCACTGGTTCAACCGACCCTGAGTCCAGTCCTTTCTTCATACACCAGTGGGAGAAGGAACACCAATGCCTAGACTATGATTGCAGGGTCGCAGGGCACTGGGAATTCTGGAGCAACTCAACCACTCCCTCAGAACAACCCCTAGCCAAAAGATTCACCCTCTCAACAGCCAGGCCTGAAGGTTTAATCTCTGCGCCATTCCTGTCAGAAGCGGTGGCCCCTTGAGAGGACAGGGATGGTCTGGGATCTCCCAATGGGACTGCACCACTAGGAGAGGATACCATGGTCATCTAATTCACCACGGTACTACTAATAGAACCCAGACTTTGTCCTGTCTGATTTTTGTAACACCCTGGCAATCATCGGAATCTCTTGGAATGACTATAGCAGTTACCCTAGCCACCTGAATGACATTGCATCTGTTCTTCACACCTCTGCGCAAGGTATAATTGTGCAGAAGCATTGAAGGAGAGTATTGCCCTGCATGCAAACAGATCTACAGTCGGACACCCAAACCTCCTCTGCAACTGTTGGAACACATCCTTCGTTAAGGAAATAGCACTCATTGGTGGTAAAACCCTGCTCAGGTTGTTGGCAGCCCAATTCTCCCTCCCCTGGAGATACACGTCAGGTATATGAGATTGCACTCTGCCCATGACACTGTCTCCTGAGTCAGGAGCCACAGAGACAGAACCCTGCAACCCGCCTCATGGTTCAAATACCTTATCACCACCGGGTTGCCAGTTCGAACTTGAACATGATGGCCCTTGAGGCAGGGGGAAAACTCCAAGCAGGCCAACTGGACTGCCTTCAACTTCCTGTATTTGAGGAGCAACCAGCTGGCAGATGGTCACATTTCCCCTGTACAGACCAAGAATACAAGGTTGCCCCCCCAAACCAACTTGCTGTTATCCGTAGTTACCATTTGAGCAGGAGTCACATGGATAGATTGTTGTTGCCCAAACACCATTACAAGGAACCCCTGATCTGAGGAGACACTTGCACCGGTAGGTCGTGAATCTTGGAACATGGGGGCCAATGCTCGAGGAGATAGTTGATCAGGGGGTACATGGGCAAGCATGCCCATGTTACAACATTGATTGCTTCCACCATTAACCCCTGTAACTTCAACCACAGGGGTACTGGAGGCATTTACTGATTGAGAAGATTCTCAGTCTCCTGCTTGATAGACTCTCTTCTCTCCACCGGTAGAAAGACCTGCCCCTTGACCATCTCCAAGTAACCCCCAATGAACACTAGATCCTGCTTGGGGACTAGACAAGAGTGTCTGGCATTGATGAGGAAACCGTGAACTTGCAGGATCCTGCATACCTCCTGGATGTGGCTGGCTGCCTTAGAAAAAAAAGAAGCAGAGATGAGCCAAACATCCAGATAAGGAAAAACTTGTATTCCCATCTTATGAATGACCCCCAACAAAGGCGCCAATAATTTCGTAAAAACACTAGGAGATGTTAATCCAAATGGAGTACCTGAAACTGGTATTGTTGTTCATTCACGCAGAATCTGAGAAACCTTTGGGAGGAGGGATGTTTTGGCACATGGAGATAGACATGCAACAGACCCAACTATGCCACCACCTCTACTTGATTCAGAAAGGGAAGAATTTCCTGTAATGACAACATTTTGAACTTAATATAAGGACTAAAAGAGTTGACCCTCTTTAAGTCCAAGACTGGTCTGAAATCTCATGATGCCTTCCTTACATGAAGAGAATGGAATATACTCCCTGACCCGTCTGATGATGAGGAACCAGTCTTATTGCCCTTTTTGATAGCAGATCTTGAATACCAGTCAGAAGGGCCACATGCTTCACTGGGTTGGATGGAAGAGGGGTGTGCACACAATACTCTGGGGGTAGAGAATCAAAAATGATGGTGCAGACTTCCTCTATGACACTAAGCATCACATGAATTATGTGGAGCCATAGTGCAGCATTGAGATATGCTTAAGAAGATTAATAAGAAGGCAATAACCCATCAGCTAGTCAGAACACACTATAGAATGGTCCTAGATTAGTAGTTATGCCCATCAATAAAGAAACTTAGAGTGGCGGTGGAGAATTATCTAAATATCATCTGAGAGCATACATGTGTGATTGTAAAATCTATTAAGTTTGACATAACATAGGAGACACCTAAGCAGCTTTGAACTAAAACAGATGGGTAGCCAATTTATTCTACACCAATCTTTCTTTCTTTTCAATAAGGAAGCAGCACCACTGAAGTCAGGGGAAAACAGCCATTATTCCAAACAATGCTTTATTGATGATATTCAAGAGACTGAAAAGAAGTGTAAGTCCCAGCAGAAGAAACCTCCTAATTACTTGTGCCAGTCAGAGGGGAGCTGATTGCAGATACTGCAGACATGTTCTGTTATGTTGATTTGTATAGCACCCTAATCATTCAAGAGGGTATCCAGGCACTTGGGCAGGTGTGTGGGTGTGTGGTCCCTAAGGTACTTAACGAAGAGCCAGGTCTTCAGCTTCTTGCAGAACTCAAGAAGTGAAGAGGAGGCTCTGATGTGTTGAGAGAGGTCATTCCATGTCTTGGGTGCGATGTAGGAGAAGAAGCGACCTCCAGTTTTGGTTTTATGGATTCAGGGAATGGGTGCAAATGAGAGTGAGGCAGAGCATTGGTGTCTGGTGGGTTGGTGAGAGTGTGTGCGGCTGTTCAGGTTTTCTGGTCCTGTGTTGTGGAGAGATTTGTATGTGAGCGTAGGGACCCAGTGAAACTTCCTATGGGGCGGTGTGATGTGGGTGCAACATGGAAGGTCGAGTATGAGTCTCAAGGTGGTGTTCTGGAGTCTGTGTTAGAGTTGTTTGGAGATTCCAGCATAGAGAGTGTTGCCGTAGTCCAGTATGCTGGTGATGAGTGCTTGTGTGACAGTCTGTGTTCCAAGTCAACCATTTGAAGATCTTTTGCAGCATGCATAGGATGTGGAAGACCGGTACTTCCATCTTGTCAGAGTTGAGCTTCATGCAGTTGTTATGCATCTAGTCTACTCCCATGGTCATGCAGTTGGGGAAGTTGGTTATCGTGGTGGTTGTCTTGTCCATCAGGGGGAGGATGAGTTGGGTGACATTGGCGTAGGAGATGGCAATGATGTCTTGTGATCAGATAATGTTGGCGAGCCATGCCATGTATATGTTGAAAAGGGTGGAGCTCAGGGACATTCCCTGTGGGACTCCACATATCAGTTTCTTGGTCTCTGATGTGAAGGGTGGTGGTCTGATCCTTTGGCTTCTTCCCATGAGGAAGGAAAAGAGCCATTTGAAAGTAGATCCTTGTATGCCAGTCTTGTGAAGCCCTGACTGAAAAAACAAACCTTTATAAACTAACACTTATTGCTGCAGAATATTGTTGGCAATCTTGCCTGTATGTAACAATTTAGTTTGAATGGAGAGGGCCACACCTAAGATGTCCATTGTTGGGTGACAATATTTTCAGCACGAACACCATTTGGGGGGCAGAATCTTCCAAGCCATTCAGCATTTAGCTTGGGAGAGACAGGAAGATGGCTGCTTCCTTATAGAGCTCTCACCTGATTTATGAGGGTGCTGGAGGGGCACATAGTTTCTGTCATACTGGGCGCTTGCCATTCTTTAGGCCTCATCAAAGGAACAACATTATGTTCTGTGCTTACCGTTTTGTCCTGTGACAGCTCTGCAACTGCCAGTTGAGATACAAAGCTTTTCACAGGGGCAGAGTACAGCTATGTCACCTGAGAACTGTTTTACTGTGGGGCCATGTTGGCAGCTGTGGACCAGAGCAGAGAGGCTCTGTGGCTATGGGCAGCAAGGATGAAGCACGCATGATATAAAAGGTGCAGAAAGTGCACACTGAGTGCAAAGAGTGCAGGCTGGAACCGCAGGCTGGAGACTGCAGTGAGATGAGGCTGGGGTGCTAGAGTTCTGAAGGACAGCAGGTAGTGATCAAGTGTCCCAGCAATGTCATTGCAGTGTCCCCATGATGTCCCCATGATCCTTGGGTGAATGGAGTGCAGGCAGAGTGGTTATATAGAGTATATTATGAATAAAGCTCTGAGGATGCCCCAACCCTCCAACCTCTTGCAGTAACCCAAGTTCACGTATGAATTTCCCTAATTTTACATGTGCTTTCACAAGGTGATAAACTCAAAAACATATCCAAGCACTTGTGGCTGAGACATGGGGTTGAATATAAATATTGTGGTTGACGGGACATAAACATCGCTGGTTAAATGCAATTGAAACAGTGGAGTCTTGAGTTTAACGTGAGGAACAATTCGTGTTATTTGATTAATGGAGGATGAGTTTTAAAATCTTGGTGCCTTGCACTGAACCCTAGATGTAATCCCTTCTAGTCAGTAGAATAAAGCTGTCCCTCAACACTGGTGAGCAATAGAAAGCTTTTTAATTGAGTGACCTTCTGGGTAAGTGCCTACAGATAAGATTATTCATTCTCATATCCTCCAACATCTCAATCAGCAAGAGAGGATCTCTCACACTCACCATTCCTTGAAGTTCTCAACTGCTTTATGAATTGGCCAGTCTGCAATTTATTTTCAGTTTTCATTTCGTGTAAACATAGTCCAGCTGGACATCAGAGCGCTTTACAAGACTGAAGGCTCACATATTGGGCAATTTAAAGTACACTGTTATAAAAAATATGCATAACACGAGGATAATAAGTATATGCAACAAAGTTTTAAATCCATTCGAGGCAAGAAGGATCACAAGGACTGAAAGAAGAGAGAGGAAGGGATAGTGAGATATCAGTGGGAGATGAATAAAAGGAGTCGAGCAAGATATTAGGATAAAGGGGAGAAAATGATGAATTAATTAATTAATGAATTGAAACTTGTACAGTGCAGTGCCACCCGCAATGGAATATCCTGGTGCTACAAGAGGAAAAGTAAGAGGAAAGCAGGAGATGACTAAATGAGGGAGTAACAGAGTGCATCTTGAGCCTGAAAGAGCCAGGTCTTCAAGTGCTTTTTGAAAAGGGCTTCCGATTCTGTGAACCGCAAGGAGCTGGGGAGTGGATTCCATGCCTTGGATCCTAGTACCGAGAAGGATTTGCAGCCTCGGGTTTTAAGTCTAAATAGGGGATGCTTGAGAAGATTTGTGTGAAAGGATCTCTGGCTTCTTTCGGTTGTACAGTGAGTGAATCTGGCAGTCAGGTATTTAGGTCTGGTGGCTTTGAATGCTCTGAAGACCAGTATATGGATCTTAAAGAGGATCTTTTTGTGTACCGGTGTAAAGTTTTTAGGGCTGCGTAAGCAGAACTCCGTCTGGGGAGTTTCATCAGCAGTCTGGCCTCCGCATGTTGGACCATCAGGAGTTTGTGGAGTGTTGATTTCAAGGATCCTGCATAGAGATTATTACAGTAGTTGAGTCTGGAAGTGGTGAGAGCAAAAGCGAATGTATTTCTGGCAGCTAGTGGAAGGAAATCAAAAAAAATTCTTACAGATTTGATTAGATTGAAAAGCATACCTGCCACTGCAAGCGCTTGAGGGCGGAAATAGAGGGAGGTGTAAATTTTACTCCTAGGTTTGTTGCAACTTCTACTGTGGTGGGGGAGGGGTGCACAGAATTTGGCCACCATTGGGTTGGAGAATAAAAGTTTGACTTGCCACATAACAGGATCTCTGTTTTATCTGTGTTGCATTTTAAATGGTTTGATTGCATCCACAGGATAACTTCAGTGAGACAGTTTTGGAAGTTTAGTTCTGTGACAAGGGACCCTTTGTCCAATGATAGAATCAGCTGCGTATTATCTGTGTGTGATGGAGTGGCGATTCCAAAAGAAGCTATGAGGGAGATTGGGGAGCCCATGTATATATTCAATAATGCAGGGATGTGAGATGAGCCCTGGGGAACTCCTAATGCCACTGGTCTTTCTGTAGACGAAAAAGGTCCTAATGTGACTACTTGTCTCCTACCAGTTAAAAAAGATTTGATCCAGGACAGGGCTTTATAGGAAATGCCACAGTCCTTGATTCGTTTGAGGAGCATGGAGTGTGAGATGGTATCGAACACGGTGGTGATAGCCACTAAAATCAACACAGCATGATGAAAAGATGCTGGTAGATGTTAATACAAGAATCCAGATGAAAAGAAAGGGAAACAGAGCAATTCTAAGCAGTGGCTTGATAACTTATTTTACATGCTCAAGGTACCAAAAACTACTTGAGAATCTATTTCCAGTTGATGTGGTTCAAGAGCTCATGGTTCTTTGGACTGTTTTTAAAGCACGAGAATAAAAAGTCTCATCCAAATGTGATTCCATCAATTATCTTTGTAACTAAAAGGAGTGCAATTATACTGTATATCACCACTCTTTCTTTTTGATATTCCATATCTGTTTTGCCAATGCTTGTTGTAGCCTCCTTCCGCTTTTGCTAATGTATTGAAGAAAAATTTCATTGATGGTCAATCTTTATCTTTATCCTACAGCTTGGATTAAACCTTATTTCTTGGGGCATCGGGGTACATAAAGGAATTTTATAGTGAGTGGTCTATTCCAATTTTCTAATTTCGAATGTTGACTTTTTTACTTTTCGAATAATATATAACCCACCAATGACCACTGGCAGGAATATTCACACAATTTTCATCTCACTATGTTTAATTGACTTAAAGAAAATACCAGTTTTATGTAAAAGAAATTATTGAACAACTTCATGCAGCATACATGTAATTACTACATACTCCTGAGCAGTGGCGTAGCTGGGGGGGTGGTTTCCACCCCGAGCGGCACTTTTTTAGGGGCGGCGGCGAGCGCAAGGTAAGTTTTCTCTCCATCGTCGTCGTCTATCGCCTCCCCCCCCCCCGCTCGTCGTCGTCTGTTGCCACCCCCCTCTCTTACCTCCACTGGCTGTCCCTGGCAGCAGCAAACTCTGGGATCGCCCGGCCGGCAACAGCGCTAGCTACGCCACTGCTCCTGAAGAAGGCTTAATAGTGAATGAGGTTATGTAGTCAGAGCTTTGCTGTTGAAGTTAGTAGTTGAACACCCACGCTCCACCCATGGAACGCCTTCCTGGAGCAGAGTAATGCAATACTGCGATTTGCTCTGCGTTGCGTTACTCTGGATTAATCAAGTCACTCAGGGCCACGCAAGGTGGCCTTGCGTGGCTTGATAAATCCGACTTCAGTTTTGCGTCTCCCTTGCGCCTCCTTGCGTAGTGCAAGGGTGACGCAAAACCGTCATAAATATGCCCCTGAGTCTATAAAAGGAGAGAAAGCAAGGGAGGAATAAGTATGTCAGGGATGGGCTCTCCAAAAAGTAGCATTTCATATAACGTTCTTTGGTTAGCTGAGAATTAGTCATTAAAATGTGTAAAATGAGGCAAGTCATTGTAATTTATTTTTTCTTCAAATTGACTTTGTCAGCTTGGTTTCTTCAGAAAAAACGTTTTCTACTTCGGAATCCACCTAATGGAAAAATGTTCTATGCAATACAGGCCGCACTGGAAAAACAGATATACCGTCTCCTGATATGCAGAGGAGAGAACATGGCGGCCAGCTAGGAAGCCGGTCGCGAGCCGCTCTCACTGACCTGTTGGATATGGACTCCTGTTGACTTTCGTGGCCCTGATCGGCGTCGTCTCTCTCTTCGCTTCCTCTGTTGCGGCCGCGGTCCGGTCGGGGGCCCGGCGGCGTGCTGTGCGGAGTGGCCGCTCTGTGGGGGCTTGACTTGGCTGTTCTCGGGGGACGGTGAGCGCCGGTCTCGATCTCTGCCCCAGGGTGGCGTGCTGACGCCTCGCGGCTGCGTCTGGGATGCGGCGAGGTGCTGGGGAGGTGAGGAGCACGCCGCTGACGCCGCTTGCTGTCAGGAGCCGGGGGTCGTTTGCTCCCGCTGGTCCTTGCCGGCCCCTGCCGGTCCCTCCCGGTGGTTCGGTGGGCAGATGGGGAGAGGATCGGGGGTCTCGCTGTGGTGGTTGGGGGGAGATGGGGAGGTGGCCTTGTTGTGCCGGTGGGTTTGTGCGCGTGCCCTGGTTTGTTACAATCCTGATCCTGGATTTTGGATGTGTACCGGATCAACTTTCGCGCTTTTGAGGGCAGCCGGAGCGCTTGGTGAGACTCGACGCGCACAATGTCGCTCTTTTGAGGTACCTGCTTGCTACTGGGTGAGTTTTGACAAAAACAGCACGCGCTGGTCATGCTGCTCCTTAGAGAGAGTTCAGAGTAATTTTCTATTTCAGACTGAGGGGTACAACTCCCCATGAGATACTTTGGATGGGTGCCCCCCAAAAAATCTAAGCCAGTTAAAAGGGGTCAGGGTAGGGCATGGTATGGTTTTTAAGTCTATGGAGTCTGCCCCTCAGCAAGGTGGGGGAAAAAAACCATTATCTAAGGGGGACATTTCAATTCCTCCGTGTAAAACACTGTCAGTCCCCCCTCTAGTTTCATTCCAGATAGTGAGGCTTCACTAGGTAAAAGATACAAATTAAGATCTGGCGTATTCCTTGACAGAGAGCCTTCTTCTCAGCAAGACACGCGGTCCAGTCAGATTTCCGGGGTCTTACAGAATAAACACAAGCACAGGACCCTTCCAGCTAAATCAGGGAAAGCTACCCTTGTAAAGGAGAAAAAGGAGAGAAGGAAAAAGCCCTCCATAGCGCCTGCTAGGGTGACCCCCTCACTAAGATCCTACTTTAAACTTAATACACAGGGCGGTATGGAAAACTCCAAGCAAGGTACACCTACACCCGGGGCCTCCCCATTATCAAATCCAGCCAGATTCTCTCCTTTGAGCGAGTCACCCGCTACTCTGGGGGGAGGTAGTCAGGAGGAGGCTGATCGGATAAGTGATGCAGCTCCAGTGAGGGCCCTAGTGTAAGCACAAGGCTCGGATCAAATACAAGGGATGTTGAGCCAATTGTCTCTCGAGATTAGGGAACGTTTCTCCACCTCGGAAATTAATCAAAAATAGATCCAGGATACTTGCACTAGCTTGGAGGAAAACATGTCTGCTCTGGCGCATCGTATGGAGGACCTTGAAAATAAAGTGGGGGAGCTCAGGCTGGAGGTGAAGGGTAATTCTCAGGAAGTGGCTAGGATGAAGGAAAGAGAAAGGGATCTTTCGGAAAGACTGGAGAGACTTGAAAATAACTCCAGGAGGAATAATATCAGGATTCTGGACTTAAGAGGACTGGAAGGAGACAATTTTACATCTTTTATTATAGAGCTCCTAACTAAGGCTTTCCCTCAGGTAGCCTCAGCGTCTGTTTGGGAGACGGAGATTCAAAGAATCCATAGGGACCCATTTAAGTTGAACCCGGGACGGAAAAAGCCTAGGAAAATTTTGGTTTATATTCAATCGTACCATCTTAAAGAACAACTGCTCGGGGCTGCTCTTAAACTTAAGAGTATACAGGTTCAAGACGCATACTTTAGAGTAAGATCAGACATATCCCGTATTACAGAGGATAGAAAGTGGGAACTGGGTAAGCGGATGGACTCGCTGAGAGAGCTTGGTGCTCAGGTACAATTAAGATTTCCTGCCTTCTTGAAAGTCATGTGGGCTAATAAGATGTACAACTTTAGATCCCCTGAGGAAGTAGATAGTTTTTTGACACTTATTAAACCTTAGTTAGTGGGCTCTATTTAAGCACGTGAGGGAGTCCAGTTATTAGTGACAATGAATTGTACTCTTTTTGTTAGGTTAGTGGGTTGCGGCTCAAAGTGGCAATTGTCAATTGCCAATGAGTAGTCAGGGAGGGATTCCCAGGGGAGGGGTGGGAGGGTAGGGGACTGGGGCACGTGTGTAGGTGGGGAGCATTGGGAAAAAATAAAAAAAACTCATAATAGTGACCTCATATGATTTAACATCTTCTCGTAGATGCAGCAAGGGGAGGGCTCAGGAGAGTGATGGAGGATAGATCTAGCCCCAGGGGAGGTGGATGCCTCGAGGCGCTATCTTGGAACGTGAATGGACTAAGAGTTAAGAGAAGGCAGCGGCTGGTCATGCAATAACTTAAAGATAGTCCTGCCAGGATCCTCTTGCTTCAAGAGACGCATTTGTTACAGTCTGAATGTAAGGCATTGTTTGGTAAGCAAAGATGGGTTGCCAAGATTGTAGCTTCTGATCAACAATGCTGCTTGAAGGGGGTGGCCATAATCCTTAAGGTAAATTCTGGAGTAGACCTGATCAAGTCGCAGGTGGATGACAGAGGACGTTGGGTTATAGCTGAGGTCAGGTGTCAGGGTGCTAAATATACTCTAGTCAGCTATTATGGTCCCAATGAGGACAATATCTATCCACTAAATAATCTCTGCCTTGCTTTGGCAGACTTTGAGGCTCCCCTGATATTAGGCGGAGATTTTAATGTTCTTCTAAATAACAAATTAGATAGATCTTCCCCTAGAACGCAGATAGCGGCACCACGGGTTAAAGCTCATCTAGTTACAATACTAAAACATCTTAATCTTTGTGACGTTTGGCGATGCTAGGGAGTATTCCTTTTATAGCAAAAAAAATGGTCATTACTCAAGAATTGATTACATCTTCATAGAACTTCCGGAATTGGGTAATGTTAGGCAAATTGAATATCTCCCTATTCATCTCTCAGATCATGGGGCTATAGCTTTTAATTTGGTACTTCCTTCAGAGCCCACCGTAAGGAGATGGACCCTGAATAGGAGAGTTCTCCTTCAACCTTTTTTTCCTGGTCTAATAAAGAGGGAAACAGCTATCTTTTTCCAGCAGAATTTGAATTCAGTCCCTTTATATATAGTGTGGGATGCATTTAAGGCTGGGCTGAGAGGGACGCCGAAGGGCATAGCCACAGGTTGGGCCAGATCCGAAAAAAGAGAGATGGATGACCTGGAAGGGCAGTTGGCAGAAGCTGAGGAAGCTTTAAAGTCTGAACTGGTCCATGATACGGAGAAGGAAAGTCTTCTAGGGAGGGTCGAAGATCTCCAGTTGAAATTTAGACTTAAAACGGAAGAGATTATGCTCCAGAAGTGGGAAGCAAGTAAAATGAGGGATTTTGATCAAGGTGAGAACTGTGGTAAACGTCTCACTATGAAGAGTAGAGTAGACAGGTCAACTAGTTACATCAGTAAGATCAAAGTGGGTAACCAGGTTATGGAGGACAAAGGTAATATTGAACAGGCCTTCATGGAATTTTTTCAAGATTTATATCATGAGGATCTATCGGCTGACAAGGAGGTCATAGACTGTTGGCTTACTGGGAAACAGCTTCCTAAGCTGAACCCGGACAGTCAAAAAACACTAACCCAAGATATAACAGGGAGCGAGTTAGTTGATATCTTAAATAAAGTAAAGAAAGGGAAAGCTGCTGGACCCGATGTGATTGCGTCGGAGGTCTATGTCTTAGTGTCCTAGGAAATTATCCCGGTCTGGCTGAAATTGTTTAATGAAATTCTTAGAGGCACCTCCCCCTTACCGGATTCTTGGAGAGATGCTGTCATTACACTGATATTGAAACCAGGGAAGGACCCTACTCAGTGTCAATCTTACAGGCCGATATCCCTGCTAAACTGTGATTATAAGATCTTTGCAGGGATTTTGAATGCTCGGCTTTGCAAGATCGTGGGTTCGATAGTTCATGAAGATCAGAAGGGATTCCTTCCGGGTAGGCAGATGCTGGATTTGGTGCACACCTTAATTGGCGTGGTTGACTTGGCAACTGACCATAAAAAACTCGACAAGGAGAATTCTCTACCTATTCAATTTGAGTTATGCAGTGTGTCAATGATGTAACCACAGACAAGTCAGTGCAAAGAATAAGAGATACAAGTGAACCAGAAATATAGTTAGAAAAGTATCAAAAAAAGTTTATTTAATAGATATACTGACTTGGCAACTGCACAGAGCACCCCCCTCTTAATCATTTCTGTGGACTCAGCAAAAGCCTTTGATCGAGTCAATTGGTACTACTTGAATAGGGCCTTGAAGGCTTTTGGCTTCGGCGATATTTTTAGGGGGGTTCTCAGGAAAATCTATAAAGCTCCCCGGGCGCAGATATTGGTTAATGGCTGCCTCACTGTAGCGATCTCAATAGAGCGTGGTACTAGGCAGGGGTGCCCACTGTCTCCTATTCTTTTTGATCTGTATATTGAGCCTCTGGCACAGAGCTTAAGGCAGAACGAAAAGATCTCTCCTTTTGCTGTAAACGGGTTTACGAGGAAATTAGCATTATATGCTGACGATCTGATCTTATTATCATCAAATGTCAATGCTGCCCTAGCTGAGTTACTTGAGGAAGTGGAGACGTTTGGGAGGTTATCTGGCTATGAAGTTAACAACGATAAAACTGAGATCATGGCCTGGAACATCGCAGGTCAAGAAGTGAGGCTATCCAAGGAACTAAGATACCTTGGAGTAATATTAACTCAAGATCTTAGAGATCTTCCTAAAATTAATCTGGAGAGAGTCTCAAAGGAGGTGGATGTTTTACTGAAAAGGTGGCAGAATATCCCGCTATCCCTTTATGGCCAGGTTAACCTGGTTAAAATGTGTGTCCTCCCCAAATATGCTTACCTTTTTAACAACATCCCCCTGGAGTTTAATAAAGCTGAGCTACTTAAAATACAGGGCAAGATCTCCTCATTTATTTGGGCAGGCAAAGGGATCAGGTTGTCCTGGAAGAAACTAAGGCGTAAACTCCCACAGGGGGGTATGAGTCTACCGGATTTTCAGTTGTACTGTTGGGCGTATCAATTAAAAAATTTCAGGATGCTACTTCTTAGCCCAGACACTTCTCTGATTGGTAGTATGTTTACAGCTATGTTGAAGGATGTAGGGGAGGTAGGATTTATGTATAAATTAGGTGCCCCCAAATTCTACAAAAAAGTTAGGCTGAAGATACTGTTTGCGGCGACCAAATTATGGTCGGACTGTCGGGCCTGTTTGGGATTGTCCTATTATAGTGAATGGGCTCCAGTTTGGGACTCCCCAAGGACTCCAGAGTGCCTTCTGGATGCACTGGCTGTACCTTTAAAGGGTGCGGGTGTTACTTTCTGGAAAGATGTAGTGGCTGGCAATGATTGTTTCTCCTGGGATTTCTGGAGCAATCTCACTAATGGAGCTCTCTCCAGATTTAATTTCTACCAAATTTCATCTTGGTGTAAGAGCCGACTCTGGCCATCATCAGAGGAAAACCCCATGGAAGATGAGTTACAAGACCTGACTCCAAAAAAGAAGGAAGTAGCACTCTGGTATAATCACCTTCTGGTTGCAGCAGATAGGAAACTGGAACATCCACACCTAATCTGGGAGAAGAGCTTGCCGAGCGTGGAGCTGAAAAATCTTTGGCAAGTATCTGTAGACACACTTTACCAGGTGATTAAATCTGCTTCACTAAGAAGAAACCACTTCTTTACGCTTTAAAGGATATATTGGTCCCCTCTCAAACTTTCAAAAATAAAGGGCTGCGGAGAAGCAAGATGTATGAGATGTGGTGCCCAGAAGGCAGACGATATCCATGTGTTTGCATCCTGTCCATCGATTCAAGAATTCTGGGGCAAAGTGGGTAAGACTCTGACCGATGCTCTGGGCATTGAGGTTGAGGTAAGCCCCACTCTTATTTTGTTTGGTACTTTGTTGACGCCTGAAGGGGCGCTGGGTTGCACAGGGGCACAGAATAAATTGGTGTTTTATTTGGTCCTCCTGGCTAGGAGGGAGATCTGCAAGTTATGGCGTCAGGTGGCTCCCCCAACATGGAGAGCTTGGTGGAACTCAGTGAGATATTACAGAGACCTAGATCAGAAAGTCAATGTATATAGAGAGAGAACAGAACTTGGGCTATTTTGGAATTTGTTAGACCATTTAGATCCTGATTAAGCTATTCTACACGGTTCAATGATTAAACCTCTTGCTCAGCTCACAATGTGTACTGCGGGTGGTTCTCGTAAGAACATTAGCTGAGTTTGGAACCCCAAGTTATAAGCAACAGGGGTGGATCAGGCCGAGAGGTTGCTATAGCAACGGAGGTCATATGAGGACAAAAAAATATATATATATATACCGTCTCCTGATATGACCTGTATTAGTTTGTAAGATGCCTTATGAAAAACATGTTTGCATTTTGAGAACGGTTGCTGGACTTATCTGATGACCATAATCTGCAGCTGAGTGGCAAGCAGCCTTAGCCCAGGGCATGCAAAGTGGATAGTATGGGCAGGAAGCATATTATACAAAAACAAAAACAGATAAATTCAAACAAAATTCAAACATTGACATTTTAATTGTTACCTTTGATCACAAAATAACATCGGCTAGAAAGAAATACATACATTTCCCAGAAACCACACTTGATAGGATGTTATGGTTATAATCAAAAACCTAAATACACTTGAAATTCTCCTGTTACACAACCATAGCCTCCCAACAATGTACTCCTCATAATCTCACAATGATGGACAAGTGACATACAAAATCAGATCATGAGGGACATAAAAATTCACGTCAACATGAATCTTGTCATAGAAGTTGATCAAAAACTCTGCCATGCCTAGCAGGCTTTTGATCAAGGATCGATGCGTAGAACCTACAACCTCATTTTGTTTGCATCTCTCACCCGCTGTGGTGTGTCCTGGTCCTCCCTGGGGATGGGTATACTTTTGGTAATTCCACTTGGCACTTGCACTTGGACATGGTCCATGCACCTCATGATGACTTTGGGTGCAAAAATGCCATGACCCTGGAAATCTGTCACATGACCAGGGAAATTGTTTTTGATTAAAGATCTAGCATAACTGATAATAGAAGACGTTATGAAATAATTCATTTTAGTTTCTACATTGAGCCACATAGCATTAATAGGCAATAACGTGTCAACCTTGACAAGTACACCGTCTGTCTATTTCAGTGGCTAAAATTAGTTAAATTAGCACGATTCATTAAAGGGCCTAGTCACGAACTGCATTTTGAAGTACTTTTATAGTACTACAGTACTACTACTAAAATACTATAAAATGCTATTCCAAACCTACAAAGGTAAATCTCTAACTCCACCTCTCCTATCTTTTCTTTTTTTATAGGTAGCATCAAGAAATTAAAAAAATACAAAACTAGGCACAAAGTATATAAAAATATATGATTATGTTCATCGGGAGTCTCTCATATTATACAAACATAAAAGACAATTATCCCAAATTGTTATGTTTGATTTCATAGTGGGTACAACAAATAGTTTAAAGGTACAGTAATGCCGCTATATTTCTTCATATTGTGCCACTTAATTAATTCTTTTTGCATAAGTCAATTTGAAAAATTTCACATGGTTCATTTTTAACAGTCACTGAGCAAAAGATGGTTCTTTGAAGTCTTACAATGCTGTTATATAAGAGAGTGAACTACCACATGGCTACAAAACCAACTTGCATTCTGAAGATGGAATTGAAACAGCATTTCTTATTAATCTGAACATAATGGTAAACACACCCAGTGAGAAATTCCCATTCAGCTTATAAATTAAAAAGGAATTCAACTGGTTCCAAAATGTAGACAGAGAAGGGCAGGTAACTATGATGTGCTCCCAATCCCCACTCCTTGCTGACATCTAAAACAATGATTAGGATTGGAAAAGTACAACTTATTTAACACCTTTCTGGTATAATAAAGCAATCATCTAACAAAGAACCCCAATCTTCTTAAATCTTCTGCTCTAAACAGTATATAACTATATTGAGACATTTGTCTCCATTCATTAAGAGAAATTTTAAGCCCTGTTTCTCTCTTCACTCTAACAAAATGTTTGAAAAGGAGAGGAACGTGCTATTTATAACTCAAGTATCTATACCAACATCCACTACCTTTAAGCTTATGCTTGAAAAGCATATTTAAAATAGTGCAGGCCTTCTATCCAGCCCCCCAAAAATTGAATTTGTGGTTCTGATGGTATGGGAGGTGGGCACTTGGCAGACACGGGTGGATGTGCTGCTTTGGAGAGTTGATGTAATCTTAAAATCTGTTTTTTGATTCATGATTTGTGAACACACCACCAGTCATTTATTCACTACGCACCAGCAGGTTCTAATGGACAGTCACTCTTTTTAGGTCTCGCTCTGAAAGCCAGCGCTTCAGCGCTGGCTCTGAGCGAGACATTTTGTAGTGTGGTTGCAGAAATGCAACCACTCTTTTTGGCTGGCATCGAGTGTGCGGTTACGCGCACAAGGACGAGCGGAGGTGCCATATGGCTTTCCTCTCTCGTCATGGTGCGTGCACATCGCACACCATTTGCCAGCCTGCTTCGCAATCTCTCCTCCCTTCTCCCCTCCCTTTTCGGCTTTGATGAAGCTCCTCTGCTGCTGGCATTCCCCCTCCCTTCTCGCCCAGCCCTTCTTGTCCAACTTTCTCTCTCTCTCGCCTGCCTCTGCTGCTGGCATTCCCCCTCCCTTCTCGCCCAGCCCTTCTTGTGTTCAATGTAAAGTGCCCGGCTTCTCCTTCAAATTAGGTGTGTGCAGTATCAAATGCCCGAAATGAATAAAGCATAACCGGATACGCACTGTGAACGAACGTGGGCATTTCAGGATGAGATGAAAGCACACATCTGACATGGGACTTAACAGTGGTTTGTTGGAAACAGTTCCAGCCTCTGACTGCCTAAAAGTATGTCACTTGCTGCAAAAAAAAACCTACAATAAATGCTTGTTTATTGCTCATTCTCCTGCCAAACTCTCTGCGAATTAACCTCTCTCTCTACCTCGCCCTCTCTCTCTCTCTCTACCTCTCCCTCTCTACCTCACTGCCACTCTATCTCTGCCTCTACCCCTCTATCTCTCTACACCTCTACCTCTCTCTCTCTACCTCTCCCTCTCTCCACCTCTCTCCCTCTCTCTCTCTACCTCTCTCTCTCTACCTCTCTCTCTCTACCTCTCTACCTCTCTCTCTCTCTCTCTCTACCTCTCTCTCTACCTCTCTCTCTCTACCTCTCTGTCTACCTCTCTACCTCACTACCTCTATACCATCTCCTTCTACCTCTCTAACTCTCTACCTCTCTCTCTCTACCTCTCTCTACCTCTCTCTCTCTACCTCTCTCTCTCTACCGCTCTCTCTCTACCTCTCTACCTCTCTCTCTACCTCTCTCTCTCTCTCTCTCTACCTCTCTCTCTACCTCACTGCCACTCTACCTCTGCCTCTACCTCTACCCCTCTATCTCTCTACCTCTCTCTCTCTCTCTACCTCTCCCTCTTTCCACCTCTCTAACTCTCTCTCTCTACCTCTCTCTCTACCTCTCTCTCTACCTCTCTCTCTCTACCTCTCTCTCTCTCTCTCTCCCTCTCTCTCCCTCTCTCTCCCTCTACCTCTCTCCACCTCTCTACCTCTCTCTCTCTACCTCTCTCTCTCTACCTCTCTCTCTGTACCTCTCTCTCTGTACCTCTCTCTCTACCTCTCTGCCTCTCTCTACCTCACTACCACTCTACCATCTCCTTCTACCTCTCTAACTCTCTACCTCTCTCCCTCTCTCTCTCTACCTCTCTCTCTCTCCACCTCCCTAACTCTCTCTCTCTACCTCTCTCTCTCAACCTCTCTCTACCTCTCTACCTCTCTCTCTATCTCACTACCTCACTACCACTCTACCATCTCCTACTACCTCTCTAACTCTCTACCTATCTCGCTCTACCTATCTCTCTCTACCTATCTCTCTCTACCTATCTCTCTCTACCTATCTCTCTACCTCTCTCTACCTCTCTCTCTACCCCTCTCTCTCTACCCCTCTCTCTCTACCTCTCTCTACCTCTCTCTCTACCCCTCTCTCTCTACCCCTCTCTCTCTACCGCTCTCTCTACCTCTCTGCCTCTCTCTCTACCTCACTACCACTCTACCATCTCCTTCTACCTCTCTAACTCTCTACCTATCTCTCTCTAACTCTCCCTCTCCCTCTCCCTCTCTACCTCTCTACCTCTCCCTCTCTCTCTATCTTTCTACCTCTCTCCCGCTCTACCTCTCTCTACCTCTCTCCCGCTCTACCTCTCTCTCTACCTCTCTCTCTCTACCTCTCTCTACCTCTCCCTCTACCTCTCTCTATACCTCTCTACCTCTCTACCTCTCTCCCTCTCTCCCTCTCTCTCTATCTCTCTACCTCTCTCCCGCTCTACCTCTCTCTACCTCTCTCCCGCTCTACCTCTCTCTCTACCTCTCTCCCTCTACCTCTCTACCTCTCTCTCTACCTCTCTCTCTCTCTACCTCGCTCTCTCTCTCTACCTCTCTCTCTCTACCACTCTACCTATCTCTCTCTACCTCTCTCTACCTCTCTCTACCTCTCTCTACCTCTCCCTCTCCCTCTCTACCTCTCCCTCTCTACCTCACTGCCACTCTACCTCTGCCTCTACCCCTGTATCTCTCTACCTCTCTCTCTCTAACTCTCTCTCTAACTCTCTAACTCTCTCTCTAACTCTCTCTCTAACGCTCTCTCTAACGCTCTCTCTACCTCTCTCTCTACCTCTCTCTCTACCTCTCCACCTCTCTCTCTCTCTCCCTCTCTCTCTCTCCCTCTCTCTCTCTACCTCTCTCCCTCTCTACCTCACTACCTCTCTCTCTTTCTACCTCTCTCTACCTCTACCTCTACCTCTCTCCCTCTCTCTACCTCTCTCTCTTTCTACCTCTCTCTACCTCTACCTCTCTCCCTCTCTCTCTCTACCTCTCTCTCTACCTCTCTCTCTCTACCTCTCTCTACCTCTCTCTACCTCTGTCCACCTCTGTCCACCTCTCTCTACCTCTGTCCACCTCTCTACCTCTCTCTACCTCTGTCCACCTCTCTACCTCTCTCTACATCTCTACATCTGTCTAGCTCTCTCTCTACCTCTATACACCTCTCTACCTCTCTCTACCTCGCTACCTCTCTCTATACTTCTCTACCTCTCTCTGTACCTCTCTCTCTACCTCTCTCTCTACCTCTCTCTACCTCTCTACCTCTCCCTCTCTCCCTCTACCTCTTGCCCTCGCTCTCTCTCTACCTCTCTCTCTCTCTCTCTCTACCTCCCTCTCTCTCTACCTCTCTCTCTACCTCTCTCTCTCTCTACCTCTCTCTCTCTCTACCTCTCTCTCTACCTCTCTCTCTACCTCTCTCTCTACCTCTCTCTCTACCTCTCTCTCTCTGTCCACCTCTCTACCTCTGTCCACCTCTCTACCTCTGTCCATCTCTACCTCTCTCTATACTTCTCTACCGCTCTCTATACTTCTCTACCTCTCTCTATACTTCTCTACCTCTCTCTCTACCTCGCTACCTCTCTCTATACTTCTCTACCTCTCTCTATACTTCTCTACCTCTCTCTATACTTCTCTACCTCTCTCAAATATAGCTACAACGTCTACGTATAATACAATACGCTAAGTGGCAGCCGCAGCCTAAAATCACTTCTTGTCCTTAAAAAAAAACCAATCATTACCATATCCAATATATCTCCCCTTTATGACCTTATAAGTATTTACTTCTGCAGCACAATATCCTTTCGTCAACAACATCAAATGTTGCACAGCTAAACACTTATAAGGTCCCAAAGGCGAGACCTATTGGCTATGCCAGTGCTTGTTTTATTAGTGTTAAGGTTGATCGTTAGCTAACATGTCAACCCACGGGTTGAGTCTAGTTTAATAAATAGTTCTCAGTGAGGCTGTGATGGAAATGTTTTTTCGCAAATTAAGGCATTCAGTCCCCATGTCGCCCATGAGGGCATGAAAGCTGTGGCTGTAATACTGACTATTGATTTTGTCATGCATGTCATCTCTGTAAAATCAATAAAGGCCAAATGAGCAAACAAATAACAGGAGGGAAATACCCTGGATGTGGCTGTTATAGACTGTGAGATCTCTGAATCCTGTTATAGACCCATGGACGTCAATTAGGGGTCGCAGTTGCGACCCCTAGGCCACCCGTTGCGACCCCTGCCACCTTGCTTGAGATCCCTGGCTTCCCTAACTATTTGTCAGGACACAACAATTACATTATGGGAGGCCCTTACATAAAATCAAATAGATTCTGTTTCCTTTAGCGTTTAGAACGAAATATTTAATGCTTACGGTTGCGGACCGGTTTCAGACTTCATTAATATGCAAGACAGCACTGGCGACGTCATAGCACGGCACGGCAGCACTTTCCCCATGCACTTGACTTCTGCACATGTGCGTGCTAGGGTGTGGCAAGGCGATGCATTGAAGTGAGCATGGAGCTCCCCTAGGCCAGTGTCTTTGACAGGCAAAGTTATGAGAACGCCACAATCGGTCGAACTCGAGCATAGCCCAGGCAGAGTGGCAACGTGTGTCTTAGCCTGGCAGGTGATCTGCAGACAGTGTTGCTTCACCCAGACACAGAGATCCGCACCGCACACGGATAGCTCCAGGGCTGCAGGAGTCACCTTGGGTGTAGGTGAGTGCCTCCAGAGTCAATGTTAATTCGTTACTGACTCTTTCAAAAGGCAGCCTGGGGCAGGGCGCTATTTCACCAACTGGTGCTGTTGTTTTTATGGGCACTACAGTGAGTGGTAGGCCCAAAAGCAGTAATAAAGGAAGACTTTTACTGGCTGCTTTGTGTAAAGTGAAAGTGAAACCAGAAAACCTGGATAAATCGCGATTCCCCATTTAAATTGTGTAATCCTAGGCAATTGCCAAATGTTTTATTTCAGCAAAACCTGTTTTTCTTTATCGCATATGAAAGCACTTTCAAATATGTGAGTTCAGAATATCAGTTGTACAAAAACCTATTGTGTTTGATTTATTAGACTATATTGTTGCTCTATAATTTGGGCACGTATTGGGTTTACATGACAACTCTCTTGCTTCTCAGTTCACTGATTGCTCATGTTTAAAAACTGTCACTTAATAAGCACTTTTCAGTGCAGTGCTTTACTGTGATGTATTACACTTTCTGAATTTTGAAGGGCTTTATCATATTTTACGTGAGGTTTTTTGTAAAGGTGGGCAGAGTTCGCATAGCAGCGCTATGCGGAACTCTGCGAAGTGGCAAAAAAACTCTGCCGCGCTGCGCGGAGTTCCGCGAGCGTGCGGAGTTGCTCAGCCACTCTGTCTGACTTTGCCAGGCCCGAACACAGGGTTTTGTGTGCTCACCATGAATCTGCCAATTCACCCACAGTGAACGGGTCATAAATAACCACAGACCACCGTGATGTATCACTTCACATCCTCTTCCAGGATTGGAAGAGGTTGGTTTCCACAGTGTATCATTCATCGCTCGGTGAGGAAGGTATATGGATGTGGTGCTAATTAGTCTGCTAACCTCCGCTCGCTGATCGACATTCCGCACTGTCTCTGACCTGTGCCTAGGCTGTGACGTCAGAGCGACCCGTGTCCACCAAGCCGCACTGCTAACATGTTGCCAATGCCATAGAGTAGATGCTGCTATCTAATTCCTGGGATTCTTTTACCTTTATGTGCTGGATATCAGACAATGCATAAGGGATGGGAATGCCGAAGTCAAAGGAAGGTGCATCCACAGCAAGCTCCTCTGGCGGGGTGGGCTGAAACCTTAGTGGTGCTGGACAGTCTTGAGAGCTGCAGCGGTGAAACAAAGACCAAAGGGGCGGCTAAGATTGCAGGCTGTGAGTGCTTTCACGCTAGGGAGGAGGTCTCGGTGCTGCTGGCTGCTTGCTGGCACCCGCTCCCCTTCATCACCCAGTGCATGCGATCCACAGCTCCCCGTGGCAGCAGTGCCTGAACCGTACCATGCCTGGTGCAGCCACCTAGCACCAATTGGCTGAGAGTGGGGATCAACTGCCCAGGTGGGCGGAGATGGCTGCGGGAACCCAGAAAAGCCTTTCTTTCACTTCCTGAAACACTTCCTCTGCGCTGAGGAGGGCAAGGAGGAGGACAAGGTGGGGATCCAGGGGCCGGGCAGTCACATCAGCGAGTGTGTGACTCAGGGCAGATACGTTTGCGAGCGTGCGCCAGTAAACTCCGCTCCACCGGCGGAGTAAGTTTTACTGAACTCTGCGCTCCAAACGGAGTGCGGAGTGGCAAAACTCCGTGAACTCCGCTGGCGGAACAGAGTTCACAGCCCACTGCTAGTTTTTTGTATGATTTTCAAAGCAAACAATTTCAAGGATTGGATTGTGCATGGGCTCTAAGAGCTAAGCCAGACCCTTGGCTCGGCTCTGGCTCAGCTTACCCTCTTAATTTGTTGGCTCGCCCCCCTCTAGCAGCAGCTCTACTTGGTACATGTGTTGGTGGAATGAACCAATGATGTGCATGTTTTCTGTAGAAGAAATTAATTATAGTAAACCTGGAAAAGTTTAATGGCTCCACAGGTTTAGAATTATGCATAACATCTCATAGAAAGGAAGGTTGCTGGGAGAACTGGACCTGAATTAATTTGCACTGTTATCTACTTTCCAAGACTTAGATTTAATTACATGATACTCTTGGTTTCTAAAACTAATGATAAATTGAACTTGTTTTGAACTATATAGACCCATCAACCTTCCCATTTTATAAGTTATTTGATATTGATAATGGCTGAGTTCAACTTGACTAGCGTATTTTCTATGTTGTACACTATTTGATAGGCTCTTAATCAATGCTACATTATCTTAATTGTATATCTGAAGATACTATCTGAAACAATGTATGTAGCTGCATTTTCAATACGATTTGAAGTATGTCTGTTTATAGGGTACTTCTTTTGTATCTGTAGAGATTTTCCAGCCTCTGTGTGCGATGTAAGTAACGAAAAGTTGGATGCATCACTTCCTGTGAAAGCACCAAGCCAAACATCATGCAATGTCGCTTCCTTTGACTTCATGGGGTCAAAAGGTCACGTGATGCCACTTCCTGTGATGTCATCAGGTCAAATGCCTTGTGATGTCACTTCCTGTGACATCATCGGGCCTGGGTGAAAGGGCAAGTGATGTCACCCCGTGTGATGTCACCAGGTCAAAGTTCTTGTGGTCACTTCCTGTGACATCAGGTGGGTGGTCACATGGCATGTGATGCCACTTCCGCTACCTCTGGCATTATGATGAATCGATGTTCATGTGTAGACCCTCAAATCGCAGGATCCTCAAATCCTGCATTAGATCTTGAATCCCAGATCCTTGAGTCTGCATTTGATCCTCAAAACCTACTGTAGTCTGTTACTCAGATTGGGCATACGGTCATGGCTTTGAGGGTGCCCACATTGGGACTGGAACAGGGCCGGACTGGCCATAGAGGGCACTGGGCGTTTTCCAAGTGGGCCGGAAGGGTGGGCCGGAAGGGTAGAGGGCGGTTTTGGACCCGGGGGGCCCATTTTGTTACTGGGGGCCTGTTTTGTTGCAGTGCTGCAATATCGGCCCCCTGTAGCAAAAGCAGGAGCGGTGCAGTGGGAGTGGTGTTTCTCACTAGCGCCCCCTCCACCGAGGACCACCCCTCCCCCACTACCGGGGCCGGTCGAGAGCAGATTGCCAGGGCTGGTTGCTGTTCCCAGTCTGGCCGTGGACTGGAATGACTGTTGTGGTGATGGAGGGAGTAACAACTGTGCAATACACATGTGACAGCCACAATCCTTGGCGGCATGACTCCTATATGGTGCTGCCCTTATCAAGGGATGGATGGGCTGACCAATAATGTCCAGGAACTGAGGTGGATGGGAGTACCTATGACAAGCCATGACAATGGGCATACTCAATGTTGCAATTATCAGTGGCCATTATACACTGTACAGTATAAGTCATTACATTGCTTGTGCATGGGAGAGCAGGTGTCTGGTGTTATACTATTTTAGTCTGCATGTAAGGGAATGTGACATGACACATGCAGTGGCTTTGTTTCAGTTATGGGGCTATGCATGGCTCGGTCAAGTTAATTTGTGGGGGACTCGTCATTTTCTGACACATTTTACAACTGTGTCCTTCTGCACAAACAGCTGCATGGCTACTTTCCACTGGCATGGACATGAATTGAACTTGTTTGCGATGTTACTGTCACCGAACGTGACATTTCAAATGACTATGGGCACTATGTTCAGGGTGATTAGCATCTCCCCTGCCCTGACCTTTCTCTGTGATGTGTATGTAAAGAACAGGTGCTGGATAATACATTTGATGCAAACATGTCTTATTTGTGTGGGGGTCTTCATTTGGACATGAACTGGAGATCACACATATGTATCAAGCCTTTTGATTATGCATAGTTGTATGTTGAATTGTTTACTTTGAATTGCCTCTTCCTCAAGGTCTGCTGTGCCATGGCCTTGAGGTCCACAGAGCAACTCTTCTGCTAGAACAACAGCCCCCTTCTCTTCTGTTGCTGCAGGATTCTATTTGCTCACCTGTTGCTTGTGTTGCCTTTTACTTTTGCACAAACATTTCTTTGGTGTGGTGCTTGTCATCATGAAAGCATTTTTGAGTTTATTCTCAGTCTTCCTTGTGGGTGCCACCACATTTAAGTTTCCCAGGATGGTGTTCCATAGGGCAATTTTTTGGTGGTAGAAGATTGCATGAGACAAATAGCTTCTCCTGATGTCTGCAGACCTCTCAGATGAGGATTTTCATCTTATCTTCATCTTCCTATCACCACTGTTCTGGGGATCGTGGCTTCCTAGGTTGGTCTGCAGATCATGGCTCTATAAATCAGCTATTTGGGAGTCCTAATCAATTCCCACACTCTCCAACTACTTTTCTGCACTTTTGCAAATGTTTGGATCCAAGCACAGTTGTGCAACACAATTTATTGGTCGTGTGAAGCAAATGGTTGCAGCACAATTTTCTTAGCATGTGTATGGGTCACGCAGCATGGAATAAACGTAATACTGCACTTAAAAAGTGTCTTCACGCAGGACAATGCAGATGTTTTTCACACAGTATAGCATGATGTTGAGTAAGCTGGGGCCTTTGTGTTTTCTTATCAATATTGCATAATCAGGTATTTTGTCCCCTTAGGAAGGAGAATTTGACTCATGATGGGGGAGGTTGCCAATAACAGAAATCTGGATATAGGAGCTTTCATGTTTCACTTGACAACTTATAACCTTATAATATAGAACATTCCTATGTACATGTCAGTCTTGTGCTAGTATTTGTAGAGATTGTCAGGCACTTATTAAAACTATAGATCTGCCCCTTGTCATTGTCTCCTTCAGCTTCTTGTTCATGCTGGCACAAAATGCTTTCAATATGACAAAATGCCTGGGGGCCAGGTTCTGAACTATGGGCCTTATTTGCAAGAATATGAGTAACTTTATAAGTCATTGCTTATGATTTTTTAAAAGCTACTATTTCTTAGAACGTTTGCATTTTATTTGTTTTTGTAAGCACTATAACATTTTATTTTTTTCTCTAACATGAAGAAATATGTTATCTGCCAATATTCAAAATATGAGGGAGTTTAATGAACTTTCACAACCAGTTTTTGTTTTACCACATGGTTAGGTCCACTATGAAACGTCCTTGATAATATTTATGAATGCCCACAAAGCTATGACTTTCTGGGTGTTCCATTGGCAATTTCAGCATCTCCCCACCCAATCATAAAGTTATGATGGTGGAAATCTGCTGTACTGGGGGACTTGGTGTGAGACAATTACTCAAATTCTGAATTTATGAATCACGATTTGAGAATTCTGACTGAAAATCCACCCTTATAGAACCCATATGGCATTTTCTACAGGCAACACGTTTTGTGAATGATGCCCTAAAAGTTTTTATTAAAAGTGATACAAGACCAGTTGGCCACTGTGCACTGTAGAAAAGGGTTTCTTAGATACTTTTCAAGATAGATTCTCTGTGTCCGCCTGAATTCCACCCCTTCTGAACTCTCTGCCTTTGTTTCTTCATCCATATCGATCCTCAAAAATATCAAGGGCCTGCCTCAAATAGAGTCAGCTTAGAAAGGTGATTACTTACTCCCACAGGATTACTCAAAGTATCTCTTGAAATTCACAAAGAATTCCAGGAGTAACTTTGCCAATGTGAAACTACTGCAGCTGTAATAGATTTACTCACAATTAAAATTCCATGATACTGGCTTCATTTTAAGTGCATGTAAATCCATTTACAAGAGAAAAATCCCACCATTATTGATTGCAAAGATAAAGCATTCCTAATATCATGAATAAGGGACTGGATTTTGCTCTAATAAATGCTGATATATGTGTCTCTTAGTTACAATTTGGTATATAAATATGTTTGCACTTTGAGTGCCAAATCTTCTGTGAAGCATTTACAATGCTGTTTATGTGCTGCCCAGGTGAGCGACACGCATGGAAAATGCAATCATTCTTTACCATTTCAGTAACCTGTTGGAATGCAATTGTAATATTTGAAACGATCCATTTTGAATTGTAATGAGAAACTCTAGTCATTTATTCACTTTTAAAATGTATAAATCCCATACCCATCCAAAAGTGCATCAGGGAACTCTGTAAACAAACTCTAAAATAAATCCCTAAATTGGATATTTAGGGACTTAATGTTATAATATATGTCCAGAAAAAGACACATTCAATGCAAAATGGATAGCAGAATAAACATGCAATAAAAATAAAACAAAATCTAAGGTGTAGAAGCCGCATAATAATAAACAGATTTCCAATATTTTCAATAAGATAATTAAAAAGAACATATCTTCCAAAAGCATGGTAAAGAAATAAAGTAAACCAGGTGTGGACATTAACAGGTAAGGAGATCTTACAAATGAGTCTAGAGACTGTAGAGTCACTAGTATAAAAAAAGCCATATAAAGAAAATGTTGGTAACTGAGATGGTTTTTATTCTTACTGTTTTACTTGATTTAAAAACTACTAGGTATTGTCTATAACAATTTACTCTTAATGGGGATGGGGGACAGAATTTCATACAAGCAACATCTAAATAACATGTAAGCTGTATTGACTATCAGGATCTTAAGAATGACCCTTAAAAAGGATCTTGGTCACATAAGCACTAGTAGTTATTCTTCTAAAGGGTCAGGCTGAATCATATAAAATATATTTGAAAAATATGCAGTGGGACAGGTTTGATAACATCTCTTTAACATGGGATCCTTATTAGTTCCCAAGGGTCCATGTCATTGTATAAAATAGCAGTGTGTGGGAAACAATGTGAAACTACCTGCTATTTATTAAATTAAGAAGGAAGATATTTAAAAAAAATGTTGAAGAAGTCAAGTCTGCAGATATTACTTTAAGGTGGTAAACCTGAGGTCTGGCAAAACAGAAAAAGTTAATTTCCAAAAGAATTTTGCAACAAACAATGATTTTTTTTATTGTGATAGACGTAGTACAGTATTTATTACTGAACAAGATAATATAATGATACATTTAAGTAGTGAGAGGTAAAAAGAAAGCTCATTAATCAATCAATTGTAATGTAATTTTGTTTTATGATCTCCCACAGGCTATATTCAAGATGATTCCACCGACAGAACACAAGCACTTACCCGAAGACGAGAACACGCCACAGAAAAGAGCAGACAAACTATGGGCATATTTTAAAAAGCGTGAAAACGGTAATTACCTAATTCTTCAACATAATATTTCATGTCTTAGCTGTTCTAGAATGGCACATTTATCCGCTCTTTTAATTTCAGCCTTTCAAAACTCACCACATAATCTGCTCTGTCAACCATTTCTCACTGTATTCTCTCTGTTCTCCTCTCATCAGATTTAATCCTAATGTCTGGTCTCTACACCTTATCTTTTAGTCACTATCTTTTTCTCCCCATCACTTCTCACCCATTAACATAACCTACCAAATATTCTTCCTTCATGATGTATCTCCCTTGAGCTTATTGTCAATTAGGTTGTTATAATCTTTTTAAATAGTTTGTTATACTCTTTTTAAATGCCTTAAACTAATTTAAAAAATGTTTCAACTGTAGTTTATTATAATCTTTTTAAATGTCTTAAATCAATTTTAAGAATGTTTTAACTGTTGTTCATATGTGCTATGACTGTATGTAATTTTTTTAACAAAATCTTTCTTACTGTTCAATATTGTTGATCTCAGACGAGATCTAAATCAATTAAATCTTGATTTGACTTATTGTCAATTTGCACCCAATTATCACATTTATATTTTGTGTTCTTAGTGTACATCTTCATTTCTCTTACCTTCAAACATATTCTATATCATCTCCTGCAATCCAAGTCACACTGTGGTCATGCTCCTACTACATCTATCAAATGTTTAAGTATATCTCATTCTCTAGTGATTTCAACGTATACTCCATTAACTATTTATAAATGGTTCTCGTAGAATTTTCATATGCCTCTCTCCAGCTCTCGCAGACACTGCATTAAATCATTATATCTTGTCCTTTCTATCAATGTGTACACCAGAATTCTAGCCAATATTTTCCCGAGTATAGTTAGTTTACCTTTCTATCGGTCTTCACTCTTCAGATTAATTGAATGTTCTTCTAAGTAGGTCTTTATTCCTCTTCCTATTATGACGTACCCTTTTAGGGAAAATCCTTAGTATTTTTTACTTTTCTCTCATATTGCAGTTTGGCCCATCAGCTAAATTATCAGATCCACTCCACTCTGTGGCTCTTCTTTTCTCTTATTATCATTTATCACCCTAGTATATATTTGTCATTATTCTCAATATGTTTCTGTTCTGTTCACACCAATCACTACATTACAAAATCAATCAAATGTTTCTCTCCTCTGTTTCAACTAATTATATCCCTACTAAGACATGTTCTTTCATTATATTTCTGTCACTTCACGGTACAACTTACATTGTTATCTGAACTATTACATTGTTGCTCATCATTTTATCAATTCTAACTCTACTGGCTAAACTGTCACATGTTTCTCTGTTTCTCTTGCCATTTCTCGTAGCATCATTTATAACTATTTCTTGCAGTATAGCAAACATTTATATCCACCTGCTAGTTTACTAAAACTTTTAACACTTTTATAATCAATCGTGACTTATTCTTTGACAACCTTTCTCTTGCTATCAATATGCACAAAAACATATAATTTAGGAAACATCCATCTACATCTTTCCTTTCTGTCTTAAGAATTCTCAATTTTATCACATTTTTAAATTTCCTTCACATCTGCATGATCGCTTTGAGACACATAGCATCTGATTGGTAATTAAAATGCAAAATTTAAGGCCCATATCATGCTCTAAAGAACACTTAAAATAGGAGGTGACTGGGAGCCACTTCTTGGGTTTTCCCTGTGTACAACACAGCCACTTTGCCATCACTGCAGAGGTAAGGGGAAATTGCATTGGATGTTAGGTGGCATTGTGATAAACAGAAGTATTCTGTCATTTTTGTTAGACTACTTAAAGAATATGCATATGAAGCATCTATTTTAAAAATAAAATGTTTGGGTAGAAAATATTTTTACTGGATAATAACTGACCGTCTAGGAACCCCAAAAATATTTTCACACCTTCAACCATTAGTAAAGAATGGGTGGGTACTAATAGGATAGGAAGTCCAAATAGAAAAAATGGGTGGGTGTAAAGATGATAGGGAGCAAACATTTGTATTCTACTGAGAAATGTTTAATTGTCAAAAGACTGGCATTCAAGACCTTGGTATGTAGCAGAGATCACAGTCGTTCTACTAAAGTCTTAAATAATCTGAATATTTTGAAGACTGCATGATAAATTTACACTGCATAAATGTTTCTGCATCATTTTTATATAAATCAAAAAGAATGTGCTAAAGGGATACAAAATTGTTAAGTACTGAGAAAACTGAGTTGGTTGTTTGAATAGGAAATCTAAAAAAACACCAATTACGAACACATACACTGTGCAGTGAGACTAGTACTTTATCTATAGCCCTTATTGTGAGATGAATACAAGGTACAAATAAAGGCTATACAAAAAGGATTAAAAGTTGGAGATTTCCAGAACCTGTGGCAGAAAATAGTATTGCAAATTTGGCTTTGGTGCAAACTGTTTGGCAGTTCAGATGCCTCTTTGAAAGGGCACCTTTATTAGTCTATACATCTAGAACTGGCAACCATATGGAATTGCTCGACACTGTTGATATTATATTCCCTAAGAACTTATGGGTGCCTGTGGTCCCAAAGTGAATTTGGAAGCCCAATCCATCTTCAGTGTTCAACTGAGTTTTGTTAACTATCAGAATCCAGTGTAACCTGCAAAGCAGAATGTAACATACTGGGGCCTAGTTATAGGACAAGACACAAAATAATGCGCTACCAAGTCACCTCTCCCATGATTGTCTCATTAATTCATTGACATTTTCCATCATGGGTGGGGAATCCAGGATTTAACAGTGCTACGGCCAAGGCATTTCATGACAAACCTAACACAAATGATGGCAATTTAAATCAGAAGACTGTCTGTCTCATCCAGTGAGCGCATCTTCATGTTGACCACAATACCACTGACAACACATAGTTTAGACGTCTCTTCCTCCATTTCCAACCATCAAGGATCCTGTGAGTATATTGCAAATGAATTTAAGTATTGGTTTTGTCCACTCATCTGTACAACCAACAACCGTTCTGCAAAGAGACAGTTTCACACCAGATTTCAGAATTTCACTTCATTTATCAATGTAACATATGGTGTCCACTGTTGCAAAGTCAGTTATATCCTTAGTACACTTGATCACCTGAATAATGAGCCTCTCTGACACAGCTAATATAATACATTTGGGTAATTTAGAGGTTAAAGATCAGGCCAGAGATCAATGCCTTTGCTGTCCAGTCCAGTAAACACTGGCTAGGTCACAGTCAGCTGATGATATAACTTGTAACACCAGGATCAACAGTTCTGGTTAATGTTTGCAAATGGTAAGGAGCTTCCGAACCACTCTGTCATGGATGATATGTTGTGTACTAATTGGAGCCTGTGTACATTAAAGTAACTTTTTTCCCTCCGCAGATAAAATCGCTGAAGGAGAATTCATCCAGGGCGTGATGAAGAATGATGAAATCATGAGGCTCATCCAGTATGACCCCAAGAAATAAGCAATGGTCGCCAGAAGAGGAACACAAGAAAAAGAGTGTGTGGATGGGGCGGGGAGGGAGTAGCCTGGAGTGAATGTGTGAGTGCAGACTCAATCTATGGGACAACCACTCCCACTGTTTAGACTCCCTCCTATTCTAGCCAAAGATTCCACACTTCGCCTCCACCTCCACTCATTAATATCTCCTTTTATGTTAAAGAATGTCAATGTGAGAGACCGTCATGTTGATCATTCCCCTATGCACTTCCTACAGTAGATGTGTTAAATGTAGGTGGGGTGTATGTGTTTGTATGATTGTGTGTTGTCAATGGTGGGAAACAGAGGGGAGAATGATGTAAGCAAGGACAGCTATTATGATTTGTCAATTGGTATTTGTATGCACCAATGTCTCAGTGTAACACACTTTTTTGCCAGTTTCACCAGAATGAGAAAAATTCTTAAAGTGTTTTTCTCTTAATATCCAAAGAGGAGCTCCTACTTTTAAGTGTGACAAGTCAGAAAATGTACTGCATCAGTAAAACAAAAATGCTATCAGTCAGTCTGACAACAAATACAATGACCTATCATTTTATCAATAAGTCCTTCAATCATCCCATCAATGAGCTTATCAGTCATCCCATCTCTTGTCCTATAAATGAACATGTCTATTGAAAAAAACAACCTAATAAACATATCTCAATTAACACAGCTAATCATCCTTCCACCTATATAGCAAGAAATGGATCAATACACATGTCTATCCACCTTTCTGGCCATAAAACCATCAGTCAAAATGATTGAACAAGCTTCCTCTGTATGAAGTGAACACTTCGAATTTGTGGTTTTCTGTGATGTTGGTTAAAGGTAGGAGTTTTAATTTATTGTTAACAATTGTGTTTTCAGTGAGTTGAATCTGGTGCAGCAATTCTGGATAAGCGGCTCTTCAAGTTGAAGATATAATCCTATGTTTAATGCATGAGAAAGAGCCTGCTAACAGAGGATGTTATTCGGAAACTCTGTAAGCAATGGCCAGGTGCAAAGTCCAGAACCGTTCATTATTGATTGTCTACTGTGGTGCTATTTAGTCTTGTGTGAAACTGAATACATTGGCTGGAATAACTAACACACAATCAAGTTTCATTATTTGTGATTAACATAATGACTCAAATGCTGAATTTGGCTGAGCCAATCAGAATGCTTAAAATGTTGGCACTTACTACTGTTGCTTCCCTTCTTTCTAACTTCATGATAATGTGACAGAAGAACATGAAGAATACTGGGTTAGTTAGTAAAAGCCTTATTGTCTACATACTGGTGGGTGACTACATATGTTAATTGCTATTACCACAATATTGACTCATGCATTTGACTCAAGCCCATAGTTGGGGGTGGACAATTAATAGCAAATAATGTCTGCTGTTAATGCCCCCAGCAGAGGGAAATTATAATTATGCATAAATACAGTTTCTGTTGAAAGTACAATCTAGGGGCAAGGGGGAGCGAAGAGTAGTCCATCGGATTCCCCATGTCAGACTCTCATCAAAATCAGGAGAGAACGCGCAGCGTACCATGACAGACACTGTGAGGCATATTGGTGCCCATGGACAGGTAACATGAAGTAGCGCATAGTGCAAAGGAAAACATTAGAGCTCTCTGCCACTTTACTGAGAAACTAAATCCCAAGCTCATATCAGTATCCCATCTCTTTCACACTGTATGCAGTAGAAGAAAGCTTTGACAATAGTGCTCTGGGGAAACAGTTCACACTTGTTGACCTGGGATTAAAGCTTAATTATGAGAGCTGTGAAAGGAAGTACACCAAACCCAAATGAGCTCTGTGAAGTCAGCTATGTCCCAGCCACAGAGACCAAACCCATATATTATTCTGTAACTTCTCTGGGTACTGGTCTCTACACTACTCTGGATTTTCTGTCTGATTGAGGTAATAGGAGAATATTACATAAAATAGAATAGGAATCTACACTGTCCCAACAACTACCTTTATATAATTCAACTATTCATCCACCTATTGGCAGACAAAGCTTCGGTCTCTCTACGTAGCTTTCCAAGTCATGTCCCCCATTTCCATCTTTAGGTTTCATTAATGTTGTAAGTGCAGGGTCTTCATAAAGGGTGCAGTCACTGAAGGTCTTCATTTAGTTGTTGTTGTAGGTGGCAAAATAGTATTTCTAGAATAATTCTAAAATCTGCCTTTCCCTTTCTACTATTCATAGAGTGTTCTTGTAAGCTGCTGCTTCTGCAATAGGTACTGGACAAATGTTAGCATAAACACCGCTTCTCTAGCAGAGACATCCTTATGAGGCATGGATGTATTAATTTAGGACCCTGCATCCTCAGCAGACACATTCGAGAATTCATCTTCATGGAGTCTAACGTCTTATGTCTGAGCATGGGATCATTAGAAGAATCCGTCAAGATTTAAATCGCTTACAGTAGTTACCAAGAATTGAATAGAAATTTGGTCTGCACAGCTTTGGTCTTCACAGAGACTTGGACTGTTGGGGAGGTTTTTAAAAAGCATCAGTACTGACATGAAAGAAATCTACATGCTTCCATCTAATGAAAATCTAAAAGACTTAAATTAACTCAGGAATTCATAGTCTAGTCATAATTTGCTTAACTCTGAAGCTAGGGATTCTTTGGTCGCACTATATAACTCATTCCTGTAAACGTATATACCAGGGGGCAGATTTCCAAACATTTTGTATTGTTTATTTGGATTTAATTTAGAGCATAAGATGTGTTTTGCGCTGGAGGGTTGCCTGAGAGTAACGCATAGCAGCGCATTGTGCTGCTATACATTACTTTGCGTCAAGTCGGCGTCATGCAACCATCAATTGTTTTTGATGCAAAACCCTATCTACTAACAATAGAAGACAGGGTTTTGCACCAAAAAATATTGACTCTTTAAAGCTGGCTTAAAAAAGAGAAATGCTTCTATTTGTCCAAACTCTTCTGACTTTGTATGTGTGTTTCACTGTGCAGCACACATCCAAAGTGGGAAACGTTTTCCAGTTTGTCTAGGCATAGACTTTTATACAGTGTACTTGGTGCTAGACAGCCTAATTGTGGGCCAGCACTAGGGCGAGAGCAAGACAGTGCCATATCTTAGTAGATATGGCACTTTTCTCCTCTCACGCAACGCAGAACAACAACTTTGCATGCTGCCCTGCGTTCCGTGACATGCTTGCAAATCTGGGCCTAAAGGTTTTGCAATAAGAAAAATATTTTGCCATCCATTAAGCTGAATGGGATTTCAAACGCTTTGCCCCTCAACTCATTTACATCTTACTCATTATACATTCCTGCATGGAATAAGGTCCAATCACTGCCTCTCGAAAAAAATGGTGCTTTGAACACCATGGACCCAAGCACTTACTGGCCGATTGCTTCTTTGCCACTGGCTGATTAAGCTTATACTTTGGAAAAGGTTATGACCAAACAGGTGTAGAATCGCTTGGATGATTAGCATGACATTCTTGGTGTAGCCAATCAGGTTTCATCCCTTTAAGAGGATAGAGAGAGCACTCCAATCAATGACATTCACCGTCTTAGGAACCACTGACGTAGGTAGCCTGACTGTTGGCCATTACGCAATATGCAGAAGTAGTAAGAGATACATCACACACCCGTGGACAGCCCTACCCACAATGACATTCTAGACTAGTGATTATTTCTTCTCTCACCTTCAACAGCCTTCTATTTGCTGCTGACAAGCGAGTGCAAGCAGCAGAAAGTAAACATGGTTTATAGACCATCGCTTGCGTACTTTTCCAGCTGCTGCCTTCACAACTCACCCACCACTATCCGAATGACAAGCTCTCTCACCCACAAACAGTCTGAAGAATTATGTGTTGTCTACCCACGAGGGTTGCTCCTCCCATAGGTTAACATAGGGAAATGGTTGAAATTACTTCAGGCTGCAATAGTGGATGCACTGGAGCAGCCTCATCATGTTTCCTATCATTGGATTCACAATGACAAATCCTTTCCTGTGGTATAGGTGGTTTTGCCATTACTAGTTTAGAAATGTTTCTCCTAGAAAGTGGGATCTAAAACTCTTTATACGCCTTTTAGCTTGACTCCAGTCCACACTGGAGCCAGGGGGAGCACATCTGGGCATTCCCCAGCAACAGCTATAAAACACTGGGCATGCAAATGGAACGACAAACCTCTGCCATTTGTGGGCCTGGCTGGATAGATTGGAGGGAGAGGTTTTGACACTTGGGGGCATATTATCAAGAACGGCGTTAAAAATTATCGCCGCTTTGGCGGCAGAAAACTGCTGCTAAAGCGGCGATAATGGGCTTGAACTAATAACCACCAATATAACTGATGTTAACACTGCAGACTGTACTTGCTCGCAAGGTCAGTGTTTGCTCTTTCATGGTGACTCCCACCTCTATGTATGCCAAAGGCCCTTCTGAAACCTTTTAGTGTTTTTTTTCTCATTCACTGCTCCAAGTGGGTTCGATTCTACGCCTTTACCACTCTTTCTGCGTAATACGAACTTTCTTGTGTCAGTTCAAGGAAGTGGTGTAGAAGTGGTGTAGAAAGAGAACTATGAGCCCTAATGCAAGCATATAAAAAAATATAATTATCCCTAACAGAGTCCTGGGTCTGTTCCAGCCAGTGCAGCGTCAAACTTCTCTTGTGTTGGGCTATTAATACTCGCACAGTGGTACAGCTCCAGGAGAGAGCACATGTGAAAGGAATGCAGAGTACCCTTCTTTTAGAGGCGCTCAGCCCCTCTCCGAGCTGCTTGGAAGTGTGGATAAGAAACATCAGGGTATATATAATTGGCCGGCCCCGGCTGAAGGCTGGCGTTATGGAGCACTTGTACCCACTGTTTTGTTAACAGGAAAAGCCTGATCGTTTCGGATTCACTTTCTCCACATATTCAAGATTTATGCAAGTTTTGAAACAAATAACTTGTCAAATTCTACTTAAAAGAAGATGCAGCGGAGGGAGGGGGAGTTTGTGATGCAGTCATGTCAGTAGACCAGTCTCCCTCAGGTGTTGGGATGGGATGTTTCTGGGGCGGACTTGGACTTTTAGGCCCTCATTTACGGGCTTTTGGTGTAGGGCAATGAGCAAGGCAGCATGGCACCGTATTTATGCAATACGGTGCATTCCTGTCCTTTCTCCCTGCGTAGTCTTGGCAGCCTAGTACTAGCGTAGGCACCCTTGCACCATGGTGCAAGGGTGCCTCCATTGCATGCAGGATTGTTTTTGTGCAGGAAGAGACCCCTTCCTGCACAAAAACAATCCAAAGAGGTGTTTTCTTCTTTCTATGTGTGCTGCAGAATGTTAAAATGCATGCTAACTCACAAATGTTCTCTATATTCTTAAAACCCAGCGCAAAAAAATGATCTTTAATAAAACTGCGGATAATAATCGCTTCTTTATCTTTTAAAATGACTCTCTCCTTCCTTTCCATTCTCTGCTTATGTCTTCACTTTGAGAACAACCTTCTCTAAATCACATACATTTTTGGCTTAATCTCGATTAATGTATTTCTGCAAATTGCCCACAACGTTTTTTAAAAGATCACAACTTCTCCATTTTTGTACATTGATACCCCTGCAGCCTAACACAACCTTATCGCCTCTAACTCATCTATTAACCACTAACCATCTGCATGAACTCACTTGGCCCCCTTTTCCCACTAATAATCACAGTTAACGCCTATTACTTTAATCTACCACAAAAAAACTGGAGAGTATGCAGGCAATGGATTGCTTGAGTGCACAAGACTAAACCTAATAACCAACAATAACCAATAACACTGCCTTAATCACTAACCCGTTGTTCCGGAGCAGCATGCTGCCTAGCGTAAAGCGCTTCAATGCCTCGTCAGGGGCAATAAGTGCTATGTAAATGAAATTACAATTACAAGTGCAATGCAACACAGTGCCTCTGTTATGCCGCCACCATGGCAATTTTTAGATATGGCTGGAACGTCTCACTTTTAGAGTATGAAGTCTGTCTACAACCCAAATGAAACATGCATTGGCTGCCAGCATTTCAGCTCTGTCAATTTTTGTTTTTTCATGATTTTTCTAAAACTTTATAGTTGGGGAAGCTGCTGGGCTGTCATCAATCCCAAAAAATAAAATTGGCTAAAAGAAAAAATATTTTTGGGTCTCAAAAAGCACATATTGCCATTGTAGTCCCTGGCACAGAAGGAAACTACTTTGTGTGCATTTGTGCTTCTTGTTAAAGGGAAGAATGCAGTCACTCACAGTGAATTCAGCCAATGGCTGAACTGGGCTGATGCATTGCCATATGCTGTTTGTTGCAATAAGCAGAAGAAATATATGAATATTTCAATAACAGGCCAACGGATGAAGATGACTGGCTGAAAGTGTCTATAAATATATTATATATATAATTTTAGTAAAATCAAAAGGTATTGGCTAACATCAGACCTAAAAATGTGTGAAAACAACAGGGGGCGAATGATTGCATATTCGGACTAGAAGTCTGAAATGATCTTGAGAAAGAGGACTGCATAGCTGTAGAGAATCCCCTCTTTCTCAGGAAACAGTAGAATAAGAAGCAGAAACAAGCTGTGAATGTAGGAGTAAAGGAGTAGAAGACCAGATATGGACCAAAAAAATAGTCTTCAGATCTAAAACGTTGATGTGCATAACATCCAACAACAGCCATGAATCTTTTAAGTGTTACTGTGAGCTCCCTACCAACACTGTGTGAAGGGCAGAGACACTGCAATGAAAAATATTGTTGAACCCAGGTCCAACAAGAGAGAGGAGACAGTGCTTTAGACATTAAATTCATGGCTACGATATGGATTATGTTTGTGCTAGCAGTAATCTGTTCCAGATGCAATATGATCTTCCATATTGAGCTGAAGTGGACATGCAGGTTTTCAAGTAGGATGAAGGTCCTGTGCTGGGGGATAGAACAGGGGTGTGCAAAATGTGTGTAATTTGCTTTCGGGTAATTGCATGATGTGAGAAACTGGGTTGCAGATTGAGGGAGGGGTGAGCCCTTCTCAAGGTGCAGCCACAATTCCTGTCAGGGTGAACTACAAAAGTCACTAAATTAACCTGCGCTTAGCTCTCTGGTAGCTTGGCACAAAAGCAGTCTGACTTAACTTAGAGGCAATGTGTAAAGTATTTATGCAACACTTAAACAGTAATAAAGTGAAAACACCACACAAGAAAAATCCCACACAAATTTATAAAAATGGAATAAAAATGTAATCAGTAGAAATGGAGATATGCAATTTCAATTTTTCAGGTAAGTATAGTGCCTCAAAGCACTAGGTGCCACTCGCGGTTATCTGGTTGTGCGAGGTTGGGTGAAAGTCACAAGCTCAGGCTGACCATGATGGAGCACAGGCCGGATACAGGGACCAGGTAAGTCCCTCTAAAAAAGTTACCTTCTAAAGTCTAGCACGAAGAGTTCCATTCGTGATGGAGGAGTCCACTAGGAGCACGGAGAGTGTCGTGGATGGCTGTTGCTGGAGATTCGCGTTGGCCGTCACCGTGGGTTGTCGATGCTGTAGCGTGAAGTGCAGATCTCACGTTGCTGGCGGTGGCTGTAGCACAAAGAGTCAAATTCACCTGAGCTTCGCATTGGGGGTCTGCGCGGGCAGCAAGATCTTGCTGCGAACTGGCGCATTCGTGGTTGCAAAAAGTCCAAAACTTCAGGATTTCCCCTTTTTTCAAGGAGGAGCTCAACTGATGCCACACCAAGGGTCCAGGACCTAGGAAGCACATCTTGGGGATCAGGAACTCACTCCAGCAGAGGGCGAATGCAGGTCCAATTGCAGGTCCAGTTGCAGCAGGTCAGCTGGGCAGTTGCAGAGAGGCCTTTAGAGCTTGTTATGACCATGTTGCTGAAAACAGCTGGTCAGCCACCTGACCCTGGAATGAAGGGTGCAGGTCCAGTCTTCCTTCTCAGCAAGTAAGAAAGGCCTCAAACAGCAAGTCAGCAGGGTATCCTTCTTCTGTCGTTTCCACAGGTCCAGGAATGTACTGAAGAGTGGGTATGAGGGTCTCATTTTTATACCTGGTGCCTCCTTTCAAGTGGGAGAAGCTTCTGGTGTTTTTCCCCTACAAAGGAGTCTGGAATTTCCTGCCTCCCTGCCCTGGTCCCAGTCTGTCTGCAGGCACAATAGGCTAGTGTGAAGTTATTTGCTTGAGAGCAGGGCACAGTCTTTTGACTTGCAAGTAGGGCTGTGCACAGCTCCGCTCCCCCATCCTGCCTGAGATGACCCATACAAGCACACCTTGTCCTTCTACTGTTTGGCTTTTTGGGAGGATTACACAAAGGCCAACTGCCAACTATACTTAGGGCCCGATTCCGATCTCGTAAGGAAGGCCTCCAAACGGGATTTGTAAAGACCAAATCCGATTCGGAGCCTATCTTTCCGCCAGAATCGTCCCCCGTTCCTAATGAGCAAGTACAATGCGAGTATCCTGTATGCGCCGTTTGAATCGTTTATAAACCTGAACCTGTCCGTCCGACACGTTTGTAGCCGAATCATGCCGTGCAATGGAGCCGTTTTCCGACCGAGCGAGTACAATGCACGAATCGGACAGCTGTATCGCCTCGGTCTCATCGAAACGGCTGGCGGATTCGGACTTCGGGGGGCACCGTTGTGGGTCCCGCGTGTGACCACGCCAAGCCTGCGACCTACCCTGCCATTTTATGACCGCCGGTACTGTTGCTAGCAACTCTAGACAGCAGGATAGGTCACTGACCTGAACACGTGGTACGTAGATGTCACTTGACCACGTAGTGTAGATAGTATTTCACTCTGATCCTGAGGAAGTGCCCAGATCCCCCTGACATTAGAGGCACGAAACATGTCGATCATTTGAGAGTAGGGCTATATGACTAGACACATTACATCTAGTGCACTGCCCCTCTCTATATATATTTTTAATCAGGCGGTTTACCTTATGAATTAAATAATGGTTAGGACTAACTGACCTGTTTTAATTCACTTTCCTTTTACATCTACACACACTAGGCCACTCACCCCCACTGCACCCACCGGCAGGAACAGAAGATCCCCGCTAAAGAGCCCCGGTTTGGGAGCCCGTCCGGTATTGCAGTGCCGACTGGACGAGGGGCAGGCTCATATGATGAAGCATGACACCTAGCTTGCTGGGTGTGTGAGAGCCCTTGTTCCGTAAAGGGGTTCCCCCCCCCTTTTCTTGCCTTTATCCTTGACTAGGCATGTAGCTACCTTTCACCACTCTTACCTCACAGTATCTCCTCTCTTTGTCGCTTGCTTCTGAGGAACTTCTTACCTTTTTTGCATACAGTCTTCCTGGGCTTGTACGTTGGACCTCGTTAAACTAGCCCGCCCTCGTCCCCCCTTTTGTTAATCAACTTTCTAAAGGTGGCATTTTCTGATTTGTGACTTGAAATCCGACTTTACCATTAAGGAGGATTTAAAATTACAATTCCTCACACACCAAAAGAGACTTTCCTAACTGATTCCAATCAAACGTTACCACTTATTAAATGTAATAAGGGAACCCAATGTTATCCAATGGGAGCGATAGGCCTCACAGTAGTAAAAAATGAATTTGTGAGTTTTTCACTACCAGGACATGTACAACTTAAAAGTAAATCTCCATCTTTTCAATTACAATGCATCCTGGCCTTTGGGCTCTGTAGGGCCTACTTTAGGGGTGACTTATATGGAATAAAAACTGAGTTTAAGGCTTGACCTGGGGGTTATTTTGCCTAATCAATTTAGCAGTTTAAAACTGCCAACAGGCTGCAATGGCAGGCTGGGACATGTTTTAAGAGGCTACTTTAGTGGGTGCACAATAAGTGCTGCTAGTAGCATTTAATTTACCAGCCCTGAACATACGGTGTACCGCTTTACTGGGGACTTATAAGTAAACTAAAGTTGCCAATCAGGTGTAAGCCAATTTTACCATGTTTTACGGAGCGAACACAAGCACTTTAGCAGTGGTAAAGTGCAGAGAGTCCTAAGGTAAAAAAAAATCGAAGTCAGAGGGGGAAAGGTAAAAGGTTTGGGGGAAGACCACCCTAAGGCTGACAGGTCAAACACATGAAATTTCAGGAAAATTACTTGTAATTAAGTGGAATTTTAATTTGTCATCCAGCACTATATTTTAATGAAAAATGCACTCTCATGTAAATTTTTGATGCAAGGACGCATTTCCCACAAATCAAATAGTGCAAAAAAAACAATTGCCACAAACAACAGCTGTTCATCTTCTGGCTGTTCACGCTGTTGCCGCTCTCCCATGCAATAATTTTACCATGAACGACCGTGTAATTACATGACATGGTATAATAGTGTATTTTTTGAAAATGTTGAATAATAAGCTTAATGCAAAATACCCAAATTTACATCAATTACGCTGGTGTAATTTAAATTTCTTCAAGGTCTAGATGGAATCCACAATCCATAATACCTTGGAGAAAGGCTAGAGTGGTACAGCTTTAACCAGAACATAAAATAGAAAGTTAAATCAGAGAACCAAAGCTAAAAAAAAATGTAGAAACAGACCCAAGCAGCATGAGACACCTATCCTCAGTTTTAATTAAAGCTGTATTCAGTGTCAGCACAAAATAGTAATACAAGTGGGGCACAGAAGAGCAACATGATCAGGTTTCTGTTTCTGTTGGTTGGGAGAGAAACTTAAAATATGTTTAGCCGAACGTTGCACACCTCACCAAATTGAATTGTAGACCTTATATATAGTATATGATGCCTTTGAACAATATTTCCAGTAGGTATCGTCCTGCAATCAAAGCGGAATAAAGTTGATGTGAGTTCAGCTGTCCACAGATCTGCATTGACAGGTTAAGAATTAGCTTGTTAGTGCATTAAAATTCCTCAATTCCAAACCACCTTAATCATTATAATCACACACATTTATATTGTACTGAATTATCGAAGAGTCTCCAAGCAGGTCTAGATAAAACTACGTTAAAACTCCAGCTCCCAGGAGAAGGTGTTTTGTTATAACTGTACTGTAATTGATTAATTTCTGCTTGTGCTCTTAGTCATATACATTTAAATAAAAGGGAAACACAGACCAGCTATCCTGTCCTGGGGGTTGGGGCACTGGATAGGCAGTAAGCTTAGTTTTGACAGATCTGCACCAAATGGTGTTCTGACAGAGGATGCACTTCTATGCCATAACAATGATGCAAAGCTTTATATAAGGGTCATACCATTTCCACCTGGTAAACTACTGGCCAACCAGACAGGTGTTACAATGATACTGTAAGAAATTGGGTTACTGGATGACTGGGGTGTTAGCCCTGGTCAAGCAGCAACCACAATCCTAGTCAGGGTAAGGCACAAGCAAACCCCAAATTAACCCGTGCTCAACCCCCTGGTAGCTTAGCACAGAGCACTCAGGATTAGAAGGCAATTTGTAAAGTATTTGTGCAACACTTCAAACAGGAATAAAGTGAAAACACCACACAAAAAGGATCCCACGCCAGGTTAGAAACTTAGACCTTTCTTTAATAAATAAACCAAGACCAAAAAGACAAACATCCAATTAGTAGAACTAGAGATATTCAATTTTAAAACTTTAAGTCAAAAATAGCACCAAAAAGCACAAAGTGCCATCTGTGGATTTCTGGTCGCGCCGGACCGGGACAAAGTCACAAGTTCAGGCTGACCACGATGGAACACGGGGCAGCTACGGGCACACAGTTAGGCCCACTGAACAAAGTACCAGTTAAATCTGGGTTGAGGAGTGATGCGTGGATCCGTGTTGAAGATGCGTCATGCAGTCAAGGCAATGCGTTGGTTCTGAGGTGTGGCAAGGCTGTGGTGCGAGGTTCTATTGCGTCAAAGAACCCAGCAATGGGGCTTGCAATGCGGAGTCCGGCATCACGGTTGTGGTGCGCAGTCGTGGCAATGCGTTGGTTCCGAAGAGCTGCGAGGCTGAGATTCGGAGTCCAGAATTGAGGCTGCCATCGAAGAGCGATGTGAGGGCCTGCGCCGAGGATGCATTGCTCAGTGGGGGTTTCGAAGGCAATGCAGTCTGCGCTGGTGATGCAAATCTTTGTGACGGGTCCAATCCAAGCATCAGCGGAGATGTGTTGATTCTGCTCGGGGTTGCACCGCACAGCAGAGGATATGATTTGGTTCTGCTGGATCCACAGAGGCTGGCAAAGCACCTTAAGCCCACTTCCAAGTGTCCAGGACTGGAGTGGCACCACTTGTCAGGACAAACTCGCAGACTGCAGAGTCCAGGTGCAGATGCAAGGTTGTTGGAAGCCTGTTATGTCCCTTTGGCTTCCTATCAGGAGGCCAGCCAACTAACCCTTGGAGTCACTCTGGGTTCTGGGTTCAAGAGATGCAGGTCCAGACCTTCTCACCCAGGCAAGAGGGTAGAAGGCAGTAGGTCAGCACAGCAGCGCAGCAGTTCCTTCAGGATAGCAGTCCAGCCCAGTGGCTGTTCTTTCAGCAGAATATCAGTCCTTCTTCCTGGCAGATAATCCACAGGTTCAGAAGTGTACTGAAGTAGTGGTGTCTGGGGTCCTTCTTTTATACACAGTTGTGTCTTTGGAGTAGGGAGAAACTTCTAGAGGCATATTTTTGAAGTGCACAGATACCCTGCCTTCCCTGCCCTGGCTCCAGACTAACTACAGGGGGTATTCAGCCCTTTGTGTGGAGACAGGCATAGCCTATTCAGGTGTGAGGCTTGGCACAGCACCTCTCTCCCATCCTGCGCGTTTTGGTCCATACAGTCACATCTTGGCTCCCATTGAGTGGCTGTCTAGGAGGAATACATAAAGCCCACCTGCCAACTACACTCAGTCATGTGACCAGAGACAGGATGCAGGTACCAAATGGCTAAGGCAAGAAAATGCCAACTTTCTAAAAGTGTTATTTTCAAAATTATAATTTAAAATCCGACTTCACTTTAAGTTAGAATTTTAAATTCGGATTCCAGAAACATCAAACATGAACCAATTATCTCTTCCCATTTGGAAATGACACTTATAAAATGTAACAAGACAACTCCAATGTTATCCTGTGGGAGCGTTAGGCCTTGCAGTAGTGAAAAACTAATTTTCACGACCAGGACATGTAAAACTTAAAAGTACATGTTCAAATTTTTAGACACATTGCACCCTGCCCCTGGGCTGTCCATGGCCTACCCTAGGGGTGGCGAAGCTTTGGGCCTGGCGTAAGGTTTATTTTACCAGGTTGAAATGGAAATTCAAACTGCACACACAGGCTTTGCAATGGCAGGCCTGAGACATGTTTAAAGGGCTAAATGAGTGGGTGGCACAATCAGTGATGCAGGCCCACTAGTAGCATTTAATTTACAGGAACAGGGCACATATAGTCCCACTGTACTAGAGACTTATAAGTAAAATAAATATGGCAATTGAATTCAGCAAAAAGTAGTAGGAGGAAGGCAAAATGTTTAACCCCTTCTGTGCTTCCGTCGGCCAACGGCCGTCGCGAGCACTACCTCGCTAGTGCTGCGCACGTCCGTTGGCTGACGCGGCCCCGCCCACTCGTTCAAACCGCCGCACCGCGGCAGAATTCGCGCCGCGGTTAAGGGTGACCCTGCAGAAAGGGCCAGGTCCAACAGGTGCTCCCTGTTCTTTTTTCAAAAAGAAAATATCCCATCAGAGAGGAAAATAATTGCTATAAAAAAATGAGGGCCATGGTCTTTTAACTCACAAGCATACAAACATTTCATGGTTTATCAGAGAAACCTTGATGTAACCTTATAAGCTTCCAAGTTCGAATTTGGTTGATCCGGGACTGTGGTCAGTCCTGTAATAACCACATGGGACAGTAACACCTTTGCAAGCCATGAAGTTGTTTCGTTTGACAGGAGAATTCAGCTCCTGCAAGAGCTTAGCCCACAGGAGCAGGTGCAGCTGAAGATAACTGCCGACAATCAATGGCAAGAGAGCTGTAAAGGCGCAGCTCCAACAAGAGTCACACACATGATGCATACTCCAGCAAAAAAACACAACACACATAATGACTCCCAGGCCGTGAGCTCCTAAGCCCAGGGTGTTATACAAGCTCCAGAGATGGGGTCCAGGGTAGAGGAAGGAAGGAGGATGCTCAGATTTCTGAGGCTGCCAAAGTCTGCTTAAGCTCTGAAAGCTATAATCTGCCCCTTCCTGTAACAAGACAGACATGGCAGTAAGAAGCTTGCCTTAATGAGCAACAACCTTAAAATGTACAGGGCAAGCGCCAGCTATTTTTACATCACAGCAGAGAGAGCACGAGGCTTGATCACTGCAGAAGAAGCCCCCACAGAACAAGCGCACTAAGCTCCTTTACTGCTCACCCTTGTCACAGCAGTGAGGAAAGGGATATAACAAACTATGATTTTTGTTGTATTAACTGTTCGTTCGACCTTGCAGTGACATCGATCAGCTCAAGCCAGCATTACAGGGGAATCTTATGTTTGTCTCAAGCAGATGAGAGGCATTTGTATAGGTAACAGCGTGGAAAACTGGAGTGCTGCATGCATGGCAATCAGGTGTATCCTGGTTTCCACTTTTGGGTTCCCTGGATACCACCTTTGGTTTCCCTGGATACCACCTTTGGTGTCCCTACATCACTTTTGGTTCCTCTGGATACCACCTTGGGTTCCTCTGTACCACCTTTGGTTTCCCTGGATACCACCTTTGGTTTCCCTTGATACCACCTTTGGTGTCCCTAGATCACCTTTGGTTCCTCTGGATACCACCTTGGGTTCCTCTGTACCACCTTTGGTTTCCCTGGATACCACCTTTGGTTTCCCTGGATACCACCTTCGGTTTCCCTGGTTTCCGCTTTTGGTTTCCCTGGATATCACCTTTGGTTTCCCTGGATATCATCTTGGGGTTCCTCTGGCCCCGCCATTACTTTCCCTGGTTTCAAGAGTCAAGAAAGAAAGGGTTTTGTAACTTGTTAACTTTCTGTAGTTTACACTCTTTGCCAATTCCATAGCCCCTGAGCAGCAAATAAGTGGCTAAGGGCGGAACAAGTGGTCAAAGTCACGAAGAGGCAAATGGCACGTGATATCACTTCAGCAGCCCCCGTCGTCAAAGTGAATTGACATCCATGGACATTAGAAGATGATTCGAGATCGTGTACCTCAAGTACGGAGGGGGAGCGGTGTCTTCTCTGTTGGGTCTGGGTGGGCGAATGGAGCTGAGAGGGTCCTTATTGTTAACACTCCATGAAGGCACTAGATACAGGAAACACGAATGAGAGTTACACTACTCCTGCAAGATTCTGCACTCAAAAAGCACTTTTTTAATTCAAAGAGATTATTTAGTTTTATGAAGGCAAAACATTTTGAACATGTCTGGATATATCAGAGTTATTGGCGCTTACAGGAATATTAATTACAACAGTTATTTCAAGTAGGCACCTTCACAGATCAGTATTTTGTACAACTGCATCAAAAATAACATTCAAACTAAAAGCCCAAAAACATAAATACACAAGGAAGAACAATCGGCATACTGACCACTATTAGACTTGGCTTTTTCAGCGGGTTTACCCCCAGACTTTTTGCTTTTTGGCCTCCTGTTTTTGACCCTGTTTTTGTTGGTTTTAGGACTCTGGGCACTTTACCACTGCTAATCAGTGCTAAAGTGCATATGCTCTCTGTGTAAATTGTGTTATGGATGGGTGTTTCCATGATTGGATATTTGATTTACCTGTTAGCCCCTAGTAAAGTGCACTGCGTGTGCCAGGGCTGGTGAATCAAATGCTACTCTGGGGGCCTGCAGCACTGGTTGTGCCACCCCGTGAGTAGACCCGAAAACAGTAACCCAGACCTGCCATTGCAGAGTCTGCGCACAGTTTGTAACTGCCATGTCGACTTGGCCAGTGCACACACTGGCCGGTCCCTAACCTTCCCTTTTCTTGCATGTCAGACACCCCTCAGGTAGGCCCAAGGTACCCCTGTGGGCAGGGTGCAGTGTAAGTGAAAGGGGGGACATGCCCTGGTGTGTGTGGCGTCCTGATAGTGAATTACAGCCAATTTCGTTTTTCACTATTGCAAGGCTACCAGTTCCCCATAGGATAGAATGGGAGGTTTGTTTATAACATCTTATAAACATAACTGGCCCAGGGAATTCGGTAAGAAAATAGAATTTAGTATGCCTGAACTCAGAATCTAAAGATGCATCTTTTAGTGAAGGTGATTTTTACATTCTGTGTTTGAAAATACCACTTTTAGAAAGTAGGTATTTTCTTGCTCAGTCATCCCGTGTGCCTCTGCTGGAATGTGGATTGCCTGTCTGGGTTTTGGATGACAGAAGGCTGGGGGAGCAGGAGGGCGCCAGATGGTTTAGGTAGGTCAGGAAAGGGCTGCAGAGACCTGGGTTACGATGGTGGAAGGGGGAGGAGATTTCCTTGCACCTCAAAGGGCCTGCTCTGCCTCTGAAAAATGCCGTCTCCACCTCCTGCCAGGAATCCACACCAGAGAAGGCAGAACTGGTCCTGACCGGGCACAGGCCCTCTCTGTCTAAGAGATCAAAGGATTTTTGGACATAAATGCTGGGTCCCAGACCCCTGAACTTTAGAACTCATCTGGACAAGAAGACTGCCAAGAAGAAGAGCCGGAGAAGCTGCAAAAAGGAACGACTGCTTTGCTGGGTGCTTTGCTGGGCTGACCTGCAGTGGCTGCTTTTGTCTTGGGTAGTGAAAGGCCTGGACTGGACTTTCTGCAACCTAAATTTGTGAGTCTCTCCAAGGGCTTGAGGTAGAGCTTGCCCCCTGTTCACGAAGTCTCAGGAACAGCAAAGACTTCAAGTTCTTCGACCCGCAGCACTGGGGACTGTGTGTTTTGTGCTGCAACCCAAAGAGCACCAACTCAACGACGTCTACGACGCCACTGCCGACTCCGTGTCCTGAAGGCAACGCAGAGGGCACCGCCGCAACGCAACCCTGGTCTCACCGACGACGCCTGTTGACGCCGCCACCGAGCCGCTGCTTACACCGCGACCTGTGGGCACCGCACTCCGCACCGCCTCGCTTCACGCCGAAGTTTTGGCACCCCAGAGAGCACCGCCGCAACCCTGGTCGCACCGATGACGCCTGTTGACGCCGCCACCGAGCCGCTGCTCGCACCGTGACCTGTGGGCACCGCACTCCGCACCGCCTTGCTTCACGAGGACGCCTTGGCCTTCCTGACGCCGCCACTTCCCGACGAAATCGACGCCGCTGCTTGCACCGTGGTTCGAGGGCACCGCTCGTAAGTGACACGACGCACCGCCCTCATCCTGCACCGCAACCTTGGCCTACTGACGCCGGCGCCATCGACTCCAGTTCGTCAGCCGACGACAGCGCTTCAGCAACAACAACGACGCTGCTTGCACCGTGACCTGCTAGCACCGTGGCGAGCACCGCCTTCATCTCGCACCGCGACCCTGGTCTCACCGACGACGCCATCTGACGCCGTCACCGAGCCGCTGCTCGCACCACGACCTGGGGGCACCGCACGCTGCACTTCGCACCGCAGCACCAGACGTCTGCCGGCGCCAGCGCTCCTGGTTCCATCAGAGAGGAGCTCGACCTGCAACGCGAGTGACTTCAAGGGCCTCAACGCCCTGCATCTCTCACAGGTACTGTTTGCGGGTCTTCCCGACACCGTAGCTGGCCCGCGACCGCGCGACCAGCCAGAACTGTTGGATTTGTTGTTCACGACGCCGTGGTAGCCCGGACGGAGCTATCCACAGAAGGAACTCTTTTTAATCAGCGTATTTTTGGAACTGTGAACTTTTAAGTATAGTATTGTGGATTTTTATCGTTTTTGGTCTTGTCTTAAGTATATAAAAATATTGGATATTTTTCTAAACTGGTGTGGTGTCCTTTTGTAGTGCTTACGCTGTATTACTGTTGGTTATGTGCAAATGCTTTACACACTGCCTCTAAGGTAAGCCTGGCTGCTCGTGCCAAGCTACCAAGGGGGTGAGCAGGGGTTATTTTAGACGTGTAACTCCCTTATCCTGACTAGAGTGGTGGTTTTTGCCTGGCTTTGGCCCACGCCCAAGCCTACCAAAAATCCCATTTCTAACATTGGTTGTCAGCGGTGAGGATAGGACTTGTGTTTGCACTTGACTTACAGTGATTGGTGTGCGCTACTACCATATCGCAGACCATTACGTACCACCTACAGGTTCTTTTTCTTTTTGGCCTATTTTTGATCTTGCCAGTTTGAACTTGCTACTTCAACATGCCTGAATCTAGAGTATCATCAATGGCATCAGTAGAAATTGCCTTTGAGGAGGATCGATTGGAAGCCTACAATGTCAAGGAGTTAAAATCGATTTGCAAGAACCTGAAAGTCCAGGTCAGAGGCCTCACCAGGAAGGATGAGCTACAAAAGGCGCTGAGGGCCTGGGTAGCAGCCAGACATGCCAGTGGGCAATCTGGTGATCTCAATGGAGAGGTGGAGGAGCCTGTTCCTAGGGTGGAGGGGGGGGACCCTCCAGGCAAGGCAGCAGTGGCCTGTCCCCAGAGGAGCTGGAGGACAGGCGGGAAGCAAGGAAGTTCAAATTAGAGAAACGCAGGATGGAAAGTGAGAGGGAAGACAAAAGAATAGCCATGGAGGAAAAGAAGATGATCTTAGACCATGAGTTTAAAATGAGAGAGCTGGACTGGGAAGCCAGTAGGGCTAGGCCCAGCCCAGATGGTGGCAGCAAAAATGTTAGGTCCAGTACTGAGGATGAGGTACACACACACACAGATTTGGGGCCCTGCTTCAAGGAGGGGGTTGACATACACCAGGGGGTTCAGGATTGTGAGGTTACTCCAGTGGTGCGTAGTGTCCCTGAGGTGGATTGGGGAACTGGCACAGGGAGGGGATCATTTTCCTGGTAGTGGGAGGGACACTCTACTGACTCTAGATGAGAGGTGCAGGGAGAGGGGTTCCCCATGATAGAAGCCCTGGTAAGTGAGTATGAAGACCAGCCAGAAGAGTATGGGTTGAGAGACAGCAACAGTCAGACACTGTCTCGCCAGTCTTGTGAGCATGATGTGGGGTACTTGTCTGAGGCACTGGATGGTTGGGTGAAGGGTAGTTTGGTTAACACCTGTGTGGGGCTGTGTGATTCAATTGTTGGAGAGCATATTTTAAGTCCCTGTTTTCCAGAGCTATGCCAACACCCAGTGGAGTGTGAGTTTTCTGACCCCAGGGAGCTTGCACTGGAGGCAGACCTTTTGGTGGATTCCAGAGGGACTGGAGAAGCATCTGGGGGTGACCCGGAAGGAAGTGGCTTAGGTATTTCCCAACCAAGGGTGGTGGGAAAGGTTTGTGGTCGCCCAGATGGGTCACGGTGTCGTGGGAAGGGTGTAGGGACTCACGTCCTGTCTCCACGGAGACGGAGTGGGAAGGGGCTGCGGCCCAAGGTGCCCGAAACCCGGTCCCAGAGCCTGGGTGGTTCCAGGAGGGAACACCAGGTGTGGAGCCTAGGCTGTACTGATAGGCCATCCGTTGAGGGGGATCTCCTAGAGTCAGGAGAACCTGGAGCATCTGTAAACGGAGCTCCAGTGGTTCTGGTGTCTGGCGGTGCCGCTCCTAAGTGGAGGGTGCAGAAGTCCAGAGTGAGGGGTGAGAGGGGGATGTGTTCCCCAGTGGGAGAACCAGTGGGTCAGGGGCCAGCCAGAAGGGCTGAGCCTCCTAGCAGTGACCATGGTGACACCACTTCTGTCCTGGGGGATCTTCGCGCACTGTCAGATGGACAGAGGTCAGGAGATCTGCGCCAGGCAGACTGTCAGACAATGCGTGAGTCATGTGTTACCCTCAGGGGGGGCATGCGTGCTCCCAAGGAAGTCCTGGTGCGCCGGGGAGGTGCTCAGCTGCAGGGTTTAGTCCCTGGGTTGGGAAGCCAGGTTCAGGTCCTGCCTGACCTGGAGGGAAGGACGACTGTAAGCAGTGTCCTGACCGGGTTGTCTTCTAGGGGTACCACTCCAGGTGGGAGGGTGCAGAACTCTGGAAGGGGGTGCAGAGGGAGGGAGTCCTCGCCTCTGACCCCGGTTCAACTGGAGGGTTTAGACCCTAGGTTGGGAGACCAGTTGCTGGAGGGAGGTCCTGAACTGGTGGGCGAGTTGGGCAGGACACCTGCCACAGGTGCCCTGACAATTTTGGAAGGACCAGTAGGTCAGGGGTTGCCAGCTCTGAGGTCAGAGCACCCCAGGACTGACCCGGGTGAGGCCACTTCGGGCCTGGGGGTCTTCATGCTCTGTCAGGTGGACAGGAGGCTGGAGGCCTGCGCCAGGCGTATTCTGGCACAACTCATGAGGGGTGTACTCCCCCGGAAGTCCTGGGTTGCCAGGCACAGGTCCAGCCTAAGGGTACAGGCTCTGGGTTGGAGGACCAGGTTCAGGGTGTCCCCCCTGGCCTGGGGGAAGGGGCAACTGCTAACAGTGCCACTACCAGTTTGTCTTCTGGGGGTGCTGCTCCAGGTGGGAGGGTACAGTGCCCCAGGGAGGAGGACCGGGTGTGGGAGAGCCTACCCCAGTCCCTGGTTCAGCCTCAGGGTACAGACCCTGGGCTGGTGTACCAGTTGCAGGATAGCACCCCTGAACTGGTGGGTGAATTGTGCAGAACGCCTGCCACAGGTGGCCTGACAATTCTGGAGTTGAGGGAACTGCTCCCGGTGGGGGGATGCAGTGCCCCAGGGAGGAGGACAGGGTGTGGGAGAGGCCACCCCAGTCCTGTGTCCAGTCTCAGGGTACAGACCCCAGGCTGGTGTACCAGTTGCAGGATAGCACCCCTGAACTGGTGGGCGAATTGTGCAAGGCACCTGCCACAGGGGCCCTGACAATTCTGGAAGGGGGTACCGCTCCAGGTGGGAGGGTACAGAGCCCCTGGGAGGAAGACCGGGGGTGCGAAAGCCTACCCCAGTCTCCTGTCCAGCCGCCGGGTACAGACCCTAGGCTGGTGGGTCAGTGCCAGGATGTCATCCCTGGCCTGACAAGAGGGAGAGTGGACAAAGGGTGCCAGGCACCTGGGGCTACTGCCCCCCACTCTCTGACGCCACAGAGGTTAGAGAGCCCTGAGAGGCATAAGGCCTGGGTCTCCCCACTGACAACTGTCGGTAGCCACTGTGGCTTACTGTCCTGGTGGACAGCGTTGCCCCTGGGAGGGGGACAGGAGTCACACCCCGGGGGTGGACTAGGCCACACCACTGTGTTGGCCATGTGGGCACTGTCGGCCTGTTGAGACACATCTGTGAGCAAAGTAAGTTTAGGCGCTGCACAGATGGGGTCCACAGGTGAAGAGAAGAGTACCCCATGGGTCAGCTTAGTGGGCCCTGAGAGTATGGATAGAGGGATCCAACTGAGTTTGGAAAGGCGTAGAACCAGAACGTGCCCCCGCTGTTGTGGGCCAGGTCTATGTTCTATCGCCCCAAGCAGGGGAGTCCATCAAGGGATTGATTAGTCTACCCTGGCTTTAGGCTGGGAGGGGGTTGTGTTAGACTTGGCTTTTTCAGCGGGTTTACCCCCAGACTTTTTGCTTTTTGGCCTCCTGTTTTTGACCCTGTTTTTGTTAGTTTTAGGACTCTGGGCACTTTACCACTGCTAATCAGTGCTAAAGTGCATATGCTCTCTGTGTAAATTGTGTTATGGATGGGTGTTTCCATGATTGGATATTTGATTTACCTGTTAGCCCCTAGTAAAGTGCACTGCGTGTGCCAGGGTTGGTGAATCAAATGCTACTCGGGGGGCCTGCAGCACTGGTTGTGCCACCCCGTGAGTAGCCCCGAAAACAGTAACCCAGACCTGCCATTGCAGAGTCTGCGCACAGTTTGTAACTGCCATGTCGACTTGGCCAGTGCACACACTGGCCAGTCCCTAACCTTCCCTTTTCTTGCATGTCAGACACCCCTCAGGTAGGCCCAAGGTACCCCTGTGGGCAGGGTGCAGTGTAAGTGAAAGGGGGGACATTCCCTGGTGTGTGTGGCATGTCCTGATAGTGAATTACAGCCAATTTCGTTTTTCACTATTGCAAGGCTACCAGTTCCCCATAGGATAGAATGGGAGGTTTGTTTATAACATCTTATAAACATAACTGGCCCAGGGAATTCGGTAAGAAAATAGAATTTAGTATGCCTGAACTCAGAATCTAAAGATGCATCTTTTAGTGAAGGTGATTTTTACATTCTGTGTTTGAAAATACCACTTTTAGAAAGTAGGTATTTTCTTGCTCAGTCATCCCGTGTGCCTCTGCTGGAATGTGGATTGCCTGTCTGAGTTTTGGATGACAGAAGGCTGGGAGAGCAGGAGGGGCGCCAGATGGTCTAGGTAGGTCAGGAAAGGGCTGCAGAGACCTGGGTTACGATGGTGGAAGGGGGAGGAGATTTCCTTGCACCTCAAAGTGCCTGCTCTGCCTCTGAAAAATGCAGTCTCCACCTCCTGCCAGGAATCCACACCAGAGAAGGCAGAACTGGTCCTGACCGGGCACAGGCGCTCTCTGCCTAAGAGATCAAAGGATTTTTGGACATAAATGCTGTAGGAGGGTCCCGTTTTACCATCTAACAGACACCCACACCCCATTCTGCAATACCCTTCAAACCTGGCATCCCTAGATAAGCCCCACCACTGAGGCCTAGATAAAGGGTCTTTAAGTTGTCCACGGTCCTTCACTTTCTTACAAATCCACACATAGGCCCAAGTTCACCTTCTCACAGACCTACATACAAGACCAACCATACCTTTGTAAGAGATATGTATAGGCCCAATAACTTAAGAACTGGTCTCATAGACTTCACTAACCTGACAGCAGAGGCTTGCGCCATCCTCCACGACAAACTCTCCCCCTCCCCCTTGTAAATTTCCACAGTTACGAGAATTAGATTAGCCCACACACGTAGGACATTTTTGGTACATCTGGCGGTTTCACAAGTACATGTGCAATATTTTTTAGTTAAGAAACTTTCCGCGCTTGCTTAATCGAACCTGTGAAAGACGGGCTGCGTGACAAAGAATTAATGTATTAAAATGTTAACTCTGAGCTTTCTTATGGTAAAAATTATCCTTTGTTTACTTTTTGCGGTCAGGAGCACTGACCACCTGTCAAAAGCCCCTAATTTCACCATGATACCACTTCTCAGTCCTATGGGTGGAATTTTCCATAGTTACAAGAGGGCGGTCAAGGGCTGCGTCAGGACATACGTCAGAAAGGGTAAAACTTCTGCATTCAAGCATATATAACAGCTGCACCCAGGGTGTGGCATCGAATTCTCTTCAAACCAGCACCCAGGTGCTGTGTGAGGGTTCCCGACTGATCAATCGTTCTCCTGACTGGGCCCAGAGCTCCTATTGCCAAGGTGATAATGCTCCTACTTAATAATTCTGCCTATTGACTTTGTCAGTCTATCTGACTTAATAATTTTGCCTATTGACTTTGTCAGATTTTGCCTATTGACTTTGTCAGTCTATCTGACTTAATAATTTTGCCTATTGACTGTGTCAGACTATCTGACTCAATAATTCTGCCTTTTGGCTTTGACAGATTATTTACTTCAGGTCATCTGTACCCAAGCAATTGCATTTATTTCAGTTTAAATGTGTAGACTTGAATATTGTTATTTTATCTCAACAAGAAGCTTGTCCTCTGAATGCTATCATTTGTATCACTCTTGAATTCAGGGCTGCCCCTTGATCGGCTGCTCATGGATTAATTGATAGATATACATTTCTGTTTGAATTGAACCAATTGATCTTTAACATTGTTGATGCAGTTATTTCTGATCTTACCCATATGTTGATGGGCACACTTTAATTGAAGTATTTTCTTTTATGCTTTTGAATTGTTTAATAAACTATGATATTTTAACAAATGGTTCTTTCTTGCCAAGTGACCGAGCAAAGTGTGAAAGAGATTCTGAGAGGGGAGAGGTACGCAGAAGAGTGTGACCAACCACAAACGTTCCCTCTAACAAAGTGGCGACCACGAGCGGGGTCTCGGTCGGCGAGTCATCCACAGTGTGGTCTCGGGACACACGCACGGGTTTCCCCTCCAGGCTGCACCTCGGACGCTCCGCTGCCCCCGCCCGCCTGGGTAAGTCAGGGATGGTTTTGTTTTTCTTCCTTGAATTTGCCTCAGGTTGTGGCTTGTGGGGTGGTCCGTCCGTGCTGTCGTGTCCTCTGGGGTTTCCCCTGTGTCTGCTCCCTTGTTCCCCTGTGGCTGGCTGTCTTGCCACGGCGTCCTCTGTGGCTGGTCACATTTTGTGGGGCATCTTTTTGGTCCTTCCCTCTCTACTGTCCTATTTCGCGTTTTGCTTTGTTCTGCGTGGGGTCTCTTCACCTTTCTTGTTATTCTGTTGCCATATGTGTCGTGTATTTGCCTTTTTTCATGTATATTGTTATTTGAGGTATTTGCCGCATGATTTGTGTGTTTATTTTTTATTGTGTTTCTTTTTAATTATATATGGCTTGAGGTTTGAGTCCTGCGCCGAGTCTCTCCTGTGTGACTGGCCGAATTCTGGCATGTATTTGCTGCGTGATACATGCATTTGAGATGTTTACCGCATAATTTGTATGTTTGTTTTTTCTTTCGGTTTTGCCATTAGTGGTTGCTATTTGAGGTTTGAGTCCTGCGCCGAGTCTCTCCTGTGTGACTGGCCGAATTCTGGCATGTATTTGCTGCGTGATACATGCATTTGAGATATTTACCGCATAATTTGTTTGTTTGGTTTTTCTTTCGGTTTTGCCAGTTGTGGTTGCTATTTGAGGTTTGAGTCCTGCGCCGAGTCTCTCCTATGTGACTGGCCGAATTCTGGCATGTATTTGCTGCGTGATACATGCATTTGAGATATTTACCGCATAATTTGTATGTTTGGTTTTTCTTTCGGTTTTGCCATTTGTGGTTGCTATTTGATGTTTGGGTCCTGTGCCAGCTCTCTTATGTGCCTGGCCGCATTTTGGCGTGTGTTTGCTGCTTAATGCCTGCATTTGAGGTCTTTACCGCATAATTTGTGTGTTTTTTTTTTTTCGATTTTGCCATCAGTGGTTGATATTTGGGGTTTGCGTCGTGTGCTTGTTTTATTTGGAGCGTTTCTCCGTGGCTGGCTGCCCACATTCTGGTGTGCGGTGGTCACGCATTTGTGGTTCTGAGGTTCTTTGGTTTCAGTGACTGTTGTCCTGCCCTCGGGTCCTCTAGGGTCCCGCGTGCCTCTTGGGGTGTGCTCTGCCCACCATTGTGGGTGGTGTTCATGGGTGTATTCACACATTCATTCTTCACCCTCTCTGATTGGTTCCGTTCTGACTCTTTCCTGCACTGCTTGGGTACTCTTCTCTTTCTGTCTTTTAAGTTTTTTTCGGTCTCTGGTAGGCGCTTTTCTCCTTTGTTAGCTGCGCCACTCCGGATTGAGGAGCTTCCTGTTTCAGATCGTTTGTCACTTTCTGTCGTGCCTTCAGCCTTCTTCGGCTCTCTGCACGTTTGTGGTTGGTCACACTCTTCTGCGTACCTCTCCCCTCTCAGAATCTCTTTCACACTTTGCTCGGTCACTTGGCAAGAAAGAACCATTTGTTAAAATATCATAGTTTATTAAACAATTCAAAAGCATAAAAGAAAATACTTCAATTAAAGTGTGCCCATCAACATATGGGTAAGATCAGAAATAACTGCATCAACAATGTTAAAGATCAATTGGTTCAATTCAAACAGAAATGTATATCTATCAATTAATCCATGAGCAGCCGATCAAGGGGCAGCCCTGAATTCAAGAGTGATACAAATGATAGCATTCAGAGGACAAGCTTCTTGTTGAGATAAAATAACAATATTCAAGTCTACACATTTAAACTGAAATAAATGCAATTGCTTGGGTACAGATGACCTGAAGTAAATAATCTGTCAAAGCCAAAAGGCAGAATTATTGAGTCAGATAGTCTGACACAGTCAATAGGCAAAATTATTAAGTCAGATAGACTGACAAAGTCAATAGGCAAAATCTGACAAAGTCAATAGGCAAAATTATTAAGTCAGATAGACTGACAAAGTCAATAGGCAGAATTATTAAGTAGGAGCATTATCACCTTGGCAATAGGAGCTCTGGGCCCAGTCAGGAGAACGATTGATCAGTCGGGAACCCTCACACAGCACCTGGGTGCTGGTTTGAAGAGAATTCGATGCCACACCCTGGGTGCAGCTGTTATATATGCTTGAATGCAGAAGTTTTACCCTTTCTGACGTATGTCCTGACGCAGCCCTTGACCGCCCTCTTGTAACTATGGAAAATTCCACCCATAGGACTGAGAAGTGGTATCATGGTGAAATTAGGGGCTTTTGACAGGTGGTCAGTGCTCCTGACCGCAAAAAGTAAACAAAGGATAATTTTTACCATAAGAAAGCTCAGAGTTAACATTTTAATACATTAATTCTTTGTCACGCAGCCCGTCTTTCACAGGTTCGATTAAGCAAGCGCGGAAAGTTTCTTAACTAAAAAATATTGCACATGTACTTGTGAAACCGCCAGATGTACCAAAAATGTCCTACGTGTGTGGGCTAATCTAATTCTCGTAACTGTGGAAATTTACAAGGGGGAGGGGGAGAGTTTGTCGCGGAGGATGGCGCAAGCCTCTGCTGTCAGGTTAGTGAAGTCTATGAGACCAGTTCTTAAGTTATTGGGCCTATACATATCTCTTACAAAGGTATGGTTGGTCTTGTATGTAGGTCTGTGAGAAGGTGAACTTGGGCCTATGTGTGGATTTGTAAGAAAGTGAAGGACCGTGGACAACTTAAAGACCCTTTATCTAGGCCTCAGTGGTGGGGCTTATCTAGGGATGCCAGGTTTGAAGGGTATTGCAGAATGGGGTGTGGGTGTCTGTTAGATGGTAAAACGGGACCCTCCTACACATCCCTTCTCTTGTTCATTATTGAACACTTCTGTGACACAGTACTTTGCTGGACCCTCAGGGGCTTGGTGCATACCGAGTGGGTCACTAATATACATGCATGCTGTCTGTGGTGACAATTCGGGTGTTATAGTAACGTATTCTCCCCCATCCTCGGGAGCTAACTCATCATACCCGTTAATGTCATGCTCCTCCCTTAAGGCGTATCTAGGTGGTGGTACCGGTGGAGCTGTAGGTGTGTTTGAAGAGGCATGAGGGGCAGGTTGTTCTAAGAGTTGCACATGGATCTGCCCATTCCCATCCCCGGGAGCACGGTCCATGTCCTGATACTGTGCATTGTTATTAATTCCAGTGTGAACGTAATTCATTCCTACTGCTTTGGTGCTGCATCTGTTGACACATTTAATTACTAGCTGTGCACCGCAACACATTACCAGGACAACACAACAAATAGGTAGCACAATTTTCAAGATAGCAGATAGCCATGAAGGCATCCAGTTCAAGTTGAACCAGTCCGTGATAGGATCTGCAGCGGCACCGCTTTCGTCACGCATCTTTTTTCCCAGGTTGCCCAAGTCCTCAATGGCCTTAGCGAGCGACCCGTTTGTGGCATCATTAGCCGGTATGAAAGTGCAGCAGCTCTTTCCAAGGGCACTGCATACACCACCCTGCATAGCTGTGAGTTGATCTAGAACATATCTATGCTCTAGAACCATAAGCCTTAAAGGCCTTAACTCTTCCTGTATGGCGTTGAACCCATCTCGGGTGTTATTTATCAGAGTCATTAGTTCGTATCGGGTGACCTGTAGCCACCGGGCATTAGCTGATGTTTGCCAAATGGGCCACAGGCCTCCAAAGAATTCCTGGGCACCATTGAACAGGCGAAATTCTTCAGGAATTTCGGCGAAGGCATCGTTAGCGAAGTATTGAGCCTTCCTTCGGTGCCGGTGAAGCAGGGTGACGTCATTTGTCATGGGGTGCTCAAACACTTGAGAGATGTTGGATGCCGGGACAACGAGATGCAGCTCGTGCATGGTAACCATGGTGCATAGGCCCTTCCATCGAGGAGGCAACTGGGGGTAGATGCGTTCTCCGCATGCCCAAAAGATGTCCATGAGGCTGGCGGTGCCGTCTTGGAGGTCCAAATTAAAAATTGTTGTGTTACAGTTTGTGTTGCTGCCCACAGGGCGAGTACCGTTACCTAGGAAGCAAAGAAGAGGATGTTTTAGTTTATATGCTCTCTTCCATTTGTAAGCTGTTCCCTTCCCAAAGGTGTACCGTCTAGTTTCCTCTGCCCACACCTCCTCACACTGAGTCTCAACATCCCAATCAATATTCTGTTGATATTCTGTTTTTGCAAAGGGTTCTCCCAAGGAAGCTGCCTTACATACCAGGGCGTCTGGGCCATGCCATTTGTTATCAAAATACACATGGGCCTGCAAGAGCAGCACAGACCTATATTGACATGGACAGTTGGCAACGTGTGAACTGTTATTTTCGTGTATCGGGGGTTTGTTATGGAGTTGTTTGTTTATTGTCTCCTTACATAGTGCCGGGGGGATGTGAACATAAAAAACCCTGATGCTTTGAATTCATGCTCATGAGTTGTGAGCGGTGTCTCCCATCTAGGTGATTCCCATCTATACAAATTCTCATTTTCTGTCTCGAATTGCAATGCATTAGTGACAACCATGTGTGTTAGATAGTTAGAATCCCACGCGGTGGTGTTTACAAACACAGTGTCTATCTCTGCTGAGAAAAGCTGTATTTGGCCGTAGATACGGCAAAGAAACAAATGGAGGAGGCATTTGGCCGTTGGGGGTGGTATTTCTTGTGGGAACACCATTTTGTCTGCGCCAACTGCATGCGGGATGTGTGAGCACACAAAGCATGCTTCTTTTGTTACCTTTTTCCCTATTTGAAACATGTGCCGGTACCACATGTTATCTAGCAGGGCACTATGGGCTTCATTTTCGTTATTAGGTGTGTCAGGACGTATGGAGTGGAAATCAGGTCTGGGATGTTGGCGTGCAACGTGGACCATAGTGTCCTGGAGAGCGGTGGCCAAATCTTGTTTGTCATTATCTTTTGTTGGTCTATGACTCCTCCAGAACCTTGGTCTACCTCTTCTAAATCTGCGAATGTTGCGGGAGTTGGGACTGCGGTTCACTGGGGGACCTACTGTAATCTCTAGGAGCCTATCCCACGGAGTAGTAGTAATACTTGGGTCTGTGAAAGTAGCTATGCGTGTGGGGTGTGTACTAGTGTGTGCACTATCAGTGGTATGCTGTGGAAGTGATGAATCTTCAGTGTGGGGCGGGAAGTGTTTGTGTGCAGTTGTATTTTCTGGCACAACTGGTTGTTTTGAGAATGGTACAATAATTTTAGCAGACAAATGTGGCTTAAAAGTTGCAACATAAAACAAGTACCAATTAAGTGCGGCCAACGTTATAGTGGAAAAAAGGCAAAATGTTAAGACAAGTGAAATACATAACTTTGCATTCCCACTCAGGTCCTCGATATTATGCTCATGGCGGTTATTATCTTCGTCATCAAAGGAGGATGGAAACCCGCTGTCCTCGTGGAGCTGTACCAAGGGTATGTCCTGTCCCTCCTCTAGTCGATTGGCGGAGGTGGTGCGGGGTCCAAGCGGACGTGACTGCGATGGATCCATGCTTTTCTTTCAGCTATTCGTACTGCAGTTGGTGACGAGTCGACCACCTGGAATGGGCCCTCGAATTTAGGGTCCCTCCAGCGTCTGACGTTTTTCCGGATGAAGATCTGCGTCCCGGGACAGATTGGTGGGAGCTCAGGATCGGTGGGGCCCTTCCCCTTTCTCTTGGATATCTGGATAGAAAGGAACTGCGCTGCGCTGGTTAGTTGGCACAGATAGTGGTAAAGTTCTGCCTTAACTATCTCAGATGATGACTCACTATCTGATTTGGGGCGTGTGGATGGAACTGTTACATTTATGGATCGTCCAGTGACAAGCTGGTGGGGTGTGAGGTGATGATCCGAACTTGGGGAGTTTCTTAATGCAAACAGTGCTATGGGCAGGCAATAAAGCCATTTCTTTCCTATTGTGGCACTTATTTTACTTATTTTGTTTTTGAGCAAGCCGTTAAGGCGCTCACAAATGCCGTTGCTTTGTGGGTGGTAAGCTGAGGTCAGCTTGTGTTTGATGCCTAGCATTGTGGTCAGGAAGGAAAAGATGGCATTTGAAAAATGACTGCCGTTATCGGTCCGGATGGAGTCTGGGATGCCCCAGCGAGGAATGACATCACGTAATAGAAATGTGGCAGCTGCTTTGGCATCGCAGTGGACGCAAGGTCCACTTTCGATCCAGCGTGAGAATGGACATACTACCACAATGAGATAGCGATAGTTTTGGCAGCGATCGATCATATCGACATAGTCAATGTGTAACTCTTTGAAGGGGCCTGATGGTCTAGGAATTGTAGAGACAACAGTTTTGAGCGTAGGGGCTGGGGAGTATTGTTGGCAAATGAGACATTTATTAACATACAATTGTATCTGTTCATAGGCATTGGGGATGAACCAGTCTGTTTGCAAGGTGACAGACATATTGTCTCGGGTGACATGTGTGGGAAGGTGGAGTTGATCTAATGCCACTTGTAACAAAGCCTGTGGCATCACAGGTTTCCCTGTTACTGTTTGTCTGTATACGAAGTCGGCGGAGTCCTGCTGTACTCCCTCTTCTTCCATAACTCTTTCTCTTGATCTGGTGCACTTTCTTGCATTTCTCTGAGGTGTAGTTGTGCAGTATGATCGTATTGTCGCGTTTTGTCAATATCAAATGGTGTTGGTAATTGGGATGGTGTGTCTGAACTGTGTTCACTGCTGGTGTCGTGCTCTGTCGGAGGTACTGTTTGGGACAAAAAGATAGGTGCAAGTTGGACTTCCGGTGCTGTTTGGATTGATGGGCCTGCTACTGAGGGGCCTCTGGCTGCAGCTTTAGCTGCCCAATCAGCCAGAGTGTTACCTCTGGAGACAAAATCTTGGCCATTAGTGTGCGCTGTGCATTTTACTACGGCTACTTCAGCTGGTAGTGTAAGGGCCTCAATAAGTTCTTCAAGTAACATTTTGTGAATGACAGGTGTACCATCTGATTTAAGGAAGCCGCGCCTTCTCCAGCGGAGGATGCTGGAGTGAGTTGTTGTAGTGACATATGCAGAATCTGAATAAATTGTAACGCGGTCCTCAGCTCCAATGTTTAGGGCAGCTATGAGTGCTACCAGTTCTGCTGCCTGGGCAGAATAATGTGATGGGAGTGTAAGCTGCTGCACGATGTCTAAGGAATCAGAGGAGTCATTTTGCTGTGCTTTAACTACTGCTGCTCCTGTGTATCTTATGCCTGTTTCTTGATCAATGGTAGAGGAGCCATCAACAAAGTATATAGTACTATTTGGTAAGGGATCTTCTTTTGCTGCTCCTGACTCATCTGGTGAATAAGTGGCACAATCATGGTTGTCATCATCTGAGGTGACAATTGGATGGGCAAAAAATGTGGCGGGGTTTACGGTGTGACATTTGACAATTTTCAGAGAAGGTAATGACAGTATGACTTCGTAGCCTGACACTCTTTGCGTTGTCAGTGTTGTTTTAGCTTTCTGTATTATTGCAAAAACAGCATGTTCAGTGTACATTGTTAGTGGGGAACCCATTACAATGGGGGTACTTTTTCAACAGCAAATGCTGCGGCAGCAAGGGCCTGTTCGCAAGGGTAATGGCCTTTCATGACAGAGTCCAGCATTCCGCTGAAATAAGCAATTGGCTTATGGCCCATGGGGTATTTTTGAGTGAGTACTGCTGTCATGACTAACCCATCACAGTGAGTGAAGAGGTAGAATTCTTTTGTGTAATCAGGTGATCCTAACACTGGTGCATTTGTTATCTCATCTTTGAGCTGGGTGTAGGCTGTTCTCATTTCAGGTGTCCATTCAATTTTATTATGTCTGTCTTTGCCCATTTTCACAGCTTTCAGCAATGGGGCAGTTATTGTTGCGAAATCAAAAACCCATTGGCGGACATAATTAACCAAGCCGAGGAATTTTTGCATGTCTTTAACTGTCTGGGGTTCAGGAGTGCCTTTTATTGCCTCAACTCGACCTGGAGTCACTCGCCTGCCTGATGCAGACAGTAGCTGTCCTAGGTAGTGTACCTCTTCCTGACAATACTGTACTTTTTGTTTGTCAACTTTATATCCTCTTTGTGCCAGCGTGGTGAGCAAGAGGATGGTGTCTTTCCTACATTGTTGTTCGGTGGGGCTGCAAAGCAGTATGTCATCGACATATTGCAGTAAGGTGCTGTCACATTGGAAATTGGACAAGTCTTCTTTGACGACCCTGTTAAAAACACTAGGGGACTCACAGTACCCTTGAGCTAACCTTGTGTATGAAAATTGCACATTTCTGAATGAGAACGCCAGGAGGTATTGACTATCTGGGTGCAAAGGAATGCTGAAAAAGGCATTTTTCAGGTCGATGACAGAAAAGTACTGTGCATCCGGGGGGACATTGGTGAGAATGACAGAGGGGTCTGGGACAATAGGGAATTCTGGTATAACTATGCTGTTAATTGCGCGAAGATCGTGTATCAAACGCCATTGATTTGTTTTCCCCTTCCTCACAGGGAAAAGGGCTGTGTTACACGGAGAGATACAAGGATAAATTACTCCCTGTTCTAGTAAGGCCTGTATAGTGGGGGCTATGCCCTCCTCTGCTGCTTTAGACAAGGGGTACTGTTTTATTCTGGGCAGGATAGCACCTTGTTTGAGTGTTATCTTAAATGGCCTGGCAGATCTAATAAGGCCCACATCATTTGGGCCTGTTGTCCAAAGATGTGGTGGTACCTGAGCCAAATCAGCTTCTCGCACAGAATCATAGTCAGGGGTGATCGTTGGTGTTCTAATTTCCACTATCACTGAGACGGGCACATTGTTATCATAGATAATCTCGGTTTTAGAATATTCCTCAGGGGATCCAAATAGCTGAGCATCTGAAATGTGTCTGACCAATCCTTCCTGTTCAAGGAAGATGACACAAGCCCATGTGTGAGCATTGTCATCGCATGCCAGGAAAGCACCATAGGTGGGTGTTATTTCAAGGGCGCAGATGTCAAAAATCAAGTTTTTATCTAACGCCGGGGAGTCTGGAACTTGGGGTCTAAAGAGAAATTCTTTTGGTAGCTGAACTGTGCGACCTTGTAATTCGGGAGTGGTGGCGACAATTGTGTGAACAGCTGCAGAGAAGGCCTGCTCATTCACTGGGCGTGCTCTGACTTGGCTATCTAAGGAAGACTGTGCAGTGACTGCCATCATCCTAGTTAGTGGAGTACCTGGAATGGAGCAAATCATTGTTCCATTGTCATCAAAGTGGATGGTCATGTTTAGTTTGGCCATGAGGTCGCGTCCTAAAAGATTGACTGGGGAGCTGGGTGAATAGAGCAGAGGCTGCTCCACTGTATGGCCTCCTATCTCCATTGAAACTGGCTTGGTGAAGGGGACCCTTGCTATTGCCCCAGAAAATCCCTGTGTGTCCGCTGTTTTGTTTGAAATGGGCAGAGGGCCACCTGTAATGCAGGAGTATGTGGCACCTGTGTCAACAAGAAAACTGTATATTTTGTTATTTATCATAACACTTGCAATAGGGTCCTCTTCAGTATTGCTTGTGCATGACAAAATTGGGCACACAAGAGTTGTCTGTGGGCTGTCCTAGCCAGTGTATTCTCCATGCTGATATTGCTGGATGGTGCCCTGAGTAAAGGGGTTGCTGGAGGCAACAATTGTTCCTCCTAGAGGTACATTGTTTTGTGTTTGGGGGACCATCTGGTAAGTAGCCTGTTGCTGTGGCTGTGATTGTTGCATTGGAATCTGCATTTGTTGGGCCGCTGGCTGAACCTGAAGCATTGGGGGCGCTTGGAGCTGCACTTGCTGTTGCTGTGTTGGTTGCACATATGAGTATAGTACTTGGGGCTGCTGGGGGGTTGCTGTGTGCGCTGTTGTTGTTGGAATGGTGCCTGTGCTTGGTAGCCAGGACGCATATATTGCTGACCCATATCGCGCTTTTTACTGTTACAGTCTCTCTGGATATGGCCTTGTTTCTGGCAATAGTAACAGATTATTGGTGGTGCCCCTTGTCCTGGCTGTTGTGGAAACCTTTGCTGTCCCATCCCTCGCCCCCTTCCTTGTCCACCCGTGTTCCAGTTCATGTTTGGTCTGTTATTGTAATAGGGCTGTATGTTGGTGCTGTACGCAGGTGGTGCTGGCATGTATTGTGTCATTGCCTGTTGTGGCTGCTGGACATACTGTATGGCTTGTTGGGGTTGAGCTTGTATGTACTGTACTGCAGGTGGTGCTTGTACCTGCTGAGGTACAAGTTGGGCATTGCCTGCAAGAGCATTCATGGCAGCCTGAGGGAAGGATGTTACTGCTGTCATTTGAGTGACGGGTGCCGCGAGCATGACTGTGTCAACATTGTCTTTTTTCTTATTGAGTTTCTGCTGTACTAGTTTGGCAGCGGCATTCTCTATTGCTAGCTGTCTATTCTTCTCCTGTTCCTGTCTCTTTTTACAGTAATGTACAATGTGATCTTGTATCTCTGCCCATGGCTTGCATTCCATTGCTACAATGCCATCTAATTTCTCCTGTACTTCAGTTGGCAAACCTTTCTTTACTGTGTGGTAAAATAGTCTCCCATATCCTCCATTTGCGTCCCATCGTTGCCCTAACTCCTGGTACCATTTTTCTTTCATTCTAGAAAGATAGTTGGCAGGGTCTTCATTTGGTTGCATAGTCTGTGACAACAGAGCCCCAATGTCAGGAACATCAGGGAATTTCCTGCGCAACTCAGCCCATGCTACTGTTCTAATCTCGTTGAAGGAAACACCATCATGTTTGGTGTTTGTCTTGGTAAGATTTTTATGAATACGTATGAAAAGATCTTCTGCATCTTCTCCAATGAGGGAGATCAGCAAGCTTTTTACATCTCCTATTGCTATGTTGTTGCCCGTGGTGCAATTTTCAAAAGCTGCAATCCATTTTCCCGCACCCTCTGTGAGGGGTGGGAGCGCCTTTTTGACATTTTCTTTGTCTAATGTAGACCAGGGGATATAGATGGGGGGATCAATGATGTTTTTATAGATCAGTGGCATCTGGCGTGTTACCCCAGGGCGTTGCGCTGTGGGTCCTGTAGAATCATACTGGCGAGCATATCTCTGCCAGACTTTGAGGCTCTCCCTCATGTAGTCATAGTCCCAATCCTGATCTCCTAATCCTTTGAGGATGCATTCAACTGCTGTTGCCATGTCCTGAGGTTCAAAAGAGCCTTCCCTTGGCCATGGGCGCATTTGTGGCGCCAAGGGCTCTGACCAACCTGCCAAATCGTCTGTAAAAGGGTTAACTGCATAATCTGAACCTTCCCCCAATGTCACTATCTCATTGGGAGTGAGGTCATTACTAGCTTTTGGTGGAAGGGGTCTACTGAGATACATCATGTTACGTCTATTTTTCATCCTAATGGTGCGTAAGGAAGCAGAGCCCGAGACGTCATATAGTATGTCGTCGGGGTGTCCATGTGTCCCCAAGACTTTAAGTCTCTGTGCCTCGGTGGTCCTTTCCTTTCTTCTTACCACTGGGTCATGTTCCTGCGGGTGTTCACAATATATTGGGATGTCACCAAACATTGGATTGTGGCCTTCTAGCACCCGTGGAGGTGTCTTTTCCCGCCCTAATGCTGTTGGGAATTGGAGGTCTTGGTGTATGTTAGTGAATGTTTGTGTCATTCCAGAGACGGCAGCGTCACGGTGGGAGGGGTGCTCATTAAAGCGATATTGTCTGCTCCCTTCCCCATTCCTACTGATATTTGTCTTTGGGTGGTGTTTCACGAGGCGGTGCAGCGTGGGTGAGGGTGATGTTGGGGTGTTGACCTTATGGAGCATGTCCACAACGCTTTTGTTCATGTTCTCTAATTTAAATGACAAGCGTCTTATGGAGTTCACCTGATCTGCGTGACTAGGTGATTGATGCATGTGTGACTGTTCTTCTTCAAGGTGCTGTGATGAAATACTTTCCAGGCTGGTGCTTTTGCTCAAGTCTGCATTTTGTCTATAATTGCCATACGCGGATGGAAGACCAGTGAGAGGAACACACTGTCTGTCTGTTATGTCCAGTGGTGGCGGGTCGGGGAACTCAATGAACTGTCGCTGCTCTGTCATAAGGCCAGATCCTGGTACCTCAGCATGGGGGCAGCAGCCATGAAGGGCATGTTATTTTGCAATTGGGGGTGCGAATTTGAACCCAGGTGTGTATCGGTGTCGTGGAATGGGTTGGGGTCATGTTGTTGTTTAGTGTCCGTGTCACGGAAGGGGTTTGATTTAGAGGATTGTTTAGTGCTGAGATCATAGGTGACAATAACAGGTGAGCGCGAGGGACAGGGCAGGGCTTGAAAGACGGAGTCATGCGAGTGACGAGATGATGTCTGAGAGACAGAGTCAGAGCCTTCCTCATCGTCTCCACCTGGGCGGGGGTGTGCAGTATTGACTGTTGGTGTAAATTTTAGTGACAGTTGTGCATCTATAAGACCTGGGATACCAGATACTGCTGTGTCCCTTACTGTGTCGTTAGGGAGAGGCAAGTGCATGCTGCTCAGTTCCGTGAGGTGAGGGTATACATGCCCGGGGGGCATGGGTGGGGTCAGTGATCTGGTCATGTGGTGGTACGGGTGACTAGGTGACGTGTGGGAAGCCTGAAATTCCTCAACCTGTGTGACGTGTAATTCTGGGCCGAGGTGCGGTGAGGAAGATGCCTCGGTGAGTAATGGCTGAAAACCTGCAGCCGGGGAATTATTAGTGGTGACTGGTAGTTCCAGTTGCTCCTTGTTAGTGAGCTCGGTATACATACCGCTAAAGTGATAAGGTGGTGGGGGCGGAGCATTGGGTACAACCGGTGATGTGGGGTCAGAGTGTGTTCTAACCTTATCTTTAAAAATGCGCCAAAGGTCTAGAGTAGCCTTTCTCTTCTGTAGTTTAGTACCGGAGTACTTTGTATCTAGAAAGGTGGTGGCATGCTCCAATATTATAGGGTCAAAGCTTCCCTCTGACGGCCAAGGATGAGTCATTTTTGCCGTATGCTTATGAAGCTCACTGCAGTGCTTTAAGATATGGTGTTCCTGGCCTCCGAATGTTCTTGAAACATGTTGGAGTGGAGTCGCCATGTGGATATGCGTAATCCTAGGCGCTTTAGGCAAGGCCTAAATTACAGGAGCGCGTTTTCTCAGGTGCTAGGGACAATGTCTCTGATGAGTTCTTGCTGTACTGCCTGAATGACAATATCATATACCCCGTCCTGTAGGTCCCGCTCTTGTGCTGGAGTATAAAGGGGAAGCGAAGCTGGCCGTCGAAGCAGGCTTCAGCAATATAACTCTGGAGTGGGTGCCTTGGCCATGTGCTAGATAATATGGCAGTCAGTAGCGATCCATGGGGACGTATAATGAAGAAGATGTGAAAGTGGGTAGAAGTTTTATACACAGTAGAGCTCAAAATGCCATTCATGAATGTTGTTTTAAAAATACAATGTGTTTGAGGGTGAAGGTCAATTTTTGTTGGAAAGGGATGCACTTAGATGTCAGGTGAGTATTCAGCTGTAGGAGAGTGAGTGTCAAGGGTAGGGGTAGGGACGTCTTCTACTAGCTCCTCTCCTATGGCGCTAATAATAAAGTGACACAGTGCTTTCCTCAAGTCCTGTTCGTCTGGTCCGGTGTATATCCCGTTGGGGGAAAAATCAGGAAATTGGAGTTGGTCGTCAGAGAGAGATGCAATGATCTTGCTCTGCAGTGGGTTGCGGGGGTAGGATGAGGTTAAGGTAGTAGGTATCTCTAAGCCTGGTGCTATTAAACGAATACGTATGCAAATATAATGTGGTGTTTTATGAACAGAGGTACTCAGGATTCTGTTCATGGGGACTAATAATAATTGAAGAGACTAGAGTGTTTCCTAAAGTGTCAGTGCTTGCAATGTTTTTGTTCTTTGACCTTGGTGACGATAGGATGCGGAAAAGCTGGTGCAAGCGAAAGCGTTATTTGCTGTGCTTGAGTATAATCGATCCCTAGGGCTTGAAATATAGTGAGAAGGACAGTGTTTGCTAAAGGTGTGACGTAACAAAAAGACGATGGGTGACCAGTGGAGAGACCTACCACGTTGTTGTTCACTAAATACACGATGATGGGAGAGGCTGTAGTATCAGGGGATGGGTCATTCATTCCCTATAATGAGTGGAAGTGCGGAGATGGACAGGTCGGGGGATGAGCAGTGGGAACGTCAGGTGCAGGGTCCTGTAGGTCTACTGAGTAGTCCTGCAGGAGTGCCACAAGGAGTGGGGACTCATCAGTTGAAGACAATGGTTGAGGGTGAGCACTACTGGATGCTGATGCTGTGGGAGATGCAGGAGCGGAAAGACGAGGGAGTGTTGCTTCTTCAGAAAGTGCTGTAGAATGTGCGGAGTTAGACTCGTCGTCTGTGTAAATGACGGGGGAGAATTAACAAAATAAACAGACGAACTTAATGAGGGTGGGGAGGATGAAGAGGAATTAGAGGAATGACCAGGCCACAGCAGATCCGGGCGGGTGGTATCTGGTGGAGGCAGTGACTGGGAGGAGACGTTGAATGAGGGCGGATAGTCTACGAGAGACAGAAGGGCAAGGCGTAGCTCAGTACTGGGGGTAAAGGTGATTCCTAAAGTATTCCATGCGGCTGCAAGAATGTCACTTTGATGGCGTGTAAGAGGGGTAAAGCGGTCCAGGGAGGTGTGATAGACAGCAGTGGCCGTACCACGGACTGAATGAATGAGAAGACTTATGATCTGTGGGGGTCAAGGGACATAACGGGGGTAATCAAAAGGGGACAATACAAGAGAAGTGGGGATACACCACCACCCCTCCTTTTGGCTGCCACTGGACGCAAGGCAAGAGGCAGACAAAATGTGTGAGAGACAGAAAAAAGGCGCAAAGTGCGTGCAATGAGGGCCGAAAAATAATGCAACTACTTAGCGGGATCACAGCTAAAATTAAAAGGCAAAGCAATCCAGACAACAGCTACTTAGCGCAGTCGCCGCTAAACCGGACCGAAGAAGGTGTGTGTGGGCAACTGAGCACCAAAGTAACTGGCAGTCTGCCACCTTGGCTAGGGATGGTAAAGGTGGCAGAACGGCAACAACTGGGGGGGGGGCCTAGCGTGGAACAACAGGCAGAACTATCATCAAAAAGATGAGACACAAAAAACAGACACAACGAACAAAAAATAAACAAATATTAAATAAATGAAATGCATCACAGAAGAAAAACGAAAACCATCAAAGTGAGGAAGAACAGAGTGCGAGGAAACAAAGAGAAAAGGCGGGGCTAGGGGGAGCTGCAGGGCAGCAGCGACCGTTCGACAGAGACTTCCTCTAACAATGCTGGGTCCCAGACCCCTGAACTTTAGAACTCATCTGGACAAGAAGACTGCCAAGAAGAAGAGCCGGAGAAGCTGCAAAAAGGAACGACTGCTTTGCTAGGCTGACCTGCAGTGGCTGCTTTTGTCTTGGGTAGTGAAAGGCCTGGACTTGACTTTCTGCAACCTAAATTTGTGAGTCTCTCCAAGGGCTTGAGGTAGAGCTTGCCCCCTGTTCACGAAGTCTCAGGAACAGCAAAGACTTCAAGTTCTTCGACCCGCAGCACTGGGGACTGTGTGTTTTGTGCTGCAACCCAAAGAGCACCAACTCAACGACGTCTACGACACCACTGCCGACTCCGTGTCCTGAAGGCACCGCAGAGAGCTCCGCCGCAACGCGACCCTGGTCTCACCGACGACGCCTGTTGATGCCGTCACCGAGCCGCTGCTTGCACCGCGACCTGTGGGCACCGCACTCCGCACCGCCTTGCTTCACGAGGACGCCTTGGCCTTCCTGACGCCGCCACTTCCCGCCGAAATCGACGTCGCCGCTCGTAAGTGACACGACGCACCGCCCTCATCCTGCACCGCAACCTTGGCCTACTGACGCCGGCGCCATCGACTCCAGTTCGTCAGCCGACGACAGCGCTTCAGCAACAACGACGACGCTGCTTGCACCGTGACCTGCTAGCACCGTGGCGAGCACCGCCTTCATCTCGCACCGCGACCCTGGTCTCACCGACGACGCCATCTGACTCCGTCACCGAGCCGCTGCTCGCACCGTGACCTGGGGGCACCGCACGCTGCACCACTGCGCTTCGCACCGCAGCACCAGACGTCTGCCGGCGCCAGCGCTCCTGGTTCCATCAGAGAGGAGCTCGACCTGCAACGCGAGTGACTTCAAGGGCCTCAACGCCCTGCATCTCTCACAGGTACTGTTTGCGGGTCTTCCCCACACCGTAGCTGGCCCGCGACCGCGCGACCAGCCAGAACTGTTGGATTTGTTGTTCACGACGCCGTGGTAGCCCGGACAGAGCTATCCACAGAAGGAACTCTTTTTAATCAGCGTATTTTTGGAACTGTAAACTTTTAAGTATAGTATTGTGGATTTTTATCGTTTTGGGTCTTGTCTTAAGTATATAAAAATATTGAATATTTTTCTAAACTGGTGTGGTGTCCTTTTGTAGTGCTTACGCTGTATTACTGTTGGTTATGTGCAAATGCTTTACACACTGCCTCTAAGATAAGCCTGGCTGCTCGTGCCAAGCTACCAATGGGGTGAGCAGGGGTTATTTTAGAGGTGTAACTCCCTTATCCTGACTAGAGTGGTGGTTTTTGCCTGGCTTTGGCCCACGCCCAAGCCTACCAAAAATCCCATTTCTAACAACCACTGACACAGTGTGGCGTTCCTACTTGGGACAGGTGTAGACATGTTACAATCCAACCAGACAAAGGATGTGAAGAGAACGAGATACCTGGGCATCAGAGAGAAATCATACAAGTGTAGTGGGAGAGGGGCGAAGCGTATTACCCCCAGTAATAGACGTCTCGTTTCACGGGGGTGTTCATCTTGTGAAGTATAGGTTCAGTTCAGTCCAGAGAGGTCTTGTGCTATGGACCAGTGCAGAAGGCTTGACTAAAGTATTATCAGCCCTGCAGGTACAGCAGAGTAGAAGAGCCATGCCCACCAAGTACATATAGATAAAAGACTCACCCTCTCCCATTCACATACCACTGCTTTAGTGCTTAAGGGAAGAAGGCAATCTGCCAGCATTAGAAAGAGGTAAGTCTAAGTTTGGAGTTCGGATCATGACAAAATTACCCAATGCAACCGTGGTAAAATTCAATGATGGGCGTGGGTTCAAATTTTGTTCCAAGTATGACGGGATGCCAGACTAGAGGAAGTGAACATGCCTTCAGTGGCAGAACATGTGTGAAACATTACCCTTTGACTCTTCAAGCAGTTATCTGTGGGATATAATCCTAATTTAAATACTCTGTCAAGAGTTCAGTCTGTCCTATGAGTCAACCGCAGTATGGATTGCGCCAGGTGAGGGGTGACTTTCACTGTAGATGTGTGGTGAGTCCTCACCCACAGACAAACAATTACAATCCCTTAACTGGAGAAAAGCATATTTCCCCTTTTCCACATAGTAGATAAGCCTTCCTTCCCTGTTTGTATTGTGGGCCCACCCCCCTCAGCAATAACTCAGCCCCTTGCTCAGTGAACCACCTATCTTGTCCTCTCTCCATTCAGACGAGGACGTGTCCTAAGCTAAGTGTATGTTTATTCTTTTCTACTGCATGGGTGCTGCTTTATATGACCGGTGACATGTGTCTTCGCTTTTGCCTGCCATGCACAGCCATTGGTATGTTTAGCAGAGTACTGTGGTCCACCCCACTTCTGTGCTCTAGCTGCAGTGCTGCAGAGGGTGCATTAGGGCTGTCATGCTCTAGCGGGTTTTATCCCCGTCCTCCACTCCATTGCGTTTTGAACTCTCTCCTTTGAGAATGAATGCGAACGGAGGTGCGAGGATAAAGCTAGCAAAGTTGTGTCCTGATTTGGAACCTGTTTGAGTTGGAGGGTAGAGGCTTCATATAAGAGCCTGGAGCCATTCAAGTAGTTGCTAAGTTCTTAATTTCATGTTAGGCCCTAAGGTTACAGCAAAAGCAGGTAGATCCTGCCAGGGTTTCATCTTCCCTCCAACTGCCCATATCTTCTAGCTTCCACTCCACACCAAACAGCGACATTCTATTACATCAGTCACTCTCAATATTTCAGGCAACATCTCCTTTCCTTACAAACAAATAAATAAATAACAGCCATTACCCAACGGTCGAAGACATGCATGCCTTGTGACTTCCCTGGAAAAAAAGCTCTAATACCACGTCTGCATACACTACTTATGAACAACGGACATGTAGTCATGGACGCCCGGCCACATGACAGCCATGGCACAGATCCTAGTGGCCTCCTTTGATAAAGGGTTCCCCATCAACCCAAAGTCTGCAAGTTCAAGACACAAACAAAACAAAAATAGAAAGTTTAAACGGCATCACTTTAACTCAAATATCCCTTGACCAGACTCCAACACAAAATCTATCCCCACATCAACACTCATGCCCAAAGTCCCCAAACTTCCACATTACACTACTAAACTATGCAGGTGAGACAGACACAGACTCTCATATTTTCTCCATCTTCTACAAGTAACACACACCACTATATGTTCAAACACAAAAGTGCAGCACAGCAGTCCAATGCTCAGTCACACTAGCTGGCCAAACTAGCATGACCAAGAGCCAGGCTGAGGAAAGCACTTAATCTGCACCCAGGAAACTGCACCACAAAAGGTTGGGATGTCATTTGTACACAATACTGACAGCCCCCATCAACTTCTCCAACAAGGTACTACACGTCCCAAATTTTGCATACCACGGGTTACTCCCCGCATACAGCCTCTAGTGACAAGATCTTGCTCTTCCCCAACTTTGCGTACCGTGGGCTACTCCACCATACAACCTCTAGTGAAAGGGTACTGCTCCTTCTCCGGTTCACAAGAACGCACACACAAGTGTGCAACGCGCATATCTGATGCTATGGGGTATTACTCTTTCTGACATGTACAATCAGCATATACCAAATCAACAACACGCAGATGTGTACAACACTCTTTCCCCCAAACTGCTAACTAGACTCCATGTGGAGTCGAAAGTAAATGCCCACACCCGAGTCTCAAAACAACCAACGGGTGGATAATTTAAACTTCCCAACCTGTCTTGCACTACTAAGCATTCAGCACACACAGTCATTAACATAAACTGCAATTCCCAAACAACAGAAGTCAACGTACACAGAAAGTTACTAACCTGACGCATACAGTACGAATATGGCACATCAATGTGCAAGAATTACCAATGAAACTGTTCCCCAACCTAATGAACAGCACACATCAACATTCTGTTACACTCTGTTACATCATTCACTCTCAGCATTCCAGATAGCAGATCAGACATTCAGGGAATGGGAACACACATGAACTACTGAAACCTATGGCGACTTTTATGCTTAAAGCCCTAATGTCTGATCAGTTCACTGAAATGTGCTGAAGTTTGCAGATAGCTATTCTCTGGATACAAAGTGCCTCTTTCTTATATGGCATTGTTTGCACCAGTTAGGAGTGAAGTTCTGACAAAGTCTTTTCTGGAGTGTGGTGGCATCTTGTCATTGGGTTAACCTATACTTTCAGTGATTGTTTGCGCAAACACTGACAAAGTCGATAGGTCTTTTTAGCCAACAAAATGTGCACTCTGGGATTTGTAAATTGCCTTTTAAAATTACAGGTCAGTGGTTTTATAACCTTTAAATGCCTCTTGTAGAGAGAATTTTTCACCCTTCCCCACCAATGACAAGCATATTTTCTCAGAATTATTCTATAAAACTGTCAGCTCTGAACATATTTAGTAATTCAAATATTGCAAATGATTGAAATGCATGATTGCCAACATGGTAGTGGCAGCCTGGACTCACTAAAATTGTAAAGGAATCTACAGTGTGAGCCTTTATTGGAAATGGGGTGGAGGATTTTGAGTGTTATTTGGAGCCCTCATTTACCTCCTCACCTCTACTTTAACACCTACTTCGAGCCAAGACATGAGTGAAAAAGACATTACTGATGGCCTATTACGGAGTGCATAAAGGTATCATTAAGCATAATGTTTGTCTCTGTTCCTTAGGAGCAAAATAAATGCTCAACTTGACCAAAACCTGGCACCCCTGATCCTCAAATTAATTCAGGCCCCTGGCCTAAGTTTGAAGACCAATGTTCTAGGTATTGTGGCAAAAATTCCAATATGCACCACGTAATCCATTAATATATTTTTTAAGACCCAGTGGCACAATCCCCTGAACCATGTAAGACACTGTTAGACTTGCTCACTTCATGAACTGCAATTCACAACAGGCATTTCACCCCACCACAAAACAGGTTCTTTAACTTGACGATAATACCAAAAAGAACATTTATCAGATGTTTTAAAGCAAACATTTCTTGAGGGAGAATGTCCTACAAAACATGCCTTGCAGTGCTCAGACCTGCTCACTGCACTCACTCGAATAATGGTGATGTAGTGAAATAGCTGATCAGGGCATATTGACTGTCCTGTAAAACGTACCTGGAGATGCTGAGTGGCTTAGGAAATGAACATCTGAAGAAATATCTGGTGAAATGGGGATTTGTGTTTGATTCCAAATACCAGCAAGACCAGCTGATTGTATACTTATTATTGACGGTTTAGAGAGTTCCTGATGAAAGTCCTGGAACTGACCAGGGAATCCTGAGACCTCCCAAGTCATGAGTTGTAGGTTGCCCAAGACCACAAAATAGTGATATTGACCCAGCAGATTCAGAAGAAGGTGAGAAAAGTTAGGGAGAAGGATTGGAATGTCTATTGTCATTTGTAATAAGTCTGGAAATCAGATTTGGGATAGCCAAAAAGGGATTACTAGGAGTACACGTGTCAATCATTTCCTGATTTTTGAAAACCAATGGGCAATCATGAGAAATGGAGGAAAAGTGTAAGGAAGACCCTATTTCCATACCTGAAGAAATACATCTGTTGCTATTGCTAGTGGGTCCATTTTCCAGCTGTAGAACTGGAGACATTGGGAATTTAGTCTGGAGGCAAACAGTTCTACCATGAATAGGCAGGCCTGTTTCTTTTTGAACGTGTCGAAATACCAGAATATGGTGTTTGAAATTGCTGAAATCCGTGAGCTATGGCACAGGAGATATTCAGCCATCACAAAAATGTAATGGTGAAGACAATACTCCCAAAACTGTTTCCGTTGATTTGCTAATATCTTGGATCGAGTGCCCCCATATGATTGATCTTGAGAAGGACTGAACAACGCACTCAGTATTTTGTAAAACCTGGAATGCAAAGGAGCCTGCAACTCGCTCTGTAATTTTCATGCATAGAGATCTCCTTCTGCAACCATCACCACCAATCAAGAACTGGCCACATTAAGCACCGCACCATGGAGTTATGGCATGGAGGTGGTCTAGACACCTGCTTGCCACCTCCCTTTCAAATCCAAATAGCTTAGGTCATTTCTTAGAGGCCATATTTTTAACCTTTTAGCGAGCTCGATAGCGTAAGGGTCCTGGAAAAATACTGCTTGGATAGATGATGACAGGAGACCTACTATGCACACTAATTGGTGGAGGGATATGAGAAATCAAGTGAATAATAAATTAGAACTCCTTTTTGATAGTGGACAGTTTGGCCTCCAGACGTTGAAGCATACAAGATTTGGATTTCACCAGAAATCACAGAAATCCTATGAACCGGACGAGAGAAACAAGAGATTTGGGTTGATTTTTTTCTCTTTCCAAAAGAATAGATGTTTGTAACTTAGACATGAGTGTATGTTTGTCCTAGGACATTAAAAGGGTGTAGCCCAGGTACATTTAATTTCAATGCCTTGGTATCTGCGATGTGCTATCAACAATTTAGAAAGCTTGTTCAAACACCAATGAGCTAATGAAAGAATGAGTAGTGCACTGATTGAAGAAGTCCTCCCACTTGAATAGAAGTTTTGATGACGCTGAAAGATGGAAACTGACAGGTATGCCTCTTTTAGGTGCAGTCGAATCATTCAATCAGAAGACTGAAGACAGTCCCTCAGGTGGATATCTTGAAATGTCTGTAAAGCACAAACTGATTGAGATATCAGAGCTTTATTACCGGACACAAGTTCTTGTTTTTCTTCTTTACAAGAAAGAGATTGTTTAGAAAACCTGTTGGATTAAAAGGGGTTAATTCTAATGCACTCTTTTACAGTAAATCCTGAATGTCTTGATCTCTCAAGTAAGAATGTGTTTGAGAAAGATACACTGAGCATGGAAATGATGTTTGAATTGGGTTGTTGATAAATTCTATCTGATACCCTTCTACTGTATGTAGAACCCAGGGATCTGTTGTCAGGCATGCGAGAACAAAGCTATTCAACCCCCACAATACAACGAACTGGTTTCAAACTTGCTATTCGTAATGGTGGCTCTTGTTTGACCTCTGCAATAATTTCTGGTGCCTCTATGTCTTTGTGGGTAACTAGCCTCTGCTATTTAAAAATGGAGACCTACCACCATATTGCAATCGACTGGCGGGACAGCCCCCTTTTCAGCTGGTCCATCCAGAGAAAAACACATTGGCCCAAGACCTACTTTAATGATAATTGGATTGTATTTATGCAACTGAAGGTGTTTATCTTTAATGAAATGTTCCTCAAACTAAAGACCATTCGTTGTTGGACCTTCTTCTGAGAAAGCTACTTTGGTAAGTTTATGATCCAACCCTTGCACTGGTTCTAAGATATAGCTGAATTGGCATTTCTCATTAAACAAATAACAAGGATCCAATTTAATAATTCTGAAGGATCAATTGTGACCAATTCTTCCATGGCTTGTTCGGCTTCCCAAAACTATTTTCTAATTGGCGCATCATGTCCAGTAATTTATTCAGAATGGCTGACTAGGCTCTGTCAATTCCTTTTTTTGGTCTTTCCCAGGAGAGCAGTTTGAGATTTTTTTCCATCACCACAGGAATTGACATCACTGGATTTCCCATCATCCATCTCCACAAGAAGTGACATCACTGGATTCCCACCCACAGCACTCTGCGCTCCTCCCAGGACCTACTTAAAGGCAGCTAAAATGCAGACGCCAAATACATGCCTGCCTGCACTTACCCGTGCCTGGACCGCGTTCAGCGTCTGGAACCCTGGTTCACCCACTGCTACCCTGCCGCACTCCTCCGTGCTCTCAACTACAGCCCCTGCTCGCTGTACTGCAGCCACACTGCACAACACAGAAGCAGCATTCATCATGCACCTCCTGCAAGTTCTCATGCACTCTCCCATACCCCAGAACCACAAATTGCACACCAGCAGCAATCCACTTGCTTGCTCACACTGAAACAAACCAGCTACAAGCTCATGCTCACACAAACCAAAGACCACACTCTTATACATGTTCAACACCTGCTTGCTCACCAAAAATGTCACGGAGATTTTGGACCTACTGCACGACCACACTCCAGACCTGCTCTTCCTCACAGAAACTTGTCTAAACCCAACCTCTGCACCAGACATCGCAATATCCATCTCCGCTGGCTACAAGATTGCAAGGCAAGACTGCCAGTATAAGCCCAGAGGTATAATCGCCATCATATTCAGAGATACCATGAGCTACAGCACCTACACAGACCAATGGGGCAATCAGGCTGTGCCAGAAGGGCTGGTCAGACAGCTCAGTGTGTGGGCTGTTTTTTTGGCTGTTTGTGGGCCTGTTTTATGGTCTGGTGGGCTGTTTTTTTACAGTTGATTTCCCCGATAGTAACACAAACATAGCCTGCAACAAGCTGAAATCCATGCAGTCTTCCATACCTTGCAAAACACTTATACAGTGTGTCTTTACAAGTTCAAAACTGCCTCAATTTACAAATATGGGCCATTTTTTTTAGCTATTTAATTCACTGATGGGGGCTGCTTTTATTTTGGTGCCCAGGTCTATTTTCTGTCCGAGTCCGACCAGGCAGGGACACCCACACCAGCTACATGGAACACCTTCCGTTCAAGATACACATCTTAGCCAACTTCTCTCTCACAGGAACCATCGTATACACACCACCAGGACTACCCACAATTTCACCAGTGACATCACAGACTTCGTCGCAATTCTCATCATTAACACCAGCCCATTCATCCTCCCCCAGAGACCTAAACTTTCACCTAGAAGACCGCATCGACCCAAACTCTACGTCCCGTCTAGAAAACATTACAAACCTTGGCATCTCCCCTGTTACTGAACTCACCCAGACCAGCAGACACCTATCATACCCCATTTTTTCCTCAACCAGCAACATCACAGTCGATAAGCCAGCAACTATGACCTGGACAGACCAAGCCCTAATCAGTTTCAGAATACCATCCTGCACTATATGTAGACATAGACAAGGTCAGAGGAGGGGGGAATTGTTCACCTCGCTGCTCATCAGTATTTACTTTCCTCCCCCAACCCTTCCTCCTTCTATTTTAAACAAAACAAAAAATACCTTTTTTTGAGGGTGAAGGAAGCGCAGTTTGCTGCCGGGCTGTGCTCTGGCAACCATTTAATGTTTTTTTAAACTTACTGGGTGTCTGGGTGTCTGCCATCTTGGAACAGTAAAATAAAACAACAAAAATGACCATGACATCATAATGCATACGCATGTATGTTTGGTGATGCATGAGTGTGTGCACGGCATCAAGATGGAGCTGCTGTAATATCATGATCCATATGTGAACATGTGTGATGGCCTACGTGTGTGTATTCTACACTTTCTTATGCTGAGGTTGTACCTCATCAGCACAAACCCTTTTTTCCCCCAACATGTTGATATGGAGCAGCATCTGCAAAAGGATGAGCAAAGTCAAAATGTTGGGCTGCTCCACTGAAAAGTGAGACCTATTGGAGCAAATTAAAGTCTCACAAATGCTTGTTAGCATAGAAAAGGGAAGAAGGCAACACAGAAAAGAGAAAAATCTATCCCGGTCAGATCGCAAAGGACTGAAGGATCACAAATAATTCACCTTCAAACCTAGGTGCAGGGAGACACTCTTATCACCAGAGCAGAATGATGCCTTATGGGGGAGTCAGTTTTTCATCTTTCATTCAGGCACTAAAGCACTGGAGATGCCGCTCTTGCAGATCTCTCGCTTCCTATGGTGTCCACAGGAGGACTTGTTGCGTACAGGTTATAGAAGGATCTAAAGGCCTGAAAACTATGAGAACTTTCATGTTTTCCAGCTAAGGAAGATGTCTTGGGTTTCTTAAAGGAGTTGTTCTAGAAGAGATGACTATATGGGATCTTTCAGTGATGGCTCGTAACTTGGACCTATTTAGGTGGTGAACAGCTGTCTACAACTGAAAGGTATGCCAAAGCCTGTGTGCTATGCTTTCTGTGACAGGCAGGTGAGCTGAGCCCACGCCTGTCTTTGCACAACACACTTCGTTTATACCACATTCAAATGATTCAACGCAAATCTGAAGTGAAACAGTGCTAGCCGTGGTTGTCTCAACCACATCTATGCCAAGTTTCTTGTGTTTCTCTGCTATTCCTTGGGCTTATTATGCCTATCTGATTTTGTTTTCTTTTGGCTGAGGTGCAGGTGTATACTTTGGCAAAATCTTTCGCAGAAGCCATCTAATAACTTGACTTATTTGTACAAAAGTGGTGTGAAGGAAGCTGCTGCACCGGAATTAGCAAGGCACCCCCCTAAGGAGAGATTATTTAGCAGGTCAGGGAACAGGGGGAAATACAATCAAAACTACAAAGGTAATAATCCCTCTAGACCTAAATTTCTTTCATTAATGGCTTCTCAAAGCTCAAAAATAGGGCATAAAGAACATTATTCTCCACACAAGACAATTGGTCATTCTTACAAATTTTATTTCATTTTTTTTTTTTTACTTATTTATCTGATATTTCTCATTATAAAAAAATTCATGACTCTTTACAATGAATATCACAATTTTTTACAAAAATATGACTGTTTTCATGATTCAAATAATACAATACATATAACACAATTGATTTCAACACCTATAAGTTCACAACTGACTAAAAAATATGATTCAACACACCCCCACACACAGTCACACCTCTCTCTACTCTACAACCACATCACTTACACACAATACACTCATACTCTACACCCCAGAACAACACTGCATGCACAGATGGAGAAATCCGGGTGAAAAAATCAACCCTCGATTGCTGTGCTGATAACTGGGATGTCTCACTCTAACTGGTCGACGTAAGTTTCAATGGAATGATTTAATTACTAAACCATCTTCTTCAGGACCTGTTATTTTATGATTTATAACGGGTGGAAGGAGGGGGGAACAGATCTGTAACGATAACGTGGAGAATATTTAGATTTTAATTATTTTCATTTACACAAAAGCCCAAAGAGATATTTTACATTTCTCCTAATATATACATATAAAACAAGCGAATGTGCCACTACTAAGCATTTTCAAAAAAGGATATCACCCATTGTGTGAGGTTAGTGGTATTCATTCTCAACCCAACATGTGAAAAAAGATTTAGACATCTTGGAAGAAAAAAGACAAAATCATGGGCATCATTACATGGTAGTAGTTCTATGCAAGATGGACATTGGTCAAGATTATTGTTGGAGATGTGAAAAGAGCAGTGTACATAAAAAAGAATTTTTTGTCAAAGACAAAGTGAAACGGAAAGGAAGAATTGTATTTAGTTATACATTCATTGAGTAGTCTCCCTTTCCTTAATTAAAAGCATGCTCCTAGCAATCTATGATGAAACATATTGCTAATTACCTGTGAATACTAAAAATGAAAATTTCTAAAAACACTCTGGTACCCTGGGCAGGCAGTCAATTATTTCTGTGCCTCTGCAGGCCCTGGTTTCACGAAATAGAATCTTTCAATTATCTACAGGTTGGTATAAAACGAGAAAACATGTCTATCAGTTATCTCATGGTGATAGAGTTAATAAATTTCAAACCCTTATATTATCATCTGAAGGTATAAATCATTACCTTTTATTCACGGTCTCCTGATATATATCTGGGGTCCTAATAGAAATTGACACCGCCGTTTAGTTTGTAGTCATTCGATATCTCAGCAGAATGCAATGGGCGTTCTCTCCTGAACAGTCTCTATGCTTGAGGAGAAGAACGCAATAATTAGGATAACCTTCTCCGCATATTTTTCCTTTTTATGAGTTGACTCTAAAGACAATATCTACCTATGCGGTATGCAGCGTAGAATTACAGAGTGGCATACCTCTAAATATTCTGGTCCTTGTCAGGGGTTATTGTCCTAGCTGTCCTCTTAAGACTTGCCACCGCCGTTTACTTTATCGTTCTCTGTTTTCTCGCCAAGATGCTATGAATGTTCACTCATTTGTAGCCTCTATATTAGGGGAAAGAGCGCAATAATTAGGGTAGCATTATCCACATATTTTTACTATTTGTTGACACTGGGATAATACGCCCCTATCTGACGAGCAGCATGGGGAGCTAAAACGTAAGGCTGCATACCTCTAATTTGTCCTTCTCCAGAAAAAGTTGCCTCATTATTTATGCAGCAACATGATATTTTTATGGCTCCCGGAGTCTAGCCTCTTTATATGTATCTTATTCCTTTGAGCAGGACACAGTGCGTGCTGAGAAATGAAAAAATAAAAACTAAAATAAAGAGTTGTTCCGGCTACCCCTGAGGCACTATTGTGAGTACAATGGTCTCCTTTATATATGTCGGTGTCTATTTATCAATGTTGACCCTGTTATCTCTATATAGCCCATATTCCGCTGTCTTAATCTCATAGTTATCATCCCCAATTGCAGTAACTGCTCGGTGATAAAAACAATGCACAGGGTACTCGAGTTTTGCACAGGCTATTCCCAGTGTAGTGCTGCCATATCACGGCCCGTTAGCGAGCAACCCGCATTAAAAACATTGAAAGTTGCGAGTTTATCTACGAAATTTACCTCTCGTTTGGCGATCCCTTACGGCGGTTCCTACTTCTTCGGGCATGCATCAGCGGGATATTACCAACCCGCTTCTGATTTATACCCCATATGAAGCCATTAGTCGGCTCACAGTTGAATCTGGCCGCCAATTGCAATGACTTCATTTCCGGTTTAGACCGGAACTAATCATGGAAAGCAATTCTGGGTTTGCTAATAAAGGCGCCATATTGGAACGGTGTTACATCTGGCGATCACTACCATCATTGATGGGTTCAAACGGACCTCATCATGATAAAAGGTACTGTGTCTATTTAGGAAAAAGCTCCCAGTTATGCTAGAATTTTATGTATAAGTCCATATTTTGAGTGTCATGATATTTCTATCTAGTTGTTGAATTTTTAACGCGTACCAAGAGGGAACTGATGCCATACGAGGCTAGTGTGCAGTATGTGTCTATGCAAGATGCAATGTCTCAAATGGGGACAGCGAGCGGCCCTGAGCTACTTACATTAATGTCATCGTGCCTGAATCGATGGGTATACAAGGCATTTCCTATGATTGTTAGTTGGACCTATCCTAGAGTTCTAAAATTGTTAGGTATGTTGCCAATTGTTAATGTCTCTAATCTAGAGGCTGTCGGAGTCAGAGTACTAATATACATATATATATGTGTGTTGGTACTTGGATATCAAAGGAATTCAAAGACATCCATATATTTTATCTATTATAAGTATCTGTACGGACCCCTCATGATGATACCTTGGTCTCCTTACTCTCAGTATGTGATCTATATAGTTCATCATACCCAACCCGTTAGGTTATCTGCCAGATTATCTCTTCGTTCAAGCCGTCCTTAACTGAGTTAAGGGTATAGATCCAAAAGTTTCCCGACATTTTCGTACATCATCAATGTTTTTTCCTGGGATACTTTTGACTTTTTCCAAAATGAGCCATCTAAGCTCGTTCTCATTATGGTTTAGATCGATACAGTGTTGGACCATAGGGGACAAGATTTTCCGAGTTCTAATGGCTGATCTATGTTCACTGTATCGAGTTCTAAACTCCCGGCTTGTTTCTCCCACATACCCTTTATGACAAGGGCAGAGGATAAGGTAGACCAGATTGTGACTTCTACAATTTGTAAAGTCCCTGAGTTTCCCCTTCTTTCCTTGATATTCCCAAAATTGGGTAACAATTGCTGTGTCACATGCTACACATGTGCCACATCTATGATTTCCCAGGATGAGGGGACCTGTAATTGTGGTTTGTTTCTCTCGTAAAATCTGTCTTTCCCTTGTATGCACCAAGTTATCCTTAAGATTTTTGTTTCTCCGGTAAGCAAGAAATATCAGATAAATAAGTAAAAAAGAAAAAAATGAAATAAAATTTGTAAGAATGACCAATTGTCTTGTGTGGAGAATAATGTTCTTTATGCCCTATTTTTGAGCTTTGAGAAGGCATTAATGAAAGAAATTTAGGTCTAGAGGGATTATTACCTTTGTAGTTTTGAAGGAAGCTGCTGCACCCTTTCCTCTAGGGTTGGGCCACTCACATCATATTACACTTGGTAAGAGTGTGGGAAGCCGCACATACAGGCATACCTGTAGGAGCCAGAAACTAAACATTTATGATCTGTGCCTTCAACAGTGGCGCAACATTAGCCCCCGCAGCCCCTGTGGTGTGGGGGGCCCGAGATCCAAGGGGCCCCCTCAGCAATTGTGGTAGGCCAGGGGAAGGGGGCCAGCTCCGGACTGGTACCGGGCATTTCCCAGGGACGCTGGAAAGGTTGGGCCCAGTTTCTGTTACATGAGGCTGATTTTGTTACTGGGGCAATATCGGCCCACAGTAACTAAATCTGCCCCTGCGCTCCCGCCCTCCCCTGCGCCTTGGCTTGTCAGCACGTCACGTGATACCACGCAGCCTCAAGTGAGCCCTACTCTGACGTCATCGGCCTCATCATGCAGCAGGGCAGACAGCTAGAGCTAGAGCCAGGCCCAGGCCCAGGCCGGCAGCAGCTCGAGAGACTAGCAGTAGTAAACTAGTAGCCCGCCACCTGCAGCCACTAGCCTGCCATTACTACTACAGCACCGACCCTAGCAGCAGCTAGACAGCTACCTTGGTAAGAGGCTAGGAGATGGATTGTCAGACACTGTAATCACTATCACTGCGAGTAGTTAAGTCCCTCGCAATGACTCCTATCCTACAAAATGTCCACCATCGCAGAACGGCGTCACTGTAGGCAGCATTAACCAGTGAAAACATTTCACAGACAATTTAAGATTGGTGTATACCGAGGTCCCGGGCGTTAGTTCCCTATGTCACCACTTTTTGGTGCCTATTGGGAAATGATGAAGGCCTGGCCTCCGATAATAAAGATAACTAGATTCACTAATAATAGAGGGCACCGATAGTCTTTATTTATGACCTGTGTTTATTGCCATAAAGAAGTCAACGTGCGCTGGATTTAAAAGCACCAAGTTATTGGTTAATTATGAACCTGAGAGTGTGGGGGGTGTACTGTGTAAGAAATTAAAAATCTCCGTATAAAAACAGGGCACATTTAGACTTTGGACAACACATGGCCAATTTTTCTTTGCTGCAGTAATCGGTAATCTAATAAATCTATGTCTTAACCCAAGCATCCAATCCCGCCGGCTGCTTCTGTACCTGCTTACTCTTTTTGAAGTAATTTACAGTCTGTACACAAGCCTCGCTTAATTCCACAACTATTGAGTGAGTAGGGGGTCTAAGCCCCAAGGCCACCAATGAGATGACAATACTCAGTAGATTTTACAGAACTAGCTGAAGGGGGAGTAAACCACTAACCGTGGTCCCCTGGTCACTATCAGATTACAGAGCATTGGCTTGATGAAAAGGTGCTGATTGTCATGCTACTGTGAGTGGTGAGGGTCAGTGAGTTTGGAGATTGAGACACGTCATCTTGTAGTCTCTGTTTGCTATTTGCTGTACCTGGGAGCCGTCTGCACCTTTAAACCACGTATGTTATGAATACAGGCCTCACCGCAAGTGAAGGTGTTTCCCAGTGCTTTCTATAATATATGTAAATTGTATCCAACCTGTGATGCGTGCTAGTTTCATTCATCTCCAAAGGATGAAAAACTGAGCCAGTGCTGCTGGGACTCAATCCAAGACTTGCAATTTATACATATATTTCTGCAAGAAGCATTAACCTGCTGGGCTCTTTTTCTGTCACTTAAAGCAAACGTCCTGCAGGCTGCACAGGTCTCCTCTACAGCAGGCACATTGACACAGCGCTACCTGGGAAAGAGTTGTGTGGAGAGTATATGTGATTCCTTCCAGCCATGTCTTTCTAGGTATCAGGTTGGTGATGTCAGAGGGCATCAAAAACGGGTGGGTCCACTCTAATGCCCCCTATGGGGATATAGAAAAACTTATGGCTGCTAAGGCCCGCATTCCTATGCAATCTACAATCTCTTGCCTTCAGGAAAACAGGCAGAGATTTCTGTAAAGTGCTTTGGGATACAGTGCAGATTAAACATGCTTACAGTGATCAGGTGTGCTCTGTATGTGAAATGCTTTTAAAGTGTTCTGGGTACAGAATAACAGTGGGTTCTAACATGCTTTTTGTTAAAGTTTATATTTAGGATTTGTAAAGTGCTTTTAGATGCAGTGTAGCTGCAAGGCTTGAAACATTTTCTGAGGTGTTTGAGTAGTTTCTAAATTGCTTCACCAACGTCTATGGTTAAAGCTTGCAAAGTGCTCTGTCATGCAGTGTTTATATTGGAGGCTTGGCTTTTAAAGTGCTCTGTGGTGTAGAGTTTTCCGACGGGCTTTGTAAAGTGCTCAGTGCTCCAGTAAATGATTGCCTTAAAACATGCTTTGGCATACAGTGCCTGAGAGGCTTGTGGTGTACTCTAGGTTACAGTTATCAAGGGCCTCAAGTTGCAAGCACCTCGTATGCACTCAAAGACAGAGCACTTGTCAAGCATGTCATGTGCACTATACCCTGGTGCACTGTGCAGGTTCATCATATTCACTGTACAGAAGAAAATCTAGGTGGCAGGCTTGTAAAGTGCTCAGTTGTAGTGTAGTCCATCAGCAGCCAGAAATCACCACAGCATACGAATAGCAGCTACCTTTAGTAACTGGCTATGACATTGACAGATAATATTACTGTGAGTAGTAAAGCCCCTAACAATGTCTCCTAGCCCATAAAACATGCTCAGGAATACACGGTGCAGCATTTCCATTATGCATTGTCTTTGCCTCTCAGGGTAATGAACGCAAGTGCTGAGATTTATTACAGCACTTTGTCACAACAACAATAGGTACTTTGGTGCCAGAAGGGTGTAGTGAGACATATCAAATATTTTAAGACTTGTCAAAGAAGACAGGTCAGGCCTTTACGGGGTGAGCATGTGATGTGTCCTCACACAAATTGCGTGGATGCTGTGTGGCACAAGAGAACCGTATTTCTTTACTGTAAATGTGTCTGTGGGTATGACTGGGTATCCTGGTGCACTGTAGGGCCATCTTTTACTATGCTTTTGAAGTTAATACATTTGAATATATAATGAAAAATGTGTTGTAAAATGCACCATTTTTAACAACTTATGGGGGGTGAGAACCACCCCCCAAGCTCTCCTTGCAACGGTCAGACTCGCTCTTTCCACTCGCTCGCTGTTCACTGTATGGGAACTGGTCTTTCTTATTTTTTGTGTTCTCTGTAAGAAGGTCTATGGGTATGACTGGGTATCCTGGTGCACTGTAGGGTCATCATTTACTATGTTATAAAACTGTATACATTTGAATATATAATAAAAAATGTGTCGTAAAATGCACAATTTTTGCCATTTAAAAAAAAAAAATCTTGACGGGAAAAGCGCCCCAAGCCCCACGTGCAGGGTCAGGCTTACTCGCTATGTTTGCTCACTATGCACCGTACGGACCTGGTCTGACAAAATTTACCAGGGCTGCTTTGAGTTCCCAGTGTGGCCCTGTAGGGGGCCCCCTCCATGTACTTTGTGGGGGGCCCCTCAAGTTTCGTTACACCACTGGCCTTGAAGTAAAACAATAGGGACATACAGCGATTATTAAAACCCCACAATAAATATATATATGAATTGGCTCAGAATAGAGGAAGAACAAGGCTCCTCCACTATTTCTGTGTCATATCCACCTGGCAGGTCTGCTGATCATGCTCAAGGGCAAGTCTGGAGCAAAGCCACACTCCTGGTAGGAGATGACTCAATAGACGCCAGGCCCATCCACACCATCATGTCATGGATCACAGGATGCAGGCCTTCATCCTTGAAAGATGGTTGCTCTTCAGACTTTCATCACTGTCGGGATTTGGTGGGGGTGGAGGAATGCAAATGTTGTCTTCCTTGAATCAGTGAGGTATGGAGGTTGGATGTCGTGGAATCAAACGTCTAGTAGGAGGAGGCGGCGGGATCAGGATCGCTAGCGGCACTACAACTGAGAGCGATGTAGAAGACACAGGTTGGGCCAGAGCAATCAGATCCTTCAAATTCTCCCTCGTGCTCTGAGACATCATAAGGTTTTGGGGCCTCCTTGTTGTAGAGGCCTCACTTGTCAGTGTGAGACAAGAAGCTGGGACAGGCCTAATGGGGACATAAGGATATAAACCAGGATTATTGAAATGAGAACATATTAAGGCGACTGAGACTCTGGAACAGCTGGACGCTGAATGGATGAAGTCAAGACAGAACCCAGTTCAGTCACAAAACAGTGCACGAGACCTACTTATGAAGGGGAAACCAGGATGGGAAGCCAGACTGGATGATACTCCTAAAGACAATTCAGTTGTGGTATGCAAAATAGCAAGTTGTTATTATTAATTATTGTGATTGTGAGTAAAAAGTATATTTATAAATGTTTGTGATGCAACATAAATATGTACAAACAAATAGTGCCGTACCGTACTGTTCAATTACTGGTTCCCATTTCCCCCATCAGATCGTGATTCCTTTGACCCGGTCTCAACAGTGCCTCACAGAATACTGCTCTATGACCTCCAATGGTCACCCTGGTAAAGTAAAGCCAGGGCAGCAGCGGGTCAAGCGATTGTTGCCTTACTAGCCTATTCTAATAGCTGGCTGGTCTTTTGTAAAGACCTCTATCCCGGGCTAGCTCAGCACATGACAAGGAAGTAGCTCCTACAGAAGGCAGCATATTGAAAAGCCATGAACACAGATTGGCAGTACAAACTCACCACTACACAGTCTTAGTTGCACTGGTTGACGGTGTGCCTGCACATAAAAAGTATAATTCACAAGGCTTCCAAAGCATCATTCCAACTTTGCTGACTAACATATTTAAGCATTGCGTTCACGGATTAGATCTGTGATCCTCAAACATGAATCTGAGAGGATCAGGCCCTGTCATAAAGTGTACAGGAGGAAGGTTCTTTGTTATTCATACATCAACAGTCTGGACGCATTGCCTTAAGCCCTTCATCACCAAAGCGACCACCTTGAGTTCTGTACCTAGTTGAAAACCTGCGCCCAGTGAATGGTACAGAGACCTGAGACGACTTTGTGCAGCATTTCCAGCACCCCCAAAACGACTTGCTGCTCTATACTGATGAAGGAATTAATCCAGATGCACATGTCTAGAGTTACACAGACAGGCTGTACCAACAAGGGTGAAAAAGTAAAGACAGTAACTGAAGTGTTATCATACACTGCATTTACCATGATGCATTGGCTCAAACTGAGTGCTGTGATGTGAGGCAGTATGCTCCCACCCTTCTGCAGTTGAAACCCTGTTTACAAGATAAGAATGTTTGCCCTGGCTGGTTTTAGTGCCATGAAACCTTTCACCGTGAGAGTGGTTTATTAAATAAACATATTTAGCAAGTTGATGAATCCCTCTTCCTGAGTTATCTTGTAAGCTTTCCTTCTAAAAAATAGTGATGCATTTCAAGGTGAGAAGGCTTTTTTTTAAAAATACATTTACTAAAGGTTTTGCTTGCAAGAGGCCTACACTTGGAGACAGAGCAAAAGTGCAATTGCTTCAGTTCTGTTTCTAACGGAGTGCAAACACTACCTTCAGTGAAAAACAGAATCCGACATTTGCACAAGAACCTAGAACTCGATCAACGAGATGCTCCGCTGTCAGACTTTTAAAAATCACATTGCTCCGAAACACGTTGATTGCAGTGCTTGAAATGGAAAAATAGAAGTGCAGGTACTCTGTAACAGAGTACCTGCTTGTTTCTGAGAAGTGCCGGTGTATAACAGATGTTCTCTTCAGAAGTCCAGGTACTCTACCTCTCAAAATAAAAAAAATCTTACCGGACAGAACCGGCCCCTTTAAAGCACTCGTTGGTTGAATAAACAATAGTGGACATAATGATGCATTAAACCCCACAACGTTCTTGTACTTAAGAAAAGCCTAGATATTTCCTTTTACCAGCCTCCAACACATTCATGTCTCTCTAAATAAGAGGGCTGGGGCACTGTCACTTTAAGAGGGAAAAAAACATTTAAAACACTCACCAGGCCATTTTTCTGACTACAACATCACCCAAGCAAACAGGATATGACGATGGTATTGTAAGAGATCTGCACGTCGGCAAGCGCTGAGCCGATATCGCTGTAAAAAACAGATAGGCGATTGCCAAGCCTGAATACGTCAAACTCTCCCGCGGGACGGCGGCCGCGAGCTTCACCCCAGGAATGAAAAGTTAAAGATAACGCTGTCACGGACATGTCTGCTACCTCACACGACACTACACTACCCTCTCTCCCAGATTCGCCAGGAACCGTCCGCGTTTCGACCCCATTACGAAGCACGTGTGTTTTCACAGGCTCCCGGTCAAGTTTACTTCATAGCTCTCCATTGGACACGCACGGAAATGACTGGCCTTGCTCAAGACTAGCAAATTAAACTGCACCTGCATAAAATTAATTTAATATCTCCCTATATCAATTCACAGCTAATCTTTTTTGGGTTCCAGAGTAACACGCTACTCGCCGAAAAAAGCGCTTCGACGCCTCGTCAGGGGTAGTAAGCGCAATATAAATGATTACAATTAACTAGCTGTCCCAGGGCGTCATCCCTATTCCATAAACCAGCTACCAGTAATTTAAATGGAGAGAAGTGCAGGTACTTACCAAATTGACTGAGGTGGGCTTGCGGGGCAACTAAGGTCTTGCGGTGCTGCTACAAGTCAGGTATTTCATGATCAACATTTTCTTGGTGTACCTCGGTGTATGGTGTTTTTTCAAGTAATTGTGCGTCTTACAGCACTTGTGAAATATTCCAATACTTTCATGGTGTGCCAGGCAAAGGTGAGCAGCCCCAACAGTGTTTCGAGTTCACCCTCCCCAAGAACATTTTGAGAAAAAGGTGACAAAATAGTGCATTTGTAAGCACAATTTGCAAATTAAATTGCCAAAAAAGTAAAATGGCGTACAGGCAGTTTAGAAAAAGCAAATTCACAAGTCCTGTCACCTGTCACAGAAACCATCTACATTTCCAAATGTGAACTCTTTTCATTTTTCCATCCTGCCCCTTCCACGTACAAATGTGAAAGACACAACAATCAAATCCATGAAGAGGGATGGCTGTAAGCCTCTACAAGTAAGGGTATTATATGTATATCATTTTAGTCAATCAAAAAGTCTTGGCTAATGCCAGACCTAAAAACGACCAGTAAGTAAAATGGGACACGCTTCAACATGACTCTTCATAGCATGCGGAAAGTAAAAATCCTGTAACATCACAAGGAAAAGACAACACGTACACACAAGCACACACTTGAGCAAGCACGTACAATGTCACTCTCCCAGATAAGCACACGTCGAAGGGGATTGCCAAAGTGGTGTGGTGGGTTCTCTCTCTGTGCTACAGGGCGTTCTCTATATGAAGAGGAAGGCAGTGCTTAATTTGAGCTGATGGTTTCCGGTGCTCGGCACTTAATTGGTCAACACCGGCAATTGTCATCACCACGCTTATGACACTCTGCCGCATGGTGGCGCAGCTCATCTAATTTAGAGATGAGCAGAACAATGGTTGTTTATCAATACAATATACATTAAAAAATACTAATACCTGCCTCCCCAGCCATTCCTTTAGCGATGGGGACCTGGAATAATCTGAACTGTGGCAATTGCAAGCGAGAGAGATGGTTAGTAGTTGTTTTGATAACGTCATTAGCAGCGATGACAGGGGCAATAGTTGGTGCAAGCTGCAGTGGCCTCCTGGCCAGGGCCCTGGCACTTATTATTTTACAAATTAAGCACTGGAGGAAGGTGCATTTGTGGCGCTTGGTAGGCTGCACTGGTAGTATTATAACAGGGCCCTTTGTCTGACAGGACTAAGGTGCTGCATCAATTACTTACCGGTAATTGCATTACTCTACGTCCTACTCCCTCGCTTCTATTCATTACACACACGAGGCATCCCTGCCTCACCAGTCACTCATACATGACCCAAAACGTTGAGTATATATCGCCACCACCCCCCTCCAACCTCCTGTACTACCACATAATCCTAAACCATACCAAAAAGGTTGGCCTGGACTACCAGGGAGGGAGGGATGTAATGAATAGAAGCGAGGGTGTAGGACTAAGAGTAATGCAATTACCAGTAAGTAATTGATGCATTACCTCCTCATCCCTCCCTCGCTTCCCTTCATTACACATACGAGATGTACAAAGCCAAACAGGACAACCAAAATGGATATGCACAAAACAGGTTTATTAGACAAACACAGTCAACAAGGAAGCACCGCTATTCAGGAACCATAGCGGAAAGAACCTTGGAACCAAAAACCTCAGAACGGTCAACCTCCTGGCCAATCTGGTAATGAGAGGCAAAGGTCAACGGGGAAGCCCAGGTGGCAGCCCGGCAAATCTCGGAAATCGAAGCCCCCTGGATCTCAGCACAAGACACCGCCATGGACCGAGTGGAACGACCCTGTACCCCCAAGGGACAAAGGTGCCCAGCAGACTTGTAAGCCAGAGAAATCAGAGTCCGAACCCACCAACTCAAGTAAGAAGTGGAAGGATGCAAACCCCGATTCACAGACCCAAAATTCACAAAAAGGGAATCAAAATGACGAAAAGGAGCAACACATTCCAAATAGATCAGGAGAGCCCTCTTGACATCCAACAAGTGCAGCAGCACCTCAGATTCCGAGGAAGGGGAATCAAAAAAGGAAGGGAGGATCAAATCCTGGTCCCGATGGAACTGAGAATCCACCTTAGGACGAAAAGAAAGGACCGGCCGCAAAATGATCCTGTTATCAAAAACCCTACAAAAAGGATGTTTGGAAGTCAAAGCACCCAGCTCACTCAGATGGCGAGCAGAGGAAATATTTAAATCAGGGAAGGGGGGGGAGTTAGAAGGAGCTACGATCCATTCAGCTTCCTATTAGTCAGTCAAAATCAAAAGGGAATGGATCACTTGTACCTGCAACCAGGGTCCACTGTATTCTATCCGTCAGTACTTGATAAAGTACTTAAAAAAACCCTCATTCACGTAGGCAGGTCGTGTGGAGGTTTATCTTGATTCTCCGCCTGTATCAGATACGTGACAGCATCATCATTGGGTCTCTTTTTGTATGCTTCCTCCACCTGGAGGGAACCACTGGTTTTTACAGTAGTGATCAGTAATCGGTGGTGAGTGAAAGGTGCTCAAGTGAAGTGTGTTGTTTAAAAAGTGATCATCATACTCCCTAAAAATAACATTTTTATTCCGTTTGGTGTATGAGAAGACTGTATAAAAAGTGAAGTTCGTGCAGGGAAGGACTGTTTATGAGTCCACCGCACTATCGTAGTCCAATTCGATGGTCGACATGTTTCAGCCCTTGCAGGTGCCCCTAAGGGGTCGTTGGGCTTTCTTCAGGACCTAAGAACAGTATGAGAATTGGGTATTGTCCAATTCAGAATGGTATTTTTCAGAGTGTGAATACTCTGAATTTGAGGTCGATAGTACCTAGAATGAAAGAGACAGGTAGTGGTGATAATGAGTGCAGTGGTGATGATGAGTGCAAATAAGTTACTTTAAATAAATTGTTTTAAAAATAATTAAAAAAATATTTATAGGTCTGATGGTGATGTTCGCTCTTGTTCAACTTGAACATGTAGTACGAAAGATAAGCAAACAGGAGAAAATGGCAATTCTTTATATGCTGTTTTACCTGTTGAAAGTTCTAGCGACTTATATAGAAATGCAAATGAAACAGATTGATTCGCACAGGAGACTGATCGCGTGTAGGACTAATAGTTCAGTGTCATGCGTTCAGTTGTGTGTCAGTTTACTGGCCCAAGTTTAATGTTAAAGTTTTGTGAAACTTGGTGCATATTAGGCCAGTCCCTTAGGCGCTCGGCTGAGGAAAGTTTTATGACTACTTGATATAATCACACTCCTTTAAGCAGAATGAGTATATTAAAGATACGCATGGTTACTGCATTAAGGAGATGCGATTTAAGGGAAGGTATCAGTGGCAGAGTCGCGCGTGTGTTATAGGCGTCAAAAAAGCGATTTTTCTAATTTTTCGTGCAGGTGACAGCGGTCAAAGGCATGCGTATCAGACGGGAGTCTGTTAACTAATATTACAAGCAGGCGCTCTGAGCGCGGGTAAAAGCGGTACAAAGCGCCATGAGACAACCATTCCAAAATGCGTACCTTTGGAAGTCCTGATTAGGGCTTCAACGGGCGGCTGACAGCGCAATACCTGCTGTTGGATTAAAATAAAGTTTAAATTAGCGTTTTGCTCTTGTGTACATTACGTGTCTTCAATTGCGGAGTCCAGCGGTGATCCTACCTCATCTGCAGACTGCACGACTTGTGCTGGCGCTTGTTTCAGAGACCCGAGTGGAGCGCGATCTCACGCGCAGTCATTAAATTACATCATCCGTTGTGAAAAGTAACGAAAGACTTACGTGGGTCTTTGTTCTTAGTGAAAAAGACTCTGATGTTTCAGAGTTGTTTCTAGAAATGTTGGTATTTGTTAAAAAATAATTGAGTTCAATGAAAAGGGGATGGTTTTCAATAAATTAAGACACCCAGAAAGAGGTTGGTTTCTTAAAAAACATTACCCACATGCAGTCATTATATTGCATCATTCGTCGTGAAAAGTAACACAAGGCTTACGTTGGTCTATATTCTTAGTGATAAAGACTTTGAAGTTAAGAGTTGTTTCTGGTAAACTTAACAGTAATAGAGTGCAAAGCAGAGGCGATGGTTTTCAATGGATTAAAAAACGGGTTAAAAAACAACACCCAAGGGAAGGTTGGTTTTTCGAATGTAGCAATTAGAAAAGGGATCATTTTATGCTGAGCCAAGGAATGTTATCATTTAAACCTGATGTGTCTGTCTTAAGACGGTGTACCCATCTCTGCTCTTTTTCAAAGAGAATTTTCTCTGCATTTTGGGTTGTCCCAGTTAGTCTCAATAACAACCCAATTTAGGTCATTGATGGAGTGTTCCTGTTCAATGTAGTGCGCGTTCATTTTGGTCGTTTCGCGTTTACATTTGACATTACTCCTATGCTCACAGATCCTTTGCTTTATTTTGCGACAGGTCATTCCGATGTACCTGAGGTTGCAAGGACATGTGATCATGTAGACAACATGTGTTGTGTTACAGTTGGTGTGTTGTCTAATTGTCCATTTGAGCTCCGGTGTTAGTTGTATGCTTTTGGTGGCAGTCGTTAATTTACATACTGAGCACTGTCCGCAGGGGTAGTGACCTGTGACTGGTTGCATGTTCCACAGTGTATTGGTGGTTTTGTTCATTTGAGGTATTTGGGGTCGTGTGTGCACAAGCATGTCTTTGATGTTCCTTGTTCTTCTGTTCGCGAACCTTGGTTTTGGCCAGTCTAGTGAGCCAGATGTTATTATGCGCCAGTTTTTGTTTATTATCTTTTTCACTGCTTTGCTAGCTATACTGTAAGTGGTGACGCATTTCAAGATGTTTTGTGCGGGACTTTTTGGTGTTTTTTCAAGGAGACTTTCTCGTGGTTGGTTCCTTGCCCTCTTTTGACACTTAGCCACTGTTTTGGCTGGGTAGTCCCTTCTGGATAGCTTAGAGCACAGATCTTTGGCTTGTGTCTTATATTCTGTTAGTTCGCTGCAATTTCTCTTTAAGCGCAGGAACTGGCTGTAAGGTAGATTGTCTCTGAGAGGACGTGGGTAAAAGCTGTTGTAAGAAAGGAGGCTATTTTTTGCGGTTGATTTGAAAAAGGTCTTTGTCCTGATGATGTTGTCTTCTACGTAGACTGTTAAGTCTAGGAAGTCCAGTTGTCTTATGTCAGCAGTATAGGTCAATTTTAAACATTCATCCTGTGCATTCATCTATTTGTGGAAATAGCTTAGTCTTGATTGGTCGCCTTCCCAGATCACCATGACGTCGTCTATGTACCGCTTCCAGAATCGGATCTTTGACAAGTAAGGGTTGTTTGCATTATGTATGAATGTTTTCTCGAAATTACTCACATAGCCCAGCCACACTAGGGGCAAATGTGCTTCCCATGGATGTACCGTGGCATTGCTAGTACATAGTTCCGTTGTACTCAAAGTAGTTTTCAGTAAGAGCGAGTCTGCAACATTCCAGAATAAAGTGTCTGGGTTTTTGGTGAGACCAGTTTTATTCAAAAAGTAGCTCTTCCAAAGTTTCCATTGTTTTCTGTTGAGGCAGGCTAGTATATAGGCTCTCTACGTCAAATCCGACTAGGAGCATGGTGTCATTTGAGAACGTTTCTTCCTTAAGGAGGTTCAGTAAGTCACGAGTATCCTTCAGATAGGTTGGTGTTTTTTGCACCATAGGTCTTAGATATTGGTCAGCAAATTGAGAAAGTGGTTCAAGGACCGACCCTGTGCCTGACACAATAGGGCGGCCCGGTGGTGGTCTCCTTACCTTGTGTATTTTTGGGAGCGAATAAAAGTAGGGTACTTTTGGTGAATTTGTCCTCAGAAAGTCAGCCTCATTCTTTGATATCCATCTGTTGATTTCAGCCTCCTCCACCATGATTCTGATAGTTTGTTGTAGTCTGGGTGTGGGATCGGTTTTGATAATCCTGTAGAATTTGTCATCAGAAAGGAGTTCAAGGCATTGTTGGTCATAGCCGTCTCTGCTCAGAAGGACGATCCCTCCGCCTTTGTTGGCAGGTTTAAATATGAGTTCTTTGTTTTGTCTCAGTTCATCCAATGCTTGTTTTTCAGCTCTTGTTGTGTTCATGAATGTTTTTTTTGTTTGTTTCTTGATGTCTTCAATTTCTTTCATAACTGCCTGTTCAAAGGTTTGGATTTCAATTGGGATTTGATGATTCAATGGGCAGAAGGTGGATCTGGGTCGTAGTGAAGTATCACCGTCTGTGATGTTGTCTTCTTTTCCATTGAAGAACGCTTTCAGTTTCAGCTTCCTGCAGAATTCTGCAACTTCACATTGTATTTTAAAGACATCAAGTGTTGGTGTTGGTACAAAGCCTAAACCTTTGTTTAGTACATTCTCTTGTTCTTCGGTCAGGGTGATGTCCGTCAGGTTGATCACAAGCGGGTCGTGCTTGTTCCCGGTTTTTCTTTCGACATGCCTGACATGCTCCTGGTGAGGACTTGTCTCTCCAGATCTGTCCAGGTGACTCCTTTTCTTCGTCCTCTTTGGTTCGGTTGGCCTCTCCCTAAAAAAGGCGGTTGTTGCATGTATGGTCCCACGAATGGTCCCATTGGTGGTGGTCCTGTAGTATATGGGTTCATCCATCCATGATAATTTGGTGTGAAGGGTTGGAAGGGGGGTGGTTGTTGGTCCCCATATTTTGGGTTGCGCCACGTGTTGGGTCTGCGGCGCTGTTGGCGTCTATGCATTCCTCTATTTCTCCTTGGTTGTCTTGTCTCGTCGTTGCTCCAATCTGAATTATCCGTTGAGTTGCCACTGGTGTCATTATCTGATGAGTTCTCTGGTGCTTCATAATCATCCTTACTGTAAGGGTGCATTTTTTCTATGGAGAAGCGTTTGAGGTCTTTGCCAAATTTCTGTATTTTGTTGTGAGTTATGTATTCCTTAGTCTCGTTCATTTCACGGTTGATCTCTTCTAGTCTTTTCTTATAGACGGTTATATGTACCATGCTTTTCAGCTTGGCCTCACTCAGTTGTATTTTGATTGTCAGAGCTTCTGTTAGTCTGGTTGCTGTTTTAATGATCAGAACTAGGTAGTCTCTAGTGCATTTCCAAGAGATAGCTGACCAGTCTTTTCGGAAGGCTAGATCTTTGAGGAAGATGCGTGGTGCATTATGTACCCAGAGGCCCCTGGGTGCTGCATTAGCACGGAGGTATTCAGTCATGATTACGCCATGAATAGCGGTTCTTACTTGTTCTTTCTTGGTTTCTGACAGATCTTCCCAGTCAGTGTTCTGTGCTAGAGTTTGGGTTAAGTCGCTATCTTGTAGTAATGATGGTAAAGAAAGAATTGCATTGATCTCGTCTGTTGAGTAGCTCAGACCTAAGTTTTCAGCCATTGTTGATCCTTTGTCTGTCAGACCAGTTTGATGGCTTGTCTGAGCGGGATCTCTAGAAGGGATATCGAAATTCTTTTAATCCATTGAAAACCATCGCCTCTGCTTTGCACTCCATTACTGTTAAGTTTACCAGAAACAACTCTTAACTTCAAAGTCTTTATCACTAAGAATATAGACCCACGTAAGCCTTGTGTTACTTTTCACGACGAATGATGCAATATAATGACTGCGTGTGGGTAATGTTTTTTAAGAAACCAACCTCTTTCTGGGTGTCTTAATTTATTGAAAACCATCCCCTTTTCATTGAACTCAATTATTTTTTAACAAATACCAACATTTCTAGAAACAACTCTGAAACATCAGAGTCTTTTTCACTAAGAACATAGACCCACGTAAGTCTTTCGTTACTTTTCACGACGGATGATGTAATTTAATGACTGCGCGTGAGATCGCGCGCCACCCGGGTCTCTGAAACAAGCGCCAGCACAAGTCGTGCAGTCTGCAGACGAGGTAGGATCACCGCTGGACTCCGCAATTGAAGACACGTAATGTACACAAGAGCATAACGCTAATTTAAACTTTATTTAAATCCAACAGCAGGTATTGCGCTGTCAGCCGCCCGTTGAAGCCCTAATCAGGACTTCCAAAGGTACGCATTTTGGAATGGTTGTCTCATGGCGCTTTGTACCGCTTTTACCCGCGCTCAGAGCGCCTGCTTGTAATATTAGTTAACAGACTCCCGTCTGATACGCATGCCTTTGACCGCTGTCACCCGCACGAAAAATTAGAAAAATCGCTTTTTTGACGCCTATAACACTCGCGCGACTCTGCCACTGATACCTTCCCTTAAATCGCATCTCCTTAATGCAGTAACCATGCGTATCTTTAATATACGCATTCTGCTTAAAGGAGTGTGATTATATCAAGTAGTCATAAAACTTTCTTCAGCCGAGCGCCGAAGGGACTGGCCTAATATGCACCAAGTTTCACAAAACTTTAACATTAAACTTGGGCCAGTAAAATGACACAACTGAACGCATGACACTGCACTATTAGTCCTACACGCGATCAGTCTCCTGTGCGAATCAATCTGTTTCATTTGCATTTCTATATAAGTCGCTACAACTTTCAACAGGTAAAACAGCATATAAAGAATTGCCATTTTCTCCTGTTTGCTTATCTTTCGTACTACATGTTCAAGTTGAACAAGAGCGAACATCACCATCAGACCTATAAATATTTTTTAAACAATTTATTTAAAGTAACTTATTTGCACTCATCACCACTGCCCGTCTCTTTCATTCTAGGTACTATCGACCTCAAATTCAGAGTATTCACACTCTGAAAAATACCATTCTGAATTGAACAATACCCAATTCTCATACTGTTCTTAGGTCCTGAAGAAAGCCCAACGACCCCTTAGGGGCTCCTGCAAGGGCTGAAACATGTCGACCATCGAATTGGACTACGATAGTGCGGTGGACTCATAAACAGTCCTTCCCTGCACGAACTTCACTTTTTATACAGTCTTCTCATACACCAAACGGAATAAAAAAGTTATTTTTAGGGAGTATGATGATCACTTTTTAAACAACACACTTCACTTGAGCACCTTTCACTCACCACCGATTACTGATCACTACTGTAAAAACCAGTGGTTCCCTCCAGGTGGAGGAAGCATACAAAAAGAGACCCAATGATGATGCTGTCACGTATCTGATACAGGCGGAGAATCAAGATAAACCGCCACACGACCTGCCTACGTGAATGAGGGTTTTTTAAGTACTTTATCAAGTACTGACGGATAGAATACAGTGGACCCTGGTTGCAGGTACAAGTGATCCATTCCCTTTTGATTTTGAGCAGAGGAAGTAGCCACCAAAAAGAAGGTCTTAAAAGACAAGAAACGTAAATCCACAGAAACCAGAGGCTCAAAAGAGGCGACATCAAAGCCTCCAACAACCGAAACAGATCCCAAGATGGAAAGTGCTGCCGAGGGGCAGGGAGAACATTATGCAACCCTTTGAAAAGGCACCCAATCAAACTATCGGGATCCGAGAGATTATCCCAAAAACTCTGGAAAGCCTTTATCGCAGCCCACTGAAGACGAAAGGAGGAAACCTTCAACCCTAATGCAGCCCCATCCTGGAGAAACAACATCACCTCAAACAAAGTAGAGGAAGTCGGGTCCAAACCCTTATCACAACACCATCTACTGAAGAACGCCAGTGCCTCAAGTAAGATTTGTTGGTAGAAGAGCGCCTAGCCACCTGCAGAGTTGAGGTCCAACCAGCTGGAACCCCCTTATGCAGCAGACCTAAGCGTTCAATCTCCAGGCCGCCAAGAGCACCCGGGACAGAACATCCTGCTGCAACACCGGGAACAACAAATGCGACGGAGTCAGGGGCAGCAACTACTCCAACTCCGACCTCATTTCCACCAGGACAGGAAACCAAGAGGCACAAGGCCAAGCCGGAGCAATCAGAATCACAGGTGCCCCCAAGGACCGGAACCGCAGAAGGAACCGGAGAAGCAGGGGAGAGGGAGTAAAGGTATGCAGAAGACCCCGAGGCCAGGGGCAGGAGAGAGCGTCCACCAGCCAAGCCAAACTCTCCCGACTGTGGGAGCAAACTCTGGTCACCTTGGCATTGCCCACACTTGCAAAAAGGTCCACCACCGGAAAACCCCAGTGCTCTGTCAGCTCCACAAACAACTCCCGACGGAGGCAAAAATCCACTGAGGATGGGATGGCCCTGCTGAGAGCATCCGCCAGAGAATTGGACACCCCCTGAATATGAATAGCAGAGATCGCCAAAAGATGGGATTCCGCCCAACTGAACAACTTCTCCACCGCCAGAGACGAGGACCTGTTCCCCCCTGTCTGTTCACATAAGCCATGGTCGTGACGCTGTCCGTCCTTATCAGAACAACCAAACTCCTCAGTAACCGCAAGAAGGCCCTCAGAGCCAAGCAAACAGCCTCCAACTCCCTCCAATTCGAAGACCTCCTGCTCTGCAAGTGGGACCAGAAGCTCCTGGTCTGATGATCCCCCATCCAGGCCCCCCACCCAGAGAGCCTGGCATCTGTGGTGACCACCAAAGGCGCCGAAGGAGAGAGAGAGAGACAGCCCCCGCAGCAGGTGACCCCGAACCAGCCTCCAACCCAGATCCTCCCTGAATCGGAGAAGAGCGGGGGAGACAATGGGGAGACCAATGTGCTAGAATGTGAGCCATCAGTTTGTGCAAATGAAACAGGGCCCATGGAACCAGAAAAACTGTGGCTGCCAGATCACCTTGGACCTAGAGCCAACGAGCCGCCACCTGGACCTGGTTGGACAAAAGAGTCAGAATGTGAGAATGGATTTTGGACACTCGAACCTCTGGCAGTGTGACCACCCCCAAATCCGTACAAAATCTTGCCCCAATAAAGAGACGATCCTGTGAAGGAACAAGGCAGGATTTTCCCACATTGATAAGAAAACCATGTACCCGCAAAATGTCCATAACCACCCCTGTGTGATCGAGAGCCAACTGGAACGAGGGAGCGTGAACCAACCAGTCGTCCAAGTAGGAATGGAGAAAAATCCCTTGACTGTGAATCAAAGCCACCAACTGAGCCAATAGCTTGGTGAAGACCCTTGGAGCGGACCTCAGCCCGAATGGCAACACTGTAATCTGGAAGTGGCAGTCTCCTATTGCAAAACGTAGAAACCTCTGATGCTCCCGTGCCATGGGAACATGCAGATAAGCGTCTTGAAGGTATTTAGAAGTCATGAAGTCCTGGACCCCCTTTCAACGGAATTATAGACTGTAAAGTCACCATCTTGAAGTGAATGGTCCTGACCCACCCATTCACTCTTTTGAGGTCCAGAACCGGCCTGAAGCCCCCTGACACCTTTTGAACAAGAAACAGAATGGAATAGCAACCCAGTCCCTGTTCCTCCAGGGGGACAGGCAGGGCCGGACTGGGAACCGAAACCGGTTCTGGCAAACTGCTCGGCCGCTCCCCCCTGGGGGTAGAGGGGTGCAGCCGAGCTGTTTGCGAGGGCCGGTTTCGGCCGATTTTGTTACAGGGGGCCGATATTGCTGACCCCCGGTAACAAAAACGGCCCCCCAGGGGCCCAAAACCGGCCCCCACGCTAGCGGCCCACCAGGGAAACGCCCGGTGCCCGCTACGGCCAGTCCGGCCCTGGGGACAGGCATGATTGCCTTCTTTTCCAGAAGAGCCTGAACCCCTTTCAGAAGCGCACTCCTCTTCACCAGATCCCTGGGGATAGGAGTACGGATGGTGCCCCAGCTGGGTGGCAGAGCGACAAAGTCTATATGATAACCGCTCCTGACAATGCTCAAAGCCCAATGATCCCTCACATCCAGACTCCAAGCCTCCAGAAAATACTGGACACAGGCCTTGAAGCTGTCTCGCCATCGTTGTCGGGACTTCCGCTTGAAGGAATCCGATTGACCCTTGGTGCCTGCCAAGGAAGAGGGCTTCTTGGGCTGGAACTTACGCCGACGGTCCAAAAAGGGCTTCGAGGACTAACAGGAGGAATGAAAAGAAGATGAGGAAGAAGGAGAATTCCAGAAACGACGGGAGTGGGAAGACGAATATGTCCCTTTGTAGGGCAGAGCATGCTTCCGATCTTTGAAAGCCTTTGTGATCATGCTGTCCAGCTGCTCACCAAACAGCATTTTGCCCCCAAATGGAATTTGAAAAAGAGAAGACTTTTTGGAGAAATCTGCCTTCCAGTCTCTCATTCACAGGTTCCTTCGAGTCAGGATCATGGAACCAGAGGCCATGGCAGAAGATTTAAGAACATCCGAAGAGATGTCAACCAATAATTTGGCCTGTTGCTCCATGTGGACCAGTAAGTCAAAGAAGTCAGTCTCCTCCTGAACAGGCGTGGCCAGTTTTTCAAAGTCAGATACCAAGGATTGAGCAGCATAAGCAGAGTAGATGCCTGCCTTCAAAGTCAAATTCTCAGCAGAGAAAGCTTTCTTCAGAGCCCCATCAACTTTCTTGTCCGTTGCATTCGCAGGGGAACAATCCTCCGGATTGATCGCCGTACGACCAATCAGAGTGGCCAACATGGCATCCACCTTAACAGACTGAGGAAGAGAGTCCTCCCCCTCCTCCAGAGAGTATAGCTTCTGCAAAAAGCGTGGAACCGAAGAGCGTTCCAGATCGCGCCATTCACCAGCTATCAAGTCCTTGATGCGGCCATGAAAAGATATTGCAAAAACAGGGGGTTTAACATACTGGGGGAAAATGTCCTCTGACCCCTCGGGAGAAGGAAAAGGCGAAAATCCCAATTTCTCCCGGATATGTTGAAGAATAACTGGGACCTCCTCTCTAGGGACAAATTTCCAAGAAGAGCTAGAAGGCCGGCTATTTTCCGAAGCCGAGGAGTCATCAGAACGAGAGACCCCACCCCAGAACGAGAGACCCTGCGCTTAGGGAACTCTAGACTCCAGAGCACGAGCCACAGCATTCAATCATATACTGCACCTCAGAAGCCGACAGTAGGGCAGAAGAATCCACCGGACCCTTGGACCTACTCCGGTGAGCCGGAATGGGCTCATAGGAACGTAGGATCCTTCTGCATGGTTACCCCCACTTTTTGCCTGGTGTTAAGCTGTGTTTTGACTAGTCTGACTGGGATCCTGCTAATCAGGACCCCAGTCTATCTGCTTTCTCCCTAAATTGGTTTGGTCAGTACTTAGGTACATCCCAGATTGGATACTGGGGTACCCTTGTCAGTCCCTAGTATATGGTACCCATGTACCCAGGGCATAGGTACCTCAGAGGTCTCCCATGGGCTGCAGCATGTATTATGATTTATGACACCCATGAGAGACCATTCAAAATGGAACTACAGGCCTGCCATTGCAGCCTGTGTAAGTTGGTGCAAGCACCACTTACCAAAGATATAGGTTTACTATATCTAAGGGTCACTGCACTTAAAAGCTATTAGTCACCCCTATAGCAGGCCTTTGCAATCCTGAAGGCAGAGTGCTTGGTTCTGAGTGAGAGGGTGCCCCTGCATGAGCAGGACACCCCTGCAGCCTACGGAGTCCATTCTCCCGGGTTGTCAGTGAAGCAGCCATATACTATATAGAGGGGCACCGCGTAATTACGCGATGACCATCTCGAAAACGGCTGCAATTAATCCTATCATGTTTGCTATCAAACGTGTTGGAATCATACCCCCACACCGTAAACTGTGCGGGAGGTATGATTCCAACCACTGGCAGAGCCCTCCGTTAGGCTCTCAGTGTTACCGGTACCAGTCGTTCAGACCCGGACAGCACAAAATGGTTGCTGCTGACCATAGAGACATTTCTGCCCTCCTGCTGCTGAGCCAAGCTCAAGCAGAGGAATGATGGAATTGGCATCCTGTCACAGGGAGGTGTGACCACCTCCCAGACAGGATTTAGTGTATTGGGACCGGGTGGGTGTGCTTGCCAGCGCCTGAAAGTCTGCATGAGGGGCACTTTTGGTGTCCCTGTGCATAGTCCAGCTCAAACCAGTTCTGGGAGCCGTTGGTTCCCGCTCTGGTGCGAAACTGGACAAAGGACATGGGAGTAACCTCCCCCCGTCCAGACCCTCTCCTGAATCCTCCCAACCCTTTCCCTAGGGTACTTAAGGGCTTACCTGGGTGTAGGCCCTAGATTCGTCGTGGGAAAAGATTCAGATCAGACACCACTGCACTTCTACCGTCTGGGCACTCTGGACTTCGCTGGACTTCGTTTGGGCCTGACTTCGTCTCCCTTCCAGTCTGCTGTATCGTCTGTACCTGTGCATCATACAGGAACCTCCAAGGCCTGTGAAGCATCAAAGACAACTGAAGTAATCTTCCTTGGAGTGAAGGAGTCACTCCCCTGCATTCGCAGGCACCTCAACTAAGTCAACCGGTATGCAGATCCTGAGCTCCTCCGGACTCCGTGGGCTCTGTAACACACGTGGTGGTTTTCCTCAGCTCCCAAGGCCTGCTCTACCCTCTTACCAAGTTTGAGGCCAGTAGTTCTCGTGGGGGTTGCAATAACTGAACCCCAGGGTACTGAGTCCAACTTGCAGTTGCAAAGGCTTGTTGGCTTCTTTGCAAGAAGATCTTTGGGCTCGCAATAGCCCCAACCTCGAGCATCTCCTGTGACCAGAATCTTCAGCCACACCGCATCGTGTGCACCGTGGCCTGCATCTTTTGGTGAGCTGCTTGAGGTCCTCTCGCGACTCCAGTGCCTCCGGCCTGTGGGTCCACTTGAGGGTCACACTTGTTTCTTTTAGGCTCCCCTGTTTGCTCGGGCCTGCCATGCCTTCAGTGCCTTTGGTGAGACTCCTGGACCTTGCTGGTCCCGACATTGCTCCTTCTTTGATTCCTGCGTGGCTTGCGTTTGCCAAGGCTTGTTGGTGTTCCCGCCAGACACCAACCCCTCAGCACTCGACATCCTTCATGGGACAGCTCGTATCCGGGTCCTGGTCTTCCTCAGCATTGCCAGGTTCGCACAGCTGGAGAGTCAAGGTCCTCATCATCCATCCTGAAGCACCAGACATCGGAGGGCATTCGTCTTCCAAGTCTCCTGGTCACCCCTGAGTGACATAGACTCTGTCCCCTCTGCTTTCATGTACTTCTCTTCAAGAATCCATGTTTGGATTCCCATGAACACTTTCTCCTCTTCCAGCAGCGGCACTTTCCTGAAGTCCTCCATTGGGTTTGACGACGGTTTCCGACACCACTTCACACGTATGCACCCGGCTTCCCTGGTGTAGGTAACGTGGGTACTAGGTGGGGTGGCTCTCCAACATTCTGTCTTCCACGGGGTTTCTTCAGGGTCCACGGGGAAGGGTCCGTAATCTTTAAAAATCCAACAGCGACTTGCACATAGACTTGTACGGAGCACGCAGTCGTGTTCCCACACTGCACATGCTCTCCTTGAGGTCCCTATCTACTTACCTTGGGTGGTTCCGTGGGTCCCCAGCAATTCTACGTCCTCTCGACCCCGTCTTGATCTGAGTCGTGGTTCTTATACCACTTTCTTAGTATATGGTTTGGTCCCCCCCTGGGGGCCACTGTGTATTTCGTGCTATTTACTGTGTTTCTTTGCTAAAGTATTGTGTGCATTGTGTTTATCTCTGTGTTGGAGATACTTGAACATTTTAGAGAGCATTATATAATAAATACATATTTTTATAAATACGTGGTGTGGTTCTTTTCACTTAATCTATACTATAAGATTGCATTCTGGTAAAACAAGCTGCTTTACACTCCTTCTAGACTTAGCCTGAAGGCTGCTCTCCAAAGCTACCACTTAGAGAGCTTTCTAAGGTTGTCTAAGACCTCTTACATCACCATAAGGGTTGTCTGGCTGGTGCAAGGTGCCCACTTACATTAGTGGACATCATATACCAGGCCAGCCTCTCACAGCTCATCATCATCAGAAGAAGAGGACAGCACATGCTTGCGCTTGGTAGCACGTTTCCCCACCATAATGACATACAGTCAGAATTCCAGCAGGGATGTAGTGTAGTTCCTATTTCCCTAATAGGCTCTGCGCATTGGAATAATATAACCTATAGGTTTGACATAGGACTAAGGTCGGTATGTCCCTATCGATTATATTAAACTTAATTACCTGTGCCAGCTAGCTCAGAGGCCACTAGAAACTCCTTGAGAACAAGAAGGGAGTAGTTTCTGGCAACCGAAAAACATGACAACTTTGTTTCCCTTTAGAAGCGGAACATGTCTCAGAATCGTGGAAACAATAGATAACAGTTTCACTCATTCAATCGTGCATGCTTAGTTTCTACAGAGTTACACAGAAAGGAAAGGCGGGCGTTTCAATAAAAAGGGTTTTATTGAACAGTCTTGTTTCTCGTGTAAGAGATATGTGCTGTTATGATCACAAGACAGTATGCAAGATAAATAATGTACAGCGTAAGCAGTAGAAATAAATAATACTGCGCTAGCATTATCTTTTAGCATATATTCATGTACATAAATAACATGAGCTAAAAATGCGAGTACTCATACGATGCGTCCCTAAACTAGTTCTACCCCAATGTACCTAACCTGGTCTAGGTGTAGGGAAAGGTAGAAGTAGGTGGAGTATTCTCTGGTATGGTAGACTAAGAGTGTGTTGAGTCTAGTATGCCAAGTATAATATGCCAAGAGTCCCTCTAGGTTCTAGTCAGCTCCATACCTTGAGAATGAGAGAGGTGGGAATCTCCTGCTGGGTCTGGAACTCTAACACCCCGCGAAGGGAGTCAGAACACTGGAAGCTGGATTCGTCTGCGTGCAGGAATGACAGCGTCTTCTCAGTGCGTCAGGCCGGGATACGGGCTCCTCTGAAGTCAAGGTCTCCTCTAACTTGCTTGGGCAAGGGAAGGTATATTTCTACCTGGTAGGTGTCGTGGAATGTTAGCATTGACGTGAAGTCGGACAGAGGAAGACGTCAGGAATGAACCCTTAAGGTATAACGGTTCATACATAATAGATGAGTTCTTGGAGAAATCAATAGTCCTGTGCTAGGGGAACTCCCGAAGCTTAAGGGTCTGGTTTCTAAGAACTCGTTGTGACGTTAGGGTGGACGGATGTCGGTGACCATGCCTGTATTTGGAGTGCACGGTTAATGCCTAAATAAGGACAGGGATTTCTATGCCTATATAAGGGCAATGCGAATTGTGCCTATATAAGGACATGATTCAGGAAAACCTATATACGGACCCCTAAAGCGGAATACAACACCCACTCCATCTTCGATTGAACGATAATACTAAATGATAAACATTTAGATACTAAACATTAAATTGAGTACCACATATTGCTAAAAACATTTCTAATAGCATTTTAAAAGAAGCTCAAAACTGTTAAAATGCAATAGGTACTGTACATTTTAAAGCATCAGTTTCATTCTAAGCATATAACGGAAGTAAAATGCAACGTGAATGAAACGGAAATATATACATATGACGAAATGGTCGAGAAGTTCTAAAAATCAAAGCCATTGTATATCATGTAATTAAATGAAATGTTAGACAAGTAAGGTGACAATGTGTCCCTGGAAGTATTCAAAGAAGTCCGTTCTATATGACTAGTTCTACTGTAAGCAGATTGTTCATTTGCCATGTCATTTCAAAAATTTTAAAAAGTTCAATTCTGGGAAATGTTTCAAGTTTGAAAAATATGAAGGCCAAATTTCATTGTTGCCCTGGTCCACTGTGAGCCGAATCAAAGTCAGTGTAGGGGTCTGGCGTAAACATTAGATCATCTATGTCCGTAGCCAAAATATCATTCACCGAAGTCTGTGACATTTGGAACACCTCGTTCAGAAGGTTAATCGCACAGAGATGAGAAACATCGCCCTCAGCAGAAGATGCAATGTTCACGTCCGTTGTTACCTGTGTGCCCGTTGATCCATCTCGTACCTCAGCAGCAGCCGGAAGCGTCTGTGAGATCTCAATGAATGCCGCCATCAGCATTGGAAGCCTTTGGGGACAACACACAGCATGGGCCGTTATCGGGTCCAGCAAAGTATCGATATCCGTTGGCAGGACTGATGGGAGTGTTAGACAGATGTCTTGCACGCATTCTTCACCGCAAAACAGGCAGCGTAGAACAGGTAAGATGCAATCTTGCCAGATTGGTCTGAATGACAGGAACCATGTTGTATTAAGTTCCCGTAGACGAGGCATGCCCAAAAGCTGTACTATTCGCTCACTGCATTTCTGTTCAAGGAGGGCTCTCTCCACATCGCCCGGAGTGATGTTGGCGAAGAGGCTTGCCATAGCGTAGTAGGAGGAATAGAAACAGAATTCCTGCAACAAGTGCTAGAATTAACGGCACACCACCACCACCACCACCACCACCAATGTGCGAAGTTTGGGATGATTCCGAGGACAGCCTGGAAAGGTGCTAATAGTCCGGAACAGATGATCTTAAATACATGTACAATTCCGCTTGTATCTGACATGTCAAAGATACGTCCTATCATTTCTACGAAATGTATAGGGCAGTTTGTACGAATTAAAGCTTGTATCTCAGCCGAAGTCCTTGCAACTTGTAGATCATAGGTTTCTTTGGCCGAGGTCAAAGGCACTGATTGTTGTATAAGCATGGCTTTCATTCTGCTTAAAGTATCAAATCGTATAAAAGAGACATTCAAAGAAGGCTATAAAGGCGACTCCCTGACTGGGTCTATTGGGGCAAACAATACTTGCATACAGCAAGTGACCCTGGAGTTGACTGTTACTAGATATGGGATGCCTGGCAACATGCCACAGCAACTCTGATCACTCAACATGAGGTAACTCCCATTAGAAAGTTGTCCAAACGTTGGATTAATCACAGCAGCTGGTGTACCCTGCTGGTGGCAGGACAAATTTGCCACAGAACCATTACAAGCCCCGTGTAAAGAGATGTCCTGACAAATCAGTGAACCTCTTAGTGCATTTTCACAGTGTGTACCGCTTAGAAACACTTCACGAACCCCACTCCAACATCTATATGTGTATGGTAAATTCCAGGATGTCTTAATGTATTCTTACCCAACCTTTCATATCTGCCTGCTTGCATCTGTTTAAGGCAATACTGAAACTGAAAAGTAGTCACAGGTAGTGTTATTTTGCCATGAATAAGCCATTCTGTAGCTGATTTTTCTGCCACTGTGAATGGTAATTTTTCAAGTTTTTCAATGCTCATTACTGTATACTTTGCTCCCCTTTGTGCCAGTTCGATCTGTTTATCAATTAGATTGTATTCTGCAAACAGAGCCGTCGTGTTAATAAAACGCCAAGGCACATAGCCCGCACGCAAAGATTGCAGCGTCCAGCTTAATAACATAATAGAACGTAACTGTGTTTGGCCTTGTTGTAACATGGCTAAATCTTGTTCCAGTATGTCGATAGCAGAGGATACAATACTGTCCAATGAATAAATTCTGGAGGACAAAGTTGTTAACCCATTGTCGACCACAGAGAGAGTTTTCTCTAAGTTAATACGATCAAGTTCACGTATTCGTTCTGCGGCCTCCATCTGTGATACCTTCCATGCTTCATTATAAGCAGCATAGATGCCGGCATATATGAAACGTTTTTGACGCGGTTTTCTTGGTCCAAGCAAGAATTCCCTAAGGTCTGCGTCTTCTTTAAGTAAAGATAAGTGTTGTTTCACATCCTTAAGTGTAGATTTCTGCAGCCAATCGAGGCATAATTTTCCTACACTGTATGTTGTTACTACCCCCGGATGCTGTCTTTGGACGTATCGTGGGTCTGGCCTATGAATAGTAAACCCCTGTGTTTTATTTAGGAATCTCGCTTGACAGTTGTTTGTGTCTGTGGGCCAGATCAACCATTTTCTCCAATCAGGATTTTTTCTGTTGAGTTGTAGTATGGTGTCAACTGTAACCGCTGCCTGTGTATTGTTATCACTTGCAGGTGTTGGTACAGAAGGATTTTTCATGTCTTTGATCTTGGCTAACCCAAGGCAAGATGTTTGTTGGACCGTGTCATTCAAAAACATTATTTGCTGAGGGACGATACAGGCTCTAAATAAAGCTTCTATCCCCTGTACTTGCCAGTCTTTAGTACCCTAGACAGATTTTGTGTCTATTGTGTCTTTCCATAAGTCGAAACCCTGTCTAGACAGTTGGGCAATAAATGCTGCAGAGTATATCTGTTTTGTATTTGTTAACATAATTTTCAGTCCTGTTTTGTTTACATTTCTATAGTAAAATGTTTCTGGATCAGATGTATTGTATCCTGAAAAATATGGAAACTTTTTAGCAAATGTTTTTGAACTACCTTTTGATGGTGTAGGACAATGCTCCCATTGGTTAAACATAAACACATTTCTAGGTGTTGCAGATTTATGCAAAAAATGATGACCATAGTGGTTATAGCAATACAGCTGTTCATAGTCTGATGAACCCTCTAAATATTCATAATTAGAAAATGCAGCAGATTTTTCTAGGTCAAACATCATATCATGTACGGTTTCAAAGTCCCAATCATCAGAGTAGGTACTGGATGAAACAAAATCACTTAGTGAAATTTTAAACAAATGTGGAATGTTCAAATGTTCCGTCGGGCCGAAAATATCAAAATCAGTTTTGTCCCACACTATACCATCCTGTATAGGAACGGCTGTGATGTTCACTGCAGACAAGTCTCTTGTTTCACGATGGGATGATTTGTGAGGTTTCAAAAGTAAGTTAACTTCTTTCCTTTCAATGTCCAAATGGATGTATCTCCCATTTATAAGCACGCTCATAGTCATAACCAAAGCTAGCCAAAGCAGGAAGAAAAATATTCCAGAAATAACCCAAAGTTCAATCCATGGTGAAACTAGATAAGTCTTTTTCAAAAAATGCAAAAAGTCTTGTACTTGCTGTTTAAAAGTTTTTGATGGTGGCAACGTCTCGGGCTCACTCGGATCCTCGGAAAACGTATCAAAGTTAATGAAGTAGCCAGAAGCAGTTCTGTCAATTGTTGGAATTGCATCAGGATTTGTAGAAATCGCTGGTACCAGTTGATCACTTGTTACATTGGTGTAGACAGGTGTATTTGGACGAACTGTTACTTGTGTTTCAAGAGGGATGAGTTCCATAGCATTGTTGCTCAGACCTTCATCTGTTACTGCTGAATTCTCAATGGTTATCAGTCTTTCAGTCTGAACCTCTTGGATAGTAGCGAGAGGAGTGTGTCTGCTACTAGGTCGGAGTCCACGAGGCCTACTATTTAGTATTGGCCACATACTGTGGTTTGATGAGGTCGATGGACACAAATCTTTTCTCCTTTTTTCCAGCAAGGGGCGGCAGAAGTATTGTTATTGTTCCTTGAACGGCTAGGACAGCTACTGGTTGTCTGTAAGAAGGTCCAAATTCCTTCTTGTCCGCAATCTTCTCTCTGACTAGATCCCCAACTTTTGGAATCCAGACAGGCCTTGCTGGGACCGCCGGTTTTTCCCCAGTGGTGGTTGGCTGCAGGAATACGTTGCTTTGTTTCGATCTTAGTTCATTTAGTTCCTGTAAAACAGCCAAACGATCTTTGATATCAAAAGGTTTATTTTCCACCACTGTGCCACTGCATTCCAGATCTGGCACCCACATTCTTGTCCCAAATAGGACCTCATATGGAGTGACCCCCCCTAGAGAACTTCTTGGCAAATTGTTTAATGAGCGTTGGACCCCATATAGATGTTTGACCCACCCATCACCCGAACCTAATACCCTAGCTGTTATAGACTGCTTTATGTCCCGGTTTTTCCTTTCCACAACAGAATTTCCCTCGGGATGAAACGGAGAGGAGTACCGCAATGCAACGCCCAGACTGGCCATGGCGTCTTTGTAAGCCCGAGAGCTAAACGCAGGGCCCTGGTCAGAATGTAGCGTGCCTATTGCGTATGTGCCGATGAAGACTCGCAAATCTTTTATAACAGTTCGAGCGTCAGCCAAGCGCTGAGGCCATATCCATAGGAACCTTGACTTAATATTTGTGGGATTGCACTCGTCCATGAGGACGCCTGTGCATAGATAGTCTAATGCGGTCTAACAATGGTGTCTGTACTGGGCAGCTACATTCGTAGCATGGTGTCTGGTGGCTTTCCCGATGTAACTTACAGTCTAAGCAGTTGTTGATGAATATGTGTATTTCTGTATTCATCCCTGGCCACCAGTACATCTCTTTTAATGTCAATATTGTTTTAGAGATCCCTTGATGTGACAGACCCTCCCCCAGATGTGTTTCATAAATCAAAGCTGCTCTTCGTTCCATGTTTGGAATGACCCTATCCCCCACTCCAGGGATTCGAGCAAAAGGAACGTTGTTTGCATCAATTACATATGAGTACTTGAGTGGAAACCTTTTTGGTAACGCTGCACCACTGCCTTTGCTCGTAGCATTGACAGCCAACATTATCTCACTGTCTATTTTCGTTTTTGAATGAGTGATCGCAGCTACGGAAGCTGTCTGAACTGCCCCCTTTGCGGCTTCGTCAGCCAATGAATTCCCTGCAACGTGAACGCCATCACGTTGATGACTCAGTGTATGGATCACGTGAGCCTTTGGTAGTTCGCTTTTTAACTGAACTACTTGTTCGCAAAGCGTTTTATGCTTTATTGTGCCACCTTTTTTCATCTTTGAACCCGTTTTCAAGCCAAGTTTGTATATATTCATTATACGACTGCACACAGTAGAAAGAATCGCACACTATTAGTGTGTGGAATTCTCGATCTGTACTTTCAAGTGCCAGTTTGAATGCTTGTAGTTCAGCTCGCTGAGCTGTGCAATCTCCTAGAGATTGGGTTTTTGTGACCATAGGTCTGAATTTGCCATCGCGCATGCGACCTTTAACGATTGCGCACGCTGCACTGTAAGCTTGCTTACTCCCTGTTGCGGGTTGTGCGGATCCGTCAGTGTAAATTATGAATTCGTACTGATCGAGAGGCAGAATCTCAGTGGGCAGAGGACATTCATGTTCATATTGCAGGAACGCTTGTGTTTTTAGATCGGGATCAAAAACATATTCAACATCTGTTGCAGCAAGAGAATTAACCCATTGTATCCATCTCGGATGTAATGCTTTAGCATTTGGAATGCTCGCTTTAGTTACCGCCTCTAAGGCCGGAACTGGGGTTACGACAATAATGCGTTTCCCTTGGGCTAGAGCTCTTTCTTTTGCTACTGCAGTTTGAACTGCTGTCAGTATTTTTTCAGTTGAAGTAAAGCGCATTTCTGCTTGTGTATACAAATGTGATTTGTATGCAATTGGTACTTTTTCACCCTCATTAAATGTTAAGTAGGTGAATCCGCATTGACCCGAAATTATTCGGATCACTAAATTGCGTTGACTTACGCGTGTTTGTAAGTGATATGTTGCTAACATGTTAGCTTGGAGTGAACGCAAGATTTCTGTGTGTTCTTGTGTCTAATTTTTGATTGAAAAATCAGGTTTGATTAATGCGTAGAGAGGTTTAACCCTTTCTGCGTAATTTAGAATGTAAGTTCTTCCAAAATTTAGGAAACCCAGGACGGATTGTAAATTTTTCAGCGTCTTAGGAGGTTGGAGCAGCGCACACCTTTCTAAAAAGTTGGCTGCCAAGCTCTTGCCTTCACTTGAAAGCTCGTATCCTAGGAACAGGACAATGAGATGGGCAATTCTGGATTTTTTAAAGTTGAACTTATAGCCCTCAGAGGCGAAGCCCAGTATAATGGTACTCACCCTGTTCAAGTGTTTGTCCAGGTCATCGTCTGTCAGATAGATGTCATCGACATAGGACAATGCCTCATTGTCATAAATTTGTAGTAACTCCGTTACTCTCGCTGAGAATAACCCTGGGCTGTTCTTGAACCCTTGTGGGAGTCGACAAAATTGACGCTGTGTCCCCATTATTGAGAAAGCTGTTAAGTACCTGCTTTCAGGTGCTATGTTTTGACAAAAGAAACCATTTGAGATATCCAATGTGGTTTTATATTTCTTACGCACAATGTTATTCATTAAGGCTGTACTGTGTGCATTTTGCACTGCAAATGTTTTTGAACAAGTGTTTAAGTGTCTGTAATCCAAAACTAGACGATAGGTGTTGTCTGGTTTGGAGACAGGAAACAAAGGATTGTTCATTGAAGAGGTGCATGTTTCAATCACCCCTTGGTATTCAAGTTGATCTAGGATCTCCCTGACCTGTTTTTTAGCTTCTTGCTTTATTGGGTACTGCCTCTGTGCAGTAGGTTCATTTTTTAGATGTATTTTATGGTGAGGTGAATCCTCGTTCCATCCTACATGATTTTTGTATAATGCTGGGGCCTGGGCAACTGCCCATTTCCTGGCATAAGTATATTTTAGATGAATTGGAATATGGTTAGAGAAGGCTGGCATAATAATGTCCTCGCCATGTGGGCACTCCCTGACAAATCGTGGTGGCCATTCTTTTTCTGCTAGAAGTATATCATAACCCCTTGAAAGTTTTTCCCAAAAGAGTGCTTTCACCTGTCTAGGTATGTCTCCCTCCATCCGGAGTGTTATTTCATATAACTTTTGTGGAGTACTAACCCTGGTGTCTACAGTCTCAACTGTAATGTACTCATTCAAGTCCACTATCTCCAGAAGTTCCTTCAGGTTCTGGCAAGCTATTGTGACTTCTGCAGCACTGTCCAGCATTGTCTGAGCCCATTCTCCGTTCTTGAGTTGTGTTCTCAGTATCCTCGGCATGTCTGAACTTCAGACCTGCTACCTTCTTCTTTGAGGATTGAGGTTTGGATTTATTTTTTGGAACGTGTTTGTCGTCTTTCGATTTCACGCGTTCTTCTCTATGTTCTGACCGATGTCTGTGACGAGATCTGAAAGGTACGAGAGGAGCGTGTATCAGTATCTTGATACCTGTCAGGCTTTTTCAAATTATCCCTATTCCTGAGGTTATACCTCCTTTCAGAGGGCTCCTTTTGAGGAGACCTACCTCGGGATTGAGAACGTTTCTCTGAATTATTTTTATTACTTTCCCACTTCTTTTTAGAAGATGTAGGATTTTGTTTAATAGAGTCCTTCTCAGGACTTTCAGATAGTTTTGGCTTCAATGGTCTTCCACCCAAACTATCTCTGCCTAATTCTGCATAAGATTGTTCTATTATTCTGGGTAGTCATGTTTGATGTTCTGTAACATCGAATTCCCTTAATCGTTGGTGGATCGCCACTGCTGCTGCCTCCCCTTTAATATTAGATAATATTATTGTTGAGACCTGGTCGAAATTTTTCAGTAATTTCATACCTAAATTTAGAGCAGGCTCTGCCCCGTCTTCGTTTTGAATTTGTTTCAGGACATCAGGTATTACTGCAATTGATGGAATACCATGTGTTTTAGTATAGATGGCAGCAAAGACTGAGCCCCAAGTGGTGCAGTCTTCCAGTTGTGGTGTGATCCCCATTGGTAAACAGATTGTTAGGATTCTGTGTTTCTCATACGGGCTAGTATTTGGAAATACTGCTTCGATTTGAGTAATTTTTTGAGCTATCCAGAATGGAATTTGCTCACGTTTTGTGGGCATTTTACCCATGACTGCGTATAGAGTCTGTGGTGTAATTTTTAGTGTATTCCCCTGTTGAGGAGTTTGATTTGGAATGGTTAATGGTGGTTGGACTGTGAAAGTCCGCATGACATATTGGACTAATTGTCTGTAGATTTTGATTAACTCTGTAAGTTGATAAGTAATTCCTCGTCTGACATTATTTCGATGTCAGGATGAGGTGTGTAGCCGGCTAGAATCGGCCATGTTGCTCCTGGTCTGCCTAGTGGACCGAGCCTGGTAATGTTTCTGTGATGTTTTAGGGCGCCTTTAAACCAGAGCTGATGCTCCTGGGATGTTAGTGGAATTTCAATATCCTCGAAAGGAATATATTCCTCTGGTGGATCATCTTCTTTGTAGAAGTGAAACAGTCTTGTTACTGAATTTGATTCAGGAAATATGACCCATGAATAGAATACCTCTGTCTGAAAGGATTCGTGTGCCTCTATCACGAAAACTGCTCTACCTCCTCTTGGTGGTAGGCCGTGTTTTATAAGTTTTAGAGTGATGGCTCTTCTTAAGTTTGGATGGATGTCTATAACACCCTCCTCGGTTTCATTTAAACTGGTTAAGTTAAAAGCTGTTACGACTGGTTGAGCCGCAGCTACACCGTTCTCGGTGTCATTGTCCCCGCGTGTGGACATTTGTTTTTTTAAAAATGTAGAACAAGTTTCAAGGAAACAAAAAGATAAGGTGCACAATATTTTGGAACACTGTATCCTTCAACGTTGAACAAACCAAACAACTAATTTATAGGGTGCTTCCCTGTTTAGTTATGGCGGATATTTAGCCCTACCCACTCCGGACGTCTTATGGAGTATGTGAGTAGGGGTCTATGAGAAAAGCACGAATGAGTTACTCAGTATCTAGCGTTAAATTACTGCCTTACCAAACCGTTGGGCGCCATGTAGTGTAGTTCCTATTTCCCTAATAGGCTCTGCGCATTGGAATAATATAACCTATAGGTTTGACATAGGACTAAGGTCGGTATGCCCCTATCGATTATATTAAACTTAATTACCTGTGCCAGCTAGCTCAGAGGCTACTAGAAACTCCTTGAGAACAAGAAGGGAGTAGTTTCTGGCAACCGAAAAACATGACAACTTTGTTTCCCTTTAGAAGCGGAACATGTCTCAGAATCGTGGAAACAATAGAGAACAGTTTCACTCATTCAATCGTGCATCCTTAGTTTCTACAGAGTTACACAGAAAGGAAAGACGGCGATTCTATAAAAAGGGTTTTATTGAACAGTCTTGTTTCTCGTGTAAGAGATATGTGCTGTTATGATCACAAGACAGTATGCAAGATAAATAATGTACAGCGTAAGCAGTAGAAATAAATAATACTGCGCTAGCATTATCTTTTAGCATATATTCACGTACATAAATAACATGAGCTAAAAATGCGAGTACTCATACGATGCGTCCCTAAACTAGTTCTACCCCAATGTACCTAACCTGGTCTAGGTGTAGGGAAAGGTAGAAGTAGGTGGAGTATTCTCTAGTATGGTAGACTAAGAGTGTGTTGAGTCTAGTATGCCAAGTATAATATGCCAAGAGTCCCTCTAGGTTCTAGTCAGCTCCATACCTTGAGAATGAGAGAGGTGGGAATCTCCTGCCAGGTCTGGAACTCTAACACCCATCGAAGGGAGTCAAAACACTGGAAGCTGGATTCGTCTGCGTGCAGGAATGACAGCGTCTTCTCAGTGCGTCAGGCCGGGATACGGGCTCCTCTGAAGTCGAGGTCTCCTCTAACTTGCTTGGTCAAGGGAAGGTATATTTCTACCTGTTAGGTGTCGTGGAATGTTAGCATTGACGTGAAGTCGGACAGAGGAAGACGTCAGGAATGAACCCTTAAGGTATAACGGTTCATACATATTAGATGAGTTCTTGGAGAAATCAATAGTCCTGTGCTAGGGGAACTCCCGAAGCTTAAGGGTCTGGTTTCTAAGAACTCGTTGTGACGTTAGGGTGGACGGATGTCGGTGACCATGCCTGTATTTGGAGTGCACGGTTAATGCCTAAATATGGACAGGGATTTCTATGTCTATATAAGGGCAATGCGAATTGTGCCTATATAAGGACATGATTCAGGAAAACCTATATACAGACCCCTAAAGCGGAATACAACAGGGAGACACCTAGATATAGGCGACACTCCCAACACAAAGAACCAACCAGAATAGTCGACATAAACTGGGAGGTAACCCCAGACTTCCAATAAAAATGTGCCAGAAGTAGTGTAAAAGTCAATATCCAATCATAAAATAACACGCAGGTAAGAGAAATGATAAAAAAAAAACGGCCTTTTTCGAGGCCCTTACTGTGTACAGGATCGTGAACCAGTCAGCCAAGGAGCCCTGCAGTCCCGACTGCTGCCGCTTCCCTTTCCGGCCTTCAACCCGGAAGGACAGCCCCAGCCACGCAGAACCGGTGACTCCGTCAACCGGACCCCGCCTGCTCTGCCGCCAAGAGCTCCCCGCGACTCCAGACGCGGTGAGAGAGGGCACAGGGTTTTTTTTTTTTTAAGACTCTTTTTGTTTGGTACAAAACTTACATTGTTATCTTCAGTAGAGATTGAGACCATTATCTATTACATGTTTTAGTTCTATCTTTCTGTTACAGGACGACTTATACATTATGAGTACATGAGTTCTTTACAATCAGAATCATTCTATGCTTTACGGTTCATTCACTGTTCTCCAATGATGACTCCTCAGCCGGTATATCACATATGCCGCCTCTGAAGGTGTTCCATTTTCCGACAACCGTTCCCATTTTTTGGGGCATCCTCTATGTATGTACACCGCTCTTTCAGCCACCATCGCCATATCCATGTCATTACTCCAGTCCCTTACAGTGGGAGTATTTCGTGCGCCCCATTGTTTAGCGATGTTCCTCTTAGCTATAATCATACCCAGTGTCGCCCAGGTTTGTGCTGCAATATTAAGGTCTGTGGCTTCCCATATATTTAATAGACATCGCCTAGGCTCTGGTGGTACAGGGGCCCCATTTACTCTTGTTATTTTGGACATGACTGCCTCCCAGTATGTCACTTATTTCCAGACATTCCCACAACGTATGATAAAATGTGCCTATTGCTCCACACTGTCGTAGGCAAAGTTGATTGTCTGTCTTTCCTATTTTTTATAGTGTTGCACTAGTGTAATAGATCCGATGTAACACTTTAAGTTGGACTAAGCGTAATTTCGAAGGGATTGCCACCTCCCTTGGGGATGCTAGTGCCTCTTGCCAGTCCGTTTCATCCAATTCTCCCACCTCTTTATGCCATTTATCCCAGAGGGATTGTGTGGGGTCAGGGTGATTATTGATGAGTTTATGATATGTTAAAGATGTGGCTTTTTTGTTCATGTGTTCCGTCAGTAGTCTGTCCTCTAAGGGGGAAGCCTCAGGGAGGACGGTATCAGGCGGGATGGCCGCCTCCAGTGTGTGCTTAATTTGGTGATAACGAAACCCTTCTGTAGGCGCCATCTCGTATTGGTCCTGGAGTTGAGTGAATGGAATTACTTTTCCTTTGGCCCATAGATCCCCAACCCGCGGTATTCCTATGGCATCCCATTGCCTAAACCCTTTACTATTGCGTAATGTGCCTAGCATGCCAGTATCCCATAGGGGCGTTTCCAGCGTGATCTTTTTATTCCATCCGAGCTTTTTGAGCACTGCATGCCAAAGATGAATCGTATGTTTTGTCGGTCCTAATAAAGCCATCTTATGGTTAGTGTTATACAGTGCTCGGTTAAGTCCTTCTGTACCTAGAATAAGTCTATCGAGGCGGTAGGCCGGATCAGTGTGGGGGACATGGATCCATTGATTTATTACGGTCAGTTGGGATGCCCAATAATACCTTTGTATATTTGGTAGCCCAATGCCACCGTCATACCAGGTTCTGACTAGTTTGGTCATCGCTATCCGGGCCGGTTTTCCATTCCACAGAAGTTTGGTCACCTCTGTCTCTATTGCCCGGAAGTAGGATGGGGAGACCGAGAATGGGGTATTCTGTAGAGCATATAGAAATCGGGGGAGTGCCATCATTTTGAAGAGTGTCGCTCTTTCTAGGAGTGATAGTGGTAGGGATTGCCAATGTTTAGTATCTCTACGTAATTTCTGTAGTGGTTCTAGCAGATTGAGGGTCATGAAATCCTCCGAGTCCGAAGTGATATGAATCCCCAAGTATTTGAAGCTATCCTCTACTATTTTTACTGCGCATCCTTTAGGTAGCCTCGGCGGCGGACCTTGCAGAACGTACAATATTGATTTGCTCCAATTGATCGTATACCCTGAGTGTTTCCCATAAGCGTCACATATATTCAGGATTCTATGCAATGAGCAGTAGGGGGAGGCCATGTATAGCAGGATATCATCTGCATATAGAGATATGCGATCCTCGCAGCTCTCTGTCCAACGGAGCCCGCGAATAATCGGATCCTGCCTTATCCATGCCGTCAGAGGTTCCAACACTAGCGCAAAAAGCAGTGGCGACAGTGGGCAGCCTTGTCTTGTACCTCGCCCTAACGGAAATTCTTTGGATATGTGCCCATTCGCCACCAAGTGTGCAAGGGGTTTCGTATACAACAGTCTTACCCATGAGCAGAACTTAGGTCTGAATCCCAGCCGAACGAGAACTACAAATAGGAAAGGCCACTCAACTGTATCAAAGGCGTTACGGGCGTCAAGAGACAGTATTATGGCCTGTTCTTGTATCGTGTATTTGCGTACTAATACATTATGGAGTCGCCTTAAATTTAGGGCTGTGTTTCTGCCTGGCATGAATCCTGACTGGTCCGGGTGTATCAGTTTAGTTAGGTGAGGTGTCAGTCTATTTGCCAACGCTTTGGCCAGGACCTTGGCTTTGGCGTTAATTAGGGAGATGGGTCTGTAAGAGGCGCATTCTCGGGCTGGCTTCCCCGGTTTATGTATGGCCACGACCGTTGCTGTTCTCTGGTCTTTAGGGAGCTCTACCCGTTCTAGGCTTGCGTTGTACATTTTCAGTAGGTGTGGGGTGATTATGGTTGCACTTTTTTTTATATAATTCAATAGGGATGCCATTTGGCCCCAGAGCTTTCCCCGACTGTATGTTTCCTATTGCTATCGTTAATTCTTCAGCAGTGAGTTCTGATTCCAATAATATTGTATCCTCTTTTGTGAGTTTAGGGAGCTGGATGTCTCGGAGGAACGCCTCTGCCTCATCCTGCTGTATTGTGGTTGCTGGGGTGTACACCGTGGCGTAGTGATGCGCCAGTGTGTCTGCTATGGTTTGGGGGTCCGTTACTACTTCGCCTGTGGTGTGTTGAAGTTCTGCCACCCAGCGACTTGCACGCTCCCGTTTATCAAGCCATGCCAGTAGCTTGCCGGCTTTATCTCCTACTTCGTATATGGTATGGAGCGTGGCTGTCAGTCGGGTTTTTGCATCTTCCCACAAGTATTCCTTGTATTCTTGTTTTTTGAGCTGGAGTTGGTGCGTGTTTAGATCTGAGCGGTCATGGGAATGAAGTGTTTCTAGTGCTTGTAGTTCTTGTTCAAGTGTCAGTACCATTTTTGCCTTTTCTCTTTTATGGTCTGTGATTGGAGAGATGACCTGTCCACGTAGAACTGTCCTATACGCTTCCCACAAAATGAGGGGCGAGGAGACCGAAGGTTCATTTTTGTTAAAATAGTGTTTTGTGGCTGTGGTCAGACCTTTCCAGATTTTGGGGTTTTTAAGGTAGCCAGGGTGTATCGGAAATATGCGGCGTTGTGTGGACGTGTTCCGTGTGTATCTAACAAATATGGGGGAGTGATCCGATATTCCCCGTGGTAAGTGTGTCATGTCTTCAAATCTCCCCACGCTGTCCGCTGGCGTCAGTATATAATCTATTCTAGAGAGACTGTTATGTGCCCCTGAGTGATATGTATATTGTCGTGCTTGCGGGAAATGTGAACGCCAGACGTCCACAAGGCCTATTGTTTCAAGAAAGTCTGCTAGCATGGAGTGAGTGCGGTGTTGTTGCCGTGGGGGCGTTCGATCAAGTTGTCATTGAGAGTCGTATTAAAGTTGCCTCACAAGATAAGCTCTCCCTCCAGAAGTCGGAGTAGAAATGCACTGAGCGCTGGGAATGCTAGCGAGTGCAGTGCTGGGGGAATATAAGCTGTCACGATGTTGATCGATCGTTCCTCCCATTGGCAGGTGACGGCCGCAAAATGGCCTTGTTCATCTGTGTACGTGTGTTTGATAATGAGTGGGTATTGTTTCTTAATCAAGATCCCCACCCCTCGGGAACCAGATGTAAATTCGGAATGTACTATCAGTTTGAAGCTTTACAGCAAACAAATGATGGACGGAATGCTGACAATGCAAACATTCTCCCCCAGTCAAAAGATCTGGGTTAAATCCATCGTTCTTTTGCCCACTACGCCACCCCAGTTTGGACCCAGCCATATGCAAATCAGTCTTGACCCTGTTCCCCATGGGAACAGTCCAGACCGAACTGCCAGGCCAGATCCTCCCTGGACCGGAAACAAGCATCCTGGGACCGGTTTCAGGGTATGTCACCCTTCTTCAGCCAGGCTAGCTTGAATCCAGTGGCGCAGTGAGCAAGGGACCCACGTCTGGGCATACCCATCCCACTTAGGGCGAAAAGTGTTACAGCAAACAAATGATGGACGGAATGCTTACAATGTAAACATTCTCCCCCAGTCAAAAGATCTGGGTTAAATCCATCGTTCTTTTGCCCACTACGCCACCCCAGTTTGGACCCAGCCATATGCAAATCAGTCTTGACACTGTGCCCCATGGGAATAGTCCAGACCGAACTGCTATCAGTTTGAAGCCCCATCTGTCGAGGGCCTTACATGTGGATCTGACAAGGTGGGTCTCCTGCAAGAGTATCACTGCTGGTGCCTTACGCTTAAGATATTGTAATAGCAATCCTCTCTTTACTTTATCTCTGAGGCCATTCACATTCCAGGAAGCTAATGGTAGGTGCTGAGTATGTGTGGGCGGGAGAGCGACAGGGTCAGGGTGTGCGGCTATGTGTGTCATTGGAGTTGTCTTAGTCGGAACAGTGAGTCTGATCTACGGGTCTCGTACGAGTGTTTGAATGTTGTACCACAAACCATAACATAAAAGAAAAGAAGAGAAAACAAACTAGAACTGATAAATATGAACCCCCACCCTCCTTCCTGCCTCCCTGCATGACGGTTTAAGAACTACCCGCCTCCCCAACATTGCAGAGTGCCTAATACCCATTGTCCAATACCTTTGTAGGGGGGAGACCACTCCGGTACCCTCCCCAGAACCCCTTCTTATCTGTTACACTGTATCTTGCAGTTGTTCATGAGTCCACAGTGGTGATGACGATCACCATGACGTCTTGCTTTACACTCCTAAGGGCTGGTCTGTAAGTATCATCGGACACTGCCAGCGTTGCATTGAATATCCACGAGCATCTGATCGTTGGGTCTTTACTTGCTGGGCCCTTTGTGATGATTGGGCCATTGCAGCATCACTGTAGAAGTCACCTTAGCATCTCGACTAGTTGTGTCCGAGGCCATCAGCCTCTAGTATGAGCTATTCTGCTATTTTGGGTAGTTGTCTCTGTCGGGGACTTCATGTGCGGTCGCTCCTTCTTGCCGTTCTAACTGTGACGCACTTGATGTTTTTCGTTCGTTGTCCTTCCCGAGTCTTCCACGATTGGCGACTTGGCGCCATCCGTCAAGCCATTCTTGCGCCTCCTCCGGCGTTGTGAAGAACCACACTTTCCCGTTTGCTACCACTCCTAATTTCGAGGGCAACATCATCGAGTATTTGAGCTCGCGAGCTCGCAGTTCTTTCTTTATTGCAGAGAAGTTGCGCCTTTGTTTGGCTACGGCGGCTGTGTAGTCGGGAAAGAAGGAGATTGTACTCTGTTCATATTGAACCGGAGGGGTTACTCTAGCAGTCTGTAAAATGAGGTCACGGTCTCTAAAATTGAAGATCCGGGCTAGTATAGGTCTTGGGGGCGCCCCTGGCTTAGGCCTGCCTCCCGGGACACGGTGGGCTCTTTCGACTGAAAAGTAATTGGAGAGACCTCAAGGTTGTAATTGGTTTTTGATAAGGTCCTCTACAAGGAGGTCAATTGCTGGTCCTTCTACTCCTTCTGGCACACCTACGATGCGCACATTATTACGTCGAGAGCGGCCTTCAAAGTCGTCCAGTTTTGCCGCCATTGCTTTGTTTTCGGTTTCTAGGTGCGTCATTTGTCGTTTGAGGGCAGCCGTGTCTACAGAGAGACTAGTTGTCGTTGTTTCCACATCTGACACTCTTGTGCTCAATTTTCCGAAGTCCGCACGGATTAATGTGAGTTCGGTGGCGACTGTGTCTATTCTGGACTCTAAGGACGTATGCACCTTATTGAGCGTAGCCATTATGTCCTGCAGCGTGACTTCTTTGTTGTCCGCTACATTACGATCCTCTGTGGACATCGCAGTGTGATCTGGTAGCTCCTGGTTTGATTTGGTACAAGCGTATTTGTCTAGTTTGGTTTGATGTGTGACGCGCTGACCCCTACCTCCCATGGTTCCGGATACAAACTGAGTTTTTGTATTAGTGAAGGTCTAGGTAGTAGTACTCACCGCTGCCTGCCAGTGTGTAGGGTAGTCACACGCGGCCTTTCCTACCCCCAGGTTATGACACTGTTCTGCACAATCGGTGACGGGCTTCAGTTAGGGGTTGCGCCGGCAGGTCATCGCATTGTACTCACTCTGTGTTGTGGACAAACTTTCGCCCTTCCTCCGCTGCTCAGGTATTACGCAACGGCCTGTATCGTCCACGGGTTCCCTTGCCGTGACTATACACTCTGTTCCGGTTTTGATAAATAACAGTGTCGTGGGGCCCGTGAGATCACTGTTCGCTGTGCCCCCGACAGCCTGGTCTCGTTTCTATGTGTTTCAGTGGGATATTGTAGCTGGGGCCCTCCCTCACTGAGAGCAAGCTGTAATGCGCCTGGCGATGGGCAATTTTACACCAAGTGTGTCGTCGTTTCTCGTTGCCACTTATGCGGTATGTAGAGATGCTGGGCAGTGGGGGCCGCCCCGTCTTGTTAAGCAGGCCCTGGTATGCACGTACCTTTGGTTTTGTACTTCTCCTGGGCAGTCCAGTCGAGGCGCTCTGCGCCCGGTCCCGTTTCTCACTGCGTGAGACCGGCGCGCGGCGTCCCGAACACGGCGCCGGGTGTTCTCGCAGGGACTCTGCTGGTCGGTTACCTTGCCGATCGTCACTACAACGAGTTGCACCCTCACTCGCGGTCCGGGCTAGTGTTGTGTCTGCTTCTGGCGGGGGGGAGGTGTTGGTAGGTCCCGTCTTTCTGGGCCGGTAATTCACTCGAGGCCCCGGCTTCAGCGTGGTGTGTAGGCCGCGGTTGCTTCACACGGCCAGACTTGAGCAATTTTGGGGCTGTGAACACCACGATCAGCTGGATCGGTGCCCGACGCCTTCCGACATCGTCACGTCATGTTTTTGGTTGGTTTCAACTGCGGATGGTTGAATGGATGGTCGGGGAAGCCTGCGGAGGTCCAGAGCTTCTCTAGTCGGCGGCCATTTCCATCGGCTGCCGGCCACGCCCCTCGAGAGGGCACATTGTTGTTCAGGCTGGCCCCGCCATGCCTAAACAAGCGAGGATCGGAGGCAATACCAAACAAGTGGCCAGAAGAAATGAAAAATGAAAACACGAACTTCAGAAAAGACCGCAGCACCGCAAACGGCTTGCGTGTGGTTCGCGCGTCTCATCAGGTGAGACAACGAAAAAACAGGAGGTTGGAGGGGTGTGGGGGTGATATATACTCAACGTTTTGGGTCCCGTGGTATGAGTGTCTGGTGAGGCAGGGATGCCTCATATGTGTAATGAAGGGAAGCGAGGAAGGGACGAGGAGGTAATGGGTGTTAATCCTGCACTGTTTGTCGGAAGTTGTCCACTATGCTCCGGCAACGTCACGCGATTACATACTATTTCCATACACAGATTCCATTCTAAAAGACTGAAAAAAGCAATTTCTTCTTGTTAGAGGCTTGCTTTTATGTTGTTTTCTAATCAAGATTTGTTAAGTATAGCCCTTCCAGTGAGAATAAAAGGCTACTCAAATAATAGTTATGTGTAAATGTGTTACAACTGTCAGTGCATTTACATTTGATACAGAAGGGGCAGGACAACATTGACAAATCGTGATGCTGTGTTTCAGAGCCTCTACCCATGTTTTTAGTTCAAAAGTGCCTTTGGCTCACATCAGAAAGCGTGATACATGAACTAGTAAAATGCGCTACCCTGATGCTTTCTCCTTTGTTCGGAGATAAATGGTTTTGTGAAGAATACTTTGCCTCTACCCTCCTGTGTCCCATTGTGCATTAAACAATCTGCCTACAATATAAAAAATGAATTTCTACTTGACTCACACTGCCAGTGCATCCACTGTCTCATGCTTTAGAACTGGTTTTGGGGTGGTACTCTTTTCAAATGTCCTTTCCAGGCTGCTCTTCAGACACAGCCTTTGTGGAAAGAGGCCCCTCACAGTGTCTGGCCTGGAGCTCCCACAGAGAGGCACAAAGAGGTGTGAGGTTTCTGCACTGAAAGGGTGATCAAGGAAGACAAAAGGCTTGGCCTCACTTAAAGGGCCCCCTTCACCTTGTACAACAGAATCTGCAGTTCCACCCCTCACATCTACCAAAGGGCAGTGCTTCAAGAACTCTATAAATCAGCATCTCGTTGCTGACAAAGTCTTCATTGAATTTGTAAATGTAGCTCTTTCACCAGTCTCCTCTCAGTGTCTGCATCTCCACCCTCAAGAATGCAAGCAATGCGCTTACACGGTCTGGAAAGCTGTCCTCACCCTCCCTCTTGTGGCAATACAACTCCGAGGCATCCAAAATGGATCCCACTATGCTTTGTAAACAATATTGTGAGCCAAACTGGAGGATAAACATCTTAAGACATCTGCTCCAGCATTTGCAGAATCTCCTTTTCCATATATACATTGTGTGAGAAGTTGGCCTGGTATATGCTGTTCACTAGTTAAAGTGGACACCTTGCACCAGTACAATTCGACTCTTATGGTAGGTAGGTTTAAGACAACCTTTATAGAAAGCTATCCTAGTGGTAGCTGTGGAGAGCAGCCTTCAGGCTAAGTCTTGGAGGAATGTTAAGCAGCTTGTTTTACCACACAATCTCTTGAATCACCAAATGAAAAGACACCACACAGGTATATATATCAAATATATATGTATTTATTACTAAACAACTCTCTACTAATCTCTTTATGAGATTAGAAGTCAGGAACATATGCACAAATCAACGTTTCACAATAAATTAAGCACAAATATGGCTGGGGCCCTAGGGGCGTACCAGACCATATACTAAAAAAGAGACTTAAGAACAACGACTTGCAAAGAGACAAGGCCCAGGGCCTTCAGAAGTGTTGGGGCCTCACGAAACCACCCAAGGCAGGTAAGTAAAGGACCCACGGGGACGCGTGCAGTGAGTGAACACAGGTGCGGATCGCCATAGACTTCAATGGGGCAAGTCGCGGTTGGAAATTAAGAGTTTATGGGCACTTCGGGAGTAGCTACAAGCAAGTCACTTACAGGGTAAGTAGTTCTAGGGCCAACACCCACAGGAGCACCGTAGTGCTGGAGTTACCTCACCCAGGGAAGCCGGGTGCATAGGTGTCCTTTGGTGTCGGGTCGCGGCGTCGTTTTCAATGGGAGCCAATGAAGACTTGCTGCTTGTGAAGTCCGAAGAAGTGTCCGGTGGAATCCAAGCCTGGATTCGGAAGAAGGAAGACCTGAAAGCAGAGGGGACAGTGTTCAAAGTCACTGGGCAGTGACTCGGGGCAAGGAAGATGAATGCCCACCGTCGTCGGCAGATTCAGGTCGTTCACGGGTGTCTTGACTCTTCGGCCACGAGGTCCAGGAGGTGTCGACGACAACCAGGAGCTGGATTCGGTGTGTCCCACGAAGTCTGCAGCTGACTGCGGTGTCGGCAACCCAATTGGAGCCAACAAGCCTTGGTAGCAGCAAGTCTCGTGGAAAGCGTAAAAAGTCAATGGTGCAGACCAGCAAGGTCTGGGGAACTCACCCAGCGAGGGTAAGTCAGGGCAGGCCTGGAGCAACCAGGGGAGCCCTTTGGTTCTTTAGAAAAGTCTTCAGGGGACACACAAGCCGGCTGGCAAGGGATCGCAAAGACGCCTCGGGAGGATTCCTTCAACAGGGGCCCACGGTCACTCGGGACGGGGTAGGCCTCTGATCTTCGGAGGGGTTCCTGCTAGAGGCTGGGACCACACGTGGTCCAAAGCACAGGTTCATAGAACGTCATGAAGGGGTTGCACCCGACAATAGTGCACGGTACCCAGGGACTGCGGTTCCTCGTCACTCGTGGGGTCCACTGACCTCAGCTTCGCTGGGGACTCACAATGGCCTTTGAGAAGTCAGGAAATCCTCGTCTTGGGCTGCAGGGACCTCGGGCTCCGGCGGGAGCGGCGTAGTTTGCGACTGTCGTTTCAGTTTTTGGTGCCTGCCAAGCAGGGGAGTCACTCCTTGACTCCAAGGGAGATTCTTCAGTCTTCCAGAGGTAGTGGAACGTCGAAGGTCCAGGATTCTTCTTCAGAGCGTCGTCCAGGGGTATCTAGTTTGCAATGCACAGGTTCCCCTCTTATACTAAAAGGAAGGGAGGGACTAGCTCTATGACCCCACCTATGGGAGGGTCAGGGGAGTGGGTGGCTACACCCACTTCCCTTTGTCCAGTTTCGCGCCAGAGCAGGGGCAGGTAGCCCCTGAGCTGGTTTGAACTGGCATATGCACAGAGGAGCCTTCTGCTCCCCCAGTGCAGGACTTCAAAGCACTCTAGGAGTGCACCCACCCAGCCCCAATACACTAAACCCTGTCTGGAAGGTGGTCACACCCTCCTGTGACAGGATACCTATTGTTGGGCTTCCTCCACTGCGAGTTTCGGTCATCAGCAGGAGGGCAGCCCAGTGTCTGTGACTGTTGGCATCCATTTTGTGATGCCAGGGCTCTTCAGGATTCTACCGCGTTTCCACAGTAGGTACATGTCTATCCCTCTAGAAGGGTGGAATGCTACCCCGCCGCCAGAACTGGCGAGGGGGGGTAGTATTCCAAGATGTTTGACACCAAACACGACATGTTTCCGTGCAGCCATCCCAAAGTTAGCATTTAACGCGAGGTTATAATGCGCTTAAGAGTATATGGTCAGGCTGCACTACAAACAGCCTCAGAGAAGGGTCTCCGAATGCTGCAGAGGGGCTCTGCTCATGTAGGGGCACCCTCTCACATAGGAACCAAGCACTCTGCCTTCAGGATTGATAAGGCCTGCCATAGGAATGACTTATAGGTTTATATGTGTGTATCTATGTAGTGATATAGGTAGCCTATATCACAGTAAGGGGTGCATGCACCACCTTACCCAGGCTGCAGTAGCAGGCCTGTGGTGTCAGATTTAGTCTGCTTCCCAGGGGTGGCATAATACATGCTTCAGCCCCTGGTAGGCCTGTGAAGTACCTATGCCCTTGGCACCTAAGGTACCATATACTAGGGACTCATAAGGTACCACAGTATCCAATCACTAGTGCACCTAGAGTGCACTCCAAGTCGTTTAGAGAGAACAGAGAGGCTGGGGCCCTGATTGGCAGGGTCCCAGCCTGACTATAGGCAGAAACCAGTGTAAACATCAGAAAAAAAGTGGGGGCAACATAAGAGGCAGATCCTACTCTCCTACACAACCCCCCCCCCCCCAAACGCAGGGACACTAAACTAACATTGACCAGTTGGGTCTTCGTGCTCTAAGTGGAAATACCTTGAGAGTCCATCTGCATTGGCATGTTGGGTCCCAGGCCTATGTTCCACTGTATAGTCCATCCCCTGTAGGGAAATGGACCACCTCAAAAGTTTTGGGTTTTCACCTTTCATCTGTTTAAGCCATAGGAGGGGCTTGTGGTCAGTCTGAACTATGAATTGAGTGCCAAACAAGTATGGCCTCAGCTTCTTCAGGGCCCACACCACAGCAAAGGCCTCCCTCTCTATAGCTGACCAACGTTTCTCTCTAGGGGTCAGCCTTCTGCTAATAAAAGCTACTGGCTGGTCTTGACCTTCATCATTCAGTTGAGACAGTACAGCTCCCACACCCAGCTCAGAAGCATCTGTTTGGACAATGAACTTTTTGGTGTAGTCTGGACTCTGTAAGATGGGGGCAGTGCACATGGCCTGCTTTAGGTCTTCAAATGCCTTCTGACAGCTAGCTGTCCACTGAACCTTTTTTGGCATTTTCTTTGAGGTCAGATCATTCAAGGGGGTCACTATAGATCCATATCCCTTCACAAACCTCCTATAGTACCCAGTCAGGCCTAAGAAGGTCTGGGTGGTTGGAGCAACCCATTCCATTATGGTTTGGATTTTACTCTGTAAAGGCTGAACCTGGCCTCCACCCACAAGGTGGCCCAGGTACACAACCTGACTCTGCCCTATCTGGCACTTAGTGGCCTTGATAGTGAGGCCTGCTTTCTGCAGGGCCTCCAAAACATTTCTGAGGTGGACCAGGTGATCCTGCCAGGAGGAACTAAAGACAGCAATATCATCTAGATAAGCTGAGCAATAAGTTTCCATCCCTGCCAGAACTTTATTCACCAACCTCTGAAAAGTGGCAGGTGCATTTTTCAATCCAAAGGGCATCACCACAAAGTGGTAGTGCCCACCAGGGGTCGAAAATGCTGTTTTGGCTTTTGCATCATCAGCTAACCTGATCTGCCAGTAGCCAGCTGTTAGGTCAAATGTACTTAGATACTTGGCTGAGGCCAAAGTATCAATCAGCTCATCTGCCCTTGGTATGGGATAGGCATCAGTCCTGGTGACTGCATTGAGGCCTCTGTAGTCTACACAAAACCTCATTTCTTTCTTACCACCCTGGGTATGAGGCTTGGGTACTAGGACTACTGGGCTATCCCAAGGGCTATCTGAAGGCTCAATCACACCTAACTCCAACATTTTCTGGACTTCAGTCCTGATACAGTCCCTGACATGGTCAGGTTGCCTGTAGATTTTACTCTTGACAGGCAGACTGTCTCCAGTGTCCACCTCATGGGTGCACCAGGTAGTCTGACTAGGGGTCAGGCTAAACATATATCTGTACTGTTGCAGAACTTGCCTGCACTTAGTTTGGGGATGGTCAGTGAGGCTGCTTGCCAAAGCAACACCATCTACTGACCCATCATCAGGGTTCTGTGAGAGCAGGTCAGGGAGAGGGTCACTCTCCTCCTCCTGGTCCTCATCAGTTGCCATGAGCAAGCCCATGTCAGCCCTGTCAACATATGGCTTTAATCTGTTGACATGGAGCGCCCTCAGGGGGCTCCTGGGAGTTCCAAGATTCACCAGATAGGTGGCTTCTCCCTTTTGCTCAACTATGGTATGGGGGCCACTCCACTTGTCTTGGAGGGCTGCTGGGGCCACAGGCTCCAACACCCACACTTTCTGTCCTGGCTGGTACACAGTCAGCACAGCCTTTTGGTCATGCCAAGCTTTTTGTAATTCTTGGCTGGCCTCCAGGTTTTTGGTTGCCTTTTTCATGTATTCGGCCATCCTGGAGCGGAGACCAAGTACAAAACCCATCACATCCTGTTTGGGGGGCTTGAGAGGTAACTCCCAGCCCTCTTTTACCAAACATAATGGACCTCTTACAGGATGCCCAAACAGAAGCTCAAATGGGCTGTAACCAACCCCCTTCTGTGGAACCTCTCTGTATGCAAACAACAGGCAGGGAAGAAGAAGGTCCCATTTCCGCCTAAGCTTCTCTGGGAGTCCTTTAATCATTCCTTTCAGGGTTTTGTTGAAACGTTCAACCAACCCATTGCATTGTGGGTGATAGGGGGTGGTGAATTTATAAGTTACACCACACTCCTTCCACATTGCTTTAAAATATCCTGACATGAAGTTTGTATCTCTGTCAGAGATGACCTCCTTTGGGAAACCCACTCTGGAGAAGACTCCAATGAGGGCTCTTGCCACCACAGGGGCAGTGGTGGTCCTCAGGGGAATTGCCTCTGGGTACCTGGTGGCATGATCCACTACCACCAGGATAAATCTGTGCCCAGATGCAGTTTGAGGGTCAAGGGGACCAACAATGTCAATCCCTACCCTTTCAAAGGGTACCCCCACCACAGGTAGTGGTATCAGGGGGGCCTTTGTAGTGCCACCTGCCTTGCCACTGGCTTGGCATGTGACACAGGAGCGACAAAACTCTTTTGTGTCCTCTGACATATGTGGCCAATGAAAATGTGGAACAAGCCTGTCCCAGGTCTTGTTTTGGCCCAAGTGACCTGCTAAAGGGATATCATGTGCTAGGGTCAAGAGGAACCCCCTAAACTTCTGAGGTATTACCAACCTCCTGGTGGCTCCAGGGGCTGGATCTCTACCCTCAGAATATAGGAGTCCCTCATTCCAATAAACTTTATGGGACCCACTAGCACTCCCAGCAGCCTCAGCAGCAGCCTGCTGTCTGAGGGGTTCAAGAGAGGGGCAGCACTGTTGCTCCTTACTCAGATCTTCCCTAGAAGGGCCCCCTGCCCCCAAGAACTCAACCTGATCAGGCTCAAGATCCTCTGGGGCAGTTCCTTCTTCAGGATCTGCTCCTCCTCCCTTAAGAGGGGAATCAGTGATCTGAGACAGAGGGGAAGGCACTGCCTTAACCCTACTGCTCCTCTTCTTGGGAAGCATCTGGTCCATAGTTTCAGGATCCAGAGCTGGTTCAGTGTCATGCATTTTGGCCTGTGACCTGGTCACAGCAAATACCTTTGCAGGGATGCCCAACATCTCTGCATGAGTCCATAACTCTACTTCAGACCAGGCTGAAGTTTCTAGATCATTGCCCAATAGACATTCTACAGGGAGGTCTGCACTGACTACAACCTTCTTGAGGCCAGTTACCCCTCCCCAGGAGAAATTCACAACTGCCAGACTATGGTTGGTCCTGACATTGCTTGCATTGGTCACCTGGTACATTTCGCCCAGGATGATCTGTCCAGGGTCCACAAGATCCTCTGCCACCATGGTGACACTAGCACCTGTGTCCCTAAATGCCAAAGCCTGTTTGCCATTTATTACAGGCTGCTGTTTGTATTTGCCCAGATTACTGGGGCTCACAAGGAAGGACATGTCATCAGCTTTGCCTGAGTGTGTACTCTGACTTGGCCAGAGTCCACTTCAGAACCCAGGGTCACCCCTACTACACCCTTATTCTGAGTACCACCTCCACCAGTAGCTGAACTAGGGGGAACAGTTGCCTTAGGGGCAGGAGTGGTGGTGGTTTGGTCTTTGGACTTGTTACAATCAGAAGTCCAGTGCCCTTCCTGTTTACAGAATTTGCACCAGGGCTTCTTTTGGCCTTTTCCCTTGGTGGACGGTGACTCCCCACCAGATGCAGATTTTTGGGGCCCTTGTGAAGACTTCTGGTCTTTTGACTTATCCCCACCTTTCTCAGAGCCCTTAGAATCCTGCTTCTTTGTGTCACCCCCTTGGTTCTGGGTTTTCTGCCTCACCCTGGTTCTGACCCACTTGTCTGCCTTCTTTCCCAATTCTTGGGGAGAGGTCAGATCTGAGTCCACCAGGTATTGATGCAACAACTGGTTCTGGCAATTATTAAGGATCTGTTCTCTCATCATTAGATTATACAATCCCTTGAAATCAGTAACCCTACTGCCAACCAGCCAACCCTCCAGAGCCTTAGTTGCACAATCTACAAAGTCAGTCCAGTCCTGAGTCTGTGCCTTCTGGGTGTCTCTGAACTTCAACCTGTACTGCTCAGTGGTTAAGCCAAACCCATCTATCAGTGCACTCTTCAGGACTTCATAGTCATCAGCATCCTCTTCTCTAACAGTGAGGAGCTTGTCTCTACCTTTATCTGAAAAGGAGAGCCACAAGATTGCTGCCCACTGCTTTTGGGGGACCTGTTGTACTCTACAGGCCCTTTCCATAGCAGTTACCCACTTATGGATATCATCCCCACTCTGGTAGGGAGGAACAACCTTGCTCAGGTTCCTATGGTCTGGAATATATTCTCTGCCTCTAGGGACACTGTTGCTGCCACCAGGGGGTTCTAACCCCTCTTTTCTAGAAGCTCTCTGGAGCTCCAGGGCTTCTTTATCTAATGCCAACTGCTTGGTTTTGAGGGCAAATCTTGCTTCCTCATACTGCAGCAGTTTGTACATTCTGTCAGAGGAGGTCTCTCTTCTTGGGAAGTAGGAGTTCCTCTGGTAGACAGATTCTCTGCAAGAGTGATAGGAGTGCTCAGATTCCCTCGAAAGGGACCTGGGCCTGTCCTCCACTATGTCAGTTCTCTTAGGGAGAATTCCTCTGTCCCGTTCAGACCCCTTGGGACCTGGCCCTACAATCACAGAGTCTTGGTCATCCAGATTTTCATCATCTGACCCAGACACTGTAATTGACCCACCCACTGATTCAGATCCATTAGCTCCTAGAGCTAATCTAAGATCATCTGCTGTCAGCAGATCTATCAGATGTAGTGTGGAGGGACTCTGTCCTAGCTTCAGGTGCCTTGCAGCACACATGGCTCTCAGTTCAGAGAAAGCCATGTCCTTATACTGAGGCTGAGTGGATCCACTGGGTCCACCCTTTAAGGACATTCTCGTGTTGTGCAGTGTTGTACTACCTACACTAGTTTGTGGCCTACTGATACTAGCTTGAGCTGTAGAAAGGGTGTGCTATCCCTTGGCACACAGCTCTAAGTTCAGTAGAACTTATTGATACTAAGCTTGACTTTATATGTACCTCAAGTACCTATAGTGGTTTTCAGTTAGTAATTCAAATAGAGATTTTCTGGTAAAACAATAGCAAGCTGGAATCCCACCGCTGCCACCAATGTGAGAAGTTGGCCTGGTATATGCTGTTCACTAGTTAAAGTGGACACCTTGCACCAGTACAATTCGACTCTTATGGTAGGTAGGTTTAAGACAACCTTTATAGAAAGCTATCCTAGTGGTAGCTGTGGAGAGCAGCCTTCAGGCTAAGTCTTGGATGAATGTAAAGCAGCTTGTTTTACCACACAATCTCTTGAATCACCAAATGAAAAGACACCAATCAATCAATCAATCAATCAATCAAGCATTTGTATAGCGCGCTACTCACCCGGAGGGTCTCAAGGCGCTAGGGGGAGGGGGGTCCGCTACTGTTCGAACAGCCAGGTCTTGAGTTGCTTCCTGAAGGAGAGGTGGTCTTGGGTCAGGCGGAGGTGGATGGGTAGGGAGTTCCACGTCTTGGCAGCCAGGTAGGAGAAGGATCTTCCTCCCGTTGTGGCTCTTCGGATGCGGGGGACGGCGGCGAGGGCGTGGTTGGTCGATCGTAGCTGGCGGGTGGGAGTGTAGAAGGTCAGACGGTCGTTGAGGTATCTGGGGCCTTGGTTGTGGAGAGCTTTGTGTGCGTGGGTGAGGAGTCGGAACGTGATTCTCTTGCTGACGGGGAGCCAGTGCAGGTCTCTCAGGTGTCCGGCGATGTGGCTGTGTCGGGGGATGTCCAGGATGAGTCGAGCTGAGGCGTTCTGGATGCGTTGGAGTCTTTTCTGAAGTTTGGCTGTGGTTCCGGCGTAGAGGGAGTTGCCGTAGTCCAGTCGGCTGGTGACGAGGGCCTGGGTGACCGTCTTCCTGGTTTCTGTGGGGATCCACCGGAAGATCTTCCGCAGCATGCGTAGGATGTTGAAGCAAGACGAGGAGACGGCGTTGACTTGTCTGGTCATTGAGAGGGAGGAGTCCAGGATGAAGCCCAGGTTGCGTGCGTGGTCCGTTGGTTTGGGTGCGTTGCCCAGGGCAGGGGGCCACCAGGAGTCGTCCCAGGCGGAGGGTGATGATCCTAGGATGAGGACTTCCGTCTTATCTGAGTTCAGTTTCAGGCGGCTGTTCCTCAACCACACAGATATATATATCAAATATATATGTATTTATTACTAAACAACTCTCTACTAATCTCTTTATGAGATTAGAAGTCAGGAACATATGCACAAATCAACGTTTCACAATAAATTAAGCACAAATATGGCTGGGGCCCTAGGGGCGCACCAGACCATATACTAAAAAAGAGACTTAAGAACAACGACTTGCAAAGAGACAAGGCCCAGGGCCTTCAGAAGTGTTGGGGCCTCACGAAACCACCCAAGGCAGGTAAGTAAAGGACCCACGGGGACGCGTGCAGTGAGTGAACACAGGCGCGGATCGCCGTAGACTTCAATGGGGCAAGTCGCGGTTGGAAATTAAGAGTTTAAGGGCACTTCGGGAGTAGCTACAAGCAAGTCACTTACAGGGTAAGTAGTTCTAGGGCCAACACCCACAGGAGCACCGTAGTGCTGGAGTTACCTCACCCAGGGAAGCCGGGTGCATAGGTGTCCTTTGGTGTCGGGTCGCTGCGTCGTTTTCAATGGGAGCCAATGAAGACTTGCTGCTTGTGAAGTCCGAAGAAGTGTCCGGTGGAATCCAAGCCTGGATTCGGAAGAAGGAAGACCTGAAAGCAGAGGGGACAGTGTTCAAAGTCACTGGGCAGTGACTCGGGGCAAGGAAGATGAATGCCCACCGTCGTCGGCAGATTCAGGTCGTTCACGGGTGTCTTGACTCTTCTGCCACGAGGTCCAGGAGGCGTCGACGACGACTAGGAGCTGGATTCGGCGTGTCCCACGAAGTCTGCAGCTGACTGCAGTGTCGGCAACCCAATTGGAGCCAATAAGCCTTGGTAGCAGCAAGTCTCGTGGAAAGCGTAAAAAGTCAATGGTGCAGACCAGCAAGGTCTGGGGAACTCACCCAGCGAGGGTAAGTCAGGGCAGGCCTGGAGAAACCAGGGAAGCCCTTTGGTTCTTTAGAAAAGTCTTCAGGGGACCCACAAGCCGGCTGGCAAGGGATCGCGACGATGCCTCGGGAGGATTCCTTCAACAGGGGCCCACGGTCACTCGGGACGGGGTAGGCCTCTGATCTTCGGAGGGATTCCTGCTAGAGGCTGGGACCACACGTGGTCCAAAGCACAGGTTCGTAGAACGTCGTGAAGGGGTTGTACCCGACAATAGTGCACGGTACCCAGGGACTGCGGTTCCTCGTCACTCGTGGGGTCCACTGGCCTCAGCTTCGCTGGGGACTCACGATGGCCTTTGAGAAGTCAGGAAATCCTCGTCTTGGGCTGCAGGGACCTCGGGCTTTGGCGGGAGCGGCGTAGTTTGAGACCGTCATTTCAGTTTTTGGTGCCTGCCAAGCAGGGAGTCACTCCTTGACTCCAAGGGAGATTCTTCAGTCTTCCAGAGGTAGTGGAATGTCGAAGGTCCAGGATTCTTCTTCAGAGCGTCGTCGAGGGGTATCTAGTTTGCAATGCACAGGTTCCCCCTCTTATACTAAAAGGAAGGGAGGGACTAGCTCTATGACCCCACCTATGGGAGGGTCAGGGGAGTGGGTGGCTACACCCACTTCCCTTTGTCCAGTTTCGCGCCAGAGCAGGGGCAGGTAGCCCCTGAGCTGGTTTGAACTGGCATATGCACAGAGGAGCCTTCTGCTCCCCCAGTGCAGGACTTCAAAGCACTCTAGGAGTGCACCCACCCAGCCCCAATACACTAAACCCTGTCTGGAAGGTGGTCACACCCTCCTGTGACAGGATACCTATTGTTGGGCTTCCTCCACTGCGAGTTTCGGTCATCAGCAGGAGGGCAGCCCAGTGTCTGTGACTGGTGGCATCCATTTTGTGATGCCAGGGCTCTTCAGGATTCTACCGCGTTTCCACAGTAGGTACATGTCTATCCCTCTAGAAGGGTGGAATGCTACCCCCGCCGCCAGAACTGGCGGGGGGGTAGTATTCCAAGATGTTTGACACCAAACACGACATGTTTCCGTGCAGCCATCCCAAAGTTAGCATTTAACGCGAGGTTATAATGCGCTTAAGAGTATATGGTCAGGCTGCACTACAAACAGCCTCAGAGAAGGGTCTCCGAATGCTGCAGAGGGGCTCTGCTCATGCAGGGGCACCCTCTCACATAGGAACCAAGCACTCTGCCTTCAGGATTGATAAGGCCTGCCATAGGAGTGACTTATAGGTTTATATGTGTGTATCTATGTAGTGATATAGGTAGCCTATATCACAGTAAAGGGTGCATGCACCACCTTACCCAGGCTGCAGTAGCAGGCCTGTGGTGTCAGATTTAGTCTGCTTCCCAGGGGTGGCATAATACATGCGTCAGCCCCTGGTAGGCCTGTGAAGTACCTATGCCCTTGGCACCTAAGGTACCATATACTAGGGACTCATAAGGTACCACAGTATCCAATCACTAGTGCACCTAGAGTGCACTCCAAGTCGTTTAGAGAGAACAGAGAGGCTGGGGCCCTGATTGGCAGGGTCCCAGCCTGACTATAGCCAGAAACCAGTGTAAACATCAGAAAAAAAGTGGGGGCAACATAAGAGGCAGATCCTACTCTCCTACACATTGTTTGCCCACTATTTTCTCACATTGCTATGATCTTGAGGTTACTGCTTCTTCTTCTTTTCAGTGCCGCCTAAAGCTATTGATATTTCTCTACATATGCGCCCAGCCATTACTTTTCCCTTCCAGCCCTTGAGTTGATCAGCTGGCCTGGCTGGAGATGTGTTCTAGCAGTAGCCTAGCAGCAGCGAAACTGTTTGCCTGATTGTCGTTTCTATCAAAAGTACCTAATAATGTACAATCTTTACATGCAAATAATAGTTCTTAATACAGTCTTGCACCCCCAAATTACATGATCTGAAAACAGATCCTCTATATCCCTAAAATCCATCATGAAAAACTCACCTTTAAGTCATGTGCAAGTATGCTTTAAGCTCTATTGATATATTTCTGTAAATTGCACACGGCTCATCTACAAGATCTCCTTCTTCCTCTGAAAGTCATACTCTTGCAACCTAAGAATACCTAATCTCCTTTAGCTCCTCTAGTAATCCCACCAATCATATGCCTGAGCTCACATTAATGATCACAACTAACTCCTATTAATTTAATCCATCACAAAGAAACTGGCCTGAATGCATGGAATGGTTTGCTTGGGCACAGAGGACTGATCCCAATAGCCAACAGTAACCAATAATATTGGACTAACTACTAACCTTGGGTTCCAGAGCAGTGTGCTGCTTTGAATTTGTAAATGTAGCTCTTTCACCAGTCTCCTCTCAGTGTCTGCATCTCCACCCTCAGAATGCAAGCAAGCTCTATATAAATGTGCTCTGCACCGAAGCACCACCATGTGTATGTGCAGAGCTATACCGGCACTTCGCTGTCAGAATGAAGCATAAACACACTTTTCTTTGAAAGCCTCATCAGCAGCAGCACTTACACTGCTCATACCAGCACCTCTGAGCCTGCCCGATTGCCTCTAGGAGTATGGTACTTTCCTTGGTCAAGGAGAAGTTTTGATAAAAGTGCCAGTACCCACTACTGGTCAGTACCTGCTCATTTATGGCACTGCTGCTATCCTCTGTAAAACGAGATGCAAACAGCGCCAGGTAGTTCCTGGTACACTGAAGGCTCTATGCTTGGAAACACTCCCACTTTCCCGATGATTGCAACCACACTACATGAAGTTTAGAATAACTTTTAAAACTCATCTGTTATGCTCTGCCTGTGAATCATAGTAGATGTAATGGCTCTTCTTGTGGTCCATATGTCTATTTTGTGGAGCCTTCCCTTAACCCCCCCCCCCCCCCACATGAGTTCTGATACACTCTTAGACTGGGGTTAATACGGTGGGCACAGAGTTTGGCACAGTGAGCACAAATTTAAAACAAGCATTGGTAAAACCAATAAATCTGGCATTGGCATGCCTGCTGTTTTTTTTTTTTTTTTGCATACATATGCAATAGACATTAAAAACATAAAAGTAATAAAAAGTAAAAATGCTACTGTGTCAAAGTGGTGTGCATGTTCGTAATAAATACATTTACAAAAAATGACCCATTCAAAAATAAATTTCAAAAATAGACTTGGCACTGAAGTGAACTACATTTTAAGAGGATGTGCAGAAGCAAAATGCCATCACTCACAGGGAAAAGCTCCAGTGGCTGAAGTGGGCTGATCCACTGCCTGATGCATTATGCTTTGGTGGGCAGAATCAAAATGTGAATGGCACTGGAACAGACCAATCAATGAAGAGGGCTGACTAAAAGTCCCTTTATTTTTTTGTAAATTGACCATTATTAGCATGATCCTCAAAGTAGTTACTGTCAATCACCACAAGCAGTGGCGGCCACCATAAAACGAAAGTGGTGGGTGACAGACGGACGTGGGGGGGGGGGGGGGGGCCAAGGGTTGGGGAAAATAATAATTTTTTTAAAACGTACCTTTCCTTTCGCTGTCGCCGGGGGATGTCGTTTGAGCGGAGGAGCGTCGCCCCACTGAAATGCCCCCAGAGAGTAAAATAAAATGGTAATGAAGTTAATTCAGTACCATTTTATTTTTTGTCACCCCGTCCTGAACTGAGTGTCAGGACGGGGGCGGTGCTGCTGCTGAATGACATCAGCAGAGAGAGCAGGGCACTTTCAGTTTAAAGTACGCATGTCTTTTTGGCCAGCCGTCTTGCGATGGCAAGCCAGACATGCACATTTTAAACCTCTCTAACCTGGCTGTCTTAAAACAGCTAGGTTAGAGAAAGCCAAAGCCTCCAGATCGCTGTGGAGCGCTGAGTAAGTACACTCTCACCAATCCTAGCCCAGCTCTCATGCTGGTGAGAGCAGCGCTAGGATTGGTGAAATGAGTTTGGAGGCTGCCTGCTGGCCTCGAGGAGAAAAGACCATCGAGAAGGAGGAGGACGTTAAGTCAGGCTCGCAGATAAGTTGTTTTAATTAAAAAATAATAATAATTAATGTCCTGGTCTGCCGCTCAGACAGTCCCTGGGAGCCTGAGACTTTTCTCCAACTGTGAGCACAGTTGGGTTGGAGAAATAGAAATCTGCATGTCTGTTTGGTCGGCTTAAGACAGCCGTTCAAATTTACATGCGCACTTCTAAGTGCCCACCACTCCTCCCGGCCATGCCTCCCCCACACGCATGCCTAAACCAGGCACAGAAAAATAAAATGATATTGTTTTATTATCATTTTATTTTTCTTTCACTGACGAGTTGGGCGACGCTCCTCTGCCATTACGGAGGAGCAGATTCTAGATTTCCATTTTCCCGAAATTGCAGAGAAACAGCATTATTGGATGTCATTTACAAACTCTCCATAGAGGGGTAATAGCTATGTTGGTCCTGCTCGATGTCACTATGATGTTTGAAATGAAGGACCTCGAAATCTTCAGGGCCTCTGGTTGCAGGAATTCACGATCCTCTGATAGGGTGGTTCAAGTCTTGTCTGGGCCACAGAAATCAACAAGTTGGTTCCTTTTCCTCTCAGCCTAATGCGGTCTTCTGTGGAATCCCTCTGGGATCACAGTTGTTCCAATGTTTGCATCTAAGCTAAGATTCCAAAACTGTTTGCAATCTTTGTTGTTATGTCTGCTTCCCATTTTTAATGAGATTGTTACTCCTAAAACAAGGGAGAGAATTTTTTTTAATTCTAAATGGCGGATAATCTTTCAGTGAGCTTGAAGGTCAATCATGTTACTAGCATCATCTGGCTCCACATTGGGTGTTAATTTAGGCAAGTAATTCAGCTCTTTGGTCTCCCATGATCAGTACCATTGTGAAAACTGAGAAGTGTCTCTTTCAAATTTTCCCACCAAGGGAAAAAATAAAAAAAAGGGCACTTCAAAAGATTTGGTCAATGGTCCAACACCATAACTAAGTTTGAAGGTAGTCCTTTTCCTATGAAGGATCTCCCAAATTCTCCTGAGTTTCCCTTAAACTCAAGTATCCATCCGCCACGTGACTTTGTTCAAGTTTCCACAGCTTTACATGTTTTACAGGGCATGTTGGATTCTATAGTAAAATGACCCTTAATTCTGATCATATTTTGGATACAATGTCTACTATGTCTCTCTCTCTCTCTCTCTCTCTCACTGATCGGAATAGAGGGTTGGTCTAACTAAAAGATCTTTTACATAATTCTTCCCCTTCTGCTTTTCTTTTACAACTAGGAATTACGGCAAGTGATAGTAAGAGGGTGATAAATATGGTTGCCAAGTGGGTGAACCTTCAGGAATTAAGGCGAAAAAAAGAAGTAAAAGGAAATGATATATTCCCTCCTTAACCTTTTCTCAAAAGACCCCTCTGTCCAGATTGATAATGATGTTGATAAAATACAGCCAATGCCTGTTTCTCCGTTAGATAAAGGGCATGTTGTTATCAATCCAAGAAAGTAAAAACTACTAAAGTCAAGGCTGTGCCTCAATAAACTCTTCCGGTTGAATTGCAGGGTCCTATAGAAGAAGAAAGAACTAGAAAATACCAATGTAGCAAGAAAGGAAAAAAGGAAAATAAAAAAACGGAAAATGAAAAAGAAAGTGACAAATATGAAATGGGGATAGCGCATCAAGGGAATAATGGGGACATTTCTATTGATGACCCACTGTCCCTGGTAGTTTGTGATCAATCCCATAATATAGTTCAGGTAGAATCAATGAGTATGCTAAAGAAATAATGTCTCTTCGACCTCGGTAGGTCGATACTTGAACCCTTTAGCTGACTATTTTCAAATAAGTAACTCACCCAATATAATAGTTTTGCCAAAACACAGATAAAGACCTCTGGGCAATTTATCCCTTCTGTGAATAAGGGAAGTCATGCAAAAGAATCGGAACACTCTGTTCAGTCAACTAATATTGTAGCAACATGTGATCCACTCATTTAGTCTACCCCAATAGTTCGGCTTTTGATCACCCGTTTTTAACCTTCTCTGTGGGTGAGTTAGTCTCATTGTAATTACAAGGTAATTGGATTGCGCGTGTTTACTGCCAGTGTCCAACTTTTAAGATAAGGCCACTGCAATGCAGCTAGAGTAAGAGGCACTGGGTTGGTTACACATGAACACGTGTGCAAGCATGTGTAGGCGGCACGTATGAGAATACTGTTGTGCGCAGCCCGGTAACTGTGCACAGGCAACCTGGCACAGAAGGGACCCTGCCAAGGTAGGTGCTGACCTGGGATAGGCCTTAAGGGAAACAGCCATTACAACGCGGCTGTTTCCCCGCACCTCATTACAAAGCAAGTGTTACCACGCATGCGTTGTAACAACAAGTAGTCATTACTTCTTTTTTTTTAAACAAATTTTATTCATTTTCTCCAGTTACAGTACATGAAGATAGAAAATTCAAGTAATCGTTATCTGCATAGAAGAATCTCACATGTATACATGGTGGTAAAATAAAGCGCATACTGTTACTTCACAACTTAACCTTGTGCCACCTTTATAATCTCGTCTGGGACCCGGCTGTACGGCCTTCGCCCTAATATGGCATCTCTTCCCGTCCTGCTATTACAACAATTGTACTATTTTCCTGGATCAAGGTATAGCAAGTAATACACATTTTTGCAAACTCCCCACACCCCTCCCCTGCTGACGGGCCGCCCTGGAATTTTAGAAACCTAAATCTATAAGGTTGTGACTAAAACCTAGCTTGTAATAAGCTGAAAGTGGGATGTCTGTCCAGGTGGGTGGGTACTTTGTAAAATGAGGGTAAATGGAAAGCTGGATAAGTCCTGAGCCCGGCAATCCCCGTGTCTTGGCTGCAAGAGTGGGAGCTCCCATCTGGGCAGAGGTTTAGTGGTGGAGTGTAATGACAATTACAGGGCCTCATGGGGTGAGGGTGTCGGCCGCTTTGAAAGCTTCCAGCAAGAGGTCCCAACTCATAGCGATCGGTTCCTTTCTTAGGCCTCTTTTTTCCTCTCGTCGGATAGCTACGCTTTCAGCCAGTCCCCATTTTTTCACCTCTTCCTTCCAACTGAGCAGTGTTGGGGCCACGGGGGATTTCCACCTCCTAGCAACACCTCGCTTAGCAAGGAGCAAAGCCAGATCCGCGAACTTGGCTCAAACTTTGTACTCTTTTCGCCTTCTGTATAGCCCTAGTATACTTGTCTCTACTGTGTGCCATCCCATGTCTCCCACGACTTCCTTTAAGGTGGCTGTTATTCCACCCCAGTATCTCCCTAGGCTGGGGCAAGACCAAAGCATGTGTAAAAGATCTGCGTCCTGGTCAGGACATCTAGGGCAGAATGGTAGGAAAGATGGCATGTATTCGATGCGGAGTCAGGTACGCTCTCTGTGTTACCATATACTGGATGAATTTAAAACGGGTGTTGCGGGATACTCGTTTTGGGTATTCTAAAATCGTTGCCCATTCTTTGTCTGATAGTGGTCTGCCAATGTCCTGTTCCCATTTAGTGCGTGTTGCAGTTAGTGGAGAGGGACAGTGTGTGAGTGTGCCCCGATAGAGCCAGCGGGTTAGATGGCTACCCGTCCCCATAAGGTACACTAGATGGACCAACCCATGCATATTTGATTCTGCCCCATCGGGTGCCCAGTGTCTTTTAACGTAATGCGTCAAACTCGCGTGAGTCAAGAACACTGTCTCCGTGACCCCTCGCTCGCTCGTGAAATCTGTGTGCGTGAGTAACATTTTGTCCCCAAATAAGTCCCCAACTGTTGTCACTCCGGCCTGCAACCAGGGTTCTAATATGCGGGTGGTAAGTGTTCCTAGGTTGGTGAGAATGCCCAATAGCAGTATATTGGGAGCATATGCGGAGAGACTATTAGTGTAGTTTAATGCCTGCTTCCAGTATGTGAGTGCAGTTCTAAGAAGCATTCCTGCCGTGTGCGGTATAGCACTACCCGGGGAGAGCAGTCTGTGCAGCGTGCCCTGAGCTAGCATGCGCTCCGAGTAAGCAATTTCCTGCAGATTCCGGCCTGCTAACCAATACGAGGGCCACTGCAATTGTGATGATAAGCAGTACGCATAGAAGTCCGGGGCCCCCATCCCCCCAGCGTCGGATGGGAGTTGTAACTTCGCTAAGCTCAGGCGTCTGCGGACTGTGCCCCATATTAAGCTGGTGAGGAGTGTATTCAGTGTTGCAAATACTGCTCTCGGGATTACCACTGGAAGGTTAGTAAAAAAGTAGAGTAAACGTGGGAGCATAACCATTTTAGAAAATGCTAGTCTGCCTGCCACAGAGAGGGGCAGTGACGACCAAAACGTGACTTGAGCCCTCAGGGAGCCGATCGCCCAATGCAGATTCCCTTCTATAAAATCTGTTTTAGTTCTATAAATTTGGATCCCTAAGTATTTAAAGGTGTGGTGAGCAATTGTTATTTCACGGTTACCAAATGGTATAGTCAGCTCTTCCGTATTAGCGCCGAAGGGGAAGGCATAGGATTTTTCATAATTAATTGCTAACCCTGCTATGTATTCAAATTGTGCGAAGAGCTGCGCCGCGGTGTCCAAGTTATTTCGCAGTCTCCTTGTGTATAGGATGATGTCATCTGCGTAGAGTGATATAGCATGTTGGGCGCCGTTTATGTTTATACCCCATTCTGCCGAGGACGCCCGTAGTTTGTAGGCCAATGGTTCAAGGGCAAGAGCAAACAATATGGGTGATAGGGGGCATCCCTGTCTTGTGCCCCGTTGTATTTGATATGGTTCTGATATATGCGACCCTATGCGCACCCTAGCTGTAGGGAGGTGATACAATAATTGGATCCAACGAGTGTAGGCTTGTGGAATCCCGAATTTCTGAAGCGCGGCCAGCATGTAGTCCCAGCCCAATGTCTTGAATGCCTGAGTAATATCTAGTGTGATACATCCTGCCTCTGGGTTCTCCGTAGTGCAGGCAAACATGACATTACACAGCCGGCGTATATTCAAAGACGTACTACGCCTAGGGACGAAGCCACATTGATCTATGTGCACCAACTTCGGCACAAGGGGCTGCAAATGATTGACGAGTATTTTACTTACAATCTTATACTCAGTATTTAACAAGGAGAGCGGACGGTATGCGGATAACTGAGTGTGGTCCCTTCCGGGTTTGGGAAGGGAGGTTATTAGTGCTTGTGTCGTAGAGAGGGGCAAGGTGCCTGTCTCGTAGGCTTCCTTATACAATTTCTTCAGCTGTGGGGCAAGTTATTGCATGTAAGTGGCATAAAACTCCGCAGCCAGGCCATCTAGCCCTGGGGTTTTGTTATTGGGGAGGCCCTTGATCGCAGCTTTTATTTCTGCCTGCGTTATAGGTTCAGCTAGCATTGCTTTGTTCTCATCTGACACCTGCGGGAGCTCTACTGTTTCTAGGAAGGCGTTAATCTCTAGGCGGTCAATCAGTGGTGGGGCCATGTAAAGCGTCCTATAATGGTCATAGAAGGCTTTATTAATGGCTGTTTGTGTAACGACTCTGGTATGTTGTGGCGACCAAATTTCCATTATAGGCGTGGGAGGGGGGGCATTCCGAAGGATCCGTGCCAATAAGGTGCCTGGTCTGTCTGATTCTGCGTGTGTTTTGTGTAAGTAAGTGCGGTGGTCTATTATACGCATCTGGTCCAGTAGTTCTGCATATTTAATGCGGGCCTCCTGGAGGTCCGGTTTTGCCGTGGGGTCTCGGGCCGCATTGGTTTCGAGTGTGTGCAATTTGTCTTCAATGTCCCACAAGTCTCGGTGGACCTGTTGTCGGGCTCCGGAGGAGGTGCTAATAGCCGTGCCCCTGAGTACTACCTTGAATGCCTCCCATTCCAGTCCTACAGATAGTAGGACCAGCATTTTCGGCAAAGTAATGTGTTATGGTAGACGCTAGTGCTTCCTGATATACCCCATCTTCTAAGTGGTGGGGATCTAGTTGCCATGTAGGGGCTGGGACACGCCCCCATGTGACTGTGATCTCCAATGCACTGTGGTCTGATATTGTTTTGCCCACATAGGCTGCTCGAGTGGTTTGCGTAAGGAATGACGAACAACATAATATATGATTGATTCGTGTGTGAAGATCTTGTGTGGCGGAGTAAAATGAATATTCTCTCATTCCCTTATTGTGGGGATGGGATCTGTCTAAATCAGTATCGGCAACCGCATTAAGGTCGCCACCAATTACCCAGCAAACGTCCATCCAATCCGCCAGTGCTGTGCTAACTCGGGCATAGAAGGGTTCCTGTTCCGAATTAGGGGCATATAAACTTCCTTGCACTATTGGATTACCATCCAGTGTACCCCGAATCAAGACTATTAGTTTCTCTTGTATTGCAAATGGGACCCCAGACCATAACCAAATGGCCGCTGCCCGGGCAAAGGCAGAGTAGGTCGTATTATACAAATGCCCTCTCCATTTATTCTGTAGTTTGGTGGCCTCCAGAGCGGTTAGGTGTGTCTCTTGTTAGAACACTATTTGTGCTTTTCACCGAATCAATTGAGCATGTACTCCGTGTCGTTTGTGTGGTTATCCCATTCCCCTAATGTTCTATGTGATGCAGTTATATTGTTGTATCGTACCCGACCTAGTCCTTAAAGTGAATGAAGGCAGACCAGTTGGTGCAGAGTTTCTGTGAGTTCGGCCCGTCAGCATCCCTGTTAAACACCCCAATACACGGTCCAACTGCGGAACTTGGTTCAACCAAACTATAGGTACAATGCTTATTAACTCAACAGATTTAAAACTTGCTACTGCTTTGGGGGCCATGGCTAAATGTATCTCTGGGGAGCTTCCAATACTCCAAAAGATAACCTCCTACAGTCCAAAAGGAGGGTGCCAGCTCTCGCCCCTGGGTGCCCACGCCCTGAGTCAGTGTTCAAGTCTCAAGGGACATAAGAGAAAGTGGACATCCACCCCCAGCTGCGGGACTAATATAGTTCCTCTGTCGTGGATAGTATTCACAAGGTGTTTTCATGATAGTCTTACCTCCTCCGGCGGGGAAACCAGGAGTCATCTCCCCCATCAGTAGTAGCATTACTTACGAACTGCACCACAGGAAGCCCGCTGTAGTAGTACAGACTTGTCTATGCAGGTTGACCCTACTTGGGTCATTTTAGTGAAGGAGTTCGTTCACTGTGTGTGATGACAGTGAGGAAAACAGCGGTGGGCTATGGTTCGATTCCGATTGAGCTGCGTCCCCTGTAGATGACTCATCGTCCGTGACTACTCTCGTTTCTCTGAAGGTGGCAGCAGAAATGATGGCCCTCCTCTGTTCCACCAGTGCCTGCGCGGGTGTTGGGGTTGCATCCTCGTCATATCGAATGGGTTTAGAGCGTTGTTGCTGTGATTGTCGTCACCTGGGTTGTGACTCCTCTGTTTGCCGGTGGGCCGAATTGATAGGTAGGGTCAGGTAAGGTGTGCTCAATCCATTCCCACGCTTCTGCTGGGGTATCAAAGAAGTTACTTTTTTGTTCATGTATGATTTTTAGTTTTGCCGGATATAAGAGTGCGTATTTCAAATTTATTGCTTGCAGAAGTTGCTTAACTTCATGATATTGTGCCCTTTGCTTCTGCACTTGGAGTGTATAATCAGGGAAAAAGGAAATGCGTGCATTATCTTTCGTGATTGGTGCTTTTTCCCTTGCCACTTGCAATATCTGGTCACGGTCTCTGTAATTGAGCACTCTGGCCACGATAGGGCGAGGTGGCATGCCCGGTACTCTTCTCCGTGTGGGGACCCTATGGGCTCTCTCGATGCAGAAAGTGTCAGTCAGACACCCTGGTGGCATGAATGATTTGAGCCAGGCTTCTACGTAGAGCGTCGCATTTTGACCCTCTGAGTTCTCTGGTAGGCCAATAATGCGCACGTTATTTCGACGAGACCGTTCCTCTGCATCTTCTACCCGTTCTTGTAGAGTTGCAAGCTGGTGTTGCATCCGCTCCAGTTCGTTCGAGTGCTCCTTTTGCTTTGGGAGTAGTTCTTGTACTGCCGCTTTGTTGGCAGTCACCTTCTCAGCGAGTTTTTTGTGGTCATCCCGGATTATAGCAATGTCTGCTGTGAGGGAGCCCAGTTGTTGCTCCATCAGTGTGCGTGACTGCCGGATTTCTTGCAAGATGAGGTCCAGTTTGTCCGGTTGTGCGCCCTCCGCAGTGGGGGGGGAACCATATCGGTGGATGTGGTGGCCGAGGCTGCGCTGGAGTCTTCTGTATCCTGATTCCTACCCTTCTTGCGCCCCATTTTGTCTTTAGTTCGGTGATAGAGTCAGGAGCGGGGTTATGAAGTTGGTGCGTTCCTGTGGTTATTGTCCATACAACGTTGTCTTTGTGGTTAAGTTGTCCTCCAATTAAGACCCGCTGTGAGGTCTGGCACTTGTTTCACATGCGGCTGGCTCTTCACTTCAGTGGGAGTCTCTCTTGGCGCCTTCAAGATGGACGTTGTCTTTGCGTCTTAAGAAAGTACAAGGGCACTTCGGGAACGTCGTCCTCGCCGCAGTGATCAGTTGCCCGGGAGCGGAGAACACCTAGATCCTGGGAGGTGTGCTTCCCTGCCACCAGGGCCGGGCGCGAGGACCCTACCTCCTGTAGCCTCTTATCTTGCGCCGGATCTCCTCGGCCTGCGCTATGCCTGCAGGGGGGCCTCCGTGATGAGCGGCCTCTACCCCTAGGATTACTGGGTGCAAGTGACACTAGATCTCACTCCCCAAACGGCATTTGGGCAGCGGCGATGTATCCCCGGTGGGAGCCAGTATCCCAGGCCACATCAGGTGGGCCAGGCCACACTGCAACACTCCATGCGGCGTCTTTACCGTCCAGTCCCAGCGTGGGCTTCCGCTATCGCTATGAGGGGCTGCCTGCCCTGCCCACAGCTAGTTCTGCTCTATGTACCACGAACCAGGTCCTGGTCTTGGTTCACAGCTGATGGCCTGCACCGGCCTGCCACATGCGCAGGTGGTGTTCCGCTGCGTCAGGGGCAGCAGTGCACCCAGGGTGGACCCCCCCGGGTTGCAGCCGTCACTGGCATGTAATTTAGGTGTGCACTGCTAGGGGAAGACCCCGCACACCAACACCAAACACTGTGGGCAGGCAGCAGCTTGTTCCTGCTATGGGCTCTGCTCGACATAGGCCGTTCCTGGTCTGCAGCCTCCAGGTGTTGCAGTGTCTAGTGGGGGCTCGAGGCACTCTTCTCCGCCAGGACCACCTGGGGGCAGTAAGTCGTTCCTGCTGGACTTTCCCGCTGGGGTCGATGCGGGAGCGGCTTCCAGCAACGCCACGCGCTGGAGAGTTTATCAGGCCACGGTGTTGCGGAGTGGACAGCTTGGGCGAGAGCCCGTACTCCGGTGCTAAACTCGGTGGGCCCGCCGCAGCACGGTCCTATACTGGGTGCCGTGTAAATATGTCCGGTCCTGGCGTGCCGCTACCCGGAGTCGAGGCATCCAACACGGGTTCGGGGTATCCCTCACTTCCCGGACGGCCCAGGGGCAGTGATTTTCGTCCTGCGGCCCTCTCCTGTTGGGGCCGCGGCAGATCCAGCGCCCGACAGCGTTTCGCATCGGAAGATCTCTCGGACCTCGGAGTTGCGTAGTGGCAGGCGTCTGCAACGTCCACCGAGCCTGGGCGCCGCCAATCCCAGCATGCCCCGGCTTGCTTCGTTCTTTTCACCGTTGGGCGCTCAGTGGGGCAGCAGACAACCTCCGCTCCCGGGACAGCCAGGGAGAGGATAGCAGGGTGCCCCGGTTCCTCCTGCAATCAGGGAGCGGTGCGTTCTCTTCCGTCAGGATAGGTCGGGAACCACCATCTTGAGCAGAGACGAGCCGTCGCGCACTTACCCCGCAACGGAGTTAAATACCGGCTAGGTGTTACTCCGAGGTTTGGTTCTGATCCGCAGGGTCCTCGCCGCCTTTCTCAGTACTTTTGGGGCACGGATGTCGCCCCTGAATGGATGATATGGTGCAGACGGAGGACCCCGGGCCCGGAGCTCCGCAACTACACGATCGCCATGTTCGGCGGTTGGCCATGCCCCCCCCCAACAAGTAGTCATTACAACGCTTTTTTTACAACACATGTGCTTTTACCGCGCATGCCTTTACAATGAATTTTGATGTAAAGGTATGTGTGGTAAAAGCGCATGCCTTGTAAAAACAAAAATAGGCGATCCACCTCGTTGTGAGGAAACAGAGACTCTTCCGTTTCCTCACAATGACGTGCACCGCCCCTCAGACCCGACGTGCAGCAGGAACCAGGAGGAGAGAGAGGAACCACGATGAGAGAGAGGTAAGGGGGATTGGGCCTGGGGTGGGGGTTACTTTTTTAGGGTAATAGGGGGTTGGGGAGTGGGGTGTGTGTGTCGTGCAGGGTACTGTTTTAGGGTAGGGTCGGGGGGTCGTGCAGGGTAGTGTTTTAGGGTTTAGGGTAGGGTCGGGGGTTTGTGCAGGGTAGTGTTTTAGTGTAAGGAGAGGACTGGGGGTCAGAGGAGGGTCGTGCAGGGGTAGTGTTGTAGGGTTTAGGGTCGGGGGGGTCGTGCAGGGTAGTGTTTTAGGGTAGGGAGAGGACTGGGGGTCAGGGGGAGGGTCGTGCAGGGTAGTATTTTAGGGTGGGGAGAAGACTGGGGATCCAGGGTGTCATGCAGGGTAGTGTTTTAGGGTTTAGGGTAGGGTCGGGGGGTAGTGCAGGGTAGTGTTTTAGGGTAGGGAGAGGACTGGGGGGCGGGGGAGGGTCGTGCAGGGGTAGTGTTGTAGGGTTTAGGGAAGGGTCAGGGGGTTGTGCAGGGTAGTGTTTTAGGGTAGGGAGAGGACTGGGGGCTGGGGGGAGGGTCGTGCAGGGGTAGTATTGTAGTGTTTTAGTGTAGGGTCGGGGTCGTGCAGGGTAGTGTTTTAGTGTAGGGAGAGGACTGAGGGTCGGGGGAGGGTCGTGCAGGGTAGCGCAGGGTAGTGTTTTAGGGTAGGGAGAGGACTGGGGGTCGGGGGGGTCGTGCAGGGTAGTGTTTTAGGCTAGGGTCGGGGGGTCGTGCAGGGTAGTGTTTTAGGGTAGGGTCGGGGGTTTGTGCAGGGTAGTGTTTTAGTGTAAGGAGAGGACTGGGGGTCAGAGGAGGGTCGTGCAGGGGTAGTGTTGTAGGGTTTAGGGTAGGGTCGGGGGGTCGTGCAGGGTAGTGTTTTAGGGTAGGGAGAGGACTGGGGGAGGGACGTGCAGGGGTAGTATTGCAGTGTTTTAGTGTAGGGTTGGGGTCGTGCAGGGTAGTGTTTTAGTGTAGGGAGAGGACCGAGGGTCGGGGAGGGTCGTGCAGGGTTGTGTTTTAGGGTAGGGAGAGGACTGGGGGTCGGGGGTGTCGTGCAGGGTAGTGTTTTAGGCTAGGGTCGGGGGGTCATGCAGGGTAGTGTTTTAGTGTAAGGAGAGGACTGGGGGTCGGGAGGAGGGTTATTGCAAGGTAGTGTTTTAGGGTAAGGAGAGGACTGGGGGTTAGGGGAGGGTCATGCCGTGGTGGTGTTTAGGGTAGGGTCGGGGGGTTGTGCAGGGTAGTGTTTTAGTGTAAGGAGAGGACTGGGGGTCAGAGGAGGGTCGTGCATGGGTAGTGTTGTAGGGTTTAGGGTAGGGGGGTCGTGCAGGGTAGTGTTTTAGGGTAGGGAGAGGGCTGGGGGAGGGTCGTGCAGGGGTAGTATTGTAGTGTTTTAGTGTAGGGTCGGGGTCGTGCAGGGTAGTGTTTTAGTGTAGGGAGAGGACTGAGGGTCGGGGGAGGGTCGTGCAGGGTAGTGTTTTAGGGTAGGGAGAGGACTGGGGGTCGGGGGTGTCGTGCAGGGTAGTGTTTTAGGTTAGGGTCGGGGGGGTCGTGCAGGGTAGTGTTTTAGTGTAAGGAGAGGACTGGGGGTCGGGAGGAGGGTTGTTGCAAGGTAGTGTTTTAGGGTAGGGAGAGGACTGGGGGTTAGGGGAGGGTCATGCTGTGGTGGTGTTTTAGGGAAGGGAAAGGATTGGGGGGGTCATGCAGGGTTACGGGTTTAGGGTAGGGAAAGGATTGGGGCTCGGGGGGGTCGTGCAGGGGTACTAAATAAGGGTTTAGGGTAGGGCAGGGTAGTGTAACTTACCTTAGATACTTTTACCAAGAGTATACCTTTACCACGCATGCCTTTGCGTTGTAATGGCATACGTGGTAAAGACATATTTGTGGTAAAAGTATGCGTTGTAATGGTAGGTCGTAGTGAATGACTACAGGTAGTGATACCCCCGTTGTAATGAGACACGTGGTATTAGTACGCGTTGTAACGTGTCATATTCAGGCCTTAAAATATTAGTAGGCTTTCATCGATAGGTCATTATACACTTAGGTGAAATCTGCCTTAAAGTGCAGTTTTGCTCCACTTACTACATGCGCAGTGAAGGGAGTGCACTACCACTCCCCCACCAGCAGTGTCATCCCCTAGACCTGCCCCCAAGACTCGTCAGAGTCCTGGTGGCATGTCCAGGGGATTAAAATAAACCAATAATAAACGGGTTTAAAACCCGTTTTATTATGCTGTTATTTGAGGGTTGTGGCAGGGGGGGGTGGCACTCCTCCGTCCTAATGGAGGGGCCGTCGCTGCTTTTGTCCCCCTGCTGGGCCAAGTTAATTACTCTGCTCTCCAGTAGAGGGAACAAAGGCCTCCCTACACAAAAGAAGCATTATCAATGCTTGACTCAGTTGCTGAGAGGGGAGAGGTGGGGAGAAAAATCTGCATCTGGCAATTAGTTGTTACCCTGGACCAGCCCAGGCCCACAGAACAAAGAAGGAAGCCCAGACATTTGGAGCCAAACGCAGGAGGGGCTCCCCTTTGAGGTTTTGGTGTGAAGGTAGCTGGTAGTGATGTCAGCAAGGGGTGGAGCTGAGGCCCTCAGAGGAGACCTGCGAATAGAAAACATCACAGCGCTATATTGAATTGTCTCAGAATATTGTGTAAGAGGATTGCGACCGGGGTGGAGGAATGATGTGACATTTTAAGACTGGCTAAGTGTGCCTGGCACCTAGAACTTTCCACCCAGACATAAAAACCCCTGCAGAAGGGAGAGACAGGGTGCAAGACCCTGCACCTGGATGGTGACGGACTGTTGGAAGGAGAAGCCACCTGATGCTCTGCATTATGGACTAAGGACTTTGGATTCCAGCTGACCCCATATTTATATCGGTCTCTCCAGGGCCAGTAGTGCTGGCCCATTTTATGTCCCCTGAAGACCAGTTGGGGGAAAGCATAGACTTCTGTGCCCCAGAAGGAGAAGAGCACCAAGAGACAGGCAAAGGAGAAAACTGGTTCAAGGAGCCAGTGAAACTAGTTCCTCTCAGAGGGCCCTCGGAAAGCCGGCCTGGGGTCGGCGCAGGATTATTCAATTTTTGTTGTCCAGGGAGGGCCCATGTGGGAGGGGTCCCCTTCCCCAGACTCATTCTTGGCCCGGGGATCCCGGGCTGCCGATGCCAAACAAAAAACAAAAGGAAAAAATTAGATGCGCATCTTGAGGCAGCACTTGTAAACAAAGCAGCCAGAGCTGCTAATTAACTATGCATTTTTCCCTGGCTTGGAGAGCCCGGTAATGCTCTGCAAGGCTTATTCTGCATATTTTTAGGTTGAAGCCACCAGACAGCTCAGCTGTTTGGTTGCTAAGACATATTGGGGATATGCTGAAAGCTTCTCTAGGAATTCTCTCTGCCCGTTGCTTACCATTGGCTCTGTGTTTTGTAACTTACATTTGCTTGCTTTCCATTTGCTGGCTTTATTTGTAATGGGCTGTCCAGCATGACGTTGTCCCTCCCATGGAGAGTAGCCTGTTTACCACCTTTCTGACTAACTAATTGTATACTTCAGCGCATGCTCGCTTTCTGGGAACCCCTTTTTACTTTTTCATGGGGCACTCCACAAAAGTACATGTGTTTTCAGTTGTTTCCCCTGCATGCTAGTTCAGGAAGCAGTAAACATGCTGTATTTCTTGCAAAGGTTTTCAGGCCTCTGATCTTTCTTCTTGACAGATTCTACTTATCTCTACCATGGCATTAATCTTGCATGCCTGTGAGGAACAATGTTCTGTCTTTGAGCTTGTTTATTTGACTGTGCTCTTTACTAATAGCATAACTTAAACAATACTCTTCCTCAATTTCACGCCCATGCCATAGACGCTGGAAATAGGTGAGTGGGGGTGCTGAAGCACCTCCAAAATAGCCATGTTGGAATTCAGAAGTGAATGAGCAACAAACAGGCTTTTTTTGCTGTCCATTAAAAGATAGTGGTCAAATGTTAGGCTCCATCTTGCAAGGGGGTTTGGTGTTTACTTTTCTTTCACAGACTGCAAAGTGATGGGCTGTAGAATCACAATTCTGAAGTGTGGCTGAAACAGATATTTTAATACGATCAAAACAAATCAATACACTAGGTGATGCTGATTTCCATACATTATCGTCATCAGTGAAACTGCATGTCTGTGCAAATGTAATGGTAATTGAAAATGTTTTGTCTGTAATGGCAGTGTGCTACCACACCATGCATACTCCACTCTACTTCACTCCACAAACACTACTCCAATCAACGCCACTCTACTCCACGCAACGACACTCCACACCATGATAAAACACTCTACTCCATGACACTCTACGCTTTTCCATGACACTCCACATTACTCCACTTTACAACACTCAACTCTATGACACTCCACGCCACTAACTTTTAGCCATGCTGAACAGCAGCCACCCTGGTGTACAAGACTAAAACACATTGGAAATGCCAATAGCTCTCGCTGAGGTGAGACCTACTGGCTTTGACAGTGCTTTTGGTGACCCAGTCTAGGCAAGGGTACCATCAACGAACCAAAGGATTGTTGTGTAGGGCTGTAGGAGTTGCAGAAGCCCCACCAGAAAGGATTTGAAACTTTCAACCCTAAGCCTCCTGTGTCATTGAATTCATGACCCCTGGTGAGTTTTTCATACTTTTCAAAAGCACCCTTAGAGCTGGAGCTTGTGCTCTCAGGCTCTTGAGAGCAGGGACCCCAAGTGGTTGGTCCTATGGCTGCATTTTATGTGGGCTGACTGAAGAAAAAGAAAGACTCAGACACTTGTTATTTTGGGGTTCAATGCTTTATTTAAAGTGTATTGTTGTCAATGATATTTGGTAAACATTGCAATGCTTTTATTATTAACCCTTTCGCTGCTAGACCTTCCCTCCCAGTGCTAAGCCTTTTTTTTTAGCTATTTGGGAAACTTTGGCCTTAGGTCTCAATAACTTAATAGCTCTAACGCTCCGTCCATCATCCCCTTTGGTATCGCTTTGTTCGCCCTAAGTTGGCAGGGTATGCCCAGACGTGGGTCCCTTGCTCACTTTGCCACTGGATTCAAGATAGCCTGGCTGATGAGGGTTTTGAACCCGAAACCGGTCCCAGGATGCTTGTTTCCGGTCCAGGGAAGACATGGCTTGGCAGTTCGGGCTGGACTGTTCCCATGAGGCACAGGGTCAGACTGATTTGCATATGGCCATGTCTGAACCGGGGTGGTGGAGTGAGCTAAAGAATGATGATGGATTAAACCCAGATCATTTGACTGGGGGTGAGTGTTTGATTTGCTCTAACGCTCCGTCCATCATCCCCTTTGGTATCGCTTTGTTCGCCCTAAGTTGGCAGGGTATGCCCAGACGTGGGTCCCTTGCTCACTTTGCCACTGGATTCAAGATAGCCTGGCTGATGAGGGTTTTGAACCCGAAACCGGTCCCAGGATGCTTGTTTCCGGTCCAGGGAAGACATGGCTTGGCAGTTCGGGCTGGACTGTTCCCATGAGGCACAGGGTCAGACTGATTTGCATATGGCCATGTCTGAACCGGGGTGGTGGAGTGAGCTAAAGAATGATGATGGATTAAACCCAGATCAGTTGACTGGGGGTGGGTGTTTGATTTGCTCTAACGCTCCGTCCATCATCCCCTTTGGTATTGCTTTGTTCGCCCTAAGTTGGCAGGGTATGCCCAGACGTGGGTCCCTTGCTCACTTTGCCACTGGATTCAAGATAGCCTGGCTGATAAGGGTTTTGAACCCGAAACCGGTCCCAGGATGCTTGTTTCCGGTCCAGGGAAGACATGGCTTGGCAGTTCGGGCTGGACTGTTCCCATGAGGCACAGGGTCAGACTGATTTGCAAATGGCCATGTCTGAACCGGGGTGGTGGAGTGAGCTAAAGAATGATGATGGATTAAACCCAGATCAGTTGACTGGGGGTGAGTGTTTGATTTGCTCTAACGCTCCGTCCATCATCCCCTTTGGTATCGCTTTGTTCGCCCTAAGTTGGCAGGGTATGCCCAGACGTGGGTCCCTTGCTCACTTTGCCACTGGATTCAAGATAGCCTGGCTGATGAGGGTTTTGAACCCAAAACCGGTTACAGGATGCTTGTTTCCGGTCCAGGGAAGACATGGCTTGGCAGTTCGGGCTGGACTGTTCCCATGAGGCATAGGGTCAGACTGATTTGCATATGGCCATGTCTGAACCGGGGTGGTGGAGTGAGCTAAAGAATGATGATGGGTTAAACCCAGATCAGTTGACTGGGGGTGAGTGTTTGATTTGCTCTAACGCTCCGTCCATCATCCCCTTTGGTATCGCTTTGTTCGCCCTAAGTTGGCAGGGTATGCCCAGACGTGGGTCCCTTGCTCACTTTGCCACTGGATTCAAGATAGCCTGGCTGATGAGGGTTTTGAACCCGAAACCGGTCCCAGGATGCTTGTTTCCGGTCCAGGGAAGACATGGCTTGGAGGTTCGGGCTGGACTGTTCACATGAGGCACAGGGTCAGACTGATTTGCATATGGCCATGTCTGAACCGGGGTGGTGGAGTGAGCTAAAGAATGATGATGGATTAAACCCAGATCAGTTGACTGGGGGTGAGTGTTTGATTTGCTCTAACGCTCCGTCCATCATCCCCTTTGGTATCGCTTTGTTCGCCCTATGTTGGCAGGGTATGCCCAGACGTGGGTCCCTTGCTCACTTTGCCACTGGATTCAAGATAGCCTGGCTGATGAGGGTTTTGAACCCGAAACCGGTCCCAGGATGCTTGTTTCCGGTCCAGGGAAGACATGGCTTGGCAGTTCGGGCTGGACTGTTCCCATGAGGCACAGGGTCAGACTGATTTGCATATGGCCATGTCTGAACTGGGGTGGTGGAGTGAGCTAAAGAATGATGATGGATTAAACCCAGATCAGTTGACTGGGGGTGAGTGTTTGATTTGCTCTAACGCTCCGTCCATCATCCCCTTTGGTATCGCTTTGTTCGCCCTAAGTTGGCAGGGTATGCCCAGACGTGGGTCCCTTGCTCACTTTGCCACTGGAATCAAGATAGCCTGGCTGATGAGGGTTTTGAACCCGAAACCGGTCCCAGGATGCTTGTTTCCGGTCCAGGGAAGACATGGCTTGGCAGTTTGGGCTGGACTGTTCCCATGAGGCACAGGGTCAGACTGATTTGCATATGGCCATGTCTGAACCGGGGTGGTGGAGTGAGCTAAAGAATGATGATGGATTAAACCCAGATCAGTTGACTGGGGGTGAGTGTTTGATTTGCTCTAACGCTCCGTCCATCATCCCCTTTGGTATCGCTTTGTTCGCCCTAAGTTGGCAGGGTATGCCCAGACGTGGGTCCCTTGCTCACTTTGCCACTGGATTCAAGATAGCCTGGCTGATGAGGGTTTTGAACCTGAAACCAGTCCCTGGATGCTTGTTTCCGGTCCAGGGAAGACATGGCTTGGCAGTTCGGGCTGGACTGTTCCCATGAGGCACAGGGTCAGACTGATTTGCATATGGCCATGTCTGAACCGGGGTGGTGGAGTGAGCTAAAGAATGATGATGGATTAAACCCAGATCAGTTGACTGGGGGTGAGTGTTTGATTTGCTCTAACGCTCCGTCCATCATCCCCTTTGGTATCGCTCAGGCTCTTGAGAGCAGGGACCCCAAGTGGTTGGTCCTATGGCTGCATTTTATGTGGGCTGACTGAAGAAAAAGAAAGACTCAGACACTTGTTATTTTGGGGTTCAATGCTTTATTTAAAGTGTATTGTTGTCAATGATATTTGGTAAACATTGCAATGCTTTTATTATTAACCCTTTCGCTGCTAGACCTTCCCTCCCAGTGCTAAGCCTTTTTTTTTAGCTATTTGGGAAACTTTGGCCTTAGGTCTCAATAACTTTTTTTCCACATAGGCTATCTGTGCCTCATTTGCATCCTTTTTTTCAACATCCTGGGAATTCTAAAGGTACCCAGGGTTTGTGGATTCCCCTGGAGGGAATCGAGAAATTAGCCAAAATATAGCTACATTTTGTTTGGGGTGGGGGGGGTTAGGAAAAAAGTGCTACAGAAGAAAGTGTGTGTTTTTTTCTACAAATGACATCAACGAAAGGTTTGCGGTGATAAAATCACCATCTTCCCAGCTTTCTGGAACAGGCAGACTTGATTCCAATACCAGATTTTTTACTACAGTTTTGGCATTTTACTTGGAGATAGCCCATTTTTCCAGTTTTTTGTGCTTTCAAACTCTTTCCGGTGTGTGGTAGAAACGGGTGTAAAACCTGTTGGATCCCAGAAATCTATACATTTCTGAATTCAGCAAGGGGTCACTTGTGTATATCCTTCAAGGTTTTCCTAAAAAAAGTAACAGTTGGAATAAAACAAAATTGACATTTAGTTGAAATAACCAGCCATTTGTGTCTACTTTTTCATCTGTAACTTCTTCATACTGTGGCAGATTTTCAAAAGCAATATACCCTTATGTCCGCTGGACCTTTCGGATTATGGAAATATATAGGGGTTGTAGGTTCTCTAAGAACCTGAGATACCCAGAGCTAGCAAAGCAACCATGCTGCACCTAACAATGTTTTTTGTGTACCAACTATAGAGCAATATATATGGTAAATTATAAAAAATTGAAAATGGATATGAAGGAAAATTCAGTATTTTTTAAATGTACACCAGATACTGAGTTTAGGAGCAGTGGTTGTTTGTACATCTCTGAATCTATGGGTACCCATACTGGCATGTGTTTCAGAGGGCATTTTGTAAAATGTCTTCTTTGTTACACACTTGCTTACATTTGAAAGGCACAAATGTGGAGATATTCAGTTAGTTCTACTATTCTTTATTCCCACATGTCTCCCGATAGAAATGGCACCCCACTTGTGTTGCTGGGCCTTGCGCCTGCGACACAAAACACCCCAAAACATGACTTAGGAGATATCATATTTCACCCAGCAGAATCCATGTGTTTTTTTAACAAGGTGGCTAGCAGTGGAGTTTGGGCCGCAGGTCAGCCAGTACCTGGGGGAAGCCTGTGAAACCAGCAAATCTTTGAAAACTAGCCACCTGTGGGAGTCCAGGGTAGGATGACGTGTAGCTTTCACCAGGTTTTTTCACCCAGAACCCATTATAAATCTCAATCTTTGCCTATGAAAACACATTTTCCTTCCATTTAGGTAGGGAAAACCCTTGGAATTTGCAGGGACCCACAAATTTCCTATCACCCAACATTCCCCCAAAGCTCCAGAGAAAAACGGTGACTCACTTTTGTGGGTAGGCCAAGTACCCGCGACAGGAAATGGCGCAAAATGCAACATAGACACATCACATTTTTTCACTGAAAACAGTGCATTTCTGCAATGTTGGTAGCTGATTTTGGGCCACAGCTCAGTTGACACCTAGGGAAACCTACAAAACCAGCACATTGTCGAAAACTAAACACACGGGTGAATCCTAAGTGGAGTGACTTGCATGGCTCTCACCAGGTTTTTTGTTTTTTTAATCAGAATCCCATGCAACGTTCAAACTTTGCCTAAAGTAACACAATTGCCTTGTATTTCTGTGAGGAAAAATCCTGGAATATGCAGGTAGTCACAAATTTCCTACCACTCAGCGCTCCCCCAAGCCTCCTGAGAAAAACGGTGCCTCCTTTTTGTGGGTAGATCAGATGCCTGCAACACATGACATTTTTCCACTGAAAAAGATGTGTTTTTTACAATGTGGGTAGCTGTGGATTTTGGGCATCAATTCAGCAGGCACCTAGGGAAACCTATCAATCAGTACATTTTTTAAAACTATACACCCAGGGGTGTCCAGAGTGGGGTGACTTGTGTGGCTCGTGCCAGTTTTTTTTTTTACCCAGAATCCGGTGCAAAGCTCAATCTTTGGATTGTATTATAGTCATGTAATGGTACCTTTAATCCTGTTGTCAGGGTTGGAATGTTTTTTTTTTGTTCTTTTGTGATCACTGGAGTCGCTCAGCAAGGTTCCAGGCTAAACGGTTGGTTGGGGTCGAACCTGGAGCAGTTGCGGAGAGACGCTAGTGCTGCCCTCTTTTATTTGACGATTAAACTATTGAACTTGACCTCTCATCGTGGATGACTCCTTACTTGCATAAAAGCAACATGCATCGGTCCTTCGTGACGATGCACCAACAACGCTTCTAACTGCTTAGCCTCCTGCTGAGCCTCCAAGGCCAAATACAGTACATCAAAATATATATTTCAATAAGTTGCAGCTAACGCCACTCAATTTAAACCCTAAACCAGAGTTTATGTTGAGCTGCGTGATTCCTGCCACTCCATCCTTCCGTAGTGTGCTCCCTTATGCTGCCTGAAAACCGCTCATGCTGCTGGAAGCACGTGGCAAGCAGACCGCTTGAGCTCTGCTCAAGCTGTCCTGGCCCGCTCCCTGTATTCTACGCGACTTGACGGCTTGGCTCCTGCCACTCCAACACCACTTGCACTGCGCCTGTGCCGCTTGTGTCCCGCTCGTGGCAGGGAGATCATGCTTATAGTTAAAATTAAATGTTACTCACGGTCAGAATTTCTTTATAACCTATGCCGCTCCAAGCAACAGGTATAAAGTTCTTTTATCTCACAGCAGTGGGGGAACAAATCATCTGAGCATTAATTAGAGTCTGTAAACAGCACGTACATAACAGGTTCCTACATGCTGACTTCTTGTCTGAATCTCGTTGCCAATTCATGTTACTTAGATGCAAGGAAAGAGTCCTTCTGATGAGAGGCCAAGTTCGATAGTTTAATTGTCAAATAAAAAAAGTCAGAATCAGAGTCTCTCCGCATGTGCTTTAGGATCAACCCCAACCAACCTTCTAGCCTGGATCCTTGTCGAGCAAGTCCATTGATCACAATAGAACAAAGAAAACATTCCAAACCTGACAACAGGATTAAAGGTACCATTACATGTCTATAAGGCAACACATTGCCTAAAAAACATATTTTCCTAGCATTTCTGTGGGGAAAAGTCCTGTAATTTGCAGGGAGAAAATATTTTGTACTACCCACCATTCCCCCAAGTCTTCTGAGAAAAACGGTACCTCATTGTCATCTTTGTATCTGGAGAACAATTCTTAAATACAACAAAAGCATTGAAGGTAGCCAAATGAAACAAATGGACAGCCAACTTCTTATACCAAATGTATGACTTATGAACAGCACTGTAAAGCTCCAACCTCTGATCTACTCGATCTACACCACGCATGTGCATATTGTAGTCTAAAATGCATACAGGTTTGCTCACTTCGGCAACCTGACCCCAAACAGTCACAGGTGAAGTACTTTCATCATGAATGGTTGTCAGCATGTGGGCAGCTCTCTGTGGTATTTGTCGTGTGTCGCGTGAGGGTCGCGTGAAGTATGAGAATGCGGAGAGTGGAATGTGGAGTGTGGTGTCGTGGGGGAATCGAGGGGTGGACAGTTGGAGCTGAAGGGAAGCGGAGGAAGCTGTCTCCGGTGTCGTTGTACCTGCATTTCTTCAATTAAAGACTTGACCCACCACTTGCTGTCTGGATACTTCTTTTCCACAATGGCGACGAGCGGGGAGCATAACGACACCGGGGACTTCTGGTAACTGCCATCGTTATTCATTGGCTATTCGGACATTTGCCGGACTTTGCCGGACGGTTGCATTGGATGCTGATTTATTTCTGGGAATTCCTACGCGACTGGTTGTCTTTCATTCTGGTGAGTTCCTGTGTTCATGGAAGTGGGGAGGAGAGGATCGTGACGCAAGCAAGGACCGTCGTTGAAGCGTCATTGTTGCCATAGCAACGGAAGAACGCTGACGTCCGTGGCATTTGGATCCTAGCAACTGAAGGTCGTTCCGACGCCTGCGCGATGTCGTCATCACACGCATGACGGTTGCAACCATCTTGAATCACTTTTCTTGCCATCGGGAGCTGCACATCTCTGAAGTGGTGCGCAGGGAAGTTTTTCATTACCGTTTCAACAGAGCTCAATTTTCTTAAAAGGAATACCGGTTTTCAACTGAGTCTGGTCATCTTCAGCTTATTGCTTTTCAGGTAACTGAGCCTTTCAGGTAACTGTTGTGGTGTAGCAATTGAGACAGTAAACCTGGGTCCTTGGGCTGTCTTTCCAGTACAACTTACGTGTTTGTTGAATTCGGTGACAGGCACACCTTGTCTATTCGTTTTTGCGCAATTAATTTTTTTTTAACCTTCTGTTTTAACAACATTTTTGTGCTCGTGGATTCAAGTGACAAGTGCATTTTTTTTTTCTTCTTTCTTCTATATCTCGCAAATTGACTTTGGTGAACTTTTTAACAAGATTCTTGTGCTCGTGGATTTAAGTGACTAGTGTATTTTTTTTTTCCTTCTTCTAATTTCTCGCAAAAGTGACTTTGGTGAACTTTTTCTGCAAGCATATAGTCTTCTTCTTATTCCTTCTAACCACCAGATTTTGCTTTATGGCAACTATTCAACCACCGCCGTTTTTTTTAGCTGATTTAGGTGAACCTCCGATTGCTTGGGATCTGTGGATTGATTTGTTTGAAGCCTATGTGGAAGTTACTGAGAAGGATGAGTGTTCAGAAGGAAGGAAATTGTCACTTCTTAAACACAGGTTAGGTGCTGTGGGGTTGAGAGAATTTAAGAATCTACCCTTGATAGAGAATGCCGGTGACATTGGGGTTTATCAATATGCAATTAAACAGATGCATGAAAGGTTTGGCAGGAAAATCAAGTAGTTATGGAAAGATTTAAGTTCTATTCGAGAGTGCAGAAAGAGGAGGAATCTATTGACCAATTTGTTTCTGCTTTAAGAGGTTTAGCAGTCACGTGTGAATTTGATCGCATGACTTATGATCAGGTTTTACGCGACCAAGTCTTGATGAAGACTAAGTCTAAGAAGATTCAAGAAAAGTTATGGTCATGTGGCAGTATTTCATTGAAAGCTGCTGTCGATGTAGCCAGGGGTGTTGAGATTTCTGACCAATGTATGGAATGTAGTGGAGAGGTGTGGTGCAGCGGCCAGGGCAGCTGACTTCGGAGCACAGGGTTCACGGTTCGATCCCCGGCTCCGGCGGCAGCTCAGCTCAGCACCATGTGACTCTGGGCAATAGCTCACTTAATTTCCACTCGGGCCCCCAGCGCCTTGAGACCCGTAAGGGTGAGTAGCTGCGCTATATAAAAACGGACTTACATTTTTTTTTATATATATATGTATTCGTGAGGTGAGGAATGAAAAGAGTATGTTGGGGAGTGAAAAAAATTATAACCAAGTTAGTGCTGTGAATAAATATTGCAAGGCTAAAAGTAAAAATGAAAGCAAAACCTTGGAGAGTATTCCTAACAGGAAATTTAATGATTCACGGGGGTTTGTGTGTTACAGGTGTGGTTCCAGTAATCATTTAGCTCATTTTAAATGGTGTCCCGCACTAACTAGAGTGTGTACTATGTGCAAAAAGAAGGGACATTTTAGTAGGGTATGCAACAATTTGGGGAGGAAGGTCAATTTCATTCAAGACGATGTGTATGATGATGATTTAAATGTAGTTGGAGAAGTATCTAGTGTTCATGATAAATCAGTTGTTGAGGTGGACAAAGCTAAAAAATTGCCCACGTGCACTGTGCGCATTGATGGTGTGGACGTGTGTGTTATGGTGGACTCTTGTGCATGGTATACCATAATGGGCAAGGAGTTATTTAGGAAATTGTGGCCTGGTAGACCTTTGCTGGAGCCTGATGTGAGTCCTGGAAGTTATTCAGGTCATAAAATTCCCTTGGAAGGTTTTATATGGGCGGATGTGTGTTTTGGACATAAGTCATGTCGGGGCAAAGTGTATGTTGCCAATAGGGGTGCAACTATTTTAGGCTGGCCACATATCATGGATTTGGGTCTTAAGATTGATGCGAGTTTGGAGTGCCCTGTATTTGCGGTACAGTGTGAGGATGAATGTGAGAAAATACACACTTATGCTGATTATTCTGAACTTAAGAAAATGTACCTTGATGTTTTCTCTGATAATATAGGCAAAATGGCGAATTTTAAACATAAAATTATATTACGAGAGAGTGTGTGCCCTATAAGACAAAAGCTTAGGAATGTTCCTATTAGTTATCGTGAAAAATTGGGGGACATCCTTAAAAAATTGTGTAAGGATGGAATTATTGAGCCAGTGGAGAGTTCTGATTGGGTTTCTCCAGTGGTGATTTCCCTTAAGTCCAACGGGGATTTACGTTTATGTGTGGACTTGAGGTGTTTGAATGAGGCCATTTGGGTTGATACGTTTCCCCTGCCTAACTTACAAGAACTAACATCTTCTGTTGGGGGTTCTTCCTGGTTTTCTAAAATAGATTTAGCAAGTGCGTATCACCAAATTGAATTGGATGATAACTCTAAACACTGCACAGCTTTCATCACTCCTGAAGGCATGTTCAGGTATCGACGTATGCCTTTTGGATTAGCGAGTGCTTCAGCTGTGTTCCAGAGGGAAATGTCAAGAATTTTGCGTGGGATAAGTGGAGCAAAGGTGTTCCAAGATGACATTTTGATATTTGGGAAGAATAAGGAATCCCATGACAAGTTTCTGCATGCGGTTTTGGAAGCTCTTAGGGAACATGGGTTAACTGTTAGGAATGAGAAGTGTGTTTTTGGGAAATGTGAGGTGGAATACCTTGGCCATGTTATATCCAAGGACGGTATTCGACCTAAAGTCAGTCATGTGGAAGCTATTTTGTCGGCTCCAGAACCAAAAAGCAAGGAACAATTAATGTCCTTACTGAATTTTATTCTCGGTTCATTGAAAACTACGCATCCAAAGTGGAACCGTTGAGAATCTTATTAAAGAAAAATGCATTATTTGTATGGGAGCAACAACAGAAACAATGTTTTGATAATGTCAAGAAGGAAATTTCTGTAACTCCATGTCTGAAACCCTTCATGCCTTCAGCTGATTGTATGTTATCTGTTGACGCTTCCGGGTATGGAATTGGTGCTGTGTTTTCACAACATACTAAGAATGAGAAATGGGTAGTGGCATATGCGTCTCGTACGTTGACACCATCTGAACGGAATTACTCAGTGATTGAGAAGGAACTGCTTGCTGCTGCGTGGGCTGCTGAAAGATTTCGTATGTATGTGTGGGGGAGGAAGTTCAAGATTTGTACGGATCATAAGCCGTTAGTGAACATTTTGAGACCTGAAGGAGGGAGGAATTTGACTCCAAGGTTGGCCCGGTTGGCTTCTAAATTGCAAATGTTTAGTTATGAAATTGAATATATTCCTGGGAAGGAAAACCTGGTTGCTGATGGACTTTCACGGTTGCCCAGTTTGACTCCTATTGATGAGGTGGAGGAGGTGAATGAGTCTGAAGTTGCTTTTACTTTCAAAGATATTTTATCCATTAAGATGAGGGAGTGGTAGTGTGTAAAACATTGTCTGAAGAATCGTGGGTGCGTGAAATGGACAAGGATGTTGTCCTGAAAGAGGTAGAGAAGTATATTATGGATGGTTGGCCGAGGGAATCTGTTCTACGAGGAGAGTGTTCTGCATTTTGGAAAATTAAGGAAGAGTTGTGTTTGTCAAATGGTATCATTTTGCGGGGGGACAAGATCGTGCCTCCGTAGGGCATGCGCAATGGGATTATTGAGAGGAGTCACAAGGGTCATGGTGGTATGTCAAGTACCAAAAGAAGAATTAAAGAATGTTTTTGGTGGCCTGGTGTTGATTCTATGGTGGATCGTTGGGTTAGGGATTGCAAGATCTGTGGTGTTAGTGATAAGGTTGCTAAACCCTTGTGTATACCTTTGACTATGGTGGAGTTGCCAGAAGGACCATGGCAAAAAATTGCTATTGATTTTATGGGCCCATTTTCAGCCGTGTCAGCAAGGGATTGTTATGCTATCGTTCTGATTGATTACTACTCCAAGTGGCCGGAGGTAAGGATGGTCAGTAATGTGACTACGGAGGTGGTCATTGAATTTTTGGAAGATGTGTTTTCAAGGGAAGGTGTACCTGAGATCTTGGTGTCGGACAATGGTTCCCAATTGGTATCGGACAAGATGCAGGAATTTTTGATGGAAATGGGTATCAAACATATACGGTCATCATTATATCACCCCGAAGGGAATGGACAGGTGGAACGCTTCAACAGGGTGGTTAAAGAGGCAATTCAGTTGGCCCTAAGTGCAGGGTTACCTTGGAGGAAGGCTTTGCAAGAGAGACTTAAGGCATATCGTGTTACTCCTCATTCGGTGACTGGTAAAACGCCTTTTGAGGTGTTGAGGGGGAGGAAACCTTCGACTGTTTTGGTTCCTTGGTGGTTGAGGAAAAGGAATAATAGAATGAGGCCTAAGGGTAGTGTGCTTGATAAAGAAATTAAAGCTAAAGTCAAGGAGTTCCAGGAACGCACAGTTCGTTCTCGTGGCGGGAATAGCCGTTGGCCTGTGGTCTATGTTGGTCAGATGGTTCGTGTGAAAAATCCTAGAGGGGTCTTGAAAGGTGAGGCGGTTTGGTCACGGCCTTTGGAAGTACGGAAGGTGTTAGGTAGTGCAGTTGAATTGGAAGATGGTAGGAGATGGAATTTTCGTCAGTTGAGTTTTTGTAACGATCGGAATAGTGTTCCGTGTCGTAGGGTACCAAGTGAGGAAGGGTGCAATGGTTACATGTTGGGGAAGGAATGTGGTGTAGAGTTACGTAGTAGTGGTGTGGAGTCATGCGGTAGGAATGATGGTTTGGTAGAGGCTGCTAGTCATGAACCACAGTGAATGGCACAGTGATAAGACACCGGACAGCCACGCAGCCCACAAAGACGCCATCCGTAACCACCACCACCTCATCAACTCCGCCAAGAGAATCTCCTTCAAAGACCGCCTCGACAACAACGCACACAACAGCAAGGAGCTTTTCAACATCGTGAAGGAACTCTCCAACCCCAGCTCCAACACCAACGACATCCCGCCGTCGCAACCCCTGTGCGATTCCCTCGCCACCTTCTTCCACCGCAAGATCGCCGACATCCACGACAGCTTCAACACCCAGACAGCCCCAACTAAGATCGATGCACCAGACCCGCCGCACACCATCGACCACGACCCCATGCCAGCCTGGGCCAGCGTGAACATCGAGGACACCATCAAGACCATGAGCACAATACACTCCGGCTCCCCGTCAGACCCTTTCCCGCACCACATCTTCAACAAAGCCAGCAGCTCCATCGCACCCCACCTGTGCAACGTCATCAATCTCTCCTTCGAGACCGCGACCTTCCCAGAGAGCTGGAAACACGCAGAGATCAACGCCCTACTCAAAAAACCCAAGGCGGACCCGAGAGACCTCAAGAACTTCCGGCCCATCTCCCTGCTTCCGTTCCCAGCCAAGGTCATCGAGAAGATCGTCAACAAACAGCTAACCCGATACCTCGAAGAAAACAGCATCCTGGACCCATCCCAATCGGGGTTCCGCAGCAACCACAGCACTGAGACTGCCCTCATCGCCGCCACCGACGACATCAGGATCCTGCTGGACAACGGTGAGACCGCAGCCCTCATCCTGCTGGACCTCTCCGCCGCCTTCGACACTGTCTGCCACCGCACTCTACGCGCACGCCTCCACGACGCAGGGATCCGAGACAAGGCCCTGGAATGGGCCACCTCCTTCCTCGCCGGCAGAACCCAGAGAGTCCGCCTCCCACCATTCCGATCCGAAGCCTCCGAGATCATCTGCGGCGTACCCCAGGGATCGTCCCTCAGCCCAACACTGTTCAACATCTACATGACCCCGCTCGCACGCATCGCCAGACAGCACGACCTCAACATAATCTCCTACGCCGATGACACTCAACTGATCCTCTCCCTCACCAAGGACCCCTCGCCGCCAAATCCAACCTCCATGAAGGAATGAAGGCCGTCGCCGATTGGATGAAGATCAGCCGACTAAAACTGAACACGGAGAAGACAGAGGTCCTCATCCTCGGCTCCAACCCCTCAGCCTGGGACGACTCCTGGTGGCCAACGACGCTGGGAGCAGCCCCGACACCCACCGACCACGCACGCAACCTGGGAGTCATCCTCGACTCAACGCTCTCCATGGCCAAGCAAGTCAACGCAGTCTCATCCTCCTGCTTCAACACCCTCCGCATGCTTCGCAAGATCTACAGGTGGATCCCGACAGACACAAGAAGAACAGTCACCCAGGCCCTCGTCAGTAGCAGACTTGACTATGGGAACGCCCTCTACGCGGGAGCCCCGGCCAAGCTCATCAAGCGACTGCAACGCATACAAAACGCCTCCGCACGCCTGATCCTCGATGTACCACGCCACAGCCACATCACCCCCCACCTGAGGAACCTGCACTGGCTCCCCGTCAACAGGAGAATCTCCTTCAAACTCCTCATCCACGCACACAAGGCACTCCACAAGACTGTCCCAGCCTACCTCAACAGACGACTCCTCTTCTACGTCCCCAACCGTCAACTCCGCTCCGCCGACCTCTCCCTCGCCACCGGCCCTCGCATTCGAAGAACTACCACCGGCGGCAGATCCTTCTCCCACCTCGCCGCCAAGACCTGGAACACCCTTCCACTAAGCCTACGACAGACCCAAGACCTGCTGACTTTCAGGAGGCTACTCAACACCTGGTTGTTCGACCAGTAGCAGCACCCCCCCCCCCTTTTTTTCCCTAGCGCCTTGAGACCCTCGCGGGTAAGTAGTGCGCTTTACAAATTCTGTGATTGATTGATTGATTGAACCAAATCTTGACGATGATGTTTTGCGTCGTGGTAGCAGGTTGAGGAGAGTTCCTGCTCGTTTTGCTGATTACAAATTGGGATAAGTAGTTGGTTGAGAATACATTTATGTGTGGTGTATGACGTATGTGTTTGTGTGTGTGTTGTTTTGAAGGGGGAAGGTGTGTGGTATTTGTCGTGTGAGTGTTGCGTGAAGTATGAGAATGCGGAGAGTGGAATGTGGAGTGTGGTGTCATGGGGGAATCGAGGGGTGGACAGTTGGAGCTGAAGGGAAGCGGAGGAAGCTGTCTCCGGTGTCGTTGTACCTGCATTTCTTCAATTAAAGACTTGACCCACCACTTGCTGTCTGGATACTTCTTTTCCACACTCTCCTGTCTGAGAATTTCACAGCTAGATGTTCATCACTGTGCAAGGCACTGCACTGTCCTCGCTGGCGCTTTTTACATACAAGCTGTTTAGGGTAACCTTTACGGTTAAAATGGACTGTGCAACATGCAACAGTGTCCAATTTGAACAATTCCTTGAACAATTGCACACCTGTGTAAAAGTTATCTACGTATAAATGGTGACCTTTGTTAAAAAGTCCTCTACCAAGTCCCCACACAGTTTTCTCACCAACTCCAAAAGTGGATGGACAACAGGGAGGGGTCAATAGAAGAATCCCCACCAGTGTACACCATTAAATTATAGATCTATCCTCTAGACCTATCCAGTACTACTTTCAGGCGGCATATACATCTTAATTCCATAGCATGCCCTCTTGCTAGGAATGTCCTGCCTAAAAAACCAAACTGCTTTTGAACAAGACCAAAGACTCATTCACAGCTATTTCTTTCCCTGGAACATAGATCTCTGAAAAGCGATCTACAAAATGATCACGGACATGCCGAATCTTGAAAAGATGGTCACAATCAGTGTGATCCCGTGGCAATGATGAGGCATTATCAACAAAATGCAGCATCCAAAGCAGAAGCAAATACCGATCACAACTCATGGTTGCAGGAAATATAGCAGTTGCCATCAAGGGACTAGTTGACCAATATGAAAAAAGCGACGACTTCCTTACCAATCCCATCAAAAAGTTAAACCCCAAAACTTCACCTCAACAAGATTTGTGGGAGTCCACCGGCTAGATCTAGAGTGGGGCTTAAGTCTGGCACTGTTGTCCCTCAAATACTGTTCAGCATACAAATTAGTCTGGTCAATAATCTCATCCAAAAATACATCGTCCATAAACAACTGAAAGAAATTTATAGGCAAAAAGTTTTCAGAATTGATTCTACACCCTGCGACACCACTAAAGGCAAGCAACACAGGCTGCACCATGTTTGAGGCAACCCAGAGTTCAGCACTTCCCAGGCTGCAATCCAGTTTCCACTCGGCATATCAGTGTACTCCTCTAAAAGAGACATTTCCTCTGCACAGATAGTGGCTTCATCATCAGATGAGTCCTCATGGACTGAAAATTCACTGCCAGAATCTTAGACTTCGTCCTTTGCCTCAGATGCAGTCAGTCTCAGAATCATGGTCAGAGGAAGATTCGAAAAGCAAACAAACAACCTGCTGAGCGGTAAACCTGCAGCTAGCCATAATCCTTACTAATAAAAGTAACAACAAATAAGTCAGCAATAACCAACACTGTGTAAAATAAGTAATAAACAAACTGTGGCTTTATCAAACAGAATGTAAAACTACTGGCATATAATAATCTGGAATGAAAAGTCAATCAGTACAAAGACATATACTAAAAAAACAATGCCACTCACTTGGCAGAGATAGCAAGACTGAGGATCAACTGTGCCTACTCTGCACAGATAAAGCAAGCACCAAAGAAGTCCCACTGGAAAACAAAAAACAAAAACAAACATTACACATATCACAAGGCAGTATATAATGTGCACAAATCAATACATTACTATGAAACACAAGCACACAAAAATCTAAAGATTCCAACATTAGTACAGCAGTCAAATAAATTGATACAAATAGGCCAACGATAGACAATAGATGAAAAGATTACTTGAATTGCTTACCAATCACAACTCCATAAACTACGTATCTGCCAAAGCAACACCCATCAACAGGATTCACCACCAAGACAAAGAAAACAATTGGCTCTACAATTAAAGAAAAAATTTGAAATTAACAAAATATCAATCAAAAGACACTGATATTCCCCTGAAAGGAGGCGTGACAAAGGCAAAAAAAAGACACCACCAGATAAAAGTAGACCTTACCCCAGAAGCAGATCCCCCACCACATAGGTAGCTTAATTCCCAAGTGACTCAAGTGTTTCCACCCACCCCGAGGCCAATCCACTCAAAAAAGATCAAACACCAACAAAATCAGTGCTCAAGGGGGAGGGCAGATTGCAAAAATAATATGGTCCCCAAGGAAAGTGACCCTTGCCCAAGGGGACCCTGCCATACAAAATCCCTGGTGTATTGTGGGCTTCCATCAACCCCCAGAGGGCAGATCAGCCTAAAAACACCCAATCTGCCTTCGGGGAGGGTGAAGGGGCACAATAAAAAGAAATGTGGTCCCCAAGGGTCACTCCCCTTCGGAACATAATCCCTAGTGTCTAGTGGGCTTCTGCCCCTACTAGAGGCCATATTGGCCTAAAACTGGCTGATCAGCCCTCCGGTGGGGGGCGTAGAATACAAAACAGATTATCCCCCAATGGGAGCGATTTTTATACAGTTTTCCCTGGTGTCTAGTGGACTTTCGCCCCACCAGAGGGCAGATTGGCCTAAAAATAGCCATCCTGCCCTCTGGGGGGCAGAGTACAAAATATTATCCCCCTAAGGGGTCGCTTCCCATAATAAACACAAGTATTAAACTCCCTTCCATTTAGTCAGTTTAAGCCCTCCCCACCAACCCCCGTGGCCAAAAAAAAAGCCGAATTACCCCTCTAGGCGGGGCCGAAGCATGCATATATATTTGTCTCCCATGGGGCACGACCCTTGCCCAAGGGGCCGCTCCCCCCAACAAAAAGCAAAGCCCTGGTGGTCTAGTGGTGAGATTCCTGCACCTTAAGCGATTCCACTGCTTCCTCCAATGGAGGCATGCTGTCGGTGGGGGTAGAGCCAGTGCACCAAACATGGGTCGGTGCCAGGACAGCCTGGAGCCATCCTCTACACATGCCCACTGTGGAAGAGGATGGCTCCAGGCCATCCTCAGCACGAATTGGGTTAATAATGATTATTAGTTCCAGTGATAGTGATTTTTAACATGCAATTATTGTACTTGCAATTTGGTGACCTCTTGGCGATGGCAATAGGCTTGTTTTATATATTGATGTGGTGACCCCTTCACAAACTCAATAGGCCTGCTTTATTTCAAATAACACCCCCTTGTATAGTGATGTTCTATCTGTTGGGATTTTATGATTATGGGGGTTGTGAAACATGAGGGATTTCAGAATGTCACCATAGGTATTTCCACCTATCCTATGAATATATTTGTAAGTTAATGCACAGTATTTAGTAGTGTGTGTGCAATAAATGTACTTTTCTTTTTCAAACAAAAAGCAATGACTAGACAATCATTTATTGAGTGTTGTTATTGCGTGGCAGCGAATGGTGATTACTAGTTCTCACCACTTCCCCCCCCCGAGTAGGCCTTCGTACTGCTTTGCTTCGCTAACCTGAGAGAGTCATGTACTGCAATGGGTGCTTGGTTCCCAGAAAGGAGATAATTGTGGACCTATTACTAGTGCAGGCCTCACACCGTGCACAACTATTTACCCAATTTCTTAAAAGTATGATCAAATTTATTGCTCTATTTATGAAGGATACTGGTCCTTAAAACAGAGTGAGGATTTTGAATTTATCACACCTTTTTCCTCCACTGAAATCTTTATCTTAAGCTGAAATTGAAGGTGCATTTTTCAGATAAAAAATTACCTTTTATACACAAGAGTTGAGTTTTGATAAAATTTAGTTCCAGGAATTATTCTGGGAAATGTAGAAAAAATGGATATTATGTACTTCCCATATGGGTTTCCCTGAAGGTACTTTGCGGAGACAAGTGTTTTCTGCACCACTTGGTCCTGAAATCTAGCATCCCCCATACACGATCACTTGCCTTACAAAATTTGGTGAGCTTATTAATTGTGGATGTTAATGAGGCTGGTAGATCAACAATAACGCATGAATATATTACTGCCTACCAGCATTCAAATAAAGATTCCTCTTGGTATTTGTTATAGGGAGCATTAAAAAGAAAAAAATACCAAAACTCGGCTTGGCAGCCTCTATAGCAGTAAGATAACTTTGTTTTCATTGTACTTGACAGGGCTAAATGAGGTGTTTCGAGGTCTCTAGAAATTAATATTATTTGTCTTCAAGAAACCCAGTTAGTTGACAATGTTGTAGTAGACTTTTACTGTGCACTTCATTACCCTGTTATTATAAGCATGGGCAGGCAAAAGGTGGCACTGCTATCTTGCTCTCAACTAACTACAGGTGGAATTTCCAGCAAATTGATTAGGTAAACAGCCATTACATTGAGTTTTTTACTTCGCGATACCATTACAACGCATGCATTACTACGCATGCGTTGTACATCGCGAAGTAAAAAACTACGCATCTTTTTAGAACGCATGGTGATTTACCACGCATGCCTTTACAACGAATTTCATAGTAAAAGTATGTATAGTAAATGACCATACGTTCTAAAAAAAATGTAGACGATCCACGTCGTTGTAAGGAAACAGAGGCTGTTTCCTCATAACGACGTGCACCTCCCCTCAGAGATGACGTGAAGCAGGAACCAGGAGGAGAGAGGAACCACGAGGAGAGAGAGGTAAGGGGGATTGGGCATGGGGTGGGGGTTACTATTTTAGGGTTTAGGAGGGTCGGGGGGGTCGTGCTGGGGGTAGTGTTTTAGGGTTTAGGGTAGTGTTGTGGTGTTTGTGTAGAGTAGTGTTTTAGGGTTTAGGGTAGTGTCGGGGGGTCGTGCAGGGTAGTGTTTGAGTGTAGGGACCAGACTGGGGGTCGGGGGGTAGTGTTTTATGGTAGTGTTGTGGTGTTTGTGTAGTATAGGGGGTCGTGCTGGGGGTAGTGTTTTAGGGTTTAGGGTAGTGTTGTGGTGTTTGTGTAGTGTAGGGTAGTGTTTTAGGGTTTAGGGTAGTGTTGTGGTGTTTGTGTAGTGTAGGGGGTCGTGCTGTGGGTAGTGTTTTAAGGTTTAGGGTAGTGTTGTGGTGTATGTGTAGTGTAGTGTTTTAGGGTTTAGGGTAGTGTCAGGGGTCGTGCAGGGTAGTGTTTAAGTGTAGGGACCGGACTGGGGGTCGGGGGGTCGTGCTGGGGGTAGTGTTTTAGGGTAGTGTTGTGGTGTTTGTGTAGTGTAGGGGGCCGTGCTGGGGTAGTGTTTTAGGGTTAAGGGTAGTGTTGTGGTGTTTGTGTAGTGTAGGGGGCCGTGCTGGGGTAGTGTTTTAGGGTTTAGGGTAGTGTCAGGGGTCGTGCAGGGTAGTGTTTGAGTGTAGGGACCGGACTGGGGGTCGGGGGGTCGTGCTGGGGGTAGTGTTTTAGGGTAGTGTTGTGGTGTTTGTGTAGTGTAGGGGGCCGTGCTGGGGTAGTGTTTTAGGGTTAAGGGTCGTGTTGTGGTGTTTGTGTAGTGTAGGGGCCGTGCTGGGGTAGTGTTTTAGGGTTTAGGGAAGTGTTGTGGTGTATGTGTAGTGTAGGGTAGTGTTTTAGGGTGTAGGGTAGTGTCGGGGGTCGTGCAGGGTAGTGTTTGAGTGTAGGGACCGGACTGGGGGTCGTGCTGGGTGTAGTGTTTTAGGGTTTAGGGTAGTGTTGTGGTGTTTGTGTAGTGTAGGGTGGTGTTTTAGGGTTTAGGGTAGTGTTGTGGTGTTTGTGTAGTGTAGGGGGTCGTGCTGGGGGTAGTGTTTTAGGGTAGTGTTGTGGTGTATGTGTAGTGTAGGGTAGTGGTTTAGGGTAGTGTTGGGGGGTCGTGCTGGGTAGTGTAAATGTAGTGAGAGGACTGTTACTTACCTTAGAACTTTTACCACGACTATACCTTTACCACGCATGTTTTTGCGTTGTAATGGCATGCGTGGTAAAGGCATAGTCGTTGTAAAAGTTTGCGTTGTAATGGTATCTCGTAATTGGCAATGCGTACTAATACCCGCATTGTAATGGTACGCGTTGTAACGAGTGCTATTCTATCGATTATGGTGATAAGAATTTTCAAGGATTACATTTTCACCCACTGATGAAGAAGAGCAGGGCAATTCCATTCTTTTATTCAAAGTCTACATCCCCCCCAGGTCAACTAAATAATACAACTGTTAAAGTCTTCTTTGATTTCATAAACACGATAATAGAGAGAAGACCCCTTGGTGAATTACTGCAGGAGAACTCAACGTCAAAGTATGCAATAAGTCTCTACAAACTTATTGGAATAAGGACCTCGAGGAGAGTTGGAATATATGTTCAATGTTCCCCAGTATGAGCAGAGAAGTGTGGAACTCTTCTTCTGAATAAATTGTAGCATTTAGAAGCCATAATACTGATGGAAGAATGGACCCCAATATTCCTGTCAATATGACCTGTTATGGCCCTTCTAGCACCTCAATAATTGGTTATATGATTGGATCATATACAGTGTTTGACCTGATTCAGTAAATGAGTCTCCCAAGTATGATACACAGCAGTTTTGGAAATTCTGCTTAAAAAAACAGTTAATTGTTTGCTGGAAACTGGTTTTGGGTCCTCTGATGAGCAGTTTAAAAACGCAAGGCTACACTGGAATCCTCGCAAGATGAATTTGTTTAATGATTTGTCATGTCGTTCCATATGGCTTTAAATTATGTTGTTACTGGAGATCTATCAATATCTAGGAGCCTCTAGCGAAAGATCTAGTTAAACAAATCAAAGATAACAGTAATTGGAATTGTCGACCCAAGAAGCTAGAAAAGGATGATGCAGAGGCTCAGGTATGTGTTAGACTCAATATATTAAATCGAGAAGAGTTTCATTTTTTTGCCTCTGTTCGTATGAACTTAAATTATGTCAAAAACACTGAACAAATATCGGGGTTCATAGGAAAAGACAATGGGAGTCGAATTGATATATTCTCCATCGAGCTGCGTAAGAAAAAATTCAAAGTCCTTTTGATGTATTGTAGCTTTAAACTGCAGATCAAAATGTAAAACTGTGGCAAATGTGATATCTGTTCTGATCTGGGTATATCTCCAACCTGTATAAGAGGAACACAGATGTGATGGAACTTTCAGTACACCAGTCAATTTAATGATCCTATTTTGCCTCCCTCCTACAGCCAGATTAGGGGCTTTATTATTAGAGCAAGAGCTTCTGCTAAATTGGGGTAGAATGAAATTCTGCTAATAGTGTTAAAAAGGAAAGCTGATTTGTGGGCAAAATCTCTGATGCCTCTCTGTGCGTAGTGCTTTGAGTCAGGCTGTAATCCTGAATCATGGAAAGGGAGTGTTATTATGCTGTTCTATAAAAAGGGAAGTTAAAAAAAATCTCTGGGAACTATTAGCAAATCACCCTTCTGATGACGTTAGAAAGATTTTCGCTAGGAGTGCCTTGGACCACTTTCAGTCTTGGGCCTAAGGGACGAACATTATTCCTGTGGAACAATAAGGATTTAGACTCAGACGTTCAATGACGGACAATAAAGCAGTATTACGGACTATTTGTGATAAATATTTTGCAAAAAGAATCAAATTGTATCTCCAGCTTTTATAAATTTTTCAAACATGTTCGATAGGGTCAAAAGACCAACACTATGGTGAAAATTAGTGTACTAGGCTTTTCAAATAATTTATTACGTTTAATCATTTCACTCTATTTTTCTACATGGTATAAAGTTCTGTTGGGTGATAACAAAGGTCTTCCTCCACGTGTTACAATGGCCTAAGTAGTTATAACAATGGGGATACCCGAAATGCTACAGGACCCGGGTTAATGTTACGGTACAGTAAAAATGGTCACAGTAACAGGGAACGAATAGTGCGAATTGAGATTTAGCCAACATTCACAGAGATATTGTTTATCAATACAAATTTATTAGCAAAATTGAAAACGCAATTTGAATATGGCAACGCAGTTGCTCTTTCAATACTACACAGTTCTGAAAATTTCAAAAAGAGGTGCTCGGGTGTGAAATAGGAAAGATGGTGTAGTTGGTCAATGTGAAACCGTGAGGGGGGGTGGACAAGGAAAAGAAGTGTGACATGTATCCATCACATTTAGAAGATACAATTCCAGCCTGACATAGGTCAAATGTTCCTATATTAGCACATAGCCCTACAGTGACCCTGTTAGTACTTCACAGTTGTCAGGACTTGTGTATTTTTGTCGTAGTCCACGTTTCGACCCCTTGGATGACAGCTAGGTGATTCAAGCCTTAGGATGGGGTCTTCATCAGGACAGTGAAAAGATAGGGCACCTAAAGGTAAAATGAATGATGCGCCATTAGTGGGGCACAATATCTAAACATATAGCTAGTGAAAGAGGCTAAAACGAGGTAAAGTGTACCTGATATTTCATCCAGCGCTAACGTGAGGGCTGGGATGATTGGCTGAAGGTTGGGCTCAACAGAGCTCCTGTGTGTAGAGGAAACATATATGCTAGTAAGTAATTCCTGAGCCAAGGTGCAAAGATATCAAACCTTGTTGAGTGACACTTACTTTCCCAAATCGAATGGATTTAATACGGCCTTCCGTGCACGTACATGATGAGCAGTATCAAACTGTAGGTCACAGGGATCCAAATCAGTAGACAATGAATGATCTAAAGAATGGAAAACTAAGCATTAGAGCGGGATGTATCGCCGTCTACAGTGGACAAACTGATAGAGCTTCCTTCCACTTTTCTTCAGAAATCACAATAGCTAAATGCTCTTCCCCTAGATTCTTGTTAATATAATCCATGGTGTAAGCTACATCACAATCATCTCTGTCCACAAATTAAGAAAAATTATCTAAAGGCAGACGTGACATACAGTCAGCATGAACATTCATACGACCAGGAACATATTCAACATCACAACGGTACTCTTGCAATTTGGCAGCAAGTCTGGCTAAACGAGCAGTTAGAGTTCTACCACCACCAGCAGAGAACATATTAATTAAAGGCTTATGATCAGTTCTTAAAGAAAATTTTGTGCCCCACAAAAACTGACGAAAATGCTGAGTAGCCCAAGTACATGCTAATAACTCCTTCTCAATAGTAGAATAATTACATTCAGGATCACAAAGCATTCTGGAAGCATAAGATACTACATATTCACCACATTTGTCTTTCTGCATATGTACTGCTCCCAGTCCCACACTATTGGCATCTACACAAACCTCTGATGAGCAGTTTAAAAACGCAAGGCTACACTGGAATCCTCGCAAGATGAATTTGTTTAATGATTTGTCATGTCGTTCCATATGGCTTTAAATTATGTTGTTACTGGAGATCTATCAATATCTAGGAGCCTCTAGCGAAAGATCTAGTTAAACAAATCAAAGATAACAGTAATTGGAATTGTCGACCCAAGAAGCTAGAAAAGGATGATGCAGAGGCTCAGGTATGTGTTAGACTCAATATATTAAATCGAGAAGAGTTTCATTTTTTTGCCTCTGTTCGTATGAACTTAAATTATGTCAAAAACACTGAACAAATATCGGGGGTTCATAGGAAAAGACAATGGGAGTCGAATTGATATATTCTCCATCGAGCTGCGTAAGAAAAAATTCAAAGTCCTTTTGATGTATTGTAGCTTTAAACTGCAGATCAAAATGTAAAACTGTGGCAAATGTGATATCTGTTCTGATCTGGGTATATCTCCAACCTGTGTAAGAGGAACACAGATGTGATGGAACTTTCAGTACACCAGCCAATTGAATGATCCTATTTTGCCTCCCTCCTACAGCCAGATTAGGGGCTTTATTATTAGAGCAAGAGCTTCTGCTAAATTGGGGTAGAATGAAATTCTGCTAATAGTGTTAAAAAGGAAAGCTGATTTGTGGGCAAAATCTCTGATGCCTCTCTGTGCGTAGTGCTTTGAGTCAGGCTGTAATCCTGAATCATGGAAAGGGAGTGTTATTATGCTGTTCCATAAAAAGGGAAGTTAAAAAAAATCTCTGGGAACTATTAGCAAATCACCCTTCTAATGACGTTAGAAAGATTTTCGCTAGGAGTGCCTTGGACCACTTTCAGTCTTGGGCCTAAGGGACGAACATTATTCCTGTGGAACAATAAGGATTTAGACTCAGACGTTCAATGACGGACAATATAGCAGTATTACGGACTATTTGTGATAAATATTTTGCAAAAAAGAATCAAATTGTATCTCCAGCTTTTATTAATTTTTCAAACATGTTCGATAGGGTCAAAAGACCAACACTATGGTGAAAATTAGTGTACTAGGCTCTTCAAATAATTTATTACGTTTAATCATTTCACTCTATTTTTCTACATGGTATAAAGTTCTGTTGGGTGATAAAGGTCTTCCTCCACGTGTTGACACACAATGGCCTAAGTAGTTATAACAATGGGGATACCTGAAATGCTACAGGACCTGGGTTAATGTTACGGTACAGTAAAAATGGTCACAGTAACAGGGAACGAATAGTGCGAATTGAGATTTAGCCAACATTCACAGAGATATTGTTTATCAATACAAATTTATTAGCAAAATTGAAAACGCAATTTGAATATGGCAACGCAGTTGCTCTTTCAATACTACACAGTTCTGAAAATTTCAAAAAGAGGTGCTCGGGTGTGAAATAGGAAAGATGGAGTGTAGTTGGTCAATGTGAAACCGTGAGGGGGTGGACAAGGAAAAGAAGTGTGACATGTATCCATCACATTTAGAAGATACAATTCCAGCCTGACATAGGTCAAATGTTCCTATATTAGCACATAGCCCTACAGTGACCCTGTTAGTACTTCACAGTTGTCAGCACTTGTGTATTTTTGTCGTAGTCTACGTTTCGACCCCTTGGATGACAGCTAGGTGATTCAAGCCTTAGGATGGGGTCTTCATCAGGACAGTGAAAAGATAGGGCACCTAAAGGTAAAATGAATGATGCGCCATTAGTGGGGCACGATATCTAAACATATAGCTAGTGAAAAAGGCTAAAACGAGGTAAAGTGTACCTGATATTTCATCCAGCGCTAACGTGAGGGCTGGGATGATTGGCTGAAGGTTGGGCTCAACAGAGCTCCTGTGTGTAGAGGAAACATATATGCTAGTAATTCCTGAGCCAAGATGCAAAGATATCAAACCTTGTTGAGTCACACTTACTTTCCCAAATCGAATGGATTTAATACGGCCTTCCGTGCACGTACATGATGAGCAGTATCAAACTGTAGGTCACAGGGATCCAAATCAGTAGACAATGAATGATCTAAAGAATGGAAAACTAAGCATTAGAGCGGGATGTATCACCGTCTACAGTGGACAAACTGATAGAGCGATACCCAGGTTATGTGGGTGGCTCAAAGCCATATAACTAAACGTTAAATAGTGTCAAAGGGCCCAGGACATAAATGTTCCTGTTGTGATTCTGTGAGCTTGCCACTTACTGGAATACACAGAAAAGGTGAAAATAGCACAATATGCGAAAAAGAATGGCAAACAATTGTAATGTAAAAAGGACCCAGGACGTATGTGTTCCTGTTGTGATTCTGTGCGCTTAACACTTACTGGCGTACACAGAAAAAAGAGAAAGGAAGGTTCGCACGGTATGCGCAAATGAAATAAAACGTTGTAGCAAACATTAGATGTATAGCCAATATTATAGAAATTTTAGTATCGGGGCCTACAATCATGCCGAATTGAGCCTTGTAAGACGGGTCCTCACCTCAGTATCTTGCTGTTCCTCTAAACGTCTGCTCGTAGAATGAGCTCGCGTTTACTAGTAACCGTATTTGACAGCCAAGCGGCGACGTGCACGCCTGGTGCAGCCGCTGACTGCCTCCCGTACCGAAGCGTGAGGCGGCGTAACTATGGTTACGGGGTGTGGGTCGCTTACGGGCTGGAGTGTACTATCAAACACCTTTAGTACATTCCTGTCTAAATGGTTAACCACATGGAAAACCGACCGTGGAGATATTCCCTTAACTGAAAATACAAGAATGTGGCAATTATAAAGTAATGTCAAATAGATGAAATTGCTATTACACGTATAATGTTTTGAGCAATACGTAAACCAATTACACATCGTCATGACCTGTAGTAGAATATAAAAACATTAGCCTTGACAAAAGGCAATCTCTGATACACTAGAATATTCATTGTATATAGAGTAAAGTGACAAGCTTAAAGTTTGAAAATACACATGGATGATAATCGTGGAGATATTCCTTCAACTAGAAATACAAGCATGTGTAATTTAAAGGAATGTCAATAGTTGATTAAGAAAATGCTGTTACATGTATGAATGTTTTGAGCAATACGTAAACCAAATGCACATCTTCATAACCTGTAATAGAGTATATCAACATTAGTATGGACAAGAGGCAATTTCTGATACACTAGAATCTTCATTGTATATATATATATATACTGTAGAGTGACATGCTATAGATGCACATGGATGACAGTGGCGCATTTGTCTTTCGAAAGGTATATGAAGAAGACAGTGCATGATACGTTAGTAAGTGCATTGCATCTGTACATGTATGAATTGTGCAGTGACAAATGACATTTGTCAAAGGCAATGGAGGGTCATGTTTGAGTGACATCATTCCATAACTAGGTTGGAAAGTTTGGCATTTGTGCCATCTAATTCGTTAAGCCCATTATTCACTGTGTCCAATTTATGCATCCATTTACACTCTCTCATATTCATGACAGTATTCATATCACCACCCCTGCATCCCAAAGAGACCTTTTCAAGGACTACCCATCTTAATGATTCTGGTTTGTGTGCTTTGGCCTTGAAGTGCTCTACAAGTGGTGCACCTATTGTCCCGCATCTGATTCTACTACAGTGTTGTAATAGCCTCGTTTTGACTTTTTGTTGGGTCTGACCAATGTATAACATCGCAGTGGCATAGAATGCCGTAGATCACGTCCGTCGTGTTGCAGTTGGAGTGTTTTTTTAGATTAATGGTATGTTCCTTGTAGCTGAATGTCTTGGTCTCAATGGTTAGCTTGCATGCTTTGCATTTAGTACATTTGAAATGGCCTACCACTTCCGGTAGGTTCCAAAGAGTTTGAATAGTGGGTTGTGGTGGTGTGTGTAGCAAAGATCTGTCCACATGGTCTCTCACACTCTTCGCTTTTTTAAAAGAGTGTAGTGGGGGCTCCGATATCTCTAGATCATCTGATACGAGATTCCAGTGTCTATTTATGATCTTCTTTATCTCGTTGCTCCTTGTGCAGAAAGTAGTTACACATATCATTCTTGACATTTCAGTAGGGCCAGGTTTGGGAGTGAGGAGCGCATCTCGGTCATAATACCTGGCTCTCTTTCTCGCCCGTTTCACTAGCCTTTTAGGGTATCCCCGTTCGATAAGACGGATGATTAGGTCGTCTGATTCTGTGAAGTAGTCATCTCGTAGAGAACAATTCCTTCGGATTCGTAGGAATTGCCCAAACGGCAAGTTATCACTTAGGTTTCTTGTGTGGTGACTTGAATATCTTAACAAAGTATTTCTCTCTGCTGGTTTTCTGAAGAGTGTAGTGTATAGGTGGTTATTATTCACTTTGATGGTTATATCAAGGAAGTCCATAGTATTTTTGTGCCAATTCATGGTGAATTTTATGTCGCTGGATCTGGTGCTAAGCCAATCAAAAAAGTCTTGGAGGTCAGTAACCTCTCCCGTCCAGATCAGGAGAACATCATCAATGTATCGGCGCCATTGTGTGACCTTGGTTCTGTAGGGATTTGTCTGGTTGAAGATGAATTGTTGTTCAAAATCGTCCATAAACAAAATGGCCAAATCCGGAGCGAAGGCTGCGCCCATGGCCACACCTTTGGTCTGTAGAAAAAACTCGTTTTGGAATAGAAAAAAGTTCTTCATCATGGCTACTTCAAGTAGGTCTATGATGAATTTCGTTGGAACATATGCTGGTTGCTTTCTTTTCTCCAATGCTCTCTCCATGGAGTTCAGGGCTGGTCGCTGTGGAATACTCATGTACAAGGACACAATATCTAAAGTCACAAGTAGCTGGGTTTCTTGGTCAAATGGTACACCGTCAATCAGATTAATTACTTGCATTGTGTCTCGTAGATATGCTGTGGTGGTTTCTGACAGAGGTTTGAGGAAGAAATCGATGTATTTGCATATCGGTTCCAAAAGAGAGCCGCAGCCTGAAATAATGGGTCTTCCTGGCGGCTGTTGTACATTCTTATGCACTTTTGGTAAAGTGTAGATCGTAGGCAGGCGCGGTTGTTTTTTGTTCAGGTATTCGAACTCATGATCTGACACAAAACCTGCCAGTTTGCCTTTCTCTGTAATGCTCAAAATCGATTTTCTGACTTCTTTTGTGAGGTCCATCATTAGTCTAGTGTAACTTATACCGTCCTCAAGTTGGGAATATATTTCGGCTTTATATTCAGGGGTATTTTGGATAACAATAGCGCTCCCTTTGTCGGCTGGCTTGATTACTATAGCATTATTCTGTTTCAGGGTCTCAAGTGCCTCACGTTCTCCTTTGGTTACATTATGTCTGGTATATTTTTAAGTAGACCAAACCTTTTGCGCATCACGTAAAACCACACTTTCGAATGCAAGTATTTGCAAGTATTTGTCCACTGTAGACGGTGATACATCCCGCTCTAATGCTTAGTTTTCCATTCTTTAGATCATTCATTGTCTACTGATTTGGATCCCTGTGACCTACAGTTTGATACTGCTCATCATGTACGTGCACGGAAGGCCGTATTAAATCCATTCGATTTGGGAAAGTAAGTGTCACTCAACAAGGTTTGATATCTTTGCACCTTGGCTCAGGAATTACTTACTAGCATATATGTTTCCTCTACACACAGGAGCTCTGTTGAGCCCAACCTTCAGCCAATCATCCCAGCCCTCACGTTAGCGCTGGATGAAATATCAGGTACACTTTACCTCGTTTTAGCCTCTTTCACTAGCTATATGTTTAGATATTGTGCCCCACTAATGGCGCATCATTCATTTTACCTTTAGGTGCCCTATCTTTTCACTGTCCTGATGAAGACCCCATCCTAAGGCTTGAATCACCTAGCTGTCATCCAAGGGGTCAAAACGTAGACTACGACAAAAATACACAAGTCCTGACAACTGTGAAGTACTAACAGGGTCACTGTAGGGCTATGTGCTAATATAGGAACATTTGACCTATGTCAGGCTGGAATTGTATCTTCTAAATGTGATGGATACATGTCACACTTCTTTTCCTTGTCCACCCCCCTCACGGTTTCACATTGACCAACTACACTCCATCTTTCCTATTTTATACCCGAGCACCTCTTTTTGAAATTTTCAGAACTGTGTAGTATTGAAAGAGCAACTGCGTTGCCATATTCAAATTGCGTTTTCAATTTTGCTAATAAATTTGTATTGATAAACAATATTTCTGTGAATGTTGGCTAAATCTCAATTCGCACTATTCACACAATGGCCTAAAGCAGATGTTTGTTGGCACCACTCTTCCTCGCTTTCAATGTGCGATTTTCCACAACAATTTGCACAGGTGAATAATTTCCTGACAAAATTGGGATCTAAATCTGTCACTTTACTGTAGAACGATTATGATTTTACATCTCTAGGTCTCCAAAGAAATCTGATGGCATTGAATAAATATGTTGAAAAATATTTTTTAAAGAAATATTTCAAAAATGAAGGTCTTACCTTTTGCTGAAAGACAGCAACAGTACATAATTGGTAGCTGGGCCATGTACAATAAGAGGTTGTGAAAAACTATGCTTATTTAAATAGAACTTTCTGTAGCAAATTAGATCATAGATTGCATTTTATTAATTTAGGGAATAAAGCAGTCATGCTTGCAGTTGCTCTTCAACATCTTTTTAATCTATGGGGAGAAGCCATTTTATTTATTACAAGTTTATAAAATAAAAATGTTGACTACCTTAAGATATGCCCTACAATGGTGATTCGTAACCTTGTGGCTTCTGTGGACCCCCACTTAATCATCACTGCAACCCGAGAACCACCATTGAATCATTATTTGAATCTGGGGCCACTACTGAGCCATTACTCACTATTCAGGGATCCCAGTCTCAACATTTTCAATTGAAGAACAAAAAATCCAGAAATAAGCTTTCATCAAAAAACTACACTCATTTAAAAAAATCTACATTTTAATGCAAAGGTTGGAGCTTCTCTTAATTTTAGTTGATTGATGCATTTGCATTGTTCCCACGAATCAATCTGGCAATACTAACTTAATTTTTAGCCTCCAATTTCGTATTCTGCCACATTTACAGAACATTTTTAAATGTTGAATTTTACATTTTGCTTCTTTATTCATATACACTTTATCAATCTGTTAATATTATGTAATATTCTAAGCAGTCAAATACCCCCTGAGTAGCCTTCGCAGACCCCAGAGGTCCCCGGACCACAGGTGAAGAACCACTGCCCTGTGACTATTATGCACAAATTCTGTTTGCATAATAGTCTGTTTGAGTACGGCCACTCCAATACAAATTATTAGATTGGAGCTTGGACTATCAGTACTTATTGTCCAACATACTTTTTTGGGGTTATAAATAACTATATGCTCAGATGCCATCCTTATGAGCCCGACTCAGAAGGGATTTGGTTACGGGTTGGGTCAATCAAATTACATCTTCTAATAACCTACAATGTACACTCAAATGTTTTAGTTGCAGCATCGACCTCCTAAAGGCATCGTCCCCTGGGCATCTGTGATTATGTTTAAAAATTCAATCAGCTCGAGTACATTTTTCCCAGGACATCGAGCATTGTGCTAATTTAAAATGTATAAAGGTCAGTATCTGAAATCTTGTTTGGTCAGGTTCAACTGTACTTTTTTTTTTTTTTTAAATCAAATTTCTTAGAATGTAAGACGCCTGGCCTGCTAAAGATTCTCCAAATGGGTATTCTTCTCCTCTAGTCTTTGACTGGGAGATGGAAGAGTTATTCTCATGGATCTCTTCTGTGTAATCTGTAGAAACGAGGCAGACAATGTGGATCCGATGTGAAGATTTATTGCAGGAAGAAGACAGCTTAAACAACCACCAACAGGAGCCAGCAGCAAATCAACCATCTACCAGCTCCGTGTACGCTCTCGTAACATTCTCCAAATCAAGCCTAACATTCTAATGTGACATATCTTACATTCTATCATGACATACACAAGAATACTACACACCTTCCCCCTTGAAAAGGAAAAAACCACAAAAAAAAAAACTATAACAAAGCATAAATAAAAGAAAATATAGCAATACATTACCAAAGAAGTACTAATACTGAACAAAATCCTTAAATTTCATGGGTAAATGTTTAACACGCGAACTTCTTCTCATAGTTTCAATATTATGTTCAACTATAGGTTGATTCATACCAACCTCAACCAAATTGTCCATAACATCATTAGTAGTACAACTCTGTTCACACAGATTCTTGCTCCCATTAGTATTAAACTCATTTCCAGACTGAGAATGCAAATTATCAAATGGTTCATGAGAACCAGAAAACCCATCGGGATCTTTCTCAAACTCAGCGAAAGAAAATGCATTCCTAGGATTTAACTTATTAGTCTGATTGCACGAAATCACATGTGGTCTCTCCCCAACATGTAATTTGCACACTGAAATGCGTCTGAAATTCCATATTTTCCCACCTTCTACTCTAGCAGCCTTACTGAAAACTTCAGTAACTCTCACCGGATCAGACCATTTAGACAATCTTTTGTTAAATTGTCCACCAAACTTGACACGCACCCAGTCACCCACTTTCAACTGGAGACATTAGATCTTCCTTTAGGATTACTATTTACCATTTTCTCTTGATACTTCTTTACACGTTCCCTGACTTTCGCTAAATCCAACCCAGTATCGTAAGAATTCTTCTCCTTTAACCATGGCATAAGTTTGGACCCAGGTTTCCTGCCTCGCAACATTTCAAAAGGAGATAATACAGTAACAGAATTGGGTGACGTGCGATAAGTTAATAAAGTTGCTCGCAAAGCTTTCCTCCATTGCAATCCACTCTTAACAGCCAACTGACAGGACTCTTTGACAACTCTGTTGAAACGTTCTACCTGACCATTGGCCTGGGGAAAATAATTCGAAACTCTTATGTAAAATGCCACAACTTTTAAGAAACAATTCGAACTCCTTACTAGTAAACTGTGGACCATTATCAGAAATGAGTTCTTCAGGCAATCCTTCCCGACAAAAAGCATCATCAAGAAAATCAATCACCTGCTCAGACGTAACCTTCTCAACAATTTTCAACTCCGGCCATTTAAAAAAATAGTCAACAAGAACTAAAGCATACATCTCCTTACCAGATTGATAACTAAAAGGACCTATAATATCAACACCCAATTTTCTCCAGGGTCCTTGGGCATATTCAATAGGGGTAACATCGACAGTTAATAGCTTCACAGATTTGTCACTCTGGATACATGGAGAACATTCCCTAACCCATCTGTCAACCATACCATCAATACCAGGCCACCAGTAAAATTCTCTAATTCTCCTTTTAGTTGTAGACATTCCCATATGGCCTTCATGAGCTAACCTACAAATCAATTCTCTGAGATTCCATGGCGGGACAATTTTGTCGCCCCGAACAACCATGCCTTGTAAAAACATAAGCTCTTCCTTAATTTAAAAAAATGAAGCTAGCTCACCACTTAACTTTCTTTCTTCTGGCCAACCTTTGCGTAGAAATACTAAAACTTCCCTTAAAACACAAACACAATCCTCCTCCATAGCTTCCTTCCACTTTTCTTCAGAAATCACAATAGCTAAATGCTCTTCCCCTAGATTCTTGTTAATATAATCCATGGTGTAAGCTACATCACAATCATCTCTGTCCACAAATTCAGAAAAATTACCTAAAGGCAGACGTGACATACAGTCAGCATGAACATTCATACGACCAGGAACATATTCAACATCACAACGGTACTCTAGCAATTTGGCAGCAAGTCTTGCTAAACGAGCAGTTAGAGTTCTACCACCACCAGCAGAGAACATATTAATTAGAGGCTTATGATCAGTTCTTAAAGAAAGTTTTGTGCCCCACAAAAACTGACGAAAATGCTGAGTAGCCCAAGTACATGCTAATAACTCCTTCTCAATAGTAGAATAATTACATTCAGCATCACAAAGCATTCTGGAAGCATAAGATACTACATATTCACCACATTTGTCTTTCTGCATATGTACTGCTCCCAGTCCCACACTATTGGCATCTACACAAACAATACATTCCTTACCAACCACATAAGGTTTCAAAAATGGAGCATCAATAATTCTTTTCTTAAGGGTATCAAATGACAATTGTTGATCATTCCACCAAACAAACTTTGCACTTTTCTTTAACAACAAACGTAATGGGTGAACAATGGTAGAGTAATTTTGTACAAATTTGCCATAGAATTCAGTGAGACCCAAGAATGACAGTAATTGTTCTTTCGAGACAGGAGCAGGAGCATTAACAATACTTTGTACATGGTTGAGTTTGGGTTTGATTCCTTCGCTAGAAATTTCATGACCCAAGTACTCAACTTTGTTTTGCCTAAATTTACATTTGGAAAACTTCAAAGTAAGACCTTTTTCTTGTACATTTCTTAACACTACATCCAAATTCTTATGCACCTCACATGTACTTCCAAAAATTAAAATATCATCTTGGAAGGCAATAGCTCCCTTACAATCTTCCAAACGTTCTTTCATTACTCGCTGAAAAACAGAAGCAGCACTAGCCAAACCAAATGGCATACGTAAAAACTGAAACATGCCTTCCGGTGTAACGAAAGCAGTTAATCGTTTAGATTCATCATGCAATTCCACCTGGTGATAAGCACTTGCAAGATCAATAGTAGAAAAAATAGAGGCACCTGACAATGTAGAGATTAATTCATGGATGTTAGGAAGGGGATGTTTATCTATCCATATTTCCTTGTTCAAACTGCGAAGATCCACACACAAACGAAGATCTCCTGTGCCCTTAAGCGATAAAACAATGGGAGATACCCAAGGAGACGATTCTATGGGCTCAATTATACGCTTTTGAACCAAACCATTCAACATCTCTTTAAGTTTGTTCCTATAAACTAAGGGTACATTTCTTACTTTGTGCCTGACAGGAATAGCCTCATCATTTAAGATGATCTTATGTTTGAAATTAGTGTATTTGCCTAGTGTGTTGACAAAGACTTTAGGATAGGTTTCTTTAATTCGGTTAACGAAGTCCTCATTGTCAACAGACACTACAATTACAGAAGGAGAAGCATTGGGATCTAATTTTATACCTAATTCTTGTTGATGCGGCCAACCTAAAATGGCTACCCCTTTGGTGGCAACATACACTTTCCCTCTAGTTCTTCTTCCTTCAAATTCTATATCTGCCCACATGAAACCTTCAAGATCAATTTTATGGCCAGAATACCCACCAGGTTGAATATCAGGCGGAAACAATTTCTTCGTACCCCAAAGATCATTGAACAATTTTTTCCCAATGATACTATACCAGGCACACGAGTCAACCATCATGTGAGCCGGTTTGTCATCTATCTTTGCAGTACAAGTTGGAAAGCTCTTGTGATTAGATTCATTAACACAAAGTACAGAATTTAATTCATAAAGAACTTCATCTTCCTCATAAGTAATGTAGTTAACTTTTTGAGTGGATCGACAAACATTTCCAAAGTGTCCTTTTTTTTTACATTTCACACAAACTTTGTCCCAAGCAGGACACCCTTTGAAATTACCAACATGGTTGGTACTACCACACCTGTAGCAAACAATAGTGTTTCTTTTTACATAAGATTTGTTCTCAAATGTTTTCTTTTCAACATCTTTCTTAATGGAAATTTTCGGACTGTTTTTAGGTCCCATTTGATTCCTAACTAAAGAAACTTCTGGTTCAATATTTTGCACTTTAATATTTTGACCTCTAATTTCTGTGACAAATTTCTCAGACTGTTCGATACCTTTCGCAATATTAATGACAGCACTAAGAGGAGATTCTGTGCCCAACCATAGTCTTTCTTGTATTTTTTTGCTCTTGGTTTTCATCATTATTTGATCTCTAAGAACTTGTTCATAAGTGATGGTTTCGAATGCACAAGAACAGGCTAGAAGAACGTAATGCAGATACATAATCCTCTATTGATTCTTCCTCCTTTTGGGCACGTGAATAGAATTTGAACCTTTCCATCACTACGTTTATCTTTTCCCAAAACGAATTTTCATCTGTCTGGTGGCCTTCTCAAAAACATCCATATTACCAGCATCTTCAATAGGAGGAAGATTATTAAATTCTTTTAAACCTGCACCACCCAAACAATGTTTAAGTAAGGCTAATTTCCTTTTAGCAGAGCAATCTTCTTTTTCAAGAACGTCCACATACGCTAGAAACATAGGAAACCAAAGCTCCCATTCAATGTTGGGTTCACCAGCTACTTGCAGAAAATTTGGAGGTGCATCAATATTAGCCATATTAAAATTTACACAAGCAACAACAAAATGCTGATTAAAATAAAATAGTGAGCAGGAACAGAAAGCAAAACGAGTGCAGAAAAAGTGTTACACTATTAAGATATCTCAATAAAGCTTAGCTGGTTATGCATCTAAAAATGCACTGCAGAATAAACAACAATAAATGGTGTGTGCATCACCAACAGCAGAATACGGATGAAGAAAGGTGAGCGCATCACCGTGTTGCAGCAGTAGCTGATTGTGACCTAACCCAAGGACGAGGGTTGTGGGCGTCACGTGATAAAATAGCTGGCAATCACAGAAAAGGAAAGGTGTGCGCATCACCGTAATGCGCAAACAGCTAGAACCACACTGTAAATGGAAGTACACAGTTACTGCTGAAGTAATCCGTGTGCCGGCGAAACGTGGAAACAGCTGTGAGACCGATAAAAGCAACTTCAATAGCTGGTTGCTAGGAAACAGTAAATAAAGAGAATCCGTGCCGCAAACTTCCACAAAATGGCGGCACGTAACGTAGCACGTAACGTAATGACGTTGCGTGAAGAAGAAGTCAGGCAAACCAGGCAAGCGCGTAACTAAGGAAACTTTTCCACGCGCAGAAATAGTTGGAAGCAATGGCGTATGGAACACCAGGCTCAGCGCGAGCCACAAACGGTCGGGACCACCGGATCAACGTAGATATCGCCAAATTGTATAAAATAAGTCCTACCAGAGGTCGGATGGCACTGGTCAACGAACCAACAACCTTCCAATGCGCTGGAGAAGTTTAACTTCAAAGACGGCTGTCTTTTCAGCACGACGAAGAAGAACGAAAAATACAGGTGAGTGCTGCCTTCTTCTTCTTTCTCCCGCTCGTCGCCAAATTCATGTAGAAACGAGGCAGACAATGTGGATCCGATGTGAAGATTTATTGCAGGAAGAAGACAGCTTAAAAAACCACCAACAGGAGCCAGCAGCAAATCAACCGAATCCAGCTCCGTGTACGCTCTCGTAACATTCTCCAAATCAAGCCTAACATTCTAATGTGACATATCTTACATTCTATCATGACATACATGAGAATACTACACAATCTTTGTCATGCAGGACCTCAAAATATATTACATCTTTGCCCAGTTTTAAGGGAATTTAAAATGTAGTGCCTTAACCCACTATATGCAGAGTTTAATATCAAAACCCACCATGAATTTATTTATTCAAGTATCCCCCGAAGTCACAAGTTTGTTTTAGGAGTTTTTTTGTTTATATTTTAGAAGTTAATTAGATCAAATTAGCTCGTATTCCCTTTTATAACATAAGTCTTAAAAATAACTGTACAATAAAAAGGCTTGAAACACATTGGTTTTAGTAGCTATTTATATTAAATAATTGCAATACACTGTTGACCTCTGTGGAGGTCTTAATTTTGAATAAACGTGACACATTTAAGATGAACTTTTAGGCCTAGGTTTTTTGATATCTTACTTTCCAGACAACTTCCTGATGGCTGATTGCAAAATAGGTTTCAATATTAGTGTGCCATATAAATCTCCCTGAGGTTGTAAGCAAGGGTCATTTTATCAAGATAGAGGAATTAAATAGTCGCTGCTGCAGATACACAAATATCTAGATCAATGTTTCTTGATCTTTTGACTTCGGTGGATCCCTATTGAATGATTTCTGGATTCTGGGGACCCCCACTGAGTCATTATTGGAAGCTGGGCACCTCAAAACAATAAGTATACACCAAACAAGTGCTCAAATACTAAAATATTTTATTTAATTCACAATTCAATATAGAAAAAGTTTTCAATTTTGCTTCTTTGTATATACGTTAATAATTTTAACTTATTCATTTTAATATTTCATGTTGTAAAAAAGTTGTGAACCCATTGAGTAGGCCTCACGGACCCCCTTGGGTCCTCGAAACACAGTTTTAGAACCACTGTTTTTTTTTAATCTGTTTATTGAAAGAATTTCCGTTTTTCGTCAAGTACACATTACAGCAATCATTCGAGTGCTGAATCGCACGATATACAGTGGGATACATAAAAACATGTAAATCGAGCAGTGCAATAGTCACGTTGTGCAATCGGTACTTGTATAGAGTATCAGTGAATTAGTGCTGTTGAACCCATAAGATAGGATACATAGAAGCATGTGATACAGAGCCATCTGAAAGGATGTGTTACACAGATCCATACTTTTGAAAACATTGAACTATGATAACTAATTCAATAATGCAATAGACCACGTAGCTATACAACCGAAGATTGCTCTAGCCACCGTCCACTGCCAAGTGCTGTGTGGGATATCCATAACAAAGAGCTTTGGGAAATGGGCACTTGTGGGGGGCAACATGATGTAGAAAATGAATGGTTGCAGCCTACACCCGTCGTCTATAGGACAGAGGCCTCTGCTGCAGTGTCAGTGGTGACTACCCTTCGTCTGCGCAGACAGCCTGTAGATCAGTTAATTCAGGAAAGACAGGCTACGCCTGGGAAGTTTATGATTTGTTTCAGGAATAAATGTCCAAAACATTATTTATTTGATTGTTTTTTATTGAAAGCATCAGGGTTTTGGCCCGATGTAAAAGTGAAGCCAACACGCGTTTCAACCCAAGTAGCTGGCATGCCTAGGGCTTTCTCAAGGCAAGAGATCAAAAGAGACGTCGTTTCAGTCGTTTTGTAGCATGAATCACAAGGAAGATCCAAAATAAGTCTCTGCAGTCCCAGCGTGTCTTCCCTATGTAGGGCTGTGCTTTTGGCTTGAGCCCAAGTTGCCATTGACTGTTAAGAACCACTGATCTAAACTTTAAACCAACTGTTAGAGCCATGCACCAGCACAATGACCATCTAACAAAGCTGTAAATACATGCAAGCCACGTAAAGTCCAAAAAGGCTAACACGCTCACAACAGTTAAAATGTGCCTGCTGTTATCCCCAGGTTATCTGTTTCAAAAGGTAGCCTAAAGACACTTCACCGCCACATTATCCTTAATGGGCTCAGCATTAAGTCTGGAACATCTTACTCTGTCTGCAGTCTGATTGTTAGAATTAACTTAACTTCCACAGTAATTATCTGCATGTAAGTAACTAGGAACTGTGCTATGAGACCATCCAGTTCATGGTGCACGGTACTGCGGAGTTGGAGACCAACACTGGCACATTGCATTTAAGCGGGAGGTGTGTGCTTTACAAATGCTGCTAATAGAAGTGCTAGCATTGGTATGAGATTAATCAGTAGTACAGTAGGGTGGCAAAGTGTTCTGTTCATCAGGAGCAGACTGAGATGCCTCTATCACAGCCATGCACACTGCAAACCAGCTGGGCAGAGGTGCCTACATATGTTTACAAGGTGACAAAGGCAGGCTCTGCAGCACATAACATTTGCTGCTAAACGCAGCCCTAGAAACACATGGATGATAAATGAGGAATGTGGACACCAGGGGGGACCATCCACAAACTCTTCAATGTAGCCCACTGCCCTGCATTAACAAGAATGAGATAGTGGCCATTCTGCCTCAACACAGTTCATTTTCTGGGGCAGAGAGCAGGCCAGCTCTTTACTACTGGAGGGGCAGGGTTGAGGAGTTGAATAAGGGGATAAAGTGAAACATAATGGTACTGCAAAGAGACGTCAGCCTCTGATAAGTGTTCGCTAGGGTCATCTTTTATTGCCGGTTGCCAACATTACTAGTTGAATTGTAAAGGACCTTGGAGGAGGCTCATTCTGTGGCTTGAACCAGACTTCGATGGAGAATACATGCTGGAGTGACGCAATCAGGGGACACCAACATAGTGGGATACATGTTGGCACTTTTTACAGATACCGTCCACATCTCACAAGAACTGTTCCACAAGTTTGTTATACCTGGGCCTGTATTACAGATAGGGTGCACTTTCTATGTTTGCGCCAACAGCGCACCTTAAAGCAGGTGCGATAGGTGCAAACATGGAAAGCGCATCCTATCAGGAAGAATGTGCTGCTCTCAGGGCAGCTGGGAACTCGTGCTGCCCCCAGGCCAGCACATTCAAAAGAAATACAGAGCAAATGTTTTAAAGCTGCTCCGTGTTTCTCTGTGCAGGCGGTTTAAATTTCTTTATTATTTAACAAGGGAAAAGGCCAGAGCAGTATAAGGCCTTACAGGGTCAAGGACCTTCGTTGTCAAACTTGCCAAACCAACCAACACTCCCACCTCCCCCTAAACTCCCCCTTCCCTCCCATCTCCCTCTCCCTGGATCCGACCCAAACAAAGGAGAGGACATCACCACGTCATGTGTGGAAAATATCAAAGCTTCCCTCAAGCTGGGTTAGGTGGCTACTCTGTTAACCGTAAAAGACGCAAATATCTAGGGCATGTGAGCTCATGAAACACTATAGTAAGTAAAGACAGGAATGGGCACCAGAGTTCCGGGAAGGATGTCCCTTGATTTAACAGAGAGAGAGACAGACGTTCCATGCGCAGAATATGCCATCGGTGGTGGAGCCAGACTTGGTGAGTGGGGGTGTGCACCAGACCCCAGTGTGATAATATGTTCTGCAGGGCTGCCCCCAGTGCTAACCCAATCTGTCTTCCCCCCTACGAGATTTAAGTGGAAAGGTGAGCACATTGGGTAGACCTAAAACGGTATACACTGGGAAGCGGGGTAATTGTGTATTCAGATGGGCATCTATATCATCCAACACCTAAGTCTAGTAGGCTGTAATTTTAGGGCAATCCCATAGTAAGTGTGTTAGTGTGCCTAAAAGAACCACAGTCTCGCCAACACTCAGGCTTGCAAGTAGGGTAACCTTTGTGTAGATGGGGAGTGGTGAGATACCAGTAGGTTGCTATTTTTGTCGCCGTTTCGATACCAGCTACATTGTGGGCTGCATGTCTTGCTCAGTGATAAATGTCCTCCCATTCCCGCTGTGTGAGTGTGCGACCTAATTCAAGTTCCCAGCGCCTCTGACTCGGGGATCTATGGTGTGGTATGGTAGAGCAAAGGAGGCCATACAGCTCTGTTATAAGACGGGTGTCTGAGGTTTTAGTGAGCAACCATTTTTCAAAAGGGGTGAAGTGACTTTGGGCATAGGGACGTATCGAAGAGTGCATCACCTAGTGTCGGATCTGATTGTAGCGAAAGCGTTCTGATTCAGGTAGGTGATTTATGCCAAAGTCCTTGAACGACTAGAGTCCTTCCTCATCAAAGAAATGGCCAATGGATCTGCAACCCTCCTGTCCCCAGAATCTAAAGGCCACCGGATCAAGGCCTGGAGTAAAGTCAGGGTTACCCACTATAGGTGTCAAGGGTGATGGAAAGGAGGTGAATCCATCCCGAACAGCAACTCTGTCCCACGCAGCAAGGGGCGCCTTAGTAATAGGGGATAGATATAGACTTTTCGGGCATAACACTTTGTGGAAGAAAGGAACCTTCCAAAGGGACTGCCCCCGACCGCTCTGCCCATGAAAAGCCAGTGCTTTTCAGATTCATTTCGGGACCACTCCACTAAAGTCCTAAGTTGCACGGCTTGATAGTACCTGATCAGGTTCGGTATGCCCAGTCCTCACTCGCCTGGGGGTCTGTAACCAAGATGCATCCGGGCCACTTCTCTGCCCATACAAAGTGGTTAACTTCCTGTTGGAAAATACGGAGCATCCCTGCGGGGGGCTCTACCAGGAGCCTCTAAAAGAGGAACAAAACCTTCGGCAGTATGGTCATTTTCACCACCGCTATTCGACCTAGCCAAGAGAGACTGCTTGGTCGCCACCGGCGCAGGTCCGATTGTATCTGCTGAAATAGCTTTTTATAGTTAAGGGATACTGTCCTCTGGGCGTTAGATGTGAGCTGGAGCCTGAGATAGGGAACTGATGTAGCGGCCCATTGTATGGGATAGGAGCGTTGCAGCTCCAGCAGCGTTGGGTTTCGAAGCGAGAGGCTGAGCACCTAGGACTTGTGTATGTTTACCTTGCAGCCCGCTGCTCTAGCAAACAACTCGAGTTCGGTGAGAAAAGACAGGAGAGAGACAAAGTGGTCCTCCAGGATTGCGACTATGTCGTCCGCATATGTCTCTCCCCTCCAAAGCAGACACCCGATATAAGAGAGTCATCCTGAAATCTTTGGGCCATAGGCTACATGAAGAGCAAACAGTAGAGGGGAGAGCGGACAGCCCTGACTCGTGTCCCTGAAGATTTAGAGTGAGGTGGAGCAGTGTCCATTCATGTGAACCGTCGCTATAGGCTGTGTATAATTGCTAAGGATCCACTGTCAGAATCGGTCACCAATTTCGATGTGCTTGAGAGTCACCTCCATGTATGGCCAGTGAACTCTGTTGAATGCTTTTTCAGCGTCTATTGCTAGCAGCATAAGCTCAATGTTGTAGCACTGCGCTTTGTCAATGAGATCGAGCAGCCTTTTTGTATTATCACTACATTGGCGGTTGGGGACAAACTCCGCCTGGTCCAGGGCTATCTCCCGGTGAATAGTTTAAGGTCAACATTCAACGGGGATATCGGCCTGTACGAGGCACAGTGTTGCTTATACTTCCCGGGTTTCGGGATGACCCAATGGAGGCCGGTAACATCGACTGTGGGAGAGCGGCATGGTGTTAAATACCCTGGTAAGGATAGGAGCTATGATGGGGCAGAATGTCTTATAGAAAAGTGCAGAAAATCCGCTAGGCCTGGGGATTTGAGTGGTTTTTGGCGAGTGATGGCGGAGATTACCTCCCCGATACAGATCAGGCCGTCCAAGTCCACAGCCTGCTCCTGTGTTAGTCTTGAGGTAGAGGCTCCATGAAGATATTGGGATAGAACATCTAAGGGGAGCTCCTGAGCAGTGTATAGGTCGGCATAGAACTTACGGAATGTCTCTGCTATGTGTGGGTCTTCCCTCTGCTCCACACCGGTTGAGTCAAGCACAGTTGAGACTCCCGACAATTGTTGCTGGATGCGCAGCCTGTTTGACAACAGGCGCCCACATCCCACCCCCCCCCAATATAGAAGGAATGGCGCAGACGAAGTGCAGCGTACTCCGTCCTGTCAAGATCAAGGCCGGCAAGCTGGGTGTGTGTGGCTTCGAGCTGACGTCACACTTGAGGAGCGCCAGTCCTTTTATTAATATGCTCCAGCTGTTGGACCTGCCTAGTAAGATGGTCTCATTTGTCTCTGCGGATTTTATTACCCGCCAAGGAGATTGCGATAAATTCTCCCCTGATCACCGCCTTCAGAGTCTCCCCGAGAGTGACAATGGAGGTCTCTGGATTATCATTAATGGCTAGGAAACTCTTTAACACTTGGGTGATCTGCTGGACGACCGCAGGGCGGTGCAACAGTGTGTCTCAAGACGCCATGTTTTAGGAGTCAGGCAGGGTGGGGTAATAGCCATGGTGAGGGTCACTGCCGTGTGATCCGACAGCGAATGATGTAGTATCTCGGATGATTTAGCTACGGGATGCGACCCCTGAAGTGCCCAGAAAATAATCTATCCTAGCATATGTCTTGTGCACGTGGGAATAGAAGATGTAATCCCTTGTCTGAGGATGGAGGGCCCTCCAAATATCCACCAGGCTGACATCTTGTAGCCACTGCACCCCCTCGCGGGAGAAAGCCCCAGACTGGCCCTGAATTGCGCTGAGCGGTCTAAGTCGTTATCAAAGGCTAGGTTGAGATTCCCCCAATCAGCAGCGACCGGTCAGATAACCAGGACAGCTCAACCACAGCACGATGGAAAAAAGGTTCCGGACCATCGTTAGGGGCATAAACCGTACCCAGAGTAAAGTTATGCAACGTTATCGAGACTGAATAGGCCAGCAGTCTCCCCTTAAATTCATCCTTCTTATGACCCACTTTGCCAGGGAAGATAGAAAAAAAGGAGGCTAGCCACCCCTGCCGTTTTGGTAGGGAAGGATGAAAACAATTGCTGGGAATATGCTCTAGATCGAAGCCTGTGAGTGTCGTGCGTGAGGTGTGTTTCTTGGAGGAGACACATGTGGGCCCCCGAGTGTTCAAGGTATGAGAGAATACACGTCTTAATTGGGTTATTGAGGCTCTTCACATTAAGGGAGATAATCTTAAGATCGGTGGCAATCAGGGGAACAGTAGGATAGTCCAATCACTGAGGTTGCTTGGGAAAGCTGGGGTGTGGTTGCGCAAGATGCCATCAGCAACAAGAAAAAGGTTGCTATCTAGCGAGTCCTTTGTGGAGGGATCAGTGCTAGAAGGGACCGGTAATATGAGGAAATGAAACAGCCCAATAGAAACCAAACGAACCAGTAGCAACCCATGACGAATAATGTCAATGCCCTGGGCGAGATGCCCTATGGAGAAAGTAGAGATAGGAGGAAGACAGTGGACATCGCACCCCGCTCCCACCGCAAGACCGAAGAGGGGAAGAATAGAGAAGCAGAGATAAAGAGCAAAGGAGTGTGGCATGCATCAGGTTGGCTCTGGATCCGCGGAGACTTCGGTGAGAGATGCTAGGATCACCTGCCGTTCCTTGGCCATCGTCTCTGGGTCCAGACAGAGCTTAGTGGGTGAGTGCTTGACAGATCTCCACTTTCGAGCTTTGTGATTCGTTCCTTCCGGTCGTGCTAGTGGAGACCGCTCTGGGAAGTCTGCTTTTATGTCCAGTAACGGACATGTCTCCTTGAACGACTCGATTTGATGGAGCTCCCCATTCAGATGGAAGATCAGGGGAAAGGGGTGAGCCCATGAATAGGACACTCCAATAGATTGAAGATGGGAGGTGATCGGATGGAAGGCTCTGTGCTTTTGAAGAGTTGATATGGCTAGATCCTGATATAAAGTTGGTTTGTGTCCACAAAACTGGATTGGGCCTTAGTCCCGGGTTAGCTCAAGGATGCGCTCCTTTAGCGGGAAATCGTGGACGCACGTTAGGATGTCCGCAGGGGGTGTGGGTGCAGATCTCCCATGTCCCACCCGGTGAGTACAATCCAGATTTTGAAATTAAATTGGAGGTGCCTCTAGAATTGTGAGAAAAAGGTCCATGACAAAGGCGGGGTCCAACACCTTTTCTCCAGCCGGGACCCCCCTGATGCGGATGTTATTGCGGTGCAAGCGATTTTAAAGAGTCTTCGATGTGTGCCTGCAAATCTAGGTGTTGATTGCGTAGAAGTAGGATCTCTTGCTGGAGTTGTTCAATCTCTTCATCTCTGCTCGATTCATGCACTTCAAGCATATACACCGTCACCGAGGGCGTCCATATCCCGCCGTGTCTCTTTAGGTTTGGCCGACATCTTTTTCATAGTCTGAAGGTTGTCGCTCAAAGAATCAAACAGAGCCTCTATGAATGAGCGAGTTAGAGGGGCCTCCGGGCTGTCGGCTTCTAGCGATGGCACCTCCTCTGCGGCCCGTGAGGAGTCGTCAGAGTGTGAACCTGGGGTCGTAAGCAACATCTCCCTCACGGAGCGATCCTTCTTCCCTTTACTTGTGGCCATGACTTCGAGGGTTTGGGACAGTCACGCCAATAGGGGTACGTGTTTGCACTGCGCCAAACAGAGTGCCGGCCACAGGCAGGCGGGGGAGTGCTGCAGCCAGGCTTAGGCGACAGAGGAGTGAGAAAGACAGAGTCCCAAAAATGGAGTTCCCAGGATCCCGGTCAGCCCACATCAGGGCCGCCACTGATAAGCACTGCTAGGCATCATCCAGTGCCACACTGTCCACTCAGTGCAATAGTGACCTAGGAGGCCAATTCAGGGTCACCGTGTCAGCTCCCTCCAAGAGTGCCGGTTCAGTCGATTCCCTCGGGTAGCAGCCCAGCAGCAGGAAGCCCGCCCCGCTCTATCAGCCCGGGGCCCCAGCCCAGTCCATCCAAGCGAGGCTCACAAAGTATGCCAACAATCCAGTCCTCAGCCAAGCGCAGGTAGGCATCGCAAATGGTGCAGCACATAGCTTGGTGGGTAGGCACTTATCTGCACATAGAGGAACTCCTCAGCCTCCAGTTCGGTGCTCCCTTGTAGCTGCAGTGAATCGCCATGTCAACTCAGCCCAGAAGGACAGGGAGGGACGTCCGGAGCCTCAGACAGCAGCACCAGCCACCGCGAGTCCTCCACAAGGGTCGTATGACGGAACAACGAAATCCCTACCACCCCATCATGCCTAAACAACGCTGTCTGAACGACTGCGTCTTAGCCACGCATTGCTTTATCATGCATGCCTTTACCACGAATTTTTGTGGTAAAAGCATGCATGGTAAAGGGGTATGCGTGGCTAAGGACGCCACCCCCATCCCCACCGCCCTAAGGCACAAACCCCCCCCCGCCCTGAGGCGCAAATACCCCTACCTCCTCCCAACCCCCACGATGTGCCCTCCCCCTGCCCTAATGCCTAAAACCCTGTCCCTTAACCTGGCCCTGTCCCCCTGAGCTAATGCCTAAAACCCTGTCCCTTAACACGGTCTCTTAACCTAACCCTGGCCAGCCCTGACCCAGCAGTAAGAACTGCCCCGCCCTCACCTAAGCCCTAAAAACTACCCATTCCCCTCCCCCTGCCCTGAGGCCTAATACCATAACCCCTAATTTAAAAAACTACCCCAACACTCCCCCAGCCCTATAAACTACTCTGACCCCCCCAGCCCTGAAAACTACCCCGACCCTGCCAGCCCTGAAAACTAGCCCCAATCCTCCCCAGCCCTGAAAATTACCTCCAACCCCCAGCCCAGAAAACTACCCCGACCCACCCCCAGCCCAGAAAACTACCCCCAAAAACTACCCCCACCCATAAAACTACCCCAGCCCACAAAACAACCCCGACCCCCAGCCCACAAAACTACCCCCGACCCACCCCCAGCCCCACTTAAAACAACCCCGACCCACCACCCAGCCCACAAAAGTACCCCAACCCACCCAGCCCCACTTACCTCACCGCAGATCTCTCCCTGCTTCCGTCCGTCCGCAAGCCCTACCTTGCAATGCCTTAACCAAGCACACGGGTGGTTAAGGCATATGCGTGGTTTAGGCATGCGTGATAGGGGTTGCGGAGTCGGAACACTCGTGGTTTAGACCGCGGTGTTCCGATTGTTCCCCCTCCACAAGGGCCTGTCAGAAAGTCCCCCCAGCTTCACCAACAGCGGTTCCCCCCACCGGTCTGCCAGAATGGAGGGGACTGTGTCGATCCACCCTGCAGTAAGCTGTTGCAGTATGATGCTGGGCCCAGCCTGTCCCCCGCCTGCTGAGACAAGCGGTCCAATATCACAGGGAGGCAGGGCCAGTACACCCCGGCCACGACAGCATTCGTGGGCATCCTCGGGCAAGCTAGTCCCCGCCACCGCTCACCTCCAGGCCACGGAGGCCCTCTATCAAGTCCACCGATGGTGGCAAGGGTGGGAGCCCTAGCAGACTCCACATCTCTAGCGCTGCCCTCTGGGATCAGGGTCCAGCCTAAGCAACTTCAGGCCGGGACTTGCGGCCGCCAGGTCCTCATGCCTCTAAGTCCATGTTACAGCATACAAAAAAAAACTTGGGTGATGACGCCTGTACAGATGGGATTCTCTGGAGTGCATTATGCTGCTCTTAAGACTAGACATTTTGGCCGCCTCTCGTCATCTATACAGCTACGAGTGCAAAGCTGGAGTTACATGATATAGACTCAGAATGTCCATTGATGCGGGCAGTTACAGTTCAGGGCTGTAAGGTGGAAAAATTGTCAAAACCAATCTTGCTGATCAATGTTTATCTAAAAATACACAGTCCAGGGGACTAGGTCAACCAGATGGCTTTTTGCGAGGCACATGGCGATTTAATATGCAAATTCTACTTGCATGAAATATTGATAACAAGAGACTTTAATATACATAAACTGGATGACCCTGCTTATACAAACCTTTGGGTTAACCCTTATCCATCAGAGGAAGTAGCCGGCTGGCTGCTATCCCACAATTTGGCATCCTTGCGAACAGCCATTGCGTCGACTGGCAATCTTCCTCCAACTTTTAAGGAGATCACTACCATAGATTATATCTTCGTGAGACCCCTTTTGACACAATTATGCCTGGATTACTCCAGGCAGGTTTGCTCAGAAAGCGACCCTAATCCAGTTTATTATGCAGCTTGGCTTGGAATATCACTCAGCCGCTCAAATAAAAACTATATAAAATAACAACAGGTGAGGAAAAGAGCACGCTATTAAGAGGCTCAAATGGAATAAGGTCTGCCTGGCTTCCTTTAACAAGTGGAAAGCATCCATATATCAAATGCCAATTCGACCTGGCCACTTGCTCCAAGATTGGGATCTAATAACAGAATTATATTTTGCCTTAAGGGCACAAAATAACAGTGGGATACAGGCAGTGGGGTAGCAAGTGATCGGTACCCACCCGTGGCACACCAGAGAACTTAAGAAAAGTAAAACAGTGTTAAATACAACAGCTAGAAGATATAGTTGACAGAAAACAAGTTTAATTTCCCAGATCCATCTAAGTAAAATGAGAAAAGCTCAGTGCTCTCTTGTGGAATACTAAAGCAAGATATGCAGAATCAGAATGGCTCTATGTGCATTCACTTTCAATTTGCAAAAATCTAAATAAATTCTGGCAGTACATCAATGATTTAAGTAACAGACCCATCATTAGAGAGAATGGCGCCCCACAGGGAAAAATGATTGAGCACATGACTACACTTTACACTGAAGCAGACATACAAGGCCACACAAATAGTGATTATAGGCACTGAATATCTGAATCAGAACATGACCTGCATCCAGGTAAGGTTTTCAACAAGATATCTGAGTGCAAAGTCATCAAATCCATCAGAACAAGTGTGCCGCCTGGTCCCAATGGCCTACCAGGCTACCTTTTTAAATCAGACGTTGATTTTTGGGCAGACCTACTAACCCCCCTCTAGTCTATACGGCTTGCTTTCAATCAGCCAAAGTTCCTCACTCTTGGAAATGGTCAATCCTTCATTCGATATACAAAAAAAGGGGGAACCCTGACCCCAAGTAATTATCACTCTTAGCACTATTGGATGTGGAGGCCAAAGCCTATGCCAAAAGTTTACTAAGCTAGTTGGAGGCTTGGGCACTCAGGGCCAAGATTATCCCCTTCTATCAAACAGGATTTAGAAAACATCCGTCCACATTGGACAACACGGTAGCCCTGTCTTATTTGGTAGACTGCACCCTTCGACTGTCCAGGCTGCAGTTATTTGCAATGATTTGTTCATTACGCTGCAGCCTTTAAAGGTGTTGATCGAAATAAACAGTGGTCTAAATTAGCAGATTGGGGAATTTCGTGACCCCACTGAGCAATTTTCTTGCTCTATACAAATACATGGGTCCGCATCAAAACTGGAGAACGCAGCCATACATCACGTTACAACCAGTCGTGGCTTAAAACAAGGCTGCGTACTAGCCCCTTTGTTTAACTTTTACACTGCTGATTTAGAATGCTCACTTGATAAGGATTGGCTACAGTAGACTCCTGATATTTCAGTGAGGACGACTTGCTGATTCTCGACCATACTCAAGTAGGCATGCAAAGTGCTATCGACGCATTAAACAGATACAACGAAGACAAGCTGGTGGTCAATAAAACTAAGGTAATGACCTTTGGGAGGTATAAGAATAAAGCGAAGATCCGATGAAAGTGAGGAAGTTTAACCATCTCGCAAAAACCAAGCTACAATTACCAAGGTGAATGGTTCACAGACACTAGCAAGGCCAGCCTTCAGATAAAACATACAGTCAGGAAGGCTGCTCGAGTTCTATTCACCCGATCTAAACTAAACTCATCTATTTGCACCTTCAGCTGTAGCCATCACTCCAGTTACACAGGCCAAGTTAATACCTACGCTCTCATATGGCCACCAAGCTTATCCAGGGAAGCTCACTTCTATTTTAGATAGATTTCAATGATCTGCTTATTGAAGATCTCTCAAAATACACCTCATTACTTCGCCTAGAATTTGGCTTAGCTGAGCAAGATCTCGAATGCAAGGCATCCTTTCTTAAATATTACTCTGTACAGCAAGCCAAACGAGGCACTCCGATGATTGCCTTACAAGAGGTCTTCTCCAAGTCAGTCAATACTTGGACACTATTTAAAGCAGGTGATCACTGACATGAACGTGGAGGCGCACACCTTAATATCATATTTAGGTGTAAAAACCACACTGACGAAACAGGCCAGATCTCTCGAGGCTAGCAGACCAACTTGGCCCAGGCTTGCAGCTACGCCGCGTCTATCGCAAAATCTTACGACGGTGTGGGAATCCAATCCTATTTGAAAGCTGCACTCACAGGGGGATGAGACTTCGAATTCTCAGTGCAAGACTGATGGCAATCTTTGCTGCTGGCTGGACTTTTTTCATGCACGACGCACTTTACTGAAGCCAATGTCCTTCAAATTTGGGATTCCCACTTGGAAGGACGCTTGGAACTTTTGTTTGACAACTGACATTCCAATGAACTTGGCCTGCTTTGGCAAGCTTATGGATTTAATTTCCATTTATAGACGAGCACAGGCCTGTCATGGCAGCCTTGAGTATCGCACAATAGTTTTATGGTTTTATTTGCTTTTAAACTGCTCTTGCTTGCACTATGTGAAATTCTCGGCATTTTACTATGTTTTATTGAGGAATTAAATATCTCGTGCAAAGTGATTGTTGGTGATTTTATCATTCTTTCATGTACCAATTTTAATTATTGGACACATTAAAAGTTTCATTCATACAAAAATGAAAAATCAATGTTGAAACTTCAGGAAACTTTGGCATTCAGCTCCGTTGCTCAGCAATGATCTGTTCCCTATAGTTAGTCATGAAAATCTGATATAGTAGTAAAATATCACATTTTGTTGCTTGACTTTAGTAGCCACAACAAATGTGTTTTCATACTTACACTGCTCATCATTTGCTCAATTGAGGCGATGTTTGGCAAACCCAAGATTTTGTGTACGAGCCAGGTCAGGCAAATTTGTTTAAAGTTTTAGTTTTTCCTTCTAGCTCTCATGGGCTTGTATTCTTGATTGACACTAGAACCAGTCTGTAAAACAGTATAAATTGCATCTTGCCTTAGATCGGGGAGCTGGTCTCCATTCACCAGTTAGAGAGATCTGGGTCTGTTCCCGCTGTGATTCAAATATATATATAAATATATAAATATATATATATATATATATATATATATATATATCAACGCTCCCTTGCACCACAACCAGCGCACTCACGGACGGGTGCTTCCAACGCGGAGGTGCAACCGCGTACAATATTCACGCTCCCTTTCCTCTCCGAATCCTCGATCGGAAAAAGCACTCACAGGGGATCTCCGTTAATTCAAATCCTTTATTCCACAAAAGCCAACATGATGCGTTTCGGCTTACGCCTTACTCTTGACGCGTTTCGGCTTACGCCTTACTCTTATGTTTTTATGGTTTCGCGCCGTTCGAGCAGCAAGCTTTATTTCAAAACATTCATTTAGTCGATCACATGATTATGCAGTCACATGACAATAGCGATATGGCCATTGAGAACGGACTAGTGTTATTCATCATAACACAAGCGCCATCTTGGAACATTTGTTTCTAGACACTATCATGTCACAGATGCATTGTGGTTACTGAATGGAACACCACAATGCGACAATCCTTCAAACGGTATAAATTGTTTATAACCATCATGCCGTGTATCGGCCTAGCCGCTACCATGTTACAAGTATACATGACGCCGTATATCGGCCTTCATAACAAATCTACTTATTTGTTCAAAACATAGTAGCTCTAAATCTCGCCGTGAATCGGCATACTCAATTACCCGTTTATGGACCCTATGAGACATTTTTGTGAACATACATGGCCTATCGCTTACACTACATATAGCCATCATCAATATAAACATAAGCACATCTTTACTTGTCAGTTTTTCAAAATATTTGTAAACTCTGATTATCCAAATTATTTTTAAACAGTTACAATGACATATCTTCGAGCCTAAGGCAATGTGTAATGCATTAATCCCCGAGATGTATCGCCAACTCTTCCCCTACATTCATCCCTTTCGGGGTCTTAGTTTCCAAGTCTATTATATATCTAGATTCAAGTCTTCGTAACCTCATTATCCTATCACCTCCCCGTATACTACTGGGGACCTGGTCTAAGCCAAAACAACGTAACAGCTCCCTGTTACTGCCATGTTGCTCCGAAAAATGTCATGCTACTGGATACATGGAATCTTTCTTAACTATCGCCCTCATGTGTTCTAAAACTCTGATCTTCATGGGGTGAATAGTACTGCCCACGTATCTTAATCCACACGGACATTCTAGGCAATATACTACATGTGTTGTGTTACATGTTAGAAATTTGTTAATGGTCTTGGGTTTTTTAAGACCAGGAACTGTGTACACAAGTGTTCTCCTACTTGCTATGCAGGCCTTACATTTGCCACAAGGATAAAAAACCCTCAACTCCTTAAGGGTCCCTCCTTTATTTTGGTTTGTATCAAAATGGCTCTGTACCAGACTGTCCCTCAATGACCTCGCTTTTCTAAAGGTGATAAGGGGTGAGGACGGAACATCTGTGCCAATGACCATCAGTTTTTAATATATGCCAGTTCTTACTAAGTATTCTTCTGAGTTCATTGGCATCATCTGAGAATGTAGTTATCATCCTGAACCTTGAATCAATATTCTGTTTCCCCTCTTTTTCATTCTCTTTCAAAAGTTTCTCTCTGGGGATAACTTGTACCCTTTTAAGGGTAGTGTTCAAAAAATCCTCATTGTACCCTCTATTTACAAACCGATAAATACTGGCCTCTGCAGCTATATTGAAATCCTCCTCCCTTGTACTATTGCGTTTGAGTCTCAAAAACTCCCCATAGGGGATACTCAATTTGGGGGGATGGTTACTCGAGGCATGCAGGGTTGAATTGCCCGCTGTCGGTTTACGGTATAGTGACACAATGGGCTTGTTCTCAATGATGGTGACTTTTAAATCGAAGAAATTGACCGTTTCAGCACTGATTTCCCCGCTGAACTGTAAATTGAATTGGTTGGCGTTTAGATGGTTGATGAAAGTTTCTGCCGACTCTACGCTGCCTTTCCACACTATACAGAGATCATCGCTATATCTATAGCAGGCAATTACCTTAGACATCCAAACATTGTTTTCTTGTGCTCTGGACACCTGCTCCTCCCACCAGCCAACGAACAAGTTCGCGTAGCTGGGAGCGAAGCAGGTGCCCATCGCTGTACCGGAGATCTGCTTGTAAAAATCTTCACCGAATACAAAGATATTGTTAGTTAAACAAAATTCAGTGAATTGCAGAATCATTTTATTATGCTCCGTAAATTTCAAGGATTTCTTTGTCAAAAAATGTGCCACTGCTTGTAATCCCTGTTCATGTTTAATACAAGTATATAAACTTGTGATGTCCAGGACAATCAATTTATACTCTGAGTCCCATTGCAGCTTTTCAATGAGGCCTAAGAAAGCACATGAGTCTTTAATGTAGGAAGGCAACTGTTCTACAAAAGGAAAAAGAAAAAAAATCAACAAAAATGGACAGATGTTCCATGAGGCCCCCTTGTGACGAGACAATTGGTCTCCCAGGTGGTCTTTCTTTGCTTTTATGTACTTTGGGAATGTGGTAGAAGGTTGGTACCAAAGGATTTAGACAACGGAGGAACATATATTCATCAATGTCCAACATTGATTTGTCTAACCACAACTTGATTAATTCATGATACCTTCTGGTACTGTCCAAGTAGACATCTCTCGTAACCTTCTGATAACTGCCCACATCCGAAAGTTGTCGCAATGCTTCTGCACTGTATTGTTTCTTTGTCTGCAGAACAATATTTCCCCCTTTATCCGAGGGTTTGCAGACTAGCATTGTATCCTTCTGTAGACTAATAATAGCCTCCTGCTGTTCCCTTCGTTATATTGTATTGTCTTTTATTATTAGTTGTGCATTTCCTTCTTAGTGTTAACAAATCTTTGTTCACCGCCTCAGCAAATGTATCTATAGGATCGAAAGGAAGCCGAGGTAGAAACTGGGAGGTCGGTTTGAAAGGACTCTCTTCCTTTTCCTGTTCGAATCCTAGCTGTACTGTTCTCTGTACCATATCCGTGGCGACACCACTTTCATCCTCCATATTTGTCCTTAATGCTTCCATTACCTCTAGGGCAACCAGATCTTCTCCTGTAAGGGCATCAGTGGTTCTTGCTGTTTTTGGGAGTTTCCTTATCTTCAAAACATTGGGTTTCATCTTGTGATACTTATGAAGCTTTAGTTTGCGAGTCATTTTGAAGAGATCAATACGTGTGTGCGTATTCTAATTTGTTAGAGGGACAAAATGTGAGGCCCAATCTTAACACCTCCTCTTCTGCTGGAGTAAGAACTTTAGGTGTTAGATTGATTATAGTGAGACTATCTATCTCCGCTTCTTTCCTCTTTGGCTGCGAGTAACTCTTGGTGACGCATTTGATCCCTTTACTCCAGCCGCCTCTCCTAGTTTCTTTTTCTTCGGGTGGTCTGCTCTTGCCTCCTCTGAGCCAGGTTTGTCGCATTACTCGAAATTCCTCCTGAAAAGGGGTTTTCTGGAGTATTACAGCGCCAGTTCCATCTTCCCCGGAGGATTCATCCCCAGTTATCTCCGACTCAGAGGTTTCCACTCTAACCGCTTCCGGCGTGTTTTCTTTTGCTTTGAGTTCTTTGCGTGTTGCATCGAACTTCTTAGCGAATGTTAAAAATCTGCCATGAGCGTTCCATTCAGTAACCACAATGCATCTGTGACATGATAGTGTCTAGAAACAAATGTTCCAAGATGGCGCTTGTGTTATGATGAACACTAGTCCGTTCTCAATGGCCATATCGCTATTGTCATGTGACTGCATAATCATGTGATCGACTAAATGAATGTTTTTAAATAAAGCTTGCTGCTCAAACGGCGCAAAACCATAAAAACATAAGAGTAAGGCGTAAGCCGAAACGCGTCAAGAGTAAGGCGTAAGCCGAAACGCGTCAAGAGTAAGGCGTAAGCCGAAACGCGTCAAGAGTAAGGCGTAAGCCGAAACGCGTCATGTTGGCTTTTGTGGAATAAAGGATTTGAATTAACGGAGATCCCCTGCGAGTGCTTTTTCCGATCGAGGATTCTGAGAGGAAAGGGAGCGTGAATAAATATATATATATATATATATATATATATATATATATATATATATATATATATATATATATATATAAAATTGTTTTTTTTTCAATAAACAATTTACAAACTAATCTTAAACGTGAGAGTTTGTGAACGAATATTATGATGGGGGCGATCCTCTGACCAAGTCCTTCCAGTTCATTGTCTGAACAGAGCCAGTCTTGAAAACCTTACATAATGGTAGCTAAAGGAACAGACAAGAAAAACATGATTTTCCCAAGTTGAAGCGGTTTGATAAAGGAGAACCAAGACTGCAGGACTGCTTGCTCCATAACTTGCAACTTTCCACTTAAAGCACATTGTGGCGAGTAGGCTGTTGGAGCTCTGTCGCTCAGGGCACTATGCAATGTATGTGGAGCTCTGATCTAGTTTTTTTCCTAATCACACTTAGCCGCATTTAGCTTGAATCTAAATAGTTCCAATCTTGGTACTGGAGTACGTTAATATTGCCCAAGAACACACAATTACGAACAAGAAGCTCATCCTAAAGAAAGTGCCAGCAGAAAAAAACATTCAAAGCCATTACAATTAAAACACTAATATGAATTACTGGTACACTTTTAGACCCGTTTCTTCTCTCCAAGGTGAAATGTTTATTTGTTATGCAACGAACTACCCTGAGCACTAACAGCGATTGCCATTTAATGTAGATATTAACTGAGGAAACAATGTGCCTACACCACTGGATCCATTTCCCCTTGCATTTAAGTATATATTTATGCAAATAAAATACAACCAAAAAATTCACCCAAAACAAGGATACAGGTGCAGAGGGGTTCTCCCTACACTCGATAGAAGCTCCTTTGGGAACAGTTTTGATTTAAACAACGGTGTACAACAGAAGTAAAAGAGGGGGTGATAATGTCTGAACTCCCTATACCTGCTGATTGGTCTGACCATCTCATTGAGAAAGTAGTGACAAATGGGCAATTAAGACCAAAGCAATTGCTTAGGGATAAAAAACACCTTCATATCTCTGCCCGTGTCTAGTAAAACTAAAATGCTACTCCACGCAAAGAACTAGCAGCAATCGTCTTGAAAAAAAAAACACTACACAAACTCTAAAAGGCATTTTGGAAGAAAAGGGGCTTATGGAATTAAAGCAACAACATTTCCTTCACTAAGGTATTCAAGAGCTGAACTAAGTTATAAAATAGTTAGAGCAGTAAAACTGATTGAGGCAAGATCAATCTATCGCGAGCACTGCTGATCTGGGAGCTTAAAGGAAAAGATACAAGGATGGCAACTTCAAAGCAAAAGCATCTTTCTTCAGATCAGTTACACCAAGCCAGAAACCTACCTGAAAAAATGACAAAATTCACAAACCCGATTATGTCCTTCATTAACAATAATACAAAAGAACGAAGCGAAGAATTCTCAAAATTCTTCACAAGCTAGATTCAAAGACTGAAGTGGGTTCCCACATCACCTACTGCTAGTACAGAGCGCATTATTGTGGCAATCTCTTCATCATGGTTAGGAACAAGAAACACTCATCACTTCACTGATCTACCAGACACCATTATAAAAGATCAGTTCATATCTTGTCCCCTAACGCCTGGACAAGTCAGTGAACCATGGTTTACTCCTCAAATGTCTTAAAATAGGGAAGGTCACCTCGCTCCTAAAAAAACACCAGCAGATGATCAGAGTACCTCTTTAAAAACTTTAAAAATACCTTTTCTAGCTAAAAGCCTACAAAGATTTGGAGTAACAACTTAAACAATTCATTAAATAAAATGACCTTTTAGATGCTATAAAATTTGATTTCAATCCATCAATCAGGGTTTTGTAGATCGCACTACTCACCCGTTAGGATCTCAAGGCACTGAGGGGTGGGTGTGAGCAGCTCCGTTGGGGTCATTCGAAGAGCCAGGTCTTGAGGTCCTTCCTGAATTGGTGCAGTGTTGGACTTCCCCAGAGGTGAAGGGGGAGATCGTTCCAGGTCTTAGCTGCGAGGTAGGAGAAGGACCTTCCACCTGCTCTGCTCTTGTAGAAGCGTGGGACGGTGGCTAGGGAGAGGTCGCGGACCGGAGGTTTCTCTTGGGGGCATGGAAAGAGATGTGGTTGTTGAGGTATTTGGGTTGGGTGTTGTGGAGGGCCTTGTAGGCGTGCGTGAGCAGCTTGAAAGTTATTCTTCTTTTGGCGGGGAGCCAGTGGAGGTCGCTGAGGTGTTGGGTGATGTGGTTGTGCCATGGGATATCGAGGATCAGTCTGGCTGCAGCATTCTGGACGGTCTGGAGTTTGTGGACGAGTTATTTGGTTGATTCCAGGGTAGAGGGCATTGCCGTAGTCCAGTCGAAGGTACAGGGCCCCAGAGCCAAATGGGATACCTCAGGCCATTTTTTCGGGTGACCCTGACTACTGGGCAACCCCGTTGTCAGGGCAATATACTGAGGTAGAAATATCGAATAGTTTGCCCATGAGTTGGAAAGGGTCGATAATCAACCCGATATTTAAGGGTGGTGATGGAGTGGATCCGGCAAACTATAGGCCTATAGCCCTAATGGATGTGGACGCGAAATACTATGCATCATTAATCCTGGAGGACCTGGTGGAATGGTCTTCTAAAAACAAGTTGATCCCTTTGAACCAAACAGGATTTCGTAAAGGGTTTGGAACGACAACAAATATACTTGCACTGACCATGATAGCAGAAAGGTACAAACGTTTGCATATAAAGCTACAGCTTTGTTTTATTGATTTTAAAGCAGCGTTTGACAGCATAGAGCGAGGACTGCTGTGGAGCAAATTTAAGAATCTGGGCCTCCCGGAATCAATATTGCGTGCCATAATACAACTTTACACCGGAACTTGGATCCGAATAAAAATAGCAGATGGCACGAGATTATCTACGGTAATCCACACTGAGATATGTCTAAAGCAAGGATGTGTATTAGCACCTCATCTATTCAATCTCTTTATGGCGGACCTCTCAAGATTAAACAAGGCAAATTCTCATCCACCACGCTTGGGCCCATTACCGATAACACATCTCTCCTATGTCAATGACATAGTATTACTCAGTCTAACAAGTGACTTCTGAATGTAGCCCCCCCCAGCCGTGTGTGATAACGCATAACACAGAGGGTCTCCTATATACACGAAGGCAACAGCCATTCAGTACCGTGTATATTGGTGCCCATGGAGGCTCACTGGGCTGGGAATAAAACTGGTTATTAACAGATCAGGGGTGGGTGGGGGGAAAAACCTTACTCTTGAGTGGCTTATGAGAGAAGCAAAACACACAAGATGATGGACGGAATGTTGCACATTGGCAAACATTCACCCCCAGTCACAGATCTGGGTTTAATCCATCGTTATTTTGCTTCACCACGCCACCCCAGTTCAGACAGCCATATGCAAATCAGTCTTGACCCTGTGCCTCATGGGAACAGTCCAGACCGAACTGCCAAGCCATGTCTTCCCTTATGAGAGAAGCACCCAACATTGTGTGGTACGTCCACAAAAGACTTATAACTTAAATTGTACAGATAGGATCACACACTTTTGTGATCGACCTATCTGACTAACACATGTAGAGTGGCAGCCGCCATCACAACGTGTGTGAAAACAGTCAGGGATGCCTAATAATGATCTGCCTGCGAGTTTGTGTACAGCTGGGATGTTGGATTGAGGTTAGTTTTACCCAGCAAGGGTTAGCCCCCGAAAATGGGCAAATCAGGTTAGACAGAAACAGAGAGGTTGGAGGTCCCATACCCAAATGTGTATCAGAAGGCCAGTTTGTCTATTGGTTTCTTCCACTTCGTTCAGGCCTGTACTAACTGAGTAAGACAAGTATCCATTTACACTCCCTGGTGTTTAGTTTAGACTCCATATCCCCTCCTCTCGGGTCTCGTATCACCTTCTCAATGACCCACCACTTCAGGCTCTCCACAGAATGTTTGTTGGTGGAAATGTGCCACCAGTGGAGCTCCTTGCGTACCGCACCTAATCCAGCTACAGTGCTGCATGATATGTTGCTTGACCTTTTGCTTGGTCTGGCCTACGTAGATCATGTTACAAGGACATTTTATTGCATATATGACTTCCTTGGTGTTGAAGTTGGTGTAATGCCGTGCTGTATATGTCTGCCCTGAATGGTCAAAGTTCTTACATTCAGTGGGAAGTTCACAGGCCTTGCAACCCCCACACTTGAAGTGTCCCACAAGTGGGGGGAGATTCAATTGTGTACGAATATCGGAGTTTTTATCTGTTCTCAAAAAGGAACTCACCACATGATCACAGATGTTTCTGCTCCTTTTGAAAGCAAAGAGTGGCTACTCATGCATGTCAAATTCAGTGGCGACCAAATTCCGGTATTTAACAATTTTCTTAATCGAGTTACTCTTAGTGTTGAAAGAGGTTACACAAACCAGCTTGTTCATAGTGTCCTCTTTGGGTTTTATTTCCAACAAATTCTCCCTGGGGCAGTACCATGCCCTTTTCCTTGCCCTTAGTAGCAGGCCCCTAGGATAACCTTGTTCAACCAGGCGCTGAAGCAGCGTAGTGGTCTCTTGAAAGAAATCACTCCGGCGTTAACAGTTTCATCTCAGCTTCAAAAACAGCCCATACGTAAAAATATCCTGTAGATTCCTAGGATGGTGGGAGTCGTGTTTGAGCAATGTATTCCTCTCTGTTGACTTCCTATATAGAGTGGTATATAACCTGGAGTCCACTACTTTAAGGGATATATCCAGGAAACTGATCGGGTCTCTATGATACGTCATAGTGAATTGGATATCCGGTGATCTGCCATTGATCCACTTGGAGAAATCGATGAGGCTTAATTCATCATCAGTCCAAATCATGATGACATCGATAAACCGTTTCCAAACAGTGATGTTTCTCAGGAAAGGGTTATCATGATCATATATATGAGTATCTTCATAATCATCCATGAAGAGGTAAGCCAGGCTAGGAGCGAATCCGGCTCCCATTGCTACTCCCTTGCACTGGATATAGTATTGGTTTTGAAAGAGGGAATAATTCTTTTTCATGGCCACACTTAAAAGTTCTATCAAAAATTCTGTGGGTACCCAGTGCGGATGTTCCCTCCCGTCAAGCACCTTGCATATGACGATTTATAATTTATAAAGCGCAGCAATTACCCTAAGGCATCAAGGTGCTAGAGACCGGCCGTCCAAAACAGGAAGGAAGGGGAAAGGAAATAGATGCTAGACTGAGAAAAGCCAGGTCTTAAGAGCTTCTCTGAAAGGGAGCAGAAGGGGAATAGACCTAAGGGCAAGGGGTAGGGAGTTCCAAAGCTTGCTTGCTGCCACCGAGAATGCTCTGTCCCCCCACTTCCGGTTCTTGGTACAACAAGTTGCATATGGAGCGAAGAACGCAAGGGTCTGCTGGGGGACTTGAAGAGCTCCTATTTTATGTATTCATAAACATATACCTTCAGGGTCGAAACGTCGACGTGCAATCATCTCATGTCCAGGCTCACTATAGCAATGAATTTAGAAAATAGTTGTAGCTAGAGTGAAAGACCTAAGAGGACAGAGAATTTATGTTGTTTTGTTTGAATTTGAAAGGTTACTCATTTCACTTTGTCACCACAGTCACCCAGTGAATTGTCTGCGTATTTGTTATTGTGTTCCCTTTTTAGGACGAGCCTAGAGTCAGAGCGCAAGGGCTGCTCTAGGGAAGATCTGGGGTAGTTCAGTACGTGAGGGAAGCCCCGCCCATTTTTTGATTGGCTTGTCTCTTTGTCCTTCGTAAATGCTGTCTTCTGATTGATTAGGCGGCTTGTTAGTCCCTCCTTATTATGGCCATGTCGTCATTTGTACCATCCCATGGCTACTGACCCCTTTACTTCGAGTGTTACACGGTACGTGGACTGTGAGCACTACTTTGTTGCCCCCTTCTCCCCCCTCGCCCCGCCCACACTCCCGTTGTCCGTGCTTCCCTCCCCCCTCTCTCCCGTTGTCCGTGATGCAATGCAATAGGTCTCGCGTAAATGCGAGTCCTATTGCATTGCAAATGCTCGTTTAAGACAGCCCTCATGATTTTCTGTATAAATGCTTTACAAAGTTGGTGCGAAGAATAGAAAATTAAAACAAATTAATTAATAAATCTATTTTTGATAAATAGTTGTAGGTGAGGTACATTCATTAAAGTTCAATACAATAGTGATTTTGAAGAAATGTTTTGGTTCTGAAAGTGTACTCTGTGGTGCTTACCCAACGGAACCACTTGTAGCTTTTTATCTATGAACCCAGGTTCAGAGGGAGACAGGGGGACCCCTTTGATCTTAATGGCCATTAAGTAGGGGTCGGCAATCAGCTGGGAGGCGGGAGCAACACGCTGGGGGGGGCGGGGGCAGCAGCAGGGAGCACAGGAAGAGGGAGTGAGGAGGGCAAGAGGGAAAAGAGGCAAAAAAAGAAAGAGGCAAAGAGAAAGAAAAAGGCAAATAGGACAGAGCGGAATAGCAGAAGAGCAGGGTGCTCTTCCACTAGACCACCAGGGAAGAGGCGCAGGCAAGAGCCTGCGGGTGGAGGGCCTCGAACACCTACCTGGAAGGAGCTCTGGCTCAAGGGCAGAGCCTCAACAGTGGAGCTGTGCGGGGGAGAGCAGTGACACTGACCAGGTTCGAATGCGCTACAGAAACGGATGTCCTTCAAATTTTTATTGAAGCACTACACCTTCTAGGCAAAAATTACTCAAGATTAACTGATCTGTCCGCACATATCTGCAACGCTTCACACAGTGGATCACAGGACCCATCTCACCACTCTGAAAAAGAATGGGTTCAGTGACATGGTTGTGAACTGGGGACAAAAAAAAAAAAAAAAAAAGAAAATATCAACCAACACTTTCACATTCATACTAGGAGTTAACTCAGGGCTCAATCCTGTCTCAGACTCTTTTTAACTTATACTTTGAACCACCCATCAGATTTCTCAGACCATCTAACATGTACCACCTCTACTCAGATGACAGCTTGACCTAAAGGTCTCGCCCCATAAAGTCATAGTCCTCAGTGGACAAACACTACTGGTTATTCAGTCATGAATGGGTCTTCACCACCCAAAGCTCAACTCTGCAGACCATTACTGCTCATATCTATCTCCCAAGATCGATTCTGGTCCAATCCTCGCTGTATGCATTCAACTCCGTCATTGACTGTCCAAAATCCCTGGGCTTAACGTTGCATAAAAAAGTAACTGTACATAGGTGTGCCAAAGAACACTTTCACATCAAACTTCAAGGAGTTAAACTTTTTATCCCAGAAGCAAACTTTAAAATGGTGTCAGGCCTAGAAAATGGGAGTGCTCTACTCACTGGAATAGTTAAGGTTCATCAAGCGCCTTTAAAGCTGCCCTGCATTCGCTGGTGGCGAAACACGTGTCTGTTCTCAAGTTGCTACAATAGCTCCTTCCTGAAGCGAGAGACATCTGTGGAAAAGCATGCCTTTAACAGCTATAGACCTGGATAGTCCCAAAATACCCTGCAGCGAAATTAACCATCTCAAGGAGTAGCCCTTCTCGCCACAGCTCCAAAACCTTGCTTCTGGAATCACCTTGATCTAAGAGAACAGCTCCAATTTCTGCAAAGACCCCAACGAGTGGAACTACATGATCACACAGGGCTCTACCAACCAACCCAAAATTGGACTGAAACGCCCACCACTATCTTCAAAGTTGACCTCTGGGAGAATCCCGTGACTTCTAGACTAGACCGACCTACGCTGTATCATTTATATTTAAGCATCAATTTGATATGGTGAACGGTAATTGGCTACTGCTGATCACTGGACAACTTTACTGAGCTTGTTTCCTGTGTCGGTGTGCCCAGGAGTATCCCTGCCTTCCAAATAAATAATCTTTAAACGTTCTGAGCTTAAAAAACTCGAATACAAAAATAAACGTTAGGACAGCGGCCACTGGCTTTTTCTAGAAGGCGAATTCAGAAACTTCCTCACGAAATCACTTCTGCAGCTGCACCTTTCGTGACCCCTATTGGTGGATGATGGTACTGCATCCTAAGAAACCGAACGTAATAGGCTAAATTGCTCGGATCGGTTAGCAAAGATTTACTTGTCCTTATTTAATGTAGCTGTTGATGCACAAAAGCGGCTTGCAAAGTAACCTTGACACTTGTATTTATTTCTATTTAGTGCACAGCATACAAGCCAGAGTAGCTGAACAATTTGACTAATTTCTAAAGTTAAAACTCAATATCATGTAATCTTAAAAAAATATACCAGCTAAACCTCTTCAAGCGAAAGATTACGATCTGCTCCCTTCTGAAATTAAAACAAATGGCCTACAAAAAGTGAAAGCTATCGGGTTTCCCCATTTTAAGAGTATAGAAATCTACAGGCACGTAGAACTATGTTATGCAGAAAATAAAATGACTACCACCAAAAATGGCATGCACGCAGATTACTGGATGCTTTGGAGATTCACCACATGAGTTACTCAAATATGAAGGTTTTCACTATTTCCCTAAACACAAGAAGTCGTTGAATATGCATGAGGGCACCCGGCATGTATCATGGATTTTAACAAGCTCGGATTCTTTCAAGACTATCAAAAAATGTGAGATCGCAGATATTTGGGGGGGGGGGGGGGGGGGGGAAGGAGTATCTCAAAGGGCCTGCAATCGGGGAGGGTACTTCACAGTGCAGTGACCGACTGAGCGAAGTACAAGGTGACCAGACTGGGGTGGCCCAATGAGCCAGTCTAATTGGTACCAAAGGGCTGTGTCAGGCGGCTGGGATGTGTTGCAAATGTAGACTTTGTACGAGCCTCCAAGCGAACCGGCGGAGGGCCAGCAAGATAAACACGGTTATTCACGGCCACGCCACACAAGAAGGAAACAAAAGTCGTTTCCCAGCGAGTTAAAGGCTGGCCTGACCGGCTCTCAGTCTGTGAGCGTCACTGGTTCTCTGCTCCGATGGACAGCAGACAGTATAGTTTGGGGAGGGTAGCAGGGGAGGGCGGAAACGGTGGTAAAAGTAATCCGGATGGTGGCAGCCTGGCAAGTATAATTTTAGGAGCCGGAGAGAAATAATGGCCGGCGTGTGGTGAGGCAGGTAACAGGGCGCAAGTGAAACAGTGCAGAGGGCTCAGGCAGGCGATCCCCTGTGACTCCTCTTCCCTTGTACAGACAGGTGATTTTTTGGGGTCCGTACAACAAAACGTAACCTTTTCAGCTTGAGGCAGAGGTCAAGTTGAGGATGTTGCACAAGCCAACTGTTCCAAGAGTCGAGTCTTCAGGGTTTTACCTGCCCTGAAGATGCAAGAACGACCCTGGGATGTTCAGCCATTGGCAGATGCAGTGATGGAGAGCTGAGCTGCTTGAGGAGGGCTCCTAGGAGAAGAAAGGGGAGAGTCCAGGATATATAGGAGTGACTCGGATTTGACCATCCTTGAAGATAGTACAGGATCTCTTGCTGGGTAGATCACGAGGTGAGGTCATCAAAAGAGTCGAGACTGGTTCAGGAGTGATTAGCATCTGGGTATTGCCGTCCTAGAGGTCAGCCACTCTACTGCAAAGAACTTTTCTAGGAAGGCAGCGTACAGAATTGAAGGGGACAAACCTTTGCTTACCGCCACTAGGCAGAGGAACTGGCTGCTCACCTGACGCGTGTTGGTGCCACTCAGTCCTCATCACTTGCTTTCTTGCCTTAAAGTTGCTCAGACTTACTTTCTCAATTCGAACCATCTGTTCAGCTCCAGTCGGTGCTATTAAGACTGCTAAGGCTAAAGCCTTAATGAAAATAGAGCCCCCCCTCATAATTCCGTAGGCAGATGAACTCTCTCCCAGGGGTCTGAATGACGCGAGCTAATCAGATTACCTTAGATACTGGTAGCCGCCATCAGAGCTGGCAATGGTTCCCTTGCTGGTCTTCAAAGGGACTGTCAAATCATCCTTCAATACGACCCCACACCCAAGGCAGATCTCACAAATCCATGCATAACCAATCACATCACAAAAAGGTCCTTCAAATATTTGCTTGTATTACAATATGAACCATCTAGACCTCCCTTGCTATAAAGGGAAAATAAAAGTGTGAGGACCAGGAAGAATAATATTGGAATCAAGAGGTAGGATCAAACATCACATCGGAATGCGAGAACAGGGCCTTGGTAAAATGGTAACAAGGAAACACCAGAACTGGCGAGGTGAACCCCAGGAAAAACAGGAGTACTCAGATCAAGAATACAACAATGCAGCTATTTTTAAATCTTATGATCAAGCCACAAAAATGGCAGCTCAAGGCTCAGCCAATGAAAAATTGCATAAATTCCTAAACCACCAGCACAATCAACAACGAAAGATAAGACAGAAAGCCTCTGCAGCTTGGGGAGACAGGTGGCCCCCATTGCGGCAATACTATACAATGACAACCAAAATATATCAACTCCACTTAAGTTTGGAAAGCAGGTTAAAAACCATCTCCAGTGGTGTCACTTTTTACAGAAGCCTGAAGTGGCTCTGCTTAAAGAGATGTACTAGGTTGAAGGGGCTTTCTACAAAAATTTCAATATTTAATAGGGTGAGCACGGATCAGTTTGGACAGATAAGCTGAAGTGATAGGATTTTTCTTTAGGGTAAGTAACATCGATGTGTTGCAAATGTAGTCAAAGAGGTGGGGAAGGAGTTGTCTGCTTTGAGAATGTGGAGGCAGCTTTGCAAACAGAAAGAGAAGAGGCACATCTGGGTGGAAAAAAGGAAACTGGACGCATCCGCAGATTTTCGGGAAACATGTGGAGGGGTGAACACGGGTTGAAATTGCCAGCACAGATAGCAACTATCTACGGTAATACACAACGGATGAGAGAATGAGGCTACCTGAACAGTCTGTGTGGAGAGAGAAGAGACTGATAGTTCTAATGTCTGGTTAGATCTAGAACTGAGGAGAGGGAAAGCCTTCTGGCGGCAATATCTGATTAATAATCATTAACAGGACTCCACACTAAACCTGAAAAGGACTAAAACGTGCTGTACATAAACTAAGCAACCCATAAAGCTGAAGCGGGAACTACCTTATTTGTACTGGCCTATTACAAGCACAGAGCAAATACTTGCTTTTAAGTTAGCTTCCTCGCCAATCACACAGGGTACTTTTCAGGGTTAAATAGAGGGTTCCATGCTAACAAAGGTCACACTTTTGGACTGGAGCCTTGTTTCGCAAACAGGCAGCGTTAAATCAGACATTTTATGTCTCACTCAGCTCAACATAATAGCCCTTCACAAACAAATGACAGCTACAAATCACTGTTATTTTTTTGCTTTATTATATTCAATAAACTCTATAAAACAGTTTATGCAGTCTTGGTAGCCCTGGTACGCTTCTTCTTAACCACCACAGGCTTCTGGCTTCTCAAGATGGCACTGGCACGACGGAGAGCCGCCTAGAGTAAATAAAGAGCGTTACTAAAGTACTAAACATGTTTAATAACTTAGTACACAATTACAGCAAGCAAAAACTACAAATTTTCGTAAGTGCTTAAAAACCTGGCTGTTTAATATGTAGAACTTTTTCCTTTTTTCTTTTCCTGATAGGCGATGCCGGGAAACCCTTGGGTAGCTGTGCGCCTTATAAGATTAAAATAAAGTGCAAACATTTGTACATTACAAAATCAGACGCAGTTTAGAGTGGAGGGCAGAGAAGAGAGTTGGTAAAACCCAATCACTGGCTATAGAGGAAAGGGATTGACCCAAACACATGTAAAGCCCAGTCCAAGCCCCAACCTTAGCTTTACTACACTTTCAAAGAGTATCACTATACCCAATTCAAAGGGTGCGTAAAGCTGAAGCGTTAGGAAAGTGTCATAACCATGGGAGTAGATGTATACCGAATGTTCGAGTAAAAGAAATGCACATCTGCAATAAAAGAAGGCTTCTGGGTAGGTGGTTGGGCACTTGGGAATCTGCAGCTCTACATGTTACAAACAGGTGCTTACAAAAGTTAACATTCAGTTTGTACAACGTGTGGCTGTAGATACACAAACTCTGCATAGACAGTAAAGCAGTACACCCGTAAACTGTGGATAGCTGGAGGATGTTGCAGAGGACTGAAACAGTTCTTAGGACAGCTTGGCCATATCTTGCTTGTTGACGTGCTAAGACATCCACAAAGTAGTGTTTTCTGAATGTGTGTGGAGCTGCCTTACATGTCAGCTATGGGTATGTTTCCAAGGAAACTCACAGTAGCACCTTTTTTTGCAAGTGGAATGAGGGCAGGGAAATTCCTTCTAGCCATAACGTAGCAGGATTGGATACATTTGACAATCCATCTAGCTATGCCCACCTTTGCAAGAGCATGTCCTCTGTGTGGCTTGGTGAAATCAACAAAAATATGCTGAGTTTTGTGAAAGGGTTTGGAACTATTGATGTACACGAGGGCATGCTTGACATCAAGGGTGTGATGGGCCCTCTCTGCCACCAAGTCTGGTTGTGGGTAGAAGACTGGGAGCTCCATTTTTTGATTAAGGTGAAATGAGGATACCACCTTAGGAAAGAATTTGGGGTTTGTACTAAGGACAACTCTGTCATTATGAACATGAAAGAAAGGTTCTTCCAGGGTGAAGGCCTGCAATTCACTAACACTAATGATGTGATGGAGACACTGAAAGCAACTTTCCAGGAAAGTGTAGGAGTTCCCTTTAGGGCCTACTTGGTTCTCCCTTAATTTAGCCTAACTGTACGTGGTAGGCCGCTTTGCGCTGTTGCACACAACACGTTTTATTTCATGCCATGATATTTTAGAAATACGCTGCACATGTTCTGGTTATTCAGTACTTCCTGGGATTCAGTCTTAACGTTGTGTACAAGGTCGAACAACATAGTGCCCTGTTTTTCTGTGCTCGGTCAAACAACATCACAACGTTTTAGGCAACACGAAGGCACAGCTGCTGTTTTCAAACACTGCACTCATATAAACCGTGACTTCTCATTTGGAAAGTAGAGAGAAGAATTCTAGCAGAGGGGAAATGTCCTGGAAAGAGTGCACCAGCCTTGAGCAACCTGAGCTTGCGCCTATGATGGGGACCACCTAACTACAAATGCCAGGTATGGGGTTCTGTTCTAATTCCAGAGATAACGGATATATCCCTGTACTCTTGAAGTAAGGGTAGGCTTAAATATATAATTCACCATGGTAGGGCTTTTCATTGTATACAGTTTGCTCGTAATGTTGATTAATTTGCTCAGTTGCATAGGTTTTCTGATCACAGCATAATTGCTTCTAATAGAGCACGCTAGTTTCAATAAATATTGTTAACTTTCCTTGTGTCTTTCTTTTGTTTAATATGGACATGCATGAGTGAGAAACAAAAAGGTAATGATCTGTTTCCACGGTTCCCTTGTGGAGTATAGAGTTGTGTTCTAGGCTGCAAATTCACCTGTTACTCTGGAAAGATCAGGAGGGAAGGCACGGTGAGCTAGTCAAATAAGTACTGATGTGGTATGGTGACAATCCCTACATTAGGACGTCCCGTGATCCCAGACAGTTCAGTTTCCAAACAGAATCCCTGTAACAAAAGGAATTGTAAGGGGCACAAGCATAAAGGTTCGAATGGAGAGCACAAGTCTGGTATGGATAACATTAAGGTTACAGACACAGGCGGAGGGTACCCTGGGTGGAATAACCAGTTTGAGTCCTTCCATGAAAGCCTTGATAAGGACTCTGAATAAAGGAGTGTTCCCTGTTCTGCAAGCAAGTTGCAACAGCATCTAAGTGAAATATAGGTGAGGCCCAATTTCTGTAGATGGCGATAAACAGGGGTGTGGAATTTTTAAAATCTACTTGTTCAAGGGACAAAAAGTTTTAGAAATCTACATGTCCTTTAAAAATCCCTTGTCCCACGACTCTCCACAATCAATCATATGGGCTAATAGAGATACTAATATTTTCGTTTTGGTGCATTAAAACTGAAACAAAACCAATGCTTGCTAAAGTAAAATGTGAAAGGTGGTATAATCTCTATATACCGCACAATACAGAAATACAACAAATGTAGGTTTTAAATCTCTTTTCTTTGTTCCTACTTCCTCTCCGGTTAGTTCTCTCCCTTTCTCTTCCCTCCCTGGGGGAGCGACCTATCCTAGCAGACACTAAACCCTACTGCACACACACACATCCCCCTTGGCGCAAAAACTCTGTAGGCACACCCTGGCACAGATGCACAATATCCCCAGCTCATATTCACAAAACCTCTTGCACAGATACGCACCCCCCAGTGTAAACAGAATACACGGTTTAGATCGTTTATCCACTGCAGAAAAACCCTCCAGGTGCACACACCCAGACACACAATCAACCTGAAGATACTATGATAAAAGATGGGCATCTTACAGACATGAATACCCTGCAAGTATGCACAGACACCACACAGTACTATTTGTTCAGCAAACACATACCTCAGGCATGCCTATCATCCAGCAAACCCACCTCCCAAATGATGGTTGTTGACTATCTCGGGATGACATGAGGTAGTTGCTTGTAGTGCTGTTCTGAGAGTGGGCTGGTTTGATGGATTATGACTAAAGATATAGAAAAGACAGTCCCTCTCTGCAAGGCTAGAAAGTTAGATTTTTGTGGAAGGTTGCTGCACTCCAGGTGCTCCCATTCCTGCTATCAGCATATTTAGAGGTAAAGACCCTGCTTCTAAAGTTTTGTTTTGCAGTACACCATAGTTCCAGTTCCTCTTTCTAATAAACCATGCAACAAATGCTGCAAAAAAATGTTTCACATAGGCACGTCTACACATCTGTTCAATGTGGGCATCGGTAGAGGAACATCTCACCCTAGCCATTCTGGGCATCATGGTCTGCCCTTGGACACTGTCTGATCACTTGCATATGGCTCAAGTTCGAGAAAGATTGAGAGTCTAAGGTACATAAGCTGCAGCAGTGGCAATGCCCATCATGTTTCTGGGGCAGTCTAACTTGATCTGTTTCAGTTAGTCCCAAGCCCAGCATATGATAGGCAGACCGTACAGAGGTAAAAGCCTGCCAAGAAAAAATGAATTTCCAAAAACGCATAGGCGTCTTTTTTCAGGAGCCATTTGTGACAAATACTTTGATGGTATTCATCTGATCCCTATTTGGCAAGAGTGTGGTTATTTAGAATCTATGTAACAGCTGCTAGTAAGTGTGGGTTTAAAAACATGTACTGGATATTATCGGGGAGTAGATAAGTACCCAGTCTCGTGGTATAATTACCAAAATGCAATTTGGTACTAAATGTATACCCTTTGCAGTGATCTGCAATCTTGGATCCACTTAGTTAAACTGTTTGATCCTGGACTAATCACACTCTCATACTTATGTCCACTGATCTGACAATATTTATAAGCATTTTCAAACATGCTTATTGTAAAACACAAAAACCAAGGGCATATTATATTCCCAGTACAGGATCCCGGCATGGTTTTCATTCACTAATTCAGGGCTGTTTAATGGCAGTGCCGTCTTTGTATCTCAGTAGTGGAATGTGCTCCCAAATTGCGTTGTGCGGCAGCTCCTCCCTCCCAGCCACCAACAGGCACTTTTACAGATCAATAAGGGCTCAGACATGCTTGTCTTGTGAGGTGTTAAAAGCGGTCAAGAACCAAAAAATGCAAGACAGTGGCCATCACCCGGTGCTTTTGTGCGGGCATGGGACAGGAGGCGGGATTGCAGGAAAAAACCCGCAAAATTTGAGACTTTGGTCACCCAGGCTGACTGAGACAGCAGGCCCAGGAGATGACACTGTGCAAACCTTTGTCACGTGTACACACGGACACTTCAAGAGGTTTCCGTCTGTCTCACACATTCTCTCCACCTTTCACAGACATTGTATCTTTCAGACTTGCACTCTTTGCAGACACTCTCTCAAACCTTTGTTTCGCACACATTCATCTATCACTTACTTGGTTGCACGTGCTGAGCTGGCTACAGGAGGGAAGCACAGGGGGACGCAACTGTGGAAGGATTCAATCATGTCATGATGGAGACGGCCAGCCCAGCAAGGACAGGATTCAATCATGTCATGATAGAGACGACAGGATTCAATCATGTCATGATAGAGACGACAGGATTCAATCATGTCATGATGGAGACGACAGGATTCAATCATGTCATGATAGAGACGACAGGATTCAATCATGTCATGATAGAGACGACAGGATTCAATCATGTCATGATAGAGACGACAGGATTCAATCATGTCATGATAGAGACGACAGGATTCAATCATGTCATGATAGAGACGACAGGATTCAATCATGTCATGATAGAGACGACAGGATTCAATCACGTCATGATAGAGACGACAGGATTCAATCACGTCATGATAGAGACGACAGGATTCAATCATGTCACGATCGAGACGATGGGATTCAATCATGTCACGATCGAGACGACAGGATTCAATCATGTCATGATAGAGACGACAGGATTCAATCATGTCATGATAGAGACGACAGGATTCAATCATGTCATGATAGAGACGGCCTGCCCAGCAATGACAGGATTCAATCATGTCATGATGGAGACGGACAGCCCAGCAAGGACAGGATTCAATCATGTCATGATGGAGACGGCCAGCCCAGCAAGGACAGGATTCAATCATGTCATGATGGAGACGGCCAGCCCAGCAAGGACAGGATTCAATCATGTCATGATTGAGACAGGATTCAATCATGTCATGATAGAGACGACAGGATTCAATCATGTCATGATAGAGGCGGCCAGCCCAGCAAGGACAGGATTCAATCATGTCATGATAGAGACGACAGGATTCAATCATGTCATGATAGAGACGACAGGATTCAATCATGTCATGATAGAGGCGACAGGATTCAATCATGTCATGATAGAGACGACAGGATTCAATCATGTCATGATAGAGACGACAGGATTCAATCATGTCATGATGGAGACGACAGGATTCAATCATGTCATGATGGAGACGACAGGATTCAATCATGTCATGATGGAGACGACAGGATTCAATCATGTCATGATAGAGACGACAGGATTCAATCATGTCATGATAGAGACGACAGGATTCAATCACGTCATGATAGAGACGACAGGATTCAATCACGTCATGATAGAGACGACAGGATTCAATCACGTCATGATAGAGACGACAGGATTCAATCACGTCACGATAGAGACGACAGGATTCAATCATGTCACGATCGAGACGACAGGATTCAATCATGTCACGATCGAGACGACAGGATTCAATCATGTCACGATAGAGACGACAGGATTCAATCATGTCATGATAGAGACGACAGGATTCAATCATGTCATGATAGAGACGGCCTGCCCAGCAATGACAGGATTCAATCATGTCATGATGGAGACGGACAGCCCAGCAAGGACAGGATTCAATCATGTCATGATGGAGACGGCCAGCCCAGCAAGGACAGGATTCAATCATGTCATGATGGAGACGGCCAGCCCAGCAAGGACAGGATTCAATCATGTCATGATTGAGACAGGATTCAATCATGTCATGATAGAGACGACAGGATTCAATCATGTCATGATAGAGACGGCCAGCCCAGCAAGGACAGGATTCAATCAGGTCATGACGGAGACGGCCAGCCCAGCAAGGACAGGATTCAATCATGTCATGACGGAGACGGCCAGCCCAGCAAGGACAGGATTCAATCATGTCATAATGGACAGTCCGCCCAGCAAGGACAGGAGGACTAATACTGCGCCTCTCTAGATTGTCTTAACCACAATCTAGTGGAACTTGCGGTTTGTTCCCTCATTTCTTTCCACGCGCAGCTCAGGAGGCGGAGTAACTAATTAAGCAGGAAGTACTCCCATTGTCTTCAGCTGAAGGTTTTCAGCTGGATCGGAGTCCTGTATTTGCAATATACATTCTGCAGAGCAGGGCTCTGTAGACACGAGACCTGGGGCCACAACCCACTTCCACCCTGCCCCCACCCCTTTGTGATGGTCCCATGACTAAGAATCTAACAGCCGAGTTGGATGGCACCTCTGGGAGAGGAAACCCTGCACAGTAGCATTAGCAGCACAGAGGTGCTACAGTGTTTGCGAGGGACACAGAGGGTACTGTAAACAGTGCAGCTTTATATAGGGCTTTGCAGGCTCAAAAACAGTCCAAATCTTCCCTTCACCCACAAATCACCCTTCCATCGCACTCCTCAGGTCACACATTGCGAGTTCAATGTGAAAGGGTGTCAGAGGAGGTCGCTGCTTCCTGCCTGAAGAGCTCTCAGAATTTCTTGGTGTTTTGAAGCAGCATTCCCAACTCAACGCTGGAATCTCCTCTTTGCCGCCGAACTGGCCAAGGATCTCAAGGACCCAAGGACAATGCAGTGTGATAGAACACGTTCTTTCTCAGCAGTTAAGTGGAATAAAAATGCACTTACAGCACACACTTGGAGACCGGCTAGAATTACCTCTCCGGGATTCTGCTGCTCTGCGCTCCTGCACACTTGGTGATCTATAAGCCAGGCCGCATGAAAGTGAGCGCCTTTTCAGGTGGAGCCTAGCAGCAGTGCGCATGCGCTGCTCGCTCTGCGAGGCATGCAGTAGTAGAGTATGCTGTGTAAGCCTCGCCTTCTCTCCGCCCATACTTTTCATTGGCTGGTGTCATTGTCCTTGGTAAATGCTGGCTTCCGATTCATTATGAGGCTTGTTAGTCCCCCCTTGTTACCGCCTTGTCGTCATTTGTTACCGACTGGACCTTTTACTTGGCTCGTTACACGGTCGGCTTTATCTAGGGGGGTCAGCCCTATTTTGTTTATGGGCACTTATGGGGACAATGGCAGATGCTATTTTATTGTATTTGTATCCTGAGCGTGTCGCCCGCTTTAGGGACACCGCGCTCAGTTTATTTATATTTAATTTTTATGTTGAGCGCGGCGTCCACTTCTGGGACACAGCGCTCTATTTTTTTTAAAACTATCGTAATGAGCGCGGTGCCCGCTTCAGGGACACCGCGCTCAGTTTCTTTTTTCTTTTTACTTTAAAACTGGGCTTGTTTTTGGTGCGCAGGTATTTCTGTCTGCCGGAAGGGCATGCGGGACTCCAGCTCCCAGGGCAGCACTTCTGCTGCCTGCTACTGCAGGAAGGCTCCTGCTTAGGCCGCCGACTGGCTTAAGTTGCTCAGCGAGGTTCCTTGCCAAAGACAGCATGAGCTCGGCTGTCGACTCCCGGCATGGCTCGAAGAGTAGCGCCACCCCTGACGGACACGGCGAAGAGGTAAGGGGAGCAGCGGCAGAGAAACGTGGGACTTCCTGCACTAGTGTGCGTGGCCAGAGGGAGAGACATTGCACGCCTAGCAATGTATAGCGACGAACCAGGTGCTGCTGGTGCAATATGCACGAGCAGGGAACACTTGCAAGCACTGTCGTACAACACACCGCTACCCACAGCGAAACCGTCGTATTGTACACCTCATGAGGGAGACTGAGCGCCTCACCCTCGCATAGCTTCTCCACATAGCATGAGGTCCCTTCACACTTCACCCACAGTCAGTCCAGGCAAGGGAACCGATGTGTGTGACCGAGGGAGGGCCACGCGAGATGCTGAGGGTACCCCACAAAGACCCCGACCCCTCAGAATCCAAGAAATACATCGAGACCGACCTTCGGAGCATTTGGAGTTCTTGGATGGATGTGTTAAATGCCAACGGGGTTATCTTTTCTGCCTAGGTTGCTATGCTGTTGTGGAGGGGTCAAAGCCAGTGCCGATAGTCTGGTTCTGCATGTCGTGGTGCCGAACCCCAGTAAAATTCAAGAGCCAGAAATGGAAAGAACACATGCGCAGTCAATCCTTTTCCCTGCATGCCCCTACATTTTGAAGTCCGTTCATTACACTCCTTTCTCGTACAGTTCAGAAAGCAGCTAAAGATCTTCTTAGCACGTCCTACCCCATCCCCGCAAAACTCGTGCCTATGTATAGCCTCCTCTCAATTATCATTCCTCCGAGCTATCCCACAAGTGGAACCGATGTGTGTGACCGAGGGAGGGCCACGCGAGATGCTGAGGGTACTCCACAAAGACCCCGACCCCTCAGAATCCAAGAAATACATTGAGACCGACCTTCGGAGCATTTGGAGTTCTTGGATGGGTGTGTTAAATGCCAACGGGGTTATCTTTTCTGCCTAGGTTGCTATGCTGTTGTGGAGGGGTCAAAGCCAGTGCCGATAGTCTGGTTCTGCATGTCGTGGTGCCGAACCCCAGTAAAATTCAAGAGCCAGAAATGGAAAGAACACATGCGCAGTCAATCCTTTTCCCTGCATGCCCCTAAATTTTGAAGTCCGTTCATTACACTCCTTTCTTGTACAGTTCAGAAAGCAGCTAAAGATCTTCTTAGCACGTCCTACCCCATGCCCGCAAAACTCGTGCCTATGTATAAGCCTCCTCTCAATTATCATTCTTCCGAGCTATCCCACAAGTCTGCATCCTTCTCTCTTTTATAACCGTTATATTATTGTCTTTTTAGTGATTGTTGTGTTTTTAACTATGTAAGGCGTTCATTGAGCTCTGAAGTCAGGTTATGTATCACTTCATACCCCCGAGGAGTCGCGAAAGTGCATGTGGGGATGCTACACCCTGAGCATTCCTAGATGTGTGTGAGACTGTGACCAGTCCTTTAATCTACCATGAGACAGAGTTGTGTTTTTATTGCTGCACTTTTGCAAGTGTCTAGACTTAAATTAGCGAGCTGTTGGACGAATAATGTCAGACTCTCTTCGGGTCCCCAGGGTAAGTAGGGGCTTCTGGGCCTCAGCCATGGGGCTGGAGTTGCTTACCTTCTGGTGACCTGAGGTACGCCCTATCTCCATGTAAAACTGGGCCAAGTATAACTCCATCATCACTGGATTCTCAGTGGTAGTAATGCCAGGTATTAGCAGGCTTCTCAAAAAGTTAGTGCGTGGGTGCACAAGATCAAAACTCAGCATTCACCTAGTAGCGCCATAACCGATTATCCAACACAGTGCTTTACTTTAGTAAAAGAAATGCAATCATCCACAGAACAGATAATAGGTACGAATAAAATAGTGGTGCTCGGTCTAGTGTTCCCCTCCCTTTTTTGTGTGCAATTCTAGGCAGGTCTCTCCCTGGGGTTTTAAAGTTTCTCTTAAGCAACTATCAAAGTTTAGGGGTAGATTACCCTTTATTTCAATACATAGTCTAAATTAGAAAGTCCCCTTTGAGCACAAACTCACCACAGCACAGACATCAGAGCCCTTTCCTGGCAGCTGTCGGGACGTGTGCCTGTTTGCTTTTGCTTCTGGATGAAGACGCACTGGCTGGAGCTAAAGCCCACAATCCAGAGGAGGGTTGCATCGGAACAGTGTCCGGCATAATCATAGATGGGTGCTGCCTTTGGATTATCAAACATCTCCAACTTTCAGTGGACCCACTCTAGGTCTTGAGAGGTGCAGCAGGTGGCCACCAAGGTTCAGGGGTTACAGCAGCAGAAAGTCAGCTGCAGTGGGATCTTTGGTTGCAGCGGCATGGGTCACCTTGAGTGCAGCTGTGGTTGTGGTGGCACAACTCACTTCTGGCTCAGGTCTTGGCGGCGCTGTCTGCCTTTGGCACAATTTTTGGTTGCAGCCCGCACGGCCTGCCTTGGCCACAGTTTTTGGTGGCAGCCTGCACGGTCTGCCCTGGCCACAGTTTTTGGTGACGGTCCGCACTGGCCACCGTTTTTGGTGGCGGCCCGCACGGGTTGCCTTGGCCACAGTTTTTGGTGGCGCCCGCACGGTCTGCCATGGCCACCGTTTTTGGTGGCGGCCCGCACGATCTGCTGAGGCCACAGTTTCTGGTGGCGGCCAGCTCCTTCCCTCTCTAAGCAGACAAGTTGGCTTCTAGGCACCTCAGGCCAGAGGAACAGCTTCTTTTGCAAGACAAGACTTCAGGTGATGTCTCCTCACGTCTAGGAAGCTGGCTGTCAGGCAGACTCCTGCTTTGGTTGCACAGCACTCCCCTGAGTGCTCTGGAGAGCACTATATTCCTTGGTCAAAGAGAGTTTGGAACTCGGAGCAACTAGTGGGTCTGTGGGTCCAACTTTTATACAGTCAAAACAGACTGGGGATGTGGATTCACATTCTGTACCTTCAGGACCAGCTTGGGGAGGTTCTTCTTTCAAGTGCCCTTTCCAGGCTGCTCTTCATGCACATCCTTTGTGTAGTTTGATTGTCCTCTCTCTAGCCTGGAACACCCACAACAGAAGCAAAGAGGTGTGCGCTTTGTGCACCTGGCTATCATCAGCCACAGTGAAATGTGGCCTCACCCAAAGGGGCCCCTTTTACCTTAAGATCAGAGACTGCAGTCCCACCCTTCACTCACCATCTGACAAACGCCAGTGTGACAGGAAGACTAATCAGTAGCCCCCCCTCTGCAAAGGGCCTATTTGTGTTTCCAAAGGACCCATGTCTCCTGTGTCATCACTTCAGTGCCTAGGTCTCCTCCCTCCATCTTCAGAAAGGTCAACAATGTGCTTCCACTTTAAGGGAAAACAACCTCACCTCTATCTTGTGCATAGGAACAGGACAGAGGCTTCCAAAATGAAACCCACAGCCCTCCATTACCCAGACTCACTCATATACACATTACACGTGCACCACAGGCCACCTTTTTGCATACGCACAGCATACACTTGGTATGTTAATGCTATGGATCTGGGTTAGTGAATAGAAGCAGAACGTTATACTACTGGGCCAGTAGACCATCACTCCAGTGACACAGGTAACAAGCATTTGCAATGCAATAGGTCTCGCAATTGCGAGATTTTGAGCTATTGGCACTGTAACTGACAATGCCTTTTATTTGTGTTTAAAAATCTGCAATAATAAAAGGCATTGCATTTACAATACCAATAGGTCAAATTTTCTAAAACGCGAGACCTATTGCATTGCAAATGCTTGTTTCGCTTTACACATGGCATAATGCAGACTGGGAAAAAGCACCCATCAACTGAACCCTGCTTTAGGCCACCCTCAATCACTAATTTTTGGGATATGGCGCTGCTGCCCATGTCCCCACAAATAAGTGCCGCTGGGGCCCACCAGCTTAATTTAGGCACTGCAGAAGCAGCTGGCACGAAACAAAACCGGATCAAAGAGCAGTAGAAATGTATTAATAACGAGTCTCTTCAAAGAACTACAGCGCTGAGGCCAGGACACGAGGCGCTGGAATGAGGCCCCCTTCAGTCCCCAGCCTACAGGATCTTTCCTTAGTGTTCTGCACAGAGCTGCCTTGTTCTTTTCCATTCTTTCAGTTCTCTTCTGAGGTGCTTGGGACCGTTATGAATATTGTCAGATGAAAGCGGGCTTATCACTGTTTCCAACAGCATTATAATACCCACCCCTACTGTTCCACCAACAGCGAGAAATATTTTCTTGTGGGTGGGCTCAAGTCTTCCTCTTAAGCCAATCACTGGCTAGAGCCTAGTAATAGGCTTATAATCTATCGGAGGCATCCAACTTCTCCCGAGTTCATGAGATTTCTTTCAGCCTTCATAATTGGTTGTGTGCTCCAAAGTGCCATAGCTCAAACTGTTTAGTGCAATTTAATGTCTAGGTGTCCCTCGCTCAAAATAGAGATTAAACCTTGCTCCCAACAAAACTCAATATGTCACAGGCGTCAGGCTATATGAATCCCACACGCCTGAGACGATATCCTGAACTGCAGGTTTAAGTTGATCTCTGTGGTTAGGAATACAGTCATGGACAAACATCTTCAACTTGGCAGCGTAGCATGCCTTCATAGAGGGTCTGCATGCTTCTTTGAGGATAGACATCCACTTTTGAGGGAGGTTAAGCTAGCCAAGTTATAGGACATCAGAATCGCTAGACAGATGCCTGGGGTTAGGGTGCCTGATTGTGCCATGGTTCTGCCTCAGAAGGCCCAGCCTGTTGGGTAGCTTCTCATTCAGAACCAGCGACCTCTTCAGATGGGTCGAGAACCATGGCTGTCTGGCCCATGTGGGAGCCACCAGGATGAGAGTGAGGGATGTTTGCAGAAGCTTCCAGGCCACATACAGAAGGAGTAGGAGAAGCAAAGCGTAGGCATATATCCCTGACCAATCCATCCAGAGCACTGCCCATGGACTGTGGGTGTGGGAACCTGGAAGCGAAGCTTTGGCATTTTGGATGGTGGCAAAGAGGTCTATCTCTGGAAACCACCAAAAGCAGACGTATGGTAAAAGGACTTGTGGACTTGCTGATGCACTCTCTTAAGGTGTGCAAAATCGTTGTTCACTCCTGGAAGGCACTACGCTAGCAGGAGTATCTGGTGGTGAAGCGCCTAATGCCAAATGCTTTGTGCCAACGCTGACAGGTGTGGAGTGGATTACGCCTTGCTTTTGAAGAGAATACATTGCGGTCACGTTCTGTTTTTTCAACAGCACTTTGTGCTGAACATGGTGAAAAATGGCCTTCAGAGCTCCCTAGATGTCTAGGAGCTTGAGGTAATTTATGTATAGGCCTCTTTGTTGCGGCGATCATAGGCCCTGAGCGGTCAGTTGATGAAGATGCGCCCCCATCAGGAAAGCCAGGAGTCTGATGGTTATCCGTGGAACAGAGTGTATGAAGGGCCGGCTCTGCAACAGATTGTTGCGTTCCACCACTGCAGAGAATAATGGGTGCTGGCCTGTATCAACAATAGATCCGCTCAGTGGCTCTCCGCTTGTGACCAATATGTTGAAAGGCATTGTTAGAGCAGACGCTTGTGAAGCCTGGTGTGGAGAACTATGGCTATGCATGAGGGCAACATTCCAACTGTTCTGACCGCCAGTTGACTATTTGGTTGAAAAAAATCAAGAACTGCTGGAATATCTGCACTCTTGCCTGACCAGGGTAAGCCTTGCAGGTGACTATTGAGTAAGACTCCCAGAAAGGGTTGTATCTGAAGGGGCTAAAGGTGGGACTTGGTGTTATTTTTTGTGAAGCTCTTACTGTGTACGAGGGACAGAGGTCTGGGTGTGAGTGAGGCACTGCTGTTCACTTGCACTCCTGTCCGCAAATCATCCAAGTAAGGCAATACGTGAACACCGCTCTTCCTGAAATGGGCGGCTACCACAATAAGGCCTTTTGTGAGCACTCTGGGTGCAATGGTTACCCCGAACAGCAACACTTGAATTGATAATGCTGTCCACTTACCATGAAGTGTAAGTAGTGGATTTAATAAGCAGGGAGGATGGGTTATGTGACAGTAGCAGGGATGTGGAATTCCTATAGCCCGACGCCCAGGACATTGTTTGGGGTCAAAGGCAACAAGTTATGTGTATTTTGCCCTTGGGACAAGTAGGCCCAACCCCCTACAGCACAAACCCTTTGACTGCCAGTTTATAGTAACACATTATGGATAAGGGAAGGACATTGTCTGCAGTTAAGGTAATATTTGTGTCCATGTGTTAACGCTGTTCAAACTTGTATTTATAGTTCATTAATGCAAAGCCTTTATTATTAGGGTGAGTGCTCTAAGTAAATGTTGTAAGCTCGGACTACACTACTGACAGTGGTGCCAGTATAAAAATGTGTACACACATTTTCAAAGTTTAGCAATATGAGGCTATGAATAACGCTCCCAGAATGCTTTGTGATGCAAATATTTGAAGAAACTAGAAAGCAAGATTGATGAGTCTCTGCTTTCAAAATAAAATGTTCACAAAAAAATGCAAGTAGGAAAAAATAATTTAGCTAAACTACTGTAAAATATTAGGTACCATTTCTTTGCGGCATCATTTGGTAAAATGTATTGATGTATGCTAGTATTTCCCAAACATATTCATAATGGAAAATCAGTGTAACTAGTTTCAATAAGATTATGAGAAACATAAAAATAAAAAAGTATTTGCAAAGCCAGCAGGTCTGATATTGGTGGTCAGCCTTTTGGTTTGGTCAATGTGCGACTTGTTTTGGAATGGTTTTTGTAAAACCTTATTGGTGTGGGAGCTGGCGGGCCCTCACAATTATAATAAACATTGGCAAAAGCAAAAATTGATTTTGGCCTCAAAAAGCACACATTGCCACAGTAGCTCCTGGCACTGAACAAAACTACTCTGTGTGCCGATATGCTCCTGGTGAAAGAGCAGAATGCTGTCACTCACAGTGAGCAGAAGAGAGACAGATGATGGACGGAATGCAGACCAAATCAAACATTCACCCCCAGTCAAGAGATCTGGGTTAAATCCATCATTCTTTTGCTCACCATCCACCCCAGTTTAGACCCAGCCATATGCAAATCAGTCTTGACCCTGTGCTTCATGGGAACAGTCCAGCCCGAACTGCCAAGCCAGGTCCTCCCTGGACCGGAAACAAGCATCCTGGGACCGGATTCGGGGCATCACCCCATATCAGCCAGGCTAGCTTGAACCCAGTGGCACAGTGAAGCCAGCCGATAGACAGAGAGAAACAAAATTTTAGTAAACACAAAAGGTCATGCCAAACCTAATTAGGGGCCCAATTATTAAAGAAAGTCTCAAAAGTGCACCCACGGTATATGTCCATGCATTATGTGCAGATATACAACTTCCAGGAATTCACAAGAATGTACAGAAGTAGGCCAAGAAATAGTACTCCTAGAAAATATTTGTGAACTGCATTTTAGCATGAGCAAATATGCATGTGTAGATTTGCTCATGCAAAAATCTGAGTGTTTGCAAGTTTTCCTCCAATAACTTTCCCCCCCCAACCCTGGAAGAAGTTTCACATCTGGCGTTGTCAGGAGTAAAGTTGCAACCTTGCTCAGTATGGGAAAAGAGTAGAGAAGAGTTGGTGAAAACCCTTAAAACATGCAAGTTAGTAGGTTTGCACAGACTCAAAAGGGCATTCCAACCCTGGAACTATTGCTTACCACTACCTTCACCCACGGTATGTAGATCTGCGGAAACATGGCAACATAAGGAAATGGCTAGTATTCAAACCCTACTATGGTATGAGCCATGGCGTAATCAGAGGCGCTATATCAGAGCTCTTATATAATGATTGCTGCCATAATTTGTTGCCGCATTACATGGCACAAAAGGGACAAGTGGATTTTGTTACAGGACAAGTAGATTTATGACGCAACCTGCCCCATGGACAAGTTGATATTTTATTAAAGTCCACACCCCTGCAGTAGGCGTCCTTCAGATAGAGCGGACATGAAGTTACTTTGCTGCTGCAGCAGTGGGATGACATCCTGCAGTGACCACATGGAAATGTTAAGAGGATATACTTAGAGGGTCTGAGGTTTAGTGTTGGCTTAGAGACCTGTTCTTTTTTGGGATGATAAAAGTACAGGGAGTAAATCCCCTTGCTATGGTAATGTGAAGGTACTGGCTCTACTGCCCCTTTTGGGATAAGCCCCTGAACCACTTCCTGAAGGCGGTGCTGGTGTTTACAGGGAGGGTGCGCGTGCTGGCTTGGATGGTAGGTGGGGTTGCAATGAGCTCCAGGCAGTATGTATGATGGAGAGGACCCACTGGTAGGAGGTGATCTCTTCCCAGCATGGGAGAAACCCCTGTAGCCTTTCCCGACGGGTGTAGTGTGATTTGGGAGGAGGGGGACAAGAAGGGTGGTGGAAAGCAAGGAGTCAGAGTGGAGAAGGCAGCTCCACTGGCCGAGCCGCATTTGGCCCTCCCTCTGGTGTTTTTGCCTCTGTAACCTCTTGAATACTCCTGTGTTGACGGATGGTGGTATTGTTGCTGCCTCTGGTATGAGGCAGAAGAGTCTTGGGAAGTAGTCTTACTACCTCCTGTTTACTGCGACCTGCGAAAGGACCACTGGATAGTGGCTGTCTGAAGGGCATCCAAAGTCTTGGCCCTATCTGTGTCCTTTTTCAGCTTTTCAAGCATTTGGTCTACCTGCGGTACAGACAGGTTTTCACTATCTAATGGCAGGCTTCAGCAGATGCTGTTGTACTTCTGGCTTAAAGCCTGACTAGGATGCTAGTATCAACACGTGTGGCCGCTGTGTCGGCTGCATCTAGAGCACAGAGGATGGTGGCATTTGAGATGTTTTGCCTTTAGTAGCCAGCTCTTAACCATGCTGGTTATTCAGCTCAGGGAGGCATAGGAGGAGTTCCTCCATCTCATACTATTGCGCCATTTCGTACCAGGTGAGTGGTCCAATGGCAATGCACCAGTGTGTGGCTATTTGTGCTGCCACCCTCTTGCCCACTGCAACAATCTTTTTACTCTCCTTGTGAAGCGGTGGAGAGACTCCTGTGCCCTGGGATGTTTCCATGGAGTGTGGACCATGAGGGAGCCAGGCAGAACATGGGCGCAGATGTAGGGTGGGTCATTAGGAGAGTTTTTTTTTGTTGACCCTCTGTGTGATGACCTGAGCCTTTACTGGGTCGTCTTTGAAGGTCTCTAGCGCTGTCTTGAACATCCCTTTCAGCATGGAGAAGAACTGGAGGGTGCATAGTGTTTTTGAAAGTGTCTCGACTCAATCCACTCAGCACATAAAAAAAAAACCAGCACAATATTTGACTTAGTTGTCCTATGATTACCAAATAAACAGGTTACTAGTAATACCGGTTATTTGCTGCACTTACAAATAGCACAAGTATGATATTGAGAGCTACATACAAAGAATATGCCCCTAAAAAAGCAGCAAAACTGATTCTGTTCAAAATGAAGTGGCATATCGATGCAAGACTGCTGCAGCAATCTTATTTGTTTTCCATTTCCTTACTTTTTTCCCCCTGAATCTGAAACGGTCTTTTCACTTGTACATTACAAGATGCATTTGTAGTACATTTTCAATGCCGCTACAAAATGTCTTCAGGCTTTACCCAAAAATGCAGTTTACGAATATTGTTCAGAAGATTTTAGAGCAGAACGCATAGAAAGAAATATCTTTAAAAAACTATGCCTGGCATACAGTGCTTCTATTAAGAATGTTTTTTTAAAAAGCATATACCACTAAGACCGCCTTCATTTCAGTAACTGAGGGTATGTGATGTCCAACAGCTCATCCCAAACTAGAATAACGAACAGAATAACTTCTTTAAAGAGTGTGCCAAACAACTTTAGAGTCGTGCCACATGAGCATCGTAGATTAGCCCTACACAGCAGCTGCAAAGATGAGTATTTGCTGACGTCTGCACTACAGCAGTTTGGAAAATCCAAAGCTTTAACTAAGCATAAGATGTAAATAGCTGTTTGAGAACCAAGTGGCCTCACTACACAGGCGCTAGGCCACTAAGACAAGTGGAGCAGTTTATTGGAAACAAAGAAAAGTTACCATGCGCAGGTCCTTCCTATAGTTGTTCTTGCGAATGATGTGACGTAGGCTGCTCAGGGTAGCCCGGGCATTCTTGTTAATGGTGATTCTTTCATAGGCGGAGACTGGTTTGCGCTGACCTAAGGAAAGAATGTATAACCAGTAAAAACAAATTCGTGGAGAAAAAAATGGCACAAAGACGGGATAGAAAACTGGCATCCTCTACAAAACTAGCTTTAGTCTTCGTATTTGTTTAGTATTCGTAAACTATCCAGGACAGCCCTGTGAATTATTTAAGATAGTGGTTCTTAACCGGTGACGCAATGCCTGCTCAGGGAGTCTGCGACTGTTTGAAAAATTAAATATTAGCACATTTATTAAGTACATATACATAAAAAGCAAACTGAAAGTTTTAAAACACTCAGTAAATGTGAAGGAATTCTGAATTGGAAGCTAAGAATTACGTTGTTATACTCTTCATTTGTGGAGAAGCGCAAGTAAAGCGAATGGACTCTAGTAAGGATGATTGGTGGCCCATATTGAAACAGCACTGGTATGCACAGAAAAAAAGATTATGCAGAGCTCTAAGGATGTTCGAGGAGGCTCAACACCCTCCACAGTTCACTCGTACCTAATTACACATCTAACTTTCACAATGACACGTTAATAATGTCAAGCTAAAGATGTTCTACCAACGGCAGCAATATAACAGCCCCACATTTCAGTTCTGCTAGTAGAGATTCCCAGATTGCACTAAGGCATGAGCAGATGCTCTTAAAAATAAACAGTGGCACACCTGCTCGTTTCTTCAGAACCACAATGACTCCTTTTCCATCAGCTGCCGGCTCCACACCGACTGTTTTCCTGTGGATGAGTCCATTGTAACGGAAAGAGTTCCTGGCCTTCAGATTGTTGGGTTCCTTTAAATGAATAACAAAATATCTATCACCGCATGATGAAAAAAACGAATGTGGTGTACCGAGGGGCACAGAATTCAGCGTGATCACGCCTGCCATGAAAACTGCTGTCCAGGTCACAAAGGGTAAATAAGCAAGCTTTAGATAAAAATCAAAAAAATGACATAGCAAAATTATGTATCTGGGTGAATCGATCATTCAAGCACAATACGATACAGTCAGATAAAATGTGTTAAGACACCAATTTATTTGCCTCCATTTATAAAACTAAGAAATTCCTACCGCTTAAATGTTTTCTCTTGCATCCCATATGTAACACATTGGTATCGACCCACATCCATAGTTAAACTTACCGTACTGTAAACCTGCTTGTTCCGTTTAATCAGGAAGCTGGAGCAATTGCGAACAATCATCCATTGCAGTTGGGCAGACATCTTCACACCTACAAAAAATAAAAATACAAGTTTCGGAAAAACGTAGTTTATACATGAGCACTTGGCTATTTCATTAATCTAGACTGCTTTTACATGGCAGGTGCCATAGTAAACAGAAGAGGAGCACGCATTGCAACCACCTGCACCTACAACCATAGTTGGCCTTGAGCACACAAGTCTCTTGCTATATGGTAAGTTATACTGTTATACATTTAGGCCTGCAGTTCCTAACCTGGAGTTGGTGGGCCCCTGGGGTCCGCAACACAAACTAGGGGTCAACGATGGTTTCGAAAATAAAAACCAGCAGATTGATATTGTATATACATAAATATCTTTAAATGACAATTTCAAATTGTAAGCAAAAATTAAGTTGGCACGCTTATCTTGATTCGTGGGGTTGCCTTATTGACTTCAACTGAAACATTGGTATTAACCAACTAAGAGCATGCATTAGGAGCAAAAAAGACAAGGCACTATGCTAGAGTCTAGCTAGCACATTGTGCTATCTTTTAGAACTAAAACTAGATTTTCAACAGCTGTTCCTTCCCAGTAAAATGATGATTTTGGCATTGTTTTGTGTGTGAATTAAATGTACCGTAATCTGTGTACTTGTCTGATGTATATTTGTTTATCTAGCTTCCAGAAGTGATGCAGTGGAGGTACACAGTAGTCAAAAGGTTATAAACTGGCGATTTGGGCGCTTCGAGGCTGGACTGAATGGCACACTTGAAAGAACCTTTATAAGTATGTGAATGAGGTATTCGTTCTTTTGTCACTAAATGGTTCAAAGTGAAAAATAAAATAGCAAATAGTTAAAGAAAAAGTAAAACGTGTTGGGTTAAAGATAAACCAATTCGATACAATGCCCAATTGTGTCTTCACGGCATGTAAGAGATATGGACTAACTTTAACAAGTGCAAAATACCCCTATAACTCCAGGTACGAAGCACAGAGAATTTGCGTTATGACCGGTGCGACATGATTTACGGAAGGGATGATATTACAGTTACAGTTCTCATCTCGAAAAGGTACGGACATCACTCTTCCCTGGGGTGCCAGGAACAGCGTAGTCAAATGGAATCCTAAGCTGCATTTCAGAATTAAAGGATTGGGCAAACCTTAACTCTCGTGGCCGGTATACAAAAGAGCTATGGTCCTCCCATACACCTGCAACCATTTTCTTTGTCTTGCTAGATTCAACTTTAGACAACTGCAGTTCATTTAATCAAGAATGGGCAACATGCATGGCAACAAAATTGAAATACAAGCACAACCTCTAAATCCAATCAGAAGACAACACATTGGTAGCCACCACACATGTAGAAAATGTGTCACAGAACAGGAGAGACCATTCCTGTAATGTGCGCTTGAAAGTGGAGGCGGTGCAGCAAACTGAAAAGTCAGAAAAAAGAAATGGCCCACGATAAACAATACTTGCATAGGCCTACCTTCATATCATGGCGCAGGAGTAAGGCACGGGCAGTCTTAAATGGGGCTGATAGACCAGAAAGAACTACAAGGTGACAACGGCAACATTGATAAGTGTCAGAACTGTCACCAGGCCAGATTCAGCTCCTCAATGTGAATGAAGCCCAGACAAGCATCCTAAATACCTAAATTTTAAACTTATTGAACAAGGTAAACTATGTTATGATTAGCTGCAGGAAGCTAGAATAGCCATCCATTTCGAAAGCAGACTGGCTTTGCGCACACTCGTTTTTGCTCATTCTCCTGTCTTTGGGTAGGACTGAATTACCTTTGCTTAATTGGTCGCAATCCAGATGTGCAAGATAAACGTAAAGCAGGATGTTAACAATAATGTATACCAAAACACACAGGAAAGGGCTTCTTTTGACACACCCTCTTCTGTCACAGTGCACTCAACAGACTGGAGATGCAGGGAAATCTTAGGTCACACTTAAGCCTCTTCAGCCACACTGGGAAGAATAGCTTTTTAGGACGTGTAGCATTCATTCTAGGGGATATTCGAATGTTCCACACTAAAGTTTCCACGTGATTATGTGCAAATATACCCTCTTAGAATTCAGACAAATATGTTATCTGCTTCAAAGAGCTCTTTCTGTGAGTAGAGTTGTGTCACGTTACTGAACAGGGAGTGATTCAGGATGTTCGACAAATCTTGCACCCAAGTTTCATTGCAAGAAGCGCTAACAATGATTTTGGTCAAGTCATTTTGGAAGGCACTTCTCTAATGTTGATTTGTCACCTTTCTGTTCTTTGCTGTATTTGGGTGTCAAACTCGTGCTGAGGTAAAACCTTTCCCCAGAGAGTGTCAACGTGAAAAAATGACAAAATAATGAGGCAATACTGTGACAATCTTGCTGCATAATTTAGTCAACACTGCCAAATAATTTAGTCCATTCCTGCCACAAAATTCCAGTGGCCCCGGCTGTGTCCAAAGTCCCATCCTTCTAGCAAACAAGCATTGGCAAAGCCACTGGATCTCGCCATGATAACATAAGTACCAATCTGTTGGCTTTGCTGTTTGAAAAGTGGTGCTTACATGTCAAAATAATATTTCAAAATACTGGTGTCAAAGCAAAAACATCTTAAAGTACCTCAAAACTACAGTGAACTCAGTGTTTTTAATATTTATAAATGGCATGGTTTATTTTTCATATGCTTTTCACTCTGGAAACTGAGCAGAATTTAAAAAATAGGGAATTGACATATTTTAAAGGGTGACGCTTGCCTACTTTCCACAGGATTCAAACATTTGGTCCTCTGTGGTAGCCAAGGGAGCAGATTTATGGACCGCCAAGAAAAGTGTCATGTGTAGTTCACCTTTTGCCCCAGACGCCAGCTGAGCGCAGTAGATGGCACTCCACCAGCGTCAGAAAAACATGTGAAAAGAAACATCTCCCTTTGAGTCAGAGTGAAAAAAAGAAGTTCCCTAAATGCAAGCAGTGGAAGGTCACAGCCAGCCAATCAAGTGGACTAAACAGAGTTTAAACTATAGGACAGGGACAAACAAGAGGAAGAAGCAGGCAAACGAGGAAGACAAAGCCAACCAATAGTCACTTTAATTAGGTAACAATGGGTATTCCACACTGTCTGGTATTCTAACCCTAAAAAGAAAAATACCGAAAGGAGCGCTGCAAGTACTGAGAAGCCTTCGTGTTCCTCCATTTGTCTCAATTTCTATTTTGAACTTATTGGCAGCATGGTACTGGTAGTTCTGTTTTCTACATACACTAAAAAGTAGACGAAAAGGATGAAGGACATGTGCATCTTACATAGGGCAATCTTGAGGTCCCAACCTTGAACTAACCAGTTGGTTTTTTAACCAAGCGCTCTTTGCGTACGGGGGTATCTGCTAATTACAATGTAACCACACAAAAAAAAACATAATAAAAGTCTTCTGACAAAAACCCGGCACTGACTGACGACTCGCGTGACGGGCTATGAGCATTTTGTGTTCAGTTTTGTAAAGCCGAACACCCATCCTTGAGACCCTCACGGGTGAGTAGCCGCGCTTTACAAACCCTGGTTGACCGATTGATTGTAATGCGGCGAGGACTCCAGCTGTTAAGCCAAATACACTGAGGGAAACCGTGTGTTGCACCAAGTATGCGTCCATGTGCACGAAGGTGTTCATAAACTGACACTTTAAAAAACTTTATCTTACAGGAAGCGACTCAAAGCACGTGTAAACGAAGCAAACGAAAACTATTCTAATACATTCAGCTGCTACACTACGTGAGGAGGCCCAAACGATTAGACTACAGTAAGGGGGGGGGGGGCAACTGATTCGCGATGAGGGTGTCATGGAAAAATATGGGGAATGCGTGTAACATAAGGCACTTCACGCCCGGTTTCACAAAATAACAATTTATTTACGGGATTCTAAGAAGCCCGATGGCGACTACACGTTACCTCTCTACTCGTTGGTCAGAGAAAAAGGAAAGGAAGTAGGCGGGGCGTGAGAGGCCTTATCACCTCCCTTCCTGTCCACAAGCACATGCGCGGGTGGAAGTTGCGTCAGAAGGTAAACATGAAAAGGGGACAGTCATTATAGCCTGCAAATAGCGCCATACGCTGCCGGTGGCGACTATGATAGGAACGAACTACAATTGTGCACAGACCCTCGCACATACATACCGTTTGTTTCAATTATCGACCACATTAGAAGCTGAGAAACACGATTCGCATTATTTGGTTCTGAGAATATTCTTACGCCTTTGAAAACGGTTACATTATTAACACGATAATAAAATACTTTTTCAAATGCTTGTCAGACATATTTCCTAAAACGTACATACGCTTATCTGTAGTTGTGCGTAGTGAAGTTTAGTGGGCCTGTTTTGCAATATAAATGATTCATTTGATTTTCAAATACCGCCAGTGTTTCTTTGAATATGGTTATCAAGGGTGCAATTATTTCTGTTCCAACATGGCCTCCAGGTTTACCAGAACAGGAAATAGGTCAGTCTTTTGTCCCTTTTTATGGTGTGAAATTAACACAGCAGCCATGTTGAAACAGACACGAGATCCGCTTGGGGTTACTAGTATGGCCATCGGAGGTTCCTGGATGTAGAAAATTCTTCGACGGAGCGAGGTATAACCAAAATGCTTTTAGTTTGGGAAACTGCTGAGACTTAGCAGTGATTGGGGAGGAGGACCAAAGGTGTAAAATAGAAAAAAAGTTCAAGGTTTCTCATGGCGGTTGTTTTTCAAAGTTTTGAAGTTGTTTCGTGGTTTTACGTGTGAGTAGATCAGATGGTCTTGTTTTAACATTTTCATTTTTAGCATAGCTAAGGAAAATTCATTTTATTTTAAGTTTATTTCTATAGCGAGGAGTCTTTTATTAGTAATACGCTGTTATTACAGAAATTGAGCTGTAGGGGTGGGTGTAATTTTACTTATCTTTTCTTTGTGTAGAGTCTGTTCAGTGTAACCATTGCATATTGGTTGTCTTTAGGTGGTTTGATGGTTGTCATTTGCTTCGAAACCCTGGCCTTTCTTTTGACACATTAATTGTATTGTCTTGGAAGAAGTAGGCATTGACAGCTAAACATTGTTACAGACAAGCGCAGAGCTCTCCGGTTTCCCAGGACCATGTGTGATTAGCTCCTTCAGTTCACGTTTATTTTTTTGCAGTCTGTGGCCTGTGGTCCTGGTTTTATAAAGTGGTAAACAGGACTGACTACAAATACCAACGTGTAATGAGAAAAAAACATTAAACTGGATGTACTACACACGTATGGCCTGGAGGACTTGAGAGTTCTGCTGGTGTTTCCATTTTTAGGTCTTGTCTGGGACCGCATGAGCTGTCACTTGCAAGATATTTTGTTTACCTACAGGAGACTTGGAGCCTGCACATTCCTTACCATTGGTTGGCTTCTTTGTTACTTTCATTTCCTTGCTTCTTATTGGACAGCTGCAGCTAGTCTTCCTTCTTCTTAATGTGTTTGTCCCTCCCCTGGACCATGAACGCATTACTTGTCCTTCTACTACTACTTTTGGTGGGGACAACATTTTTATTTGCATTTAAGCAATCTACCACCTTCCCTGTTGTTGCTTCCCCCTTCCTGTCCATGCTGTTATTCTCCCCGCCCCACCCTCTGACCCAGCCCTGCCAAGTATAATGCATTGGCGGTTAAACTAATGCAAGTGAGGTCATTTTCCCACATCACCGCACGTACCCACATTGTCACGCATGTTTCAGCTGCTTTCCTTGTGCTGTGATGATTCTCGACAGCACTACTAAAGTTTAGCGCTGGGCCATATAGAGTTAAATTATTCCAGAAGCTAATATGGCTTTGTAAGCATTCAGCTGCTGCTCAGAGACCACAGAGTGGTGTTGTCATAGTCACAGGCTCTAAATTTCTCTACTTCAGCAAGGCGTGTGTCCGATGGAAGATGCACTTTAAGCTCGCAGGCTATCTTGCTGAACACAGTCTGTCGGAAGGGTATGGGATTCAGTCCGTGACCAGATCTGTGCCATGCTCTAAAAACAGGGGAGAGATAAAGAGAGGCTTCTATTCATGCTATTTTTAGGTCTCACCTGGCGTTGCAGCGTGCATGCGCTGCTCGCTCTGCGAGGGCTTCTTGGAATCGATACAGTTTCAGAAGGGGACTTTAAGCCACGCCCCTCTTTTCCATTGGCTTGCGTCATCGTTTATGTTAAACGCTGGCGCGTGATTGGAAATCGGGCTTTTTTGTTACCACCCTGTCCAATTTTAGGACGGCCCATCTGGACAGGCCGACCCCATCTTTGTTTGGCGTGACGTAGGAGGGTGTGCTGCTAGCTCTGTTTACGGGAAACGCTGGCTCCTCATTGGAAATCCTACCAGCTCCTCCCTCCCCTTCCCCCCATCCAAAAGCAAACTCCCCAGAGTTGCGCTGTTCATTGTTCATGGGCTTCCTGAGGCGGAGGGCAAAGTTAGCCGCGCCGTAAGTTTAATTGGAGCTCATGTCGCTTTAGGGCGAGTGATGCGTGCAGAGGGGTAGAGCGAGTCAGGGGGCAGTTTGGGTGAGCAAGATGCTGCCATACCTTCGTGTCGTGTTCCTCCTTCAAAGGCTTGCCGTGAGTATTACTTAATCTGGAGACGCCGTACACCTTCACGTGCGTTGCTCCCAAGTATTACACCTTTCTCGGCTCTTTTCATTTTCACCCTGGTCCCGTATGTTTGATTGCAGCCTTCATTTCAATGCACTTTCCAAAGCTACCGTGTTTCTTTCTCATGTCTAAATAGCTCATCATCAGATGAGATATTTGGGGTCTGGGACTTGTAGTCCTCACTTCCTAACGATAGAATGCAATGACAAACCCTGGCTGAATAGGAAACTCGCAGCTGTATCTTTGAACAAAGGCGCTCACCTTTGATTCAGACAGAGAAGGATGGAGGATTGTGCCTTTTCAAATTCTGATGTATTTTTGATAAATGATTTCCAAGCGTTCTTTGGTGATTTTCAAATGCATAATATTTATTTGTATTCTCATGCATAGGGCACAAACAAAGTAAAGAAACAGCCGACACGTGTTTCGCCCATATGGCCCATCGGCCGAGGGCTTTTTCAAGGCTGAAAAGGGGTAGGTGTAAAGGAAAAGGGTTTATTGAGGGTTGGGGGGCAGGGAAAACGCACATATGAGAGAGTAGTTAAGATTGGGATTGGTTTTAGAAAAGGTGGAAAGTGAAAGTTAAAAGTTTGAGTGACAAGGAACAGGAGAGGGGGGGTGGTAATGGGTAAGGTACAAGAGACCAAAAAAAAAAAAAAAAACAATTTCACAAAATTATTCATGGTATAATAATCCACAGTTCTGCATGTGAAACATAAGACTAGTATTGAGAGAAATCAGATATGGTCATCAAGATGATATATATATAACATATAGCACACATAACATGAGACCAATATTGAGCGAAAATAAATATGGTCATCAAGATGATACATATATAGTCAGTCATCATTAGGTCACAGTCATATTTTCAATGTAAAATAGATTAGAATGATACATCATTATGTACATAATTCCAAATTGAGCGTTCAAAGAATGGGGTTACAGGTATGATCATTAAAGTGAGTCATGTGCAATCCATCATAAATTAACGTGTAAAATCACAAGGCCCTATATTCGGTACAAGGTTAGTTAGAAATGTGCAATATGCCACAATATGATACAGAATACAAAACCTAATATTTCACATATATTGGGCCCTAGGACTTTAGGTTGCATCATCCTGTTCTGGTAATGTAAGCCATTACTTAACGAACATATAAAAATATGGGAAGAAAGCCGCGTACGATGGGGAAGCAGAAAGGAAAATGTATCTGATATCGTATCTCGGTCAGTCACCCTAAAAGAGTATGAATGTAATTTCAACAAAACACAGTGGCAGGATAATTAGACATGGTTTGGGGCTGTCTACAAGGGTTCATTAAGCAGATACAAAAGAATAAAAAAGCACCTTTCAACAAGCAGCGCTTACCAGGGTTCGTGGCAGACGGTCGTGTGTCTAAAATAAGAAAATATACTTAAGGTCATGAAATAGTAAATCTCTGAAACGGAGGCTATTGAAATCTAATCCTAGAAAATATCATGTTACAGCCTTTATGTGCAGTTAAAAGTGGTTAAACAAAAAATCCGAAGGTGAATTAAATTGGACGAGGGATGCTGTTTAACACATGCAAGAAATGAAAGAGAGCTGCAGAGGGCTTTTGGTGGCTATTTATTTACGCGCTGAAAAACGAAAAGCAGGTGAACAAAGTTGAACAAGGAAGCCAACAGTGAATTAGATTGAAAGAGGGATGCTGTTCTACAAAGGCAAGAAGTGAAAGAGAGCCGCAGTGGGCTTGTGGTAGCTCTTAGTTTACGCGCTGAAAAACGAAGGTTAGTATTTCATCATGGCTTTTAACAATTCTATATTAAAGCACGCACTAGAAGACAGAAGTTAAAGTATTGTCATGTGTATGAAGCAGCCGGTTCAGGCGGGGTTGAAGTCCCCTTTAACCTCGAAGTCTCTGAAACAGAGGCTATTGAAATTTAATCCTAGGAAATATCACGTTGCAGCCTTTTTGTGCAGTTAAAAGAGGTTAAACAGGATTAAAAGAGGGATGCTGTATGATACAGGCGAGAGATGAAAGAGAGCTGCAGGGGGCTTTTAGTAGCTATTTGTTTACGCGCTGAAAAACGAAAGGCAGTTACACAAAGTAAACAAGGGGGCCGACAGTGAATTGGATTGAAAGAGGGATGATGTTTAACACAGGCGAGAAATGAAAGAGAGCTGCAGTGGGCTTTTGGTAGCTCTTTATTTACACGCTAAAAAAACGAAAGTAAGTGTTTTATCATAGCTCTTACCTAGAAGTAAGGTGAACAGGTCTCTGCGGTCCCAGGAACAAACAGAGTTACAGGGCACATCAGCAGTTATAGACCCTGACTCATCTCCTGACGTCAGAGTCAGTAATTGGTCAGGATGTGTTGCTAGTTGCAGAGCAACTGAAGAGTTACTTAAGTCCATGAGCTATGTAACAGCGCTAACTAACATTATAAATTTATGTCGCAAATATGAAGAATGAAATAATCAAAATGATTCTGCAGCAAATAAGGGAGAAGTATTAGAAAAGAGTATTCTATATTAAAATTGTTAATCTAAGAAGTGCAAGGGAGAAAAAAAAAAAAAAAATATATATATATATATATATATATATATATATATATATATATATATTGTTTAAAGATGGCTAATGAAAGAACAGCATACTAGGAGATGCATTAGGGATAGTCACTACAAAAGAATGAAAAAGCACGTTATAACAAGAAACGCTTACCATGGTTCGTGGCAAACGGTCGTATGTCTTAAATAAAAAAATATCTATATTTAAGGTCATGCAATGACAAATCTCTGAAATGGAGGCTATTGAGATCTAATCCTAGGAAATATCATGTTACAACCTTTATGTGCAATTGAATTGAACGAGGGATGCTGTTTAACACAGGCGAGAGGTGAAAGAGAGCTGCAGTGGACTTCTGGTAGCTATTTGTTTAACCGCTGAAAAACGAAAAGGCAGTTTAGCAAAGGTGGATCAAGTTATACTTATCATAAGTGTGATGACGTGGAGTTCCATAGGAGGGTCCTGTTGAGCATCCTGAGATCTATAGTGTTAAGTAGTATAAAAGAAAGGAAGACGGGAAGGTCCACAACTGCCACCGCAAAAAATCAATAGGTTAATGAATTTTGGGGTCACCACATGTGTATCAGAGGAAGAAGTAGGGGAGCAAATGAAAGAAACACAGCAGGAGGGTTGTTGTAAAGTTTACAGGTATTAAGTAGGTAGGCAAGTAAGCTCAGAAGTGTTGTCTGATAAATGATTGGCATTGGTTATACAGTTATAGCGTAGGCAGGCAGACACGCTCAGCAATGTTGTCTGGTACACTGTAGAAAAGACTGGCATTGGCTATACAGTTATGATCAGTTAATACAACCAGTAGTGCATTTCTGCATCTTTGTTGAGTCCTTGTGTCGTGGCGTTCAGACGCATTATATACTCGCTCTCTTTCCGCCTCATGGTAAGCTCTCGATTGCCTCCTCTGGAGGCTGGTTTCTAATCTCCAGACCGAAAAATTTAAAAGTCTTTTTATGTGGGTGAGCTTCTTCAAAGTGTTCAGTCAGTGGGGGTCCCACCTCATCTTTGTTGATGTTACGGTAGTGTTCCAGGATTCTTGTTTTAAGTGCCCTAATTGTACTGCCTATGTAGATTTTATTGCAGGGGCAGATTATGATGTAGATGGTATATGTTGATGTGCAAGTAATCCAGTCAGTGATTCGAAGGGTGGTGTGTGAGTCATGTTTGTATTCCACCTGTTTATTGGCTCCCAATTTGCATGCATTGCAGTCGTGGCAGATGTAGAAGCCACAGGGCTTGGTCAAGAAATGTGTTTTGGGTTTGTTCCGTTTATCCACAAATTCTGATTTGCACAGGATTTGTTTAAGATTTTGGCTCTCCTGAAGCCCATTTGGGGGAATTTCTCCATCTGGTTGGTTAAAGATGAGTTACTGGTCAGGAGATACCAATGTCTCTTCAAAGTCTTTCTGATACAGTGATGTCCATTATGGTAATCCGTAAGGAACCTGATTTTGTTAGAATTCTCATTTCTTGTGACATCTTTGGGTTTGAGTAGATCATCTCTTGATAGTTTTTCGCATTCTTTGGATGTTTTCTCCAGCAGTTGACTTGGATATCCTCGGTTGAGTAGCCTATTCGTCAGATGGTCTGAACTTTCTTTGTACGCATGGAGCTGGCTACAGTTCCTTCTCATTCTTTGGTACTCCCCTTTCGGGATATTCTGAATGGTTTTTTGTGGGTGGCAACTGTCCGCCCGGAGGATTGAGTTGGCTGAGGTGGGTTTGCGAAATGTCTTGGTTTGTAGTTTGTTGTCCTCCACGTAAATGGTTATATCTAGAAAATCTATTTGGGTGGGAGAAATGGTACTGGTTGTTTGGATATTCCATCTATTAGTGTTAATATTGTGCAAGAATTCTTTAAGTATGGATTCAGGTCCCTGCCAGATGCACAGAATATCGTCGATATACCGCCCCCAATATATTATGTGGGGGGTGTACTTGGTAAATTTATCGTCCCACAGCCAGTATTTCTCAACCAGTTCCATAAGGATGCAGGCATACGGTGGGGCGAATTTAGCTCCCATTGCGCTCCCTTGAGTTTGTAGAAAATATTTGGAGTTGAATGTAAAAACATTGTTTGTAAGGCAGAAATGTAGCATATCAAGAATCATCTCATTAGACTCTAGGAAATGAACTGGTTTGGTAGCTAATGATTTACGAACTGCCTCCATTCCATCCTTATGGCGGATTGAAGTGTAGAGACTGACCACATCAATGGTGGCCAGCAGACAATCGTCATTCCATGGGATATTGTTCAATTTGAGGAGGACATCTTTTGTGTCCCGAATATACGATGGTAGGTCCTTCATGAATGGTTGTAATTGATAATCAATATATTCTCCCAATTTGGAGCATACAGAGTTAATGCCCGCAATGATGGGTCTCCCTGGTGGATTGGTCTTACATTTGTGTATTTTTGGCAGGAGGTATAATGTTGGCATAGTTGGATGTTCTATGTAAAGTTCATTGCGTTCCTCCAGGGTTAATAGATTTTGCATATACCATGTATCTAGTTTCTTTTTTAGATCTTCCTGTGTTTTGAATGTGGGATTGGTGGATAATTCTCGATAGCAGGTAGTGTCTTTCAATTGTCTGTGAGCTTCCGCTATGTAGTCATCCGTGTGTTGTAGTACTACGTTGCCCCCTTATCCGCTTCTTTAATCACCACCTCTGGGAGATTCCTCAATTCGTTAAGGGCCTTAAGTTCGTCCTTTGGTAAGTTATGTGGGAGAAAGCTTTTTCTTCTTTGGTATTTTCGATGTTCAGCAGTTAGGTCTTGAGAAACCGCTGTGTAAAATAAGTCAATTGTATTGCCTGGTGGTAGTTGGGGGCAGAAAGTTGATTTTGAAGTAATCTTGCTGGCAGTGGGGTAAGCTGTGTCTATACCCAATTCATATGCTAATGTCAGAGAAGTTGTTTGGTCTCCTGGATCATCAGCTAGGGTAGTCAGTAGGTGTATATTCTCTAAATCTTGGACTGACAGGGGACTGGTAATTGGTGTTAAGCTTTCCTTCCGGATAGGTGGTCTATTGTGAAAAAAGGACATCAGCTTGAGTTTTCGAGTAAATTTGTACAGATCTATCATAGTTCTGGTGAGATCCCAAAATGCTGTAGGGCAAAAAGATAAGCCCCTATTGAGAATTTCTGCTTGTGCAGTGGTATTGTGATGGTCCGAGATATTGACCATCAGGTTGAGCGTTCCTTCGGTTCTGTTTCCTGCTTTTTCCTCGCTCTGGTTGTAACTCCTGCGGTTGGTTTTGGCGTTGAAGTACTTTGGGTGTTTTCTGATGGGATTCTGGTATCCTGGTTGGGTTGATTTCGGAATCCTAAGCGATGCCGTCGGACCTCCTCTAAAAAATTGACCCCTACTTTAACTGTGGTGGCTACGGTTTCAGCTCCTGGTGATTCCGCTTCAGAGCTCGTGATTGTATCGTACGCTTGTCTTGTCAATGATGTTGATGCGCCTTTTGGAATATTATCGTAGCGTTTCGCAAAGGTGTACACTCGCCCGAGTTGGTAATCGATCTGATCTCTCCGAAATTTTCTGTTTTTCTTTGGATCAAATCTTCTTCATATTCGTCGATTATTCTGTTTAATATCTCATAATTTTTGGTTGTAATATCACCCCAGTTGGATTCTTCAATTTTCTTTGTAAATTCGTCTACTTCTTTTTTGTGTTTGATATGTTCTTCTTCTGCTATGTCTATTAGTTGGCGTATCATGTTATTGGAGGCCTCTCTCAGGTTTTCCTCCCATCTCGCAATCTGATCTGGTTTGGTTGTCTCTACAGGAGGGAAGATCAGTATCCGAAGTCCTCTGGGTATTCTTTCAGCTTCAAGATATTTCTTTAAACTGGCAGCTTCCCACCATTTGGTAGTTTCCTTTTTTAAGGCTTTCTCCAAGGCTTGAAAGGTAGATTTAGCAGAGTTGGAATTCAATCTACTTGGTTGCACAGACGTTGCGGACGTAGAGAAAATCTCGTCTATTCTTCGGTTTCGGTGTTCTCTTCGATCCCTGCAGGTGGCCATAGAGCCAATTCACAGATTTGTTTCTGCCGTAGTTATTCTTTTGAGATAGTGGGCAACGTAGCGCATAGAAGACCAGATCTTTTATTGTAGGTAACTGTAATGGGTGGAGAAATCTGGGTTTATGTGCTACAATTGTCAGGGCCCAGTCTTAGTGATGGCACATTCCTCACAAATGGCTACACCCAAAAGCCATTGTAGGGTAAGTTTAGAGAAGGATGGAGGATTGTGCCTTTTCAAATTCTGATGTATTTTTGATAAATGATTTCCAAGCGTTCTTTGGTGATTTTCAAATGCATAATATTTATTTGTATTCTCATGCATAGGGCACAAACAAAGTAAAGAAACAGCCGACACGTGTTTCGCCCATATGGCCCATCGGCCGAGGGCTTTTTCAAGGCAGGGTTCGTGGCAGACGGTCGTGTGTCTAGAAGTAAGGTGAACAGGTCTCTGCGGTCCAATTTTTTAGAGGAGGTCCGACGGCATCGCTTAGGATTCCGAAATCAACCCAACCAGGATACCAGAATCCCATCAGAAAACACCCAAAGTACTTCAACGCCAAAACCAACCGCAGGAGTTACAACCAGAGCGAGGAAAAAGCAGGAAACAGAACCGAAGGAACGCTCAACCTGATGGTCAATATCTCGGACCATCACAATACCACTGCACAAGCAGAAATTCTCAATAGGGGCTTATCTTTTTGCCCTACAGCATTTTGGGATCTCACCAGAACTATGATAGATCTGTACAAATTTACTCGAAAACTCAAGCTGATGTCCTTTTTTCACAATAGACCACCTATCCGGAAGGAAAGCTTAACACCAATTACCAGTCCCCTGTCAGTCCAAGATTTAGAGAATATACACCTACTGACTACCCTAGCTGATGATCCAGGAGACCAAACAACTTCTCTGACATTAGCATATGAATTGGGTATAGACACAGCTTACCCCACTGCCAGCAAGATTACTTCAAAATCAACTTTCTGCCCCCAACTACCACCAGGCAATACAATTGACTTATTTTACACAGCGGTTTCTCAAGACCTAACTGCTGAACATCGAAAATACCAAAGAAGAAAAAGCTTTCTCCCACATAACTTACCAAAGGACGAACTTAAGGCCCTTAACGAATTGAGGAATCTCCCAGAGGTGGTGATTAAAGAAGCGGATAAGGGGGCAACGTAGTACTACAACACACGGATGACTACATAGCGGAAGCTCACAGACAATTGAAAGACACTACCTGCTATCGAGAATTATCCACCAATCCCACATTCAAAACACAGGAAGATCTAAAAAAGAAACTAGATACATGGTATATGCAAAATCTATTAACCCTGGAGGAACGCAATGAACTTTACATAGAACATCCAACTATGCCAACATTATACCTCCTGCCAAAAATACACAAATGTAAGACCAATCCACCAGGGAGACCCATCATTGCGGGCATTAACTCTGTATGCTCCAAATTGGGAGAATATATTGATTATCAATTACAACCATTCATGAAGGACCTACCATCGTATATTCGGGACACAAAAGATGTCCTCCTCAAATTGAACAATATCCCATGGAATGACGATTGTCTGCTGGCCACCATTGATGTGGTCAGTCTCTACACTTCAATCCGCCATAAGGATGGAATGGAGGCAGTTCGTAAATCATTAGCTACCAAACCAGTTCATTTCCTAGAGTCTAATGAGATGATTCTTGATATGCTACATTTCTGCCTTACAAACAATGTTTTTACATTCAACTCCAAATATTTTCTACAAACTCAAGGGAGCGCAATGGGAGCTAAATTCGCCCCACCGTATGCCTGCATCCTTATGGGACTGGTTGAGAAATACTGGCTGTGGGACGATAAATTTACCAAGTACACCCCCCACATAATATATTGGGGGCGGTATATCGACGATATTCTGTGCATCTGGCAGGGACCTGAATCCATACTTAAAGAATTCTTGCACAATATTAACACTAATAGATGGAATATCCAAACAACCAGTACCATTTCTCCCACCCAAATAGATTTTCTAGATATAACCATTTACGTGGAGGACAACAAACTACAAACCAAGACATTTCGCAAACCCACCTCAGCCAACTCAATCCTCCGGGCGGACAGTTGCCACCCACAAAAAACCACTCAGAATATCCCGAAAGGGGAGTACCAAAGAATGAGAAGGAACTGTAGCCAGCTCCATGCGTACAAAGAAAGTTCAGACCATCTGACGAATAGGCTACTCAACCGAGGATATCCAAGTCAACTGCTGGAGAAAACATCCAAAGAATGCGAAAAACTATCAAGAGATGATCTACTCAAACCCAAAGATGTCACAAGAAATGAGAATTCTAACAAAATCAGGTTCCTTACGGATTACCATAATGGACATCACTGTATCAGAAAGACTTTGAAGAGACATTGGTATCTCCTGACCAGTAACTCATCTTTAACCAACCAGATGGAGAAATTCCCCAAATGGGCTTCAGGAGAGCCAAAAATCTTAAACAAATCCTGTGCAAATCAGAATTTGTGGATAAACGGAACAAACCCAAAACAAATTTCTTGACCAAGCCCTGTGGCTTCTACATCTGCCACGACTGCAATGCATGCAAATTGGGAGCCAATAAACAGGTGGAATACAAACATGACTCACACACCACCCTTCGAATCACTGACTGGATTACTTGCACATCAACATATACCATCTACATCATAATCTGCCCCTGCAATAAAATCTACATAGGCAGTACAATTAGGGCACTTAAAACAAGAATCCTGGAACACTACCGTAACATCAACAAAGATGAGGTGGGACCCCCACTGACTGAACACTTTGAAGAAGCTCACCCACATAAAAAGACTTTTAAATTTTTCGGTCTGGAGATTGTGAAACCAGCCTCCAGAGGAGGCAATCGAGAGCTTACCATGAGGCGGAAAGAGAGCGAGTATATAATGCGTCTGAACGCCACGACACAAGGACTCAACAAAGATGCAGAAATGCACTACTGGTTGTATTAACTGATCATAACTGTATAGCCAATGCCAGTCTTTTCTACAGTGTACCAGACAACATTGCTGAGCGTGTCTGCCTGCCTACGCTATAACTGTATAACCAATGCCAATCATTTATCAGACAACACTTCTGAGCTTACTTGCCTACCTACTTAATACCTGTAAACTTTACAACAACCCTCCTGCTGTGTTTCTTTCATTTGCTCCCCTACTTCTTCCTCTGATACACATGTGGTGACCCCAAAATTCATTAACCTATTGATTTTTGCGGTGGCAGTTGTGGACCTTCCCGTCTTCCTTTCTTTTATACTACTTAACACTATAGATCTCAGGATGCTCAACAGGACCCTCCTATGGACCTCCACGTCATCACACTTATGATAAGTATAACTTGATCCACCTTTGCTAAACTGCCTTTTCGTTTTTCAGCGGTTAAACAAATAGCTACCAGAAGTCCACTGCAGCTCTCTTTCACCTCTCGCCTGTGTTAAACAGCATCCCTCGTTCAATTCAATTGCACATAAAGGTTGTAACATGATATTTCCTAGGATTAGATCTCAATAGCCTCCATTTCAGAGATTTGTCATTGCATGACCTTAAATATAGATATTTTTTTATTTAAGACATACGACCGTTTGCCACGAACCATGGTAAGCGTTTCTTGTTATAACGTGCTTTTTCATTCTTTTGTAGTGACTATCCCTAATGCATCTCCTAGTATGCTGTTCTTTCATTAGCCATCTTTAAACAATATATATATATATATATATATATATATATATATATATATATATATATATATTTATTTTTTTTTTTTTCTCCCTTGCACTTCTTAGATTAACAATTTTAATATAGAATACTCTTTTCTAATACTTCTCCCTTATTTGCTGCAGAATCATTTTGATTATTTCATTCTTCATATTTGCGACATAAATTTATAATGTTAGTTAGCGCTGTTACATAGCTCATGGACTTAAGTAACTCTTCAGTTGCTCTGCAACTAGCAACACATCCTGACCAATTACTGACTCTGACGTCAGGAGATGAGTCAGGGTCTATAACTGCTGATGTGCCCTGTAACTCTGTTTGTTCCTGGGACCGCAGAGACCTGTTCACCTTACTTCTAGGTAAGAGCTATGATAAAACACTTACTTTCGTTTTTTTAGCGTGTAAATAAAGAGCTACCAAAAGCCCACTGCAGCTCTCTTTCATTTCTCGCCTGTGTTAAACATCATCCCTCTTTCAATCCAATTCACTGTCGGCCCCCTTGTTTACTTTGTGTAACTGCCTTTCGTTTTTCAGCGCGTAAACAAATAGCTACTAAAAGCCCCCTGCAGCTCTCTTTCATCTCTCGCCTGTATCATACAGCATCCCTCTTTTAATCCTGTTTAACCTCTTTTAACTGCACATAAAGGCTGCAACGTGATATTTCCTAGGATTAAATTTCAATAGCCTCTGTTTCAGAGACTTCGAGGTTAAAGGGGACTTCAACCCCGCCTGAACCGGCTGCTTCATACACATGACAATACTTTAACTTCTGTCTTCTAGTGCGTGCTTTAATATAGAATTGTTAAAAGCCATGATGAAATACTAACCTTCGTTTTTCAGCGCGTAAACTAAGAGCTACCACAAGCCCACTGCGGCTCTCTTTCACTTCTTGCCTTTGTAGAACAGCATCCCTCTTTCAATCTAATTCACTGTTGGCTTCCTTGTTCAACTTTGTTCACCTGCTTTTCGTTTTTCAGCGCGTAAATAAATAGCCACCAAAAGCCCTCTGCAGCTCTCTTTCATTTCTTGCATGTGTTAAACAGCATCCCTCGTCCAATTTAATTCACCTTCGGATTTTTTGTTTAACCACTTTTAACTGCACATAAAGGCTGTAACATGATATTTTCTAGGATTAGATTTCAATAGCCTCCGTTTCAGAGATTTACTATTTCATGACCTTAAGTATATTTTCTTATTTTAGACACACGACCGTCTGCCACGAACCCTGGTAAGCGCTGCTTGTTGAAAGGTGCTTTTTTATTCTTTTGTATCTGCTTAATGAACCCTTGTAGACAGCCCCAAACCATGTCTAATTATCCTGCCACTGTGTTTTGTTGAAATTACATTCATACTCTTTTAGGGTGACTGACCGAGATACGATATCAGATACATTTTCCTTTCTGCTTCCCCATCGTACGCGGCTTTCTTCCCATATTTTTATATGTTCGTTAAGTAATGGCTTACATTACCAGAACAGGATGATGCAACCTAAAGTCCTAGGGCCCAATATATGTGAAATATTAGGTTTTGTATTCTGTATCATATTGTGGCATATTGCACATTTCTAACTAACCTTGTACCGAATATAGGGCCTTGTGATTTTACACGTTAATTTATGATGGATTGCACATGACTCACTTTAATGATCATACCTGTAACCCCATTCTTTGAACGCTCAATTTGGAATTATGTACATAATGATGTATCATTCTAATCTATTTTACATTGAAAATATGACTGTGACCTAATGATGACTGACTATATATGTATCATCTTGATGACCATATTTATTTTCGCTCAATATTGGTCTCATGTTATGTGTGCTATATGTTATATATATATATCATCTTGATGACCATATCTGATTTCTCTCAATACTAGTCTTATGTTTCACATGCAGAACTGTGGATTATTATACCATGAATAATTTTGTGAAATTGTTTTTTTTTATTTTTTTGGTCTCTTGTACCTTACCCATTACCACCCCCCCTCTCCTGTTCCTTGTCACTCAAACTTTTAACTTTCACTTTCCACCTTTTCTAAAACCAATCCCAATCTTAACTACTCTCTCATATGTGCGTTTTCCCTGCCCCCCAACCCTCAATAAACCCTTTTCCTTTACACCTACCCCTTTTCAGCCTTGAAAAAGCCCTCGGCCGATGGGCCATATGGGCGAAACACGTGTCGGCTGTTTCTTTACTTTGTTTGTGCCCTATGCATGAGAATACAAATAAATATTATGCATTTGAAAATCACCAAAGAACGCTTGGAAATCATTTATCAAAAATAGATCAGAATTTGAAAAGGCACAATCCTCCATCCTTCTCTAAACTTACCCTACAATGGCTTTTGGGTGTAGCCATTTGTGAGGAATGTGCCATCACTAAGACTGGGCCCTGACAATTGTAGCACATAAACCCAGATTTCTCCACCCATTACAGTTACCTTTGATTCAGACAGGCATTCACACATCTCCGCGCCTGAGGTATTTTTAAGAGCGTTCCCCGTTTGCTCGCGCGAGGATACTTCCATTGCAGTAAGGCGGGACTGTTGGTGAGATAGCTCCTTTGGTTAATGCGCCAGCTCGAGAGATCTGTGTGCAACCAACAGCTTCACGCACGGCATCCGGACCAAGCCTGTCATGCCTCCAAGGTAGACAACATGAATCTTGCCCTAACAGTGTCCCCCTGTCAGTTTCAGTTCGTAATGACTACGTTTAAAACGGAGAGACAACGGAAGAGAGACGTGACAAGGAGGTAAGTTTATTTTTATTTACCCCCGCCATCCGCCCGCCACCCCCGAACCGTGCCAGCTGCTACTGGTTAAACCCCTCAGTCCCTGCTGTACATTGAACATTTCAACATGTGGGTCAGTTTTCTCCTATGTTGGAGAGCGGAGCCCTTCTCCCTCTGGGCACGTCTGAACACTCTTCAGCGTCCTTTCCAACTTCTTCCTGTCCATATTCTGATAAAAGCTATGCCTCTTTATTCTAAAACGGTTGCCAATCGCTTGGGCAATCGATTTAATTCAGGATCATCTTGGGTTGAGGTCCCTTCATTAAGTTACATTTTCCCAAGTTAAGGAGATGAGCAGGGTGCCTTCTGATAATTTGAAAGTGTAATTTTTGTACAGGTGTGTGCACCAAATTATTACTAGCTCACTTAATGGCTTTGTTGTAATGCTGTGATCGTGTGGAAGTGCAGTGAGTTACACAAAATGAGGGGCCTCACTGCAAAATGTGGTGATTGGCCTCTGAAACTCCCATATCTCACAGTTATTCGTAGGGAGCTGAAATGAGCCCCCCCCTAAGCATGCCCCCCGTGCTGCAGAGTGCTAAGGGGGCCTGTGTTACACCCCTGTGGGTGTGGTAAGTTTAAGGTAAAATATTTTGAATGGTTTTGAAATGTAGGCTTATGAGAGGATATTAATGTGCTCATTGCTTAATTTGGGCCGGGTTTGCCATTACTCAGCACAGGAAATTAATTTTTAACAAAGGCACTTATGATAGTCACCACATAATGGCTCTGCCTGTTCAATTTTGAGGGGAGAAAATCAATTTAACAACTAAATACATATTTGAAAAATAATTCTACACCCAGGCCATTCATACTGCTATGGTGGCCTGGAATTGACAAAAAAAGAAACATTTAGATGAGTGTGATGTTTAATAGAGAGCGTTTCTACTTGTATGTGCCAGTGCTGGAAATTCCAATCAACAGTGCAAGTTACAGTGGCCTCCTGAGATATTCCTTGTGCCCTGGCACTTGTGTATTTATAAATTAAGCACTGAATGTGCTGCTATGGTAAAAACACTTAGCCTGGTAAAAAGCTATCGTGCAGTGTGGTGCGTATGATAGTGGCGGGGGCATGGTGTCTTGGGGTTCTGTTGGTGTAGGAGGAAGTGTAAACTAACCTGTTCTTTACGATTGTTAAAGGGCACAGCTTCATGTAATACATCACCTTGCTCTGGATATGTCAATCAATCTGAATGAGGATCATCGTGGGCTACACAGATCGGCCTCAGATCAAATGTTTTCTGCCCTGCCATTCAGTGAGTCTTATATCATCAGGTTGACAGACAGCTCACCTCTGCTTGCATCCACGATGCAGGCTTATAGTATTAGAATTCTCTAGATTCCAGTCCATTGAAATTGTCTTCCATGAGCACCCGTAGACAATAATATTTTTTTCAAATCTTGTATTTTCAGTGTTTTGACCACCGAAGCCCTGATTTTAGATTAAAAACAGAGCTTTGGACTATACCATTTCCCGCTGAAAGGCAATATTTCTATCCATGTGTTCCCATACCTAGCGTTTCACACAGTTTGGTGCTTATTATCCCTCCATAATAAAGAACAGTAGATGTTTCAGCACCCAGGCTAATGTGCTGCATAGCTAAATACATATAAGGTCCCAAAGGCGAGACCGATTGCATTGCAAATGCTTGTTATGTTCCTGCATCTGTTTTGGGGTTGAATTAACATTTTCTGTTTCCAAAGCTAATTAAATATTATAATTGTCCCTACTAGATCTAGCACATTTTCTGATAAAATAGGGTTTTGGCTGTGGGGATTTGTAGTCCTGCCTTTCAGAGACTTGATTTAACAGAAGGTCATAGCTGCATGGTATGATCATTGCCATGGGTCTATGAATGCAGACTAAATAAACATGCAGAACACCTGGTTGAAAACATTATCTTATAGATTTTAGCTTATTGGCATAGTTGGCTCTCAACATAGGTAACAGGCATACTGACATGGCGCAATTTTCTTTAGATATCAGTACCATTGAAACACATTAATATTTACAATTTATTAAATGCTGTGTTATTGCTTTCCACAAGTGCGTTCATTTACTCTTCCATTTGCAGTTGTAAAGAGAAAACAACTGAGTCTACATGCATTTGAACAAGTAACCAAATGGCTCGATTATTGTTAATTATGGCCCACATATGTTTCTGGCACTATTGAGACCTAGCTAAATCATTCGGAGCTCTGCAACATTATGTTGCCCATTTCCGAAATGTATCGTATTATATGAGCATATCTGCTACATTCTACTATCAATAAATTGTCACTCACATTGTCACACTTAAGGCATTGGAATGTCACACATCTGCACACTAAAACATAGAAATGTTACACATAAGCAATCTGAAAACGTGCCAGCTATGCTGACCATGTTATCCCTACCGCCTCCTCCTCTCTCCATGTTGCCTCCTGCCCCCACTCCACAATAACCCGAAAAAAAGTGCTGTGACACAGCCGTCACTCGGCGCGTCATAGCACAGTTTTCACAACTCGCTGTGTATGTTTTGACATGTCTCCAATTCTCAAGTAAATCACCACTTGAATGGCGGTGCAAAGGTCCTTATCACATCCCCTGTTGTTCCAGTTCTGCCTCTTTCTGTCCAAGCATCTACCAGTGTTGCCTCGTGTGCTGCTACCATTCAGGTGACTCCAAAGCGCATGACATCATAGCTCCTAGTAATGACACATGTAATTGCCCTGTGCTGTTTTCCAAGATCTGTCTCTTGTGAGGCAGCATTTCATACACGTTGCAAGTTTCTGCTGCTCTAGCTCTTGTGGGAAGTTTCCTCCAAGAAATCTTTTATGTCACCTTGTCAGCCCAGAAGTGACAAAACAGTTTGCATCACTCCTTTGGTATCAGCACCACCGCCCCGCAGTTGAGGGGCACTATAAACTGGCATTATCTAGGTTTTTACTGAATCCTCCAAAAACTGCTTTCCCATCCACTCTTCTGCTATGCTCTCATCCAGGAGAATTGAGTTGTAGTTGCAAACAGTGGAATTCTCTGGCTACAGCGTTTTCCACATAAGTGTGGATTTGATGTAATTGCAGCTTAATGTACCATCTACCTAATTTGCAGATTGTAACAAAACAAAAATTGTTCCACCCTCAAACGGTTCAAAAGTTACTAAAAGCGCTGCCACAGAGTTAGTGATTGGTGACTTTAGGTGTGAAACTGATACTAATGAGGTGAGGCCGCTGCCCAGGCACTCCTAATGAATAACAAGCATTGGCATAGCCAATAGGTCTCGCCTTTGGGACCTTTATAAGTCTTTAACCATGCAGCACATTATCCTGGGTGCTACAACATCTACTGTTAATTCACGTGCCTCTGGTGAACGGCCACACACACCCAAGGTTGGGCTTTCGTGCACTTTTTAAATCCAAGATCTCTAGGGAAAAGCAGAGATGCTTACTGCATTGGACATCTTGACAAAGAGGGAAGCGAAGAAGAATATGCATGCCATGCGATCCAACCTTAATGTACAGCAGTTCACAATTTATTCTGGCAATATTGTCGGCAAAATAAACTGTAAAACCTCGATTTCAATCAATTATACACAGCATCGTTTAACAGGCAGATGAAAGTCTAGCATGCACATTATATGCCTGCAGCTCGGTGGTGGTGCTAGCTAAAAGCGGAAATAAATGGAGAAATGTCCACGGCCATCTTTGGGGTGAACTGTACTCTCCGAGCTGCCTGCATGGGGTGTTCGCATCTCAGCACTGTGCTGTGTGCCCAGCCGTGCAACCACCTGTAGCTGCCAACTCTCCAAGTGCCAGCAGGAAGCACTCGCTCCAGGCTCGATGAGAAGTGTGATTCAGGGGTCCCAAGCCCTCCTGGTTTATCTAGGCTGTGGGATTGTGTGCGGGGTGGGGGGCGGGGGGTTGGATTAGTCCTGTGCTACTAAACACCCAACCAACCTACAATGCCCTCTTTCCACAGCTCACCTTTTGTTGTATGAATATTTTCTGAATTTTATAAGTGCTGGTCTAGTAGTTCGCACCGGAATCCTGCTGGACTTCTCCCAGTCGCAATAGAGCTTAACCAGATGGGCGTGTGGTATTGGTAGAAGTCCACGCCGGTCAAGCGGCGTGAGGGGTGGGGGAGGTGTCTCACTCTGAAGTCAGAGAAAGAAGAAAAGGAACAAGCGCGCGCGCCTCGCACGGCAGCAGGGGGAGGGGGGAGAGGAGGGAGCCTGCACGATTCACTTGCGGGAGCGAGCGGCGCCAGGAGCGATAATTGCTACCATATGGCGCCGCTCGCTCCCGCAAGTGAATCGCCAAACGTGCACGCGTTGCCATTGAAGGCAATGGAACGCGTGCACGTTTTAGGCTGAAAAGCCGAATCGATGTCAAAAGGTCTTTTTGCCTATGCAGCGCATGCGCGCTGCGTAGGCGAGACCTAAAAATGTCAAAATAGTGAAGTAATACTGTCACACAATGAACAGCATTATCCCACATAATTAGAATTTTCTTGGTGCCTAATTTAGTCAACAGACACATAATTTGGCCTTTTTTTGCTGCATAGTACCAGTGGCCCTGGTTATAGTACCAGCTTCCCCCTCTTTAGGTGAACCTGGGTAAAACATCTCCTCTCTCTCAATGGCCTTCATATTTCTCCATTTTAAACTTTAGAAGGTGTTGAAAACGAGTTAACTCACACTGTTACATCATATGCAAAAATCAAGACATATTATGTGGTTTTAGCCATCTTTATTTGGTTTGAATGATTTAATGTGGCAGACACCCTTAGGGGAGTGACAGATCCCCCTTGAGGCAGTCTTGGACAGTTTCTGGCTTGTATTATGCTACTCCACTCATGCTGTAAGTAACTGGTGTAAACTCGCACTGTGAGCACAGAGCTCCCGCAGATGTAGTTAAATCATTTTTGTGGCATGTTAAGACGCAGAAACTGTGTACATGGACTGTGTACTTCAGTCTTTCAATGGCCCCTCTTTAAGTCCCTAAGAATCAATCTGGTATCACACACTACGCGTATGTGTCTTACATAGCATTGATAATGGTGGATTGCTGGACTGAGTAATGGAGCATGAACGCTGAAGCTCACTAAATTAGTGCAGTTTGCAGGGGCAGCTCCTCTGTTGTAGCAGAAGAGCGTCGCCCCACTGAAATGCCCCCAGAGATGGAAAAATAAAATGGTAATAAAGTTAATTCATTACCATATTATTTTTCGTCTCCCTGTCTCAAACGGACTGTCAGGATGGGGGCGGGGCCGCTGCTGAATGGCAGCAGCAGCAGCAGGGAGGAGGGTGGGCTGCCTTTTGCACTTGTTCTAAGTACGCATGTCTCTTTGGTTGGCCGTTGTGCGACGGCTAGCCACACATGCACACTTTAAACCTCTCTAACCCAGCTGTCTTAAGACAGCTGAGTTAGAGAAAGCAAAAGCCTCCAGTGCTCTTGTGAGTGCTGATAGAGGCCGCTCCCACCAATGCGGGTGCTGCTCTGACACTGTGAGAGAAGCACCAGGATTGGTTAAGAGAATGAGTTGGGACCCTGGAGTTACGAGGGAAGAAGACCGGAGCATGGCGATGCAGCAGCAATCATGGTAAGTACACTTTTATTTTATTTACTTAATTATTTTGATTTTATGAAACCACCCACCACTTATTTGCCTGCCCCTCCGCTCACCGAAGATGGCAGCCGCCACTGGCAGTTTGTGGTCTCACCAGTAACGCTTACTTTAAAAAAAAAAAAATCTATTTAGCTTTCAAGTTGATGCACACCACCTAGAGTATCCCCCTCACATGGACTTGGAGTATTCCTTGTGCCGCTGTGCTTTTTTTTTGTGAAACTTTTCTTTATTGAGTATCACAATGATATTACAGCAAAAGATACAGTAAATGTAAAATCCAGTATTTGTAAAGCGCGAACAGCTACCCGAAGGCATCCCGGCGCTGGGGGCCGTCGGGAAGATTAAGCGAGCTATTGCCCAGAGTCCCATGGTGCTGGGCTGACCTGCCGCCGGTGCCAGGGATCGAACCGTGAGCCCGAGATTCCAGCGTCAGTCGCCCTGGCCGCGGCGCCACACCTCTTCCCTCCAGTGCAATTACAGGTATGCATGATGTTATAGTACATGTGGATCAGCAGAGTTAACTTGCAAAGGCCAACATAGCAATCTATTGCACCAACAGTTCCAATTACCGACATAAGAGCAAGCAATGTTGTACAGCCCTATGCCTGTGCTTCACAGTGGTGTTGATTATAATACTTGAAAGCCCCCATGGTTATATTGTTACTTCCTTGAGACAACGTTTTGTGTCCATGCCATTAGTTATATGCATTTATCCAACACAGCAATTAAAATAAGTAATCTTGGAACATAATGATTATGCTACAGATGAATCCAGCGTGTTCACTGATGGGGACAGTGTCATCTAAGCATCTTGCTGATTTCAAATGTCGTTGGAGAGTTTCATCCCATATTGCAGCACTCCTCATGCCAGTTTTGACCCCTGCACATCCAGTCCTCGTGCCCCTTATTATTTTTGCGTGCCCAGTTCTCCCAGAAACCCATCATAGCGTTTTTTTTGTTTAAACTTTCAACCATCAGTTGATTGGCCTGTTAGACACACCGTCGCCACCTATATAAAACAGACAGTGTAGTTTTGCGTAACAAGCCTTTTTAGGTCTCGCCTAGCGTTGCTGCGCACATGCGCAGCTCGCTCGGCGAGATTTATTGCTGATGAGGAGTTTCAGTAGAGGGCTTGAAGCCCCGCCCCTCATTTCCATTGGCCGGCGTCACCGTTTATGCTAAACGGTGGCCTGCCATTGGAAATTAGGGTTTTTGGTTTACGCCCTTTGGCTTGCGATCCGGACTGGGTCGCCTGCTTCACGGCTGTCGTGAAGCACTTTCTTATCTTTATGGGGCCATGTGTTTAAACATGTGGCCCCATAAAGACAAGAGATCCCCATGCTCCGGCGCGATTCGCTTTCGGGACCACGCTTGTCTATTTTGTAGTTATTTATTGAAGTGCTATAGAGCCACGAGTACCGCATTGTCGACGTCTACGTGCTTTCT